>CM047812.1:23597140-24318243 GCA_026214975.1 Gentiana macrophylla | reverse complement strand
ATATGATTAATGGAAGCTTGTCGCCTTCTCTTAAGAACACATACTTAAGATGTTTAGGTAATGACTTTAGCACTAAATCTGAGAGGGGTCTTAAACTAGACTTGAGATCTCAGCTTTCAACTCAACATCGTTGAGTTTACTCTGTGGTCCCATTTGCCAAAGCTTCTCCTTCCAACAATTCTTCCTCAAAATCAGTGCTAGTTGGTTTAGATTAACCACACCATGAGTATTGGAGTTGTCAATCAATCGCTCATATTCCGCTCTACTGACCATGACTTGCTTATCCATATAGTCGGGGTGAAATCATCCGTCATATAATCAATGGGAAAGCCGGTTGGAGGGCGGAGGGTACTTGAATGGACTTTAAGACATTGTAACTCACCTCTTGATCACCAACTCGGATAGTCACTTGCCCACCATCGCAATCGATGGGGGCCCTAGCTGTAGATAAGAAAGGTCTTCCAAGAATCGGGGACGTTTTGTCTTTCTACATATCTAAAACATACCAATCAATTTGGAAAGGTAAATCTATCAATCAACCAAAGCGTCTTCCCGGGATCACTGAGGCTTTCTTAGAAGATCTATCCATGCGGTGTAAACTCATAGTAGTGGGTTCTAGAAGGCTTTGTAAACCGAAATTTGTTTGCATCTGAGACATTGGCATAAGGCTTATAGAGGCACCTAGATCACACAAAGAATTTGGGAAGACTAGACCTCCCATTAATCACTGTAAGTCTGAATTTGCCAGGGTCACCTCTTTTAATTGGTAAGTCTTCATAATTAATCATGGAGCAATCCTCACCAATTTGCTTTTCCATGCTGCTAACTTCTTTTTGAGAAGATACAACATCCTTGATGAATTTTGTATACTTAGGCATCTCAACCAAGACATCGATAGTGGAAGATTTACGAGTGTTTTCAAAAGGTTGAAGCACCTTCGTACTTTTTGTCCTCAATCAAGGGAATGTTGCTCTTTCTCGGTGGAAATGGAAGTTTCTTAAGGTCATCCTCGAGAGAAAACCTTCTTTGAGGATGCACTGCCACTTCTGTCTTCGAGATCCTTCCAGCGAGCAGCTTTTGATTTCTTAGTAGTCTGGGATCGGCCTCGACTTTCGCTTGCTTTTTGAGTCCTCGAGGATCAGCCACTTGAGGATCACCAAATTCTTCACCTCTCGGGGATCGGCCACACTGAGTTTCTCTTGCGAGTTGAAAGTGTAGGTGCTCGGCTTCCCTCGCCTTATCAATGGCGAGGAGGGGCTAGTGGTTTCACGATGGGAAGGACCACTAACTTGAGTACCACTTCTCAGATTCATTGCCTTGGCCTCCTCTTTACCGTATTGAATTGATGGCACGAGGTCGGTACATGGGCCTTTGTTCAAGTCGGCTTTGAGCAACTTGACCACCCTTGGATTCTTCTCGGTGGAAGCCAGGGTGCGCCTGGGTCTAGGAAGCCATTTGCTTCACCTGGTTGCCCAATTTGTCTCTCGAGATTTTTCATTGACTGCTTTGCTCCTCTAACTTGGCTTCAAGATTGTTAGATTGGGAGGAGCTTTGAGAGTTTTGGAGATTTGGAGCATAGGGCTGGTGGGCCGACTTTGAAATTGAGTTTGGATTGGAAGGCGATTCGATTGAATTTTTGCGTAGGATTGGAAAAATTGAGTTTTGGTTACGATTAAACCCAGGGTTTCTATTGAAGTCGATTGAATTAAAATTGAATTAGGATTGAAATTTGAAGATGGATTAAACCTTGGTTTTGAAAATTACCCTGCCAGAAGGCCGATTGAACCTTTGATTGTTACGGCCATAGAATGCATTCACTTCCGCGTCTCGTCGTTCATAATGAATTTAGAAGTGTGCCCCACCTCGTCACAATTCTAGCATGTGACTTGATTGCACCGGTCCATAATCATGAAACGGCATTCACTTGATAAGGTGCGAGGGGATAAATTGACAGCGGCCATTCATATGGCGATCCCAACGATTTTATGTGCATGTCTGAACACGAGAGTTACGTGGAAAAGGAAGTTTGATTTATCGGTTTAGAACTTGAGATGTTGCCATACCTTACCAAAGCATGGCGATCAAACTTGCACGTTAACTTCCTCAACCTTCGGAGGAGGAGGTGCTTGAATTGCACGATAAGAAGGGCATAGTTATACTTTGCAATATCCTCAAGCAAAGTGCCCATCCCTCTTCCGGTGTTTTCTTGAAATGCCCCACGGAAGAGCTATTGACCATGCCTTTTGTAAGCTCGGTCAATCCTTTGAAGAATGTATTGACTTGCCTTTCGTTGGCAAGCCATGGTGAGGGCACTTTCTAAGAAGAGACTTGAATCTCTTCCAACATTGAAGAAAGATTCATTCTCTTTACGATAGAATGTGAAAATGTCATTTAAGCAACTGGGCCGTCTTTGAAGGTGGAAAATATTGACTCAAGAACTCCTTTTTGAGTTACGCCCGGTGGTGATAGATTGAGATGGGAGAGGTGTACCACTCTTTAGCCTCTCCTTTCAAAGAAAATGGAAATAGTTTAAGTTTGATAGCATCCTCACGCCTCCTTGGATGCGTGTAGTACCGCATATCTCACAGAATGTGTGTAAGTGGGTATGCGGATTCTACGATTGATAGCCGTGAAAAATTGATCGTCTTTGCATCATCTGGATAAGTCTGGCCGGCTCAAAGGTTTGTGCGATAATGTCATTTGGAATAACAATAGCCGGGTTGACTTTGACTTACGCGCTGGCATGGCGTAGTCCGCCAGCGTCGCGTCTATTATTAGCGCCATTATCACAAAATCGGTGATTTCTCTATTCAGTTGTTCTTCAAGATCTCGCTCGGCTCTGTCTTCCGAGAACGCATGAGAACGGAAATTCCGCTGTTTGGCGGACTACAGTTCGCTTCAAAGTCGAGGGTGTATAATAGCGGTCCGCTTTTGACTCGAGTTTGCATAAACCGGACCAAAAACAAGTGGAATGAAACCTAAAAGCTAAGAAAGTAAAAGCCTAAACTAAAATTAAAAGCCTAAAGAAATGAATGGGAAAGAAGAAAAGAAACAAAAGTGTTGAAGAAAGCAGGACCAGACGGACGTCAAAAGTTTGGGCGGGCGTCCGGATGAAGAAATTGAGATCGAGGCCGGGCGTTTAGTGATCAAGCGGCAAATGAAAGGCAGAATACTTGAGCAGGCGTCCAAATCTTATGGGCGCTCGTCTAAGTGAATAAAAACAAAACAGAATTGATAATTTTCCAGCGGACGGGCGTCCAATATCCCAGACGCCCGTTTGGTAGCGGGAAAACTAGAGCAGTGAAATGCGAAAGAAAGAAAAAGAAGGTAAGATAGAATGGCGAAAAAAAAAGCAGGAAAGACAGCAGGCGATCTAATCTCCAAGGAAACTACTAAAGGAAAGGCTTAAACTTAATTATCTACTTAACAACTACCTAAAACAATTATCAACTAAAAGCGAGAATTTAAAAGCGAAATAAACGCAGGAAAATCCAAGCGAAAAACAAAAACTAGACAACCGTCCGGTTCCCGGCAACATGGCGCCAAAAACTTGTCACGGATTTTATTAACACAAAACAAACAAGTAATAATCCGGTTAACCTCAAGTATAAGGATCGTAGTAAAGAGGTTGATACCGAATTCGATCTTACGGGAACTAAGCGATTGTGATTCTAGCTTTTTGTCTAACCTAAATTATGTCACGAAACTAATCTAAAGCAGTGAATAAACATCAAACAAAGCGAGAGAAAATAAAACTAGGCAGAGGATATAATCCAAAGCTAGGAAGGATACGGGCTGCGAACCAATTTAAACTAACTAAACTAAGATGCAAGTAAAAGTAAACTACTAAACAAATTCAAGTTTCAAAGATTTAAATCAAGTTTATAGCGGACAAGCGAGATTGATCCACCTATCAACAAGCATTGATTCCCGGTCTACCGATTATATTGTGGTTTTTATCTAGGTTGTGATTCACCTTATCTAAACATGAACCTAATTCCTTAGAAAGTTCATCTATTAATCTATTATCTTCCGATGTAAGATTAACGTGTTTTCTAACCAAAGGTGCAAACTTTACGTTTATAATCTAGCAATTAAACCTATTAACTTCCGTTATGATAGATTCGAATTACTATTCTTATTCATGATGATCTAGGGTTTATTAAGATTTCCATCAACAATAAACAATCACACATGCAGATCTTCGATGTAAAAGCAATTAAACGTAATAAACACGAATAAGAAACAACCTTTAAATAAAAACTCACAGTACAACCGAAGAAAACGAAATCAACAATCGTTGGACGGCTTCACAATTCTCGTTTGATGAAGCTTTTAGCCTCTGGACATCCTCAGCAACTCAAATTTGTATAAACATTGCATAAAAGTAACTAGTTTAATCTAGATCTAAAGTGCATAAAAGCTGGAATAAAAGGAGAAAACGCAGCCTAAAGCCGCCCCCCTAGGTTTAGGGTTTTGAATAATGAGTGTATTGTGTCCTTGTGTGGAAAAGCGGCCCGACTATATATAGATTTTAAAGTCGGTTTAAATGAAGTCGGCTACCGGACGCCCGTCTGGATCCTTGAGCAGCCCGTCCAATCTTCATATGAACTTCAAATCGGGCGAGTCATGATCAAGCGCTCGTCCAACGGCGTCCACCTCGGCGTCCAAACTTCACTGAATCAACTTTCCATCTCTGGGCCGCTCGTTCAATTTAAGCAACGCCCGTCCCTTTGGGCGAGACACGGGCCTTGATCCAATATGGTAATTTTGATTTCTTGATCTCTATCTCTTTTCATCTTGTCAATGCCTTCATTATCTCTTTTAATCATCAATTGAGCCTTGAAAAGTGCATACACATCATATAAAAACACCACTTAAATGTAATATCGCTCAAATAATCGTAAAAACATAATTAAAGCACATAAATCAACCTATTTTGCAATTAACTCTTTTGAAATATCATTTACTCAATATATTCATTAAACACATGCTTCTTATGCAATTTAGTACGAATACGGTGAAAAATATCATAGAATATAGCATTATAAATCGTATAAAATCACCCTTAACATACCGATACGCGACGATTTATGTGACTCGGTGGTCTTGAGTCGGTTACGAGACGCGACTTTGAACCATGATTCAATCCCGATTTGTAGCATAACATTGATTTATATTTATTACTGTAATTGTATATAATACTACGGACAAGTAATGAAATAGACAAGGAAATTATTCCTTTCATGGTATCAGAGCGATTCTCGTAAACTTTTGTGTGCTTCTCTCTATCTTTCTCACAGCACCTTCCTCTCTCTGCATAATTTCTTGTTCTACCATGGGTGCCCAAGGCAAATTCCACCCAGCTATTGCCGTGAACAACATTAAAACTCTCATCCCAATTACTCTTGAAATGGAGCAGGTCAATACTCTTCCTCTAAGTTGTTAAAAATTCATTGTCGTGTTTACAGCGTTATTGACCACATCATTCCTCCAAAAGTAAGCCACTTGACAAATTAAGAAAAAGATCTTGAGGTGATGATGACATGTGGTCTCGTTTGGATCTTGGTTGTGCTCCAATGGATCTATGGTACAATCTCGAATGATCTCCTCTACACTATCATCACACCCCAATGCTATAGCTCTTCAAGCTTGGACTTGTTTGGAAGGTATTTTTCATGACAACAAGAACCAACGTGCCTCTATTCGCAACACCAATTCAAATATGTCCATCTTGGCGATTTTCCAAATGTCTCGGCATATTTCCAAGAACTCAAAATGCTCGCGGATCAACTGTCAAATGACGGTGACTCGGTTCCAAATCAACATCTTGTACTCTAGTTGATTTCCGGCTTAATGAAAATTATGACGGTGTGGCTATGATTCTCCAACAAAGCAATCTGTTACCCGAGTTCTACGAGGCACGTTTCAAATTAATCCTTGAAGAAACTCGCAAATCTCGGCGAGTGCGACCACGAGCAATGATCGCGCCCTTCATACTCATGGTGGTTCTCGTAAATCTGCACCAAATGCAAAAGCGATCAGGCTTCTCGGCAAAATAATGGTCAAGCGACGAGTGAGGTAGGGGTCGTGGCAATAGGGGAAGCGATGGTAGAGGTAGAGGGCAATGCGATGGAAACAATGGCGGCGATGGGCAACGACCAACAACGGCGACCTCGGCCGGCTCGACCTCGATCCCAGCGGCCGCCAGGGACGACTTCCTCCTCCACAGTGACCCGCATACTATCCTTGGCAGCAACCGCCGACTTGGGCACCACCATCATGCCCTTATCCAACTTCATCTTGGGTCCGACCAACTCCTTCCCAGTCTGGAATTCTGGGACCACGCCCATAGCAGTCGTACAATACACAAGTTGCACCGTCTTCTTCCTAAGCACAAACCGACATCGAGGCCGCCATGCACATTCTCTCTCTCAATGTTCTAGATCATAATTGGTACTGGACACGCTGCTACCTCTCATATGACAAACTCATTGGTAATCTCTCGTCTTATTCTAATTTGAGCAATTTACGTCGTAATATCATTGTTGGTAGTGGTCATAGCATTCCCGTTATGATTCTGGACATTCCATGTTTCACCCACCACACCCACCGTTAACTTTAACTAATGTTCTCCATGCCCCGCAACTAATTAAAAATCTGATTTATGTCCGCCGCTTTACCACTGACAATAATGTTTCCGGTGAATTTGATCCGTTTCATTTCTATGTGAAGGATCTTCAGAAAGGGATACCTATAATGAGATGTAATAGCACCGGCGATATGTATCCTCTCACACTTACCAATCCATCCACCTTTGCCGCCATCTCTCCTGCTCTATGGCATGATTGTTTGGGACATCCGGAGCCTCCGTTCTACGCTCCTTAACTTCAAATAAATTTATTACTTGCTGCGCTTTATCTTCATAAATACATTTGCAAATCTTGTGTCTTTGGTAAACAAATTAAATTGCCATTTTATGATTCTCTCTACGAATAGTTTATTACCGTTTGATATTATTCATAGTGATTTGTGGACATCCCCTGTTTTAAGTTCTGTTGGCCATCATTATTATCTTATATTTCTTGATGACTATTCTCGTTATTTATGGACTTTTTCCTATTGGTCGAAAATCGCAAGTATTTTCTATTTTTACTTCCTTCCGTACTCTCATTAAAACTCAATTTTCCATGGATATTAAAAGCTGTCAATGTGATAATGGTAAGGAATTTGATAACGACTCATTTAAATTGCTTCGTGCCCAAACCGGCCATGTTTTTCGATTTTCGTGCCCCCACACCTCACCTCAAAATGGAAAAGCCGAACGCACCTTACGCACCATAAATAATTTAATACGTAGTCTTCTCGTCCATGCCTCCGTCCCCCCTCTTTTTGTCATCATGCTCTCGAAATGGCCACTTACCTATTAAGAATAAAACGTGGGATCTTGTCCCTCGCCCGTCCGACACAAATATTATTCTATCTATGTGGATTTTTCGAATTAAAAAGAATTCTGACGGTTCTTTTGAGCGATACAAAGCTCGTCTTGTAGGTGATGGCAGGTCTCAGCAAATTGGGGTGGATTGTGAGGAGACATTTAGCCCGGTAGTTAAACCGGCCACCATTCGGACGGTTCTTAGCATATCTCTATCCCGCTGTTGGCCCATTCATCAGCTCGATGTTCAGAATGCCTTCTTGCATGGTCATCTAAACGAAACAGTATATATGCATCAACCTATGGGTTTTCGAGATGCCCATCATCTGGATTATGTTTGTCGCGTAAAGAAGTCTCTCTATGGCCTTAAACAAGCACCATGGGCTTGGTATCAACGTTTTCTTCGACTACGTATCTACTATTGGATTTACCCACAACACCATGGATCTTTCTCTTTTATCGACAACAATGGAAAAGGCATGGCTTATCTTCTTCTATGTTGATAACATAATTCTTAATGCTTCATCGATGTGCTCCATCAAAACATTATGTCTCACTTATCTTGAATTTGCTATGAAGGATCTTAGCCCTCTTAGCTATTTTTAGGCATCTCGGTCACCACACATGCGGTTGGTTTATTCCTTAGCCAACCAAAATATTCGAAGACATTATTGAGCGAGCCGGCATGTCTTCTTGCAAGCCATTCGCCACACGGTGGATACTCAATCTAAAACTTTCGAGTTTGGTACCATATGATGATCCCACACATTATCTCCGTTTAGGTGGCGTCTTACGATACCTCACATTCACCAGGCCCGATATTTCCTATGTTGTCCGACAAGTCTGTTTTACATGCATGATCCACAGGATGTTCACATGTTTTCTCTAAAGCGTATTATACGCTATGTCAAAGGCACGTTGCCTCGGCTTACATCTGTATAAATCCGATGTCTCCTCTCTTGGTTCTTATACGGATCTTGATTGAGAAATTTGTCCTTCCACTGCCCGATCTACTTACGGTTATTGCGTTTTCCTTGGCGACAACCTTATCTCATGGTCCTCCAATGCCACCACTATGCTATCTCGCTCCAATGCGAAGCCGAATACCGAGGAGTGGCTAACATTGTCTATGAATCTTGTTGGCTTCCGCAACCTCCTTCGTGAGCTCCATTGTCCCATTTCTAAGGCTACATTGGTATATTGTGACAATGTTGGTGCAATCTATCTATCCACCAATCCGGTTCAACATCAACGAACTAAACACGTTGAGATGGATATTAATTTTGTACGTGAAGAAGTTGCTCGTGGTGAAGTTCGTGTGCATCACGTCCCCTCTCACCATCAAGTGGCCGACATATTCACCAAAGGGCTCTCTCGAGTTTTATTCGATGACTTCCGAGCCAGTCTCAGCGATTGCGAACCTCCTGCTTCAACTACGGGGGTGTGTTAGAATCTGTAAAATATTTTGTATATTTTATCCTCTAGATTTGGTAGGTGTATATTCTAGTATTTAATACCCCTGATTTGTAGCCATTCAATCCCCGATTTGTAGCCTAGCTTTGATTGATATTTATTCTGTAATTGTATATAATACTCTGGACAAGTAATGAAATAGGCAAGAAAATTATTCCTTTCATCTCGAGAGAAGATTCGAGCGAACGATTGCGTATAAACCATCGTTGATTCCAATCAAAAACTGATGGAACTTTTCTTCCTCACGATCCTGTTCAAATTTTCCCACGACGCCACAGGTGCACAAGCCGCAAGAACAATGATGCAAGGGTTTAAACGAACCAAATCATCATACAACCCGATAAGGGTGTTATATTAGTCTTCTACCATCACGCCGGAGCTCTGTCGACATTCTATAATGGCTGCCCGAAGTTGCTGAAGTCGAGGGCTATTGGCGTCACAGAAGCATTTGGCCAAGTAATCCCACAACGCTTTAGCCTCCTCGAAGTAGGGGATAGTAGCCTCAAGTTCACCTCCATGCTCCTGAAAATCCAAGAAACCATCATTGAATTGATTGTATCCCAGTCAATCAATTTAGTTTTATCCGTCGGTTTCGTTATCGTGCCATCAATGAACATGAATTTCCGGCGTGATTTCAAAGCGAGGGTAGTCACTCTTGACCACGCGAGGTAGTTATCACCACGCAGCATTACGTGGGTAATCATATTGCCCGGTTGATCACCTGAGCCGAGGTAATAGGGTGATGTCGGATCAATTTTGCCATCGGTTTCCGCCATAGCTGTGCCAAAGAAAGCACGCTGGTGCTGCTTTAATCACGCTGGGAAAAACAAGTTGGCCGAAGGAGGAGGGTTTAGTGGTGTAGTTGTGGCTTTGATACCATGACAAGTTTTGGGAAATTTTCTGTGTGTATTTCATTCAGATTAAGGTACTATAAATATACAATTTACACCGTAATTGGGGCCACTAATCACGCCCGAATTCACTAGAATCGCTACCGACATAAATAAAGAATATGACCCAATATTTACTGCCTAAAATACATATATTCGGAAAATATATTCCGTAACAATATATAGAAGATATGATGCATGATTATTCTATAATACATATTTGGACCGGACATGAAAACAAAAAGATCAAAAGCAAATGTGAACAATCTTTGTCCACACAGATTGTTATTCTGTGAAAGTGAACAACGTTATACATGAAAAAAAAGAGTAAAAATGTGTAACGGTTCAAGATAATCTTTGATCATTCAGAATATTGAAATCCAATTCGCAAGACAAAACATTCACCAAGAGACACTTGAACAAAGTAATACTTTGTGAACAATCAATTAGAACAATCAAGTGCAACGAAGGATGAGAAAAATCATACACGATAACTGAAAGAAGAAACCCATCAATTTTCTGTTATATGCACACCATATGTATTACACAAAGACTCGATAGATCAAGCAAAGAAGAAAAATCTTCAAGACAAAGAATCCAATAAAGTAAAACTACAATAAAATTGTTAAGAAGAGGAAGATAGCCCATTAAGCGATGATGAGAACACATTGGAAGGGTCGTGCGTGGTGTATGAGCCAAGCAATTATAATGGAAAGCGAAGCGGAGCGAGAAAATTCCATGATGTGAGAGGAGAGGTGCCAATATGTACGAACTGTTAAGAATGGAATGGGTTGGGTTTAGGGTTAGGTTATAAGCTTATATATGAATAACAAAACGACATCGTTTTGTGCTAATGATTTTTGTTTGTGTTCGGGTAGGGTTGGGGTAAAATAAAAATAACTAAATCCAAACCAGTATTACTCGGTTTGGTTTCAAACCAAACCAATTCATTTGGTTTGTAACTGGTCTAGTTATTTTAGGTTTGGTTCGGGCTGCTTTTAGGTTCAGATTGGTCTTTCAGTTTTTTTCGCTCACCCATTCTTTCTTCTGTCATAGGTGTAGGAAAGTCTCAAGACGTGATGATCAAGTTGACAAGTTGGTTTAAATCATGGAAAGGAAATATGGAAGCACATTTTATCACTATGGAGGGCGTAAACAAAGTGCTATATATCCCTTTCATAATATATTTTCATAATTTATTGAACGAAGTTGATGCAACTAGCTAATTGGCTAGGTTGCACGGACACGGACACATGGACACGGATACGCAGATACGGACACCGGGATACGAAAGTTTTAAAAAAATATAAGATACGGGTGCAGGGTCAAAATGTAAATATTAAAAGTATAAGGACTAAAATGTAATTAATAAAAGTATAAGGACTGCTATGCAATTATTAAAAATAAAAGCATGACATATACTAAATCATTAAAAATTGTTATATCAAGCAATTTCCTTCACAAATGAAGGATCGAGATCTGGAGCTTTGTTTAATGTTTAAGTCTTATAGGGATTAGAGTTTTATTTTAAAAATAAATAAGAGTTTTTATTCGAGAATAAATTATTGTATCAGAGTCGGGAAAAAAGAAATCTGTCTCCAAAACTAAACATCGTGTCCGAGGTCCGACTCGCGTGTCGAGTTCGACTTCGCGTGTCCGACTCGGCGTGTCTCGAATTTTTTTGAAAAATACAATTCGGTCCAACACCGTGTCGGTGGTGTGTCCGGCGTGTCCCAGCGTGTCCGTGTCCGGTGCATGTCCGACCACGGGAAAGCGCGACCTAAATGGAGTGTCCGTGCTACCTAGTAGTAATTGGTATAGTTCATATACACCGAATGATTGGAAGAAATGAAAAAGGAAGGTTGCGCTGAAAGACAAGTTATTTATCTTTTGTATTTTTATTCGGGAACAAGATTTATGGAAACGTCTGATGCTGCACTTTTTCATATGAGAAGGACATTCTACTTTTGAGTTTGTCACTCATAAGTTTAAAAATGCATAGTTGTGTTTAAATCTATGTCTTTTGGTATAAGGGAGTGATCTTGATAAGACATTGTAAAAACCTTTTACCATACTTTTTTGAATGACAAAAATATTTTTTTATGCGAATTCTCTAACAAGATGCTAGGGAACGATAATACATGTAGAATAGAACTCCAAACAACACAACACAACACACCAGTAAACTATATGCTGCAAAAGAAATATCGTCAAAACTGCCTAGCTGAGAGCTATCTGATACGACTTCCATTTATTCCAATCTAAAAGCAAGCTTGTCACATCGACCGTTAATCCATGCAAAGCTGATTGTTTGGATTTCAGCAAATATGTCCTCCACTGACGTGAATTTTGAGTTGAAAATGAGATTATATATTCATTCTTTTTCAAATACTCCAACATGCTATTTTCCTCGTAGCATCCCGAATCTCGGAGAGTTTGTTTTTCTTTAAGGAGTGTTGATATGTGTAGTGATTGCCAATCCGAAAATGAAGTAAATTGAGTTCACTACCAAGGTGAAACATTGTCCCAAATCTTAGCAACAAAGGGGCAACGACAAAACATATGATTTTCATATTCCATATCCAAGGAGCAAGATGGGCATATAAGGCTAACGAGAATTATACCTCTCGTTGTAACAAAAAAACCTTATTATGTAAAAACACAATATATATATGCTATTGGGTCATATATTCATAGGGCCTTAAATTCATGAATTTTTTGAGGGCCATGGGCCATGGCCCTGCTGGTCCCCCAAGGGACGCCCCTGCAAGAGATTCAAAAGAGTGGGAAGCCTAAGTCGAGCAGGCCTCTAGTTAAGAATATTCACCTTGGATGGTACCAAATTATTCCAACGAAAATGGGGTGCATCATTTTGTAAGGTAGAGCCATCAGCTTCAAGAAATTTTTCTTCAAGAAAGCCACCGAGAAGGTTCCTTTTGGATTGAAACTCCATGGGAACATCATTTTGACCTGCATGAAGAGAAGTGTCCAGGAGAAAAACATAAAAGTCCACGAGTTCGCCCAATTCCCTTCCTCTAATTTCCATTCGTCAATCCCACTCCCATTCCCAAACACCCTCACAGATCTTTCTTCAGTCTTTTACCAAACAATCTTTTTCACTAGAAAGTCGATAGAGTCTCGGGAAACGGCACTTGAAAGACTCACCCCCACCCATACATCTCTCAAAATTTTACACTAGTTCCATCCCCACCCTCCATCGAGGGATGAAATGAGATTCACCCATTTCTTTTCAATTCAATCCACATTTCGACAATGTTGCCCCAAACCTTGCCTTTGCTACCCATCAAAGATTCATAATTGAACCCACCCTAATCTCCATAAAACAAGTGAATAATAATCGTCCACGAGCTCCTTTCTCCGCGGTAAATCTCCACCACCATTTACCCAACAAAGCAACATTTTGAATCCCCAACCCCCCAACCCCCAAGCCCCCTTGATATTTGTGTTTGAGAATAGATGACCAAGAGATCCAAGAAATAAACAGTCCTTATTGCATGTGTATGTACATATATCATAATGTTATATTTCAAAACAAGCCTTCATTATAAAATAGGGATACATATATATATATGTTGAGAGCGGCTACAGTCCAGTTTCTAATTGTCCAGTTTTTTAATCTTTACCGTTGAAAAACATACAAATAATTATGAACGTTGGATCATTCTTTTAATACATCATAGTTAATGTGTACAATAACACACTTAATCAATCACTTAACTTCATTTAACCTGTTAAACCGGTAAACAATTTTAAAAAAAAAACAAATTAACTATAGGGCAACAAATTTTTTTCCTTTTTACGTCTATGCAAGAACCGGAAAAACACCTTTGTACGCTCCTATTCTCCTCCTCCTGCTCCTATCAAAAAAAAAAAGCTCCTGTCAAAAAAAAAAAAAAAAAAAAAATTTCTTCATAGGTTGCTCTGTGAATTCTCCTCCTCCGCTCCGGTCGCCAATCCTCCACTCCGGTCGCCAGTCAGTACTTATTGCGCCTTATCACCATCATACAGCTTGAGGCGCATTCCTTTCATCAAAGCAGGTTAGTTTTTATTTTTATTTTTTTCTGTGAAACCCTAGATATGTTGCGGAGTAGTTCACATTTAAATTGTGCCAGAATGTACGGATAATTAATTGTTGCCGGAATTGTTCACGTTTGCCGATAATTGTTGCCGGAATAGTTCACGTTTAAATTGTTGCCGATAAAAATTTTGATCCCAGAATGTATGGATGATTGTGCCAAAAATAAATTTTGATCCCAGAATTATTTGACGGAACCCATCATACGTTTTAAAAAAAAGATGTGCCAATAAAGTTGATTCAAAAGTCGACTCTACTAAAATTGTTGAGTTAAAGCCTTAAAATATGATGTAATGGTTGTATGTAGTGAATGGTTGTATATATATATATGTTTATTAGCACTTATAACACAACTCGTTACTTTTTATTTTAATTTGTGTGAAAAATAAAAAATGAACACATTTTCAGGGGCGACCTATGTGTATTGCAGGGTGGTCTCAGCCCAAAAAAAAAAAAAAAAAAAATTAGTGAGAATATATTTGTAGTATCATAATAAAGCACTAAACCCAGAATAGCAAGACCACCCCATAATAACCAAGCAAGGCCAGCGTAGGTAATTCACGGCAGTTCATGGCTGCAGCATTTTATAAGACGGAATGAAATACTCACCGACGCATTTGTCACTTTATACAACGATATGATTCTATGACGTACTTCGTAGCAAACTTCTTCACACATCCCTAATAGTAAGAGATTTTAAGGCATTTTAACCATTAGCATATAAACCACCAACTAGAGAACAATATAAATGCGTCGTTTGAGGAAACTCGAATCACTTAAAAAGCTAGCTCCAGAGAGTGACCTCAATTTGATGTCACTAATCCACGTGATTAGGGAAACAACATGGCAATTATTCTACTGGATAGAATGACAACAATACATGTAGGACAAATCCCATTATAAATTTATACATTTAAACTCCCTTAAGTCAAAACTTGTGAAGTAAGTATCATTTTCAGAGCCCCCCTCCTACCTCTCTCTAGCCCTCCCCCATGCAATAAAGAAAGAAAAGAAAAAAACCCTAAATAAATTCAGGAAATATCCAAATTTAGTGAAATTCATAATGTAGTTCATTGGGCGAAATATAGTAATGCATGTTTGAATAAGGTTTCAAAATTAATAATCTCATATTTATAGTCTCTTTCAAGGTATATATACACTCTCAATCAGTTAGTTTTGCCACCTGATCAATTATGTAAAAATATTTTAACACGTGTCGTGTCTTAAAGTCATCGATGTAATACGATCAATTATAGTGCACAAAATGCAGATGCTTGCATCATTAATTTAAATTATATATTTTAGAGATTACGATTTATTTCATCAAGAAGATAGATCTTATAAAATATAGAAAAGTGGTATTTATATAAAACAAAAAACGTAAAAATAAAAAAATAAAAAAAGAAACATATATGACATTGTATTACCCGACTTCATACACGTGATAGTCAAAGACTTAGTTCGGATCTTCAAAGTGAATGGGCTTAGCCCGGTATCAGGTCTTGGAGAGACATAAGGCTGGATAAAGTTAACCTTCATGCCTGCATATCGTTGTTGGTTAAATCGGGCAGCGCGTGTCGTCCTCTGTCCTCTACAATCAGCTCGACACAAGATGTACACATGCTCACATAACCGGCAGGGTGCAGATTCATCTTGGTCCCTGATTGTTAGCTCAGTATATGTCTTCATCGACCTCTGACAACAGTTACATGATTGACAAGGTTTTAACCCACGATCTCGTAACGGTTCCCTATTTCACGCATGCAGGACCATTATGGCACCACAACTGTCCTCAGAACGGTTCGCTATCATTAACCACGACTTCAATGACTGACTCGGTTAACTCCTTCCAAAGGAAACCTATAAAAAGGATCTTCATTCTCACAAATCAGAACTATATTATTAGCTTGATTCTAAAATATCTGGGTATTGCTCGGCTATAAATCATCATCAAAATCATTAGATCAACAGTTGGGTATCCTCACGAGACTGATCAATTACCTGAATAAGAGACCGATTTTAATACTGACGATTTCGTGCATCGTCACTATAAATATACAAACGCGGTTAAACATTTAGCATTCAAGATTCGTTCATACCTTGAATTAATTGGCTCTTTCATCAATTAGTACAATACTGTCAAAAAAATTCCATAAACTACAGATAAATTGACATGTATAGTTGTACACCACTCATAGAAGAAGATACATTGAGTTCGATACAAGCTTTTTAAAAACAAGAGGCCCAGAGATTTGTCTAGTAGCTTTTGGTAAGTTTCAGGTTGAATTTTGAATTTCACAACGTTAATGGTCATAAGTTTGTTGTGTATTTGTTTGGAAGTTTATTCACCTTGTTGATGCTTTTTTTTATTTTATTTTTTTTTTTACTTTTTTTTTATTTCTTCATTATTGGGATTTGAAATGGAAATGTAGAGTTAGCACTTCATATTCATTTTTTTTTTCTTTGTGTTTTGAATAAAGGCTCTTGCAAAAATGTAAATTGAAATATATTATTTTAATTTCTTGTTTTTTATCAAAAAGGAATTATGAATAAGACGTGTATATATGGACAATTCGCTACTGAAGATAAAGGGGCGCAGGTTGTGGAGCATTTTTCTCCCAGCTAACTACTACTGCTTTGAAGCATACAGTGTACATTGACCTTTTTATTGATTCGGTGCGAAATTATTTTAATTGGAAAATTGCTTACCATATTCAGTGATATTTACATACTTGCTTGGTAATTTTCCTTATTTTAGTAGTCAGGATATGGTGATTCTATTATGATTACGGTTGTGTCATAATGATTGATAATATATTTTTACATATTTCATTATAATGAGCCTATAATATTTTCAACGGATCCTATAACATAATAAAGAAGGCAGTAGTGTGTGTTGTGTGTCACGGCCGTGACACAGCAATTAAGATCGCGATGACATTTCCCATTATGATAATTAATGGGGTAGGTTATTAATTTGAAAGCGTTCATTGACATTTACCGAAATGACTTGACCCGAAATTTGAGCAATTTCAAATGTGACCCGTTCGGTCATGATCTGACAGTTTATAACACACACACACACACACACACACACACACACACACATATATATATATATATTCAAATCACGAAGTCTCATACAATGTATTAGTGTAGTGCCCTAAACTGAATCGAGTTGGATCAGATCCGACCAGGTCGGATCATTTCTACTACACTTTTATGTTGATTCATATAACAAATACTTTTATGTTATTATATATTTGTTTGTATAACGAACCAATTATGATATTGCATATATAATGACGTCCTAGCATGAAATTGTGATAGAGACACCTTAATAGTGATTATGGTTGATGAGATGTTGACTCATTTTAAATTGTTTGATATGTACATATCTCTAGTCTTATGTACTATTAAATGAGACATTAATAGCACGGTTAGACGAGCACGCATTAGATGTCTTCTAACATATGAAAATAGTGACAGATCTTATTTGTTGAATTGTGGAGAAACTTGGACTGTACGTGGACGTGTATTAAAGAATGCATACGTTAGATTGACCAACTTACTTTATTAAGTGTTGCACTATGTGACTGTTGTGTAATTATCTTTGGATCAGAGTATTTATAACATCACGGTGTGGATTGTCATTCTTTGACGCTTTTGTGTTGATACATATACAAATGCTTTTCTGTTATTATATATTTGTTTGTTTAACGAACCAATTATAATATTGCATATATAATGACGTCTTGGTATTAAATTGTGATAGAGAAACCTTAATAGTGATTATGGTTGATTAGATCTCGACTCACTTTAAACGGTTTGATACTTAAATATCTCTGGTCTTATGTACTATGAAATGAGACATTAATAGCACGGTTAGAGTAGTACGTATTAGATGTCTTCCATCATGTTATGATAGTGACAGATCTCATTTGTTGAAGTGTGACAACATTTGGACTGTACGCGGACGTGTATCAGAGAATGCGTACGTTAGAGTGACCCACATACTTTATTAAGTGTCGCGACTATGTGGCGATTGTGTAATTATCATTACACGAGTATTCATAACATCACGGTGTGGATTGTCATGCATTGACACAATTGATGTTTCCCCTAATAACGGGCCAATCATGCGATAGTGTTTGAGTATGTTATTGAAGCATGCGTAGAATTTATGTCGCTCGTTCAGAAATCGCGTTTCCTAATTGTAGGAGGAAATATCCAAAAGGAGCTTTTTATAGGAACGTCTGATTCTCGAAATTCTTTGCAAAGAGGAAATAATGTGTTATTTCGAGAGAGTATATTATCCAAATAATAATATACGATTGTTAATGTTTTGACATTCGACCTGCGACCGTATGGATATTATATTAGCAAAACGTATCTATTCACACAGTAACCATTTCACACGAAAGGTAGTAGTCAATGCACTTGACTCTTCCGACATTTATTGAGGGTCACGATGAGAGGCTCAAACACTACATATAATCATAACCATACGCACCTTCATAATTCTAGATAAGTAGCCATGTTCTACGAAAGTAATACACAACCACTAGAAAAGTTTAGTGGATATATAAAATGTATTTAAACATACAACACCTTACATAAAACTGGGAGTCACAACAACTAACTAAAATTCCATGATATTTATAACATCATCATGTCTTACCACAAACGTCACACATAGCTCATGGAAGACAACATAGTAGGTATATATACCTTGGAACCATGAAAAGTCTATAGAAATAGGTAGACGTATGGTAGCCTTTGACACAGGAACAACAGGGGTGGCATTCACATATAGGTATATTAGACTGGTGAAACTGATGGGATTTTCTCAGCATAAGGAGAAGGATGAACAAGTTTAGCACTCACCCTTTAACGAATCCTCCTGGATCTCCTCAAGTTGAGATTGGTCATCTACTAAATGTTACTTGAAGGAATGAGCTAAGAAACTTAGTAAGGATTCATAGCATCAAATGGGAACTATCTTATTTACTGAGTTCATAATAGAGTTTCAAGTTCTCTTTCGCTAAATGCAATTCACAAGTATAAGTATTGCATAAACCCTAATCCTCCTAAGTTTTTCGGCATACAGCAGATGGACATTTATGGATTTGATCTTGATACTGGTGTGACTATAGGCTCATGCCTTTTCGGGTGGTGTTTGATTTGGGAATACGGGATGGCATCACTTATGATTCTAAATAATTGATTCGGATATGCACTTGTAATTTAAGTGAATCTGAAGTGTTCGAATCTGGAAAATACTAATTTAACTCAATTCAAATATTCTAATGCAATGCAAGTGATCTAAGTCACATCGGTTGTTATGAGTCTGAGCATAAATAATGATATAAAAGTGTATAAAGCTACTTGTTTTACTCGTTTTTGGGTCACTTTCATATATTTGACATTGATACAAGTCTCATAATTTTTAACAGTATAAAATATCTTGTCTCATATGTTATGACTATTTTTTTGATGTTACTAAATTCCTGATATTTTAAGCGATGAAAAATACGCATGACAACACGTCGTTAACTAGTTATTACACGACACATGAACACGTCGAACTTTCTATAAGTGTAATACTAGAGTAACAACACATTTGAGAGAAGACATATAACTGAACATACATTTATATCATTAATTATAATGAAACCGATATCAATGATTATAGTATATTATGCAAAAGTACGTGTCTAAACACCAGTAGTTTTATAGTGGTCCAAATATGTCATGGCAAATATTTTCCATCAATAGCATCTTCTAAAACAGGGGTAAACATGGAAATACCATGTAAAAATAGAAGGCTCGTGATATTATTTCATATCTTATTGGTCGTGGATCATCAAATCATCTTTTAGTAAAGGGACAAGATACAATATGCGGTACAGATATCTTGTGCTCTAAGTATTATAATCAAATCATTTCTCTCCCCTATAAATAATTCACATCACTTCAACAAGTGACTTCAAACTAGCATATCCACCAAAACTTTCCATTTGAACTTTTTAACGGTGTGATCAATAGTCAACACAAAACAATCCTCTCACACTATCACATGGAGCATCACCTCATACACAGAATCGGCAGCTTCTTCCCTTCACCATTTACATCTTGTAAATCCAAAATTCTACCAGATGTTGCAGAAAACTCCATTTCTATCCCTCAAGCTTTCCACAACTTCCTTCAACCTTTTCCAAATTTGGACAAAAACCATTCTCCAAACAAAACCCACCATCCTAAAGTTTCCAAAAATCATTCTCAGCCATTAGATTCAAAGACCAAAAACAGTTCTTCATCTAACAGTGGATGGTTTAGCACTGCAAGTGATAAAGAAGGAGATGATCAGTTTCATCGCAAAATCGACAAGTGTTTCAACTTTTCATCATGTTCTTCAGAATCTTTCCGCAGAAGATTCGATTGCAAGATCATTGATGATCTGGGTCGTTGTCCTTCTGCAATTTCATCAACCCAAAATTGCAATTTAGAAACAACCCGAAAATCTACAGCAGCAGAAAAACCCACACAATCCGTTTCTGTAGTACCCACAAAGAAAGTCTACAAAAAGACTAAAATTCTGAATAAAGAACTTGATTTTAAAGAGCCCTTAACAGAACTATATTATAGTAGTTATCGTAAAGATGGCCCGAGGAAAGCTAAAAGGGGTCGGAAAAATAGCCGGAGAAAAAGAGTTCTGGAGGTGGGGGTTCAGAGAGTAAGAGGCATTTAATCGGTGCAAATGATCATAATGAAGGAATTAAAGAAAGCGTTGCAGTTGAGAAGAGTTCAAGTGATCCGTATGGTGATTTCAGGAAATCAATGGTGGAGATGATAGTAGAGAAACGAATTTTTGCTGCTAAGAATCTTTACAAGCTTTTGGAGTGCTTTCTGTCTTTGAATTCTCCTTATTATCACAAGATTATCCTTGAGGTTTTCATAGAGATTTGTGACACCTTGTTTAGTAACTAAGCTGAGTTATGTTGATTTCTTGAACTTTCTTTTTTAGGTATCCATGTTTGTGTTGATTTCTTGTTTTTCAATGTTGATGTAAATATTTTGTTTTTGTTCTTTTTAATGCAGATATGTATGTATGTTCTAGCTAGCAATGGTAAAGAGTAATAATACCACAACAAAATTCACAAAACATTTTTGGATCATTGATTATGATCTGAGATCTATTGATTCAAATGAACACATAAAAATCAAGAGAAATATTGTGCCACAACAAAATGTGCACAACAAAGTATCATAATAGGTTACACATCATAATCAATGATATAAAAGTGTGTTGTGCACTTTGTTGTATCCGTTTTAATTGTGGCACTATCACCACTCAAAAATCAATGATGGTAAAGAGTGTTATGGCACTTTGTTATACATATTTGGTAGTGGCATAAATATTTCTCCTTAAAAATTAGTGAAGTGAAAGGTTAAGGAAATATTTGTTTCACGTTAAAATGGTTACAACAAAAGTGTTATAACACATTTTACACTATTGATTTTAATAGGAAACATAGGAATTAATAGGTCTTATATCATGACCAATAATTCAAAAATATGTTGTGCATCTTATTGTGGCACTGCCACTATTTGAAAGGTCGTGGCTATGGCTATATTTCAGACAAATTTACACAAAAAATTTAAGGACAATATATTATCCTATAAAACATGACATGTCATGTGTATCTGTATGTAACGACTCGTTTTTAGATTATGGGAAAACAAAAGGGAAAAAAATTTGTTTGTCAAGTATACGGCTCGTCCTAACTAAGTACATAAATTTTATGTAACAATGATACCATGCATAAAAAAGTACAAAAAAAAAATAAAGACGAGCAAAGAAATTGCATAAAATGAATCAACATAAACAGAAACTGAAATTGAAAAGGGTTGGAACAAATTACGAACAACTGAGACTATCTTAATATGAATAACAACACCATTATTTATATAAACACATGTAAATCATTCTTTGCAAAGTGTACAAAAGGAGATGAAGAAAGACTAGACTCTAGGGAGATGAAGTCTCCTCATAATATCAGCTAAAAGGCTTGGAACATTCTTCGGGGGAGTATCCCTGGATCGCCAACCCCATAGCTTCTATGTTGACCATTCCTAGCCATTTGATCAGGAACCCGATTAGCTTCTCTGGGTTGATAGAAAATATATTAGCAATAAATACATTTATTATTGTATATTTATCATTTATTATTGTAATTATTGTCTAGTCATTGTCTAGTCATAATCTACTCATAGTCTAGTCATAGCATTGATTAAGGAGGACTAGATCTTTTTATTGTATCTGAAGAGAGTTTGAGAAAGTAATAATACTTTAGTAAACTTTAACTTGTTTATTCATGTTTGAAAAATGGGTATAAATAGATACAAGCATGTAAAGGTCCTAGCTAGTAAAGTAAAAATTACTAGAGCCGGCTAGTATTAATTGCTAGAGTCGGCTATTACATAATAGGACAAGATAGATTTACTTTATGACTTTAGGACATATTAATTGTTTATACACTACAATTAATATGTCTCTTTATACATAAGTAACATGTTACAATGTAACATATTATAATCAACAATGTAATATTTCCACACACACACACCCCCCCCCCCCTCAAACTGGGTTGTATATGTCAATACAGCCAAGTTTGCTACTCAGTCTGCTGAACATAAGCGGTGGAATTGCCTTGGTGAGAATATCAGCATTTTGGTCTGCTGAGGGAACATATTGAAGTTGAATGATCTTGGCATCAATCTTCTCTTTAAGGAAATGTTTGTCAATGTCCACATGTTTGGTTTTATCATGATGGGTGGATCCTCTGCCATGCATAATCTTTGAGTTATTATCACAGCAGAGTATGATGAGTTCTTTGAAGGCGGTCTCTTGAAGGTCAGTAAGAATTCTTTTCAACCATAATGCTTCACAAATGCCCAAAACCAGTGTCACGAGTTCGAACCCGTACTTAGCTTCAGAGACGATGGGTTGCTTCTTGCTTCTCCAAGTGACAAGATTACCCCATACATATGAGCAATAGCCTTTGTGGTAGATCTTACATCTATGTGGCAACCTTGACCCGATCGGCATCAGTATAGACGCTTCAGCGATCCGTCAGGGGACTTAGTGAAGTGTAAGCCCTGGCCGAGTGGACTTCAAATATCCGAGTATTCGTGAGACTGACATCCCGGTGGTGCTCGGTAGGGCAATGCATGAACTGACCGACAAGACTAACTCCATATGCAATATCGAGGTCTTGTATGAGAGAGATAGATGAGTCTCCCTACAAGTCTCGATATTGTTCCTTTCTTCTGACAACATTACCGGTACCGGTGGATTACTAAGGTCTCACTTGGAGAGATAGTCGGTTTGCACCCCAAAGATGCCGGTTTTCTTGGCGAGTCCAAAGACATACTTCTCTACGTGAGACAGATATACCACAGGCACATTTCTTGCTATTTCCATACCAAGAAAGTACTTGAGGTAGCCCAAATCTTTAACTTGAAATAATTTGGCAGTGAGGGTCTTCAATTGTTGGATCTCGGCGAGGTCATCACCGGTGAGGATGATATCATCCACATAGACAATAAGAATGGATCTTTTACGGTTGGTTGTTTTGATAAACATGGTGTGATCTCGAGTTGCATTGATGATATCCAAGCGGCTTTCACCACAAGTAGTAAGTTTGCCAAACCAGGCTCTAGGATTTGCTTTAGGCCATATAGAGATTTCCTCAATTTGCAAACTTTCCCTTGAGTGTGAGTGTTGGCAAAACCAGGAGGTACATTCATATAGACTTCCTCAGTAAGGTCACCATTTAGGAAAGCATTCTTGATATCCAATTTGTGGAGAGGCCAGTCAAGTTGGACTGCAAGTGAGATCAGTACCCTGACAGTGTTTAGCTTTGCCACATGTGCAAAGGTCTCTTTGTAGTCAAGTCCATATGTTTGAGTGAATCCCCTTGCAACCAGTCTGGCTTTGTATTTGTCAATAGTACCATCAGCATTGTACTTGATAGTGAACAACCATTTACAGCTGACTGTCTTCTTTCCACGTGGGAGAGTGGTGAGGTCCCAGTATGGTTGTCAATGAGAGCGATCATTTCGGTTTTGATATTTGCCTTCCACTTATCATGTTGGAGAGCTTCTGTATATTCTTAAGAATAGAGTGAGTATCCAAGTCTGTGTAAACATAGCAAAAGAAGGTGACAAGTGATCATAAGACACATAAGTATGAATAGAGTGATTAGTGCATGATCTCTTCCCTTCCGGACAAAGACAATGGGTCTGTCATCAATATCGATAGAATGAAAGCGGGGTCAGTGGGCTCGGGAGGCTGCTTGAGGTTCGATGAGGCTCGATGAGGGCTCTTTGAGTTTGATGAGCTCGATGAAAGTGCTTTGAGGTTGATGGGATCTTTGGGGCTCGATGAAATTTCTTGAGGTTCGAGAATCTATTTGAGGTGCGATGGTGAGGATTGGAGTGATCTCAATTTCAATAAGGTTGCCTTCTGTGGATTGTCTCAGTAGGTTCTTTGTAGTATGGAGTTCTTTCAAAGAATTTTACATCCATAGAATTGTAAAATCTTTTGTCAGTGGGAGAATAACACTTGTAACCTTTCCTGTCTTTGGCATAGCCTAGGAAGATGCACTTATGAGCTTTGGGATCAAGTTTGCTTCTGTGTTGGGCATGAATATAGACAAACACAGTACATCCAAAGATCTTTGGAGGCAAGTCAGCAATGAGATGAGGACATGGATGAGTTGTCGCGAGGGTTTGAATGGGAGTCTTGAATCCTAACACTCTCTTTGGGTAACTTTGTTGATCGGTATGTGGCGATTAATATAGCTTCACCCCACATATATTTAGGCACATGTGTGGTGAACATGTGATCTAGCCATCTCAGAGTAAGTGCATGTTCTTCCTCTCAAAGAACCCCATTTTCTTTGAGGTGTCTCTACACGACTCTTGGTGTGAATATTCCCTTATCATTCGAGGAAGGTCTTGAAATTTGGACTCATAGTATTCCAGGGCATTATCTGTTTTTAAGATTTTAATCTTAGTGTCAAATTGAGTGGATACCATGTTATAGAATTCTTGGAAGATGGTTCCAACTTGATTTATCTTTCATCGAAGCTTGACCATGTGATCTGGTGTGATCATCTATGAAGGTGACAAACCACCTCTTCCCTGTTATACTTTTAACTCTTGAAGATCCCCATACATCACTATGTATTAGAGTGAAAGGTGTGGAAGGAAAGTAAGGTAATTTAGTATACACAGACTTAGTAAGTTTAGCAAGCGACAAATATCACATTGAAGGTCAGCGAGGTTACATCCTTTAAACAATTCAGGAAATAAAGACTTTAAATAACCAAAACTTGGATGACCTAGTCTATAATGCCATAACATGATATTGTCTATGGTTTGAGTGCAGTTTCTTGGCGATTTCAATCTTCAATCTTCTATCTTCAAAGAGGTTTACCATAAAATTGATCTGAGCGGGCTTTAGCTCTCCCAATCACTTCTATGAAGAAAGATCTGGAAAATACAACGATTGTCATTAAACAAGATTTGTCCAATTTAGGTCTTTAGTGAGTCTCTTGTGATGATATAAGGTTATAGTCTAATTTTTGAACAAATAGGAAATCACGAAGGTATATCTTATCAGTAAGTTTAACATTTCCAAAACCTTGTGCACATGAAATAGATCCATCAGCAATCCTAATATTGTGGGTTTGATGACAGGGTCTAAACTGAGATATGAGACTCTTGTTACCAGTCATATGGGATGAGGCCCCAGAATCAACAATCCAAGTATCATTACTGAGAGGTGAGTGGAATATACCTGTTTTAGCATGAGTAGCTATGTCAGTGATAGAACTACCATACTTTTGTTGAGCAATGAAGGCTTTGAAGGCGACAACCGAGCATCCAACCTGGTATCTTTGTTCCTTCTTCAGCGACATATGCCCTTACGACTCTCCCTGGTTGGTTTGGAGGGTTTAAAAAAGTTAGGCTTACCATGGAGTTTCCAGCAAGTGTCCTTGGTGTGATTTGTGCGTTTGCAGTGGTCACAGAACAATTTTCCTGCCTTCTCAGTAGGGTTCCTGTAAATCTCAGTAACCTCAGTAGGCTTCCTGACCACCAACATTGCTGAGCTATCAGTAGGGTGATCAGCAGGGTTGCTTTGCAGCATTACTTTCCTCATGCTTTCCTCATGTTTGACTTCAGCAAACACAAATTTGAGACTGGGAAGAGGTTTAGTAGCAAGAACTCTACCTCTAACATCATCAAGGGATGAGTTCAGTCCTGTAAGGAACTTGAATACCCTCTTCTTCTCCATGATACTCTTGTATAAGGCAGCATCCTCTACATCCTTCCATGGGTGAATTTCCAACATATCTAGGTGTTGCCATGCCTTAGATAGTTGGTTGAAGTACTGAGTTACAGACAGATCCCCTTGCCTGCAATTTTGGATTTGAGCTTCAAGATCATAGACCTCAGATGTATTGTCTTTTTGAGTAAAGGTCTCGGCATTGTCCCGATTTCCTTTGCGATATCATACATCATGAAGTTCTCATCGATATCTTTTGTCATTGACCTCGTGAGGATGGTCATGACTTGGTTATTTTCAGTATCCATGCTTCAAACTTGGGGTCGATTTCGGCGAGGCGGAGTTTGGAGCAGACAAGTATCCCATCTTGCTCGGCACGAGATATACATTTTCATAGATCTTGACCACAGCAGGAGGTAGTTGTTGCCATCAAGTCTGTGATTTGTAAATGAATGGTTTTGGTGACCCCGATCTCTTTGAGGCGATTGGGACTCTCTTGAGGTGAGAAGCTTGGATAATGAAGACATTCTTGATATGAGATGAGATGTTCCAGCAGGTTAGGGAGATTTTGCAGCGGATTCAGGATTTTACGGCTCTGCTACCATGAAGAGAGTTTGAGAAAGTAATAATACTTGAGTAAACTTCAACTTGTTTATTCATGTTTGAAGAATGGGTATAAATAGATACAAGCATGTAAAGGTCCTAGCTAGTAAAGTAAAAGTTACTAGAGCCGGCTAGTATTAATTGCTAGAGTCGGCTATTACATAATAGGACAAGATATATTTACTTTATGACTTTAGGACATATTAATTGTTTATACACTACAATTAATATGTCTCTTTATACATAAGTAACATGTTACAATGTAACATATTATAATTAACAATGTAATATTTCCAAAGTATCTATATAAACACATGTAAATCATTCTTTGCCAAGTGTGAATAACAACACCATTATTTTATATCTCTATCATGGTATCAGAGCACTCGATCCTAAAACCCTAAAATAATTTTTTTTTCCGGTTGTCGCCAATAGCCCGGCGCCGCCACTATCTCCTCTTCTTCATCAATCTTGATCTCTTGTTGCTGAAAACAAAGGCCGCTAGCAACAGCAATAGCTTCATCTTAGCTAATCCGCCAATCCGCAACAATTCAGCCACAACCCGCCATGATTTCCGGCGGGTTGCTTCTTCTCCGGTGAACCGTGCATCCGGAACAGCCCCTTTCCTCTCCTACTCACAGCCGCCGCATCAACAACCATGGGGAGCCAAAAATCAGCCTCACCCGCCCTCTTCCAGTGCTGGTTCAACCACCATGCCTACCCAGCTGCCGCCCCACCACTCATCACGTCAACAACAGCAGCAGCCATGGCATACGCAACACCAATCAGATTCAAGAAATAACTCTAGTACTCGATGTCATCCTTTTGGTAAATGTCAATTATGTTCTACACAGGGACACTTGGCTCGTTTTTGTCCTTTATTTCAGGTTACCTCGGTTGGGCAAAGCTCGACTCGTTTGGATAGGCCACAGACTCATTTAGCTTCATCACATGGTAACTCGGCTCGACTCGACTCATCCACTCCTAACAGGCTCCTTGACAGTGGTGCTACGCATCATGTTACTTCAGATCTTCAGAATCTCTCGTCACACTCTCGGTACACTGGAACAGATGACATTCTAGTTGGTGATGGTAAGGCTCTCTCTATTTCTCACACTGGCAATACTTCACTACCCCTCTCCCATGATACATCAATTCAATTACGGAGGAAGAATTTTTTTGGGAAACACCCAAGGGAAAAAAAACGTCCACTTTTATATAATAATAATAATAATAATAATAATAATAATAGAAATAGAGATAAAATTACAGAGACTGAAACTTAATAATAATAATAATAATAATAATAATAATAATAATAATAATAATAATAATAATAGAAATAGAGATGAAATTAGAGATCCTCAATTTTTCATTTACGTGATAAAATAAAAACGGTGGTGTTTCAAAAGTTTGGAGGGCTGAAGTTTTGAAAGTGGAGGACGGTGAGGTTTTGATTAAACTTCCTTCAATGGCGGGGCAATGAACAATCTTGATATGTTGAGACGACAAGGCAAACAAGCGTGTTGGCTATTATTGTTCTAGGCTAATTGCGGATTAAGGCGTTGAAGTCAACGAGTTGAAGAAATATAATCACGTTAGTTGAATTTCTTTTTTTTTTTTTTGGTTTGTTTGTTTGCTGGCTTTAGGTTGCTTAGAATAGCTTGCCTCTTATTTTCAATTTACCTTAAAGAATCCATGTCTATAGGTTTATGCTGTTTTTTAAGGTGATGTTATACGGGTATGTTGTGGTACATCAGACAATGGTTGTTTACGCAACGAGGAGCACAAAGAACCATTGTATGATATACCACAACATATTTCATATGACCATCATCTTCCAAAACGGCACAACCCTACCTATACGGATTATTTAAGGTAAAGCGCAAATAAAACGGAAGCTAATCTAAACGAGGCAAGCAAGCAAATTAACAAACAAAAAAAAACTCCAATAACATGGTCATATTTCTTAAACTTGGAGACTCCAAACGCCCAAATCCACGATTTACCCCGAACAATCATAGCCAAAACACTAGTTTGCCTTGCATGTCTCAACATATCAGGATTGTTCCCCGCCATTGAACAAACTTCAATCAAAACCTCACCGACCTCTAGCACCTTGAAAACTTCAGTCATCCAAACATTTAAAACACCACTGATTTCATTTTATCACCTAAATTAAAAATAGAAAATTTGCAGAACTGAATCAGCTAATTATAAAAACGGAAAACAAATACCCAGTGACTTTTAATTCACAAAATAGATAAACTCAATTGAATGTCATTACTGTTTCAGTGGCGACAAGCATGGTGCTTAATTCGCCAAACATAAAGAACCGCCACTAACCCTAAAAATGCATATCGTTTTATCGTCCCTCCACCAGCTTGTTAATAAAATGGTGTCTTTAAAGGCTCCACACTTATTCTACTTGGGCACCCAAATTAGAGGGCACCACATTTTCAAATGTTGTTTTACCTAAGGCACCACACTGATATTTATATATACCCAATACACCACAGAGTAATTATAATATTGTCATTTCTACCTGTTGCACCACATTTATCAAATTTTCCACTCCAACAAAATAATATATACAAATAACCCTTATTTGCTTCTAGCCACCACCCCTACCAGCCTTGCCACCTCCACCAGCCCCAACACCTCCCAAACCCACCAGCCCCGCCACCTTGCACACTCCACCTAGCCTAGCCGCCCTAGACCCATCTTCCTCCACCATCACCTAGCCCTACCGCCGCCATTACACTCATCCCCACCACCCTATATACCATGAAAAAATACCAATAAACACAATCGCTGGATATCAGCTGAAAAATGAATCAAAGAACGGTAGCATGGAAAAAAATGGAGGAAAAAAAGTTGAATATTATTTTTTTTTTGGTTGATTATCGCACTTAATATTTACAACTCCTAGTAAGTCTCAATTTTGACTCACCTCAAATCTCATGTTTTCCTGCAAAGTTGTAGTTGAATTTTTTTTATTTTTTAATTTTATTTGTTTTTTTGGATTCAAAACATGAATGGAGATTATCATTGTTTGCTTGGAGATTTAGGGTGGGATGGTAGATTTAATCGATGGATTAAAAGAGAATAGTGGGTTTTTGTTGTGGTAAGAAGTGGTGGAAATGGTGATATGGATGGTTGAAAGGTGGGGAAGATGGTGGTTAGAGGTTGAAGAAAAAAAGTACATTGTTTAAGGTAAAAGGATTTGATTATAATAAAAAAAAAATATTGGAAATAGTAAAAGTAATTTGGATATAAGATACTTGAATTTTAATAGGTGTGGTGTCATGAGTAGATTCATCATTTAAAAAGCCATATATATATGGTGCCTCAGGTAATCACCTATTTTTTATACTGTTGTGGTGCCTCAAGTAGAAATAATGTGGTGCCTTTAAATGGCCCCTAATAAAATTATAGAAGAAATAAAACATTCTCGACTGAGATAAAACAACAGCAATTAGTGTCTTTGACTGGGGAGGGAGGCTTGTTTGTGTGTGGGGGGTTGGGGGGTGGATTGTGGCGGGTGTGAAAAGTTTACAACATTCAGAGCACCTCTAATGGGTGATTTAAAACAATTTCTAAAGCTTTACAAAAGCTAAGCTCCTTTACAAAAGCTTTTTAACCACCCGATGATATAAGTAAAATAGAGAAAAAATTCCAAAGTACAAATATTCCTCTAAAAAAAAACCAGTACAAATGTTCCTCTTAATTAAAAAAAATACAAATATTCTAAAACTTTTATAAAAATTCTGAACTTAATGATAGATATACATAAATTCTGGGGTGACTAATCATCTAAGCTTTGAAGCAAAAGCCCGAAGGTTTTAGATCGATTCATATTCTGAGGCGACTCAACTGTTGGAAATCGAAACAGAAAGATTCTAATCCGACCCAGAAAATTTCGCCGGCTCACCGCAACGGAAAACGGGATATTTTTCAGTTCCATGTTTTAGAAATCCGTTCGAATCATTCTCACTTGAATCTATTCAACCCAACAGAAAGATTCTAATCCATCTTTTTCTCTTAACCACCACCACATTGCCGTCTTTGTCTATGAATATTTTGGACTTACAGTTCTTAAGCGAAGCCAGACTCATTTCATGAGAGAAATACAATACATCACCATTGAGCTCGATTTCTGGATAGTTCTTCACGGTTCCTTCCATAAGGTTGCAAACAAGGAATCTGTTATTCGACGGGAGAGCAAGCTTTCCATCCACACCAGCAATTCCATCGATTTCACCGGCAGTTTTGAAACTATTGCAAATCTCTCTGCTTAAGGTATATTCAACGGTTGTCCACGACTTCTCTGCATGATCTTCCAGCCTCCATATAATGATTTTGGCAGAAAGAATCAACATGAATGAGAGAATGCCATCAATACTTAACAGATGCGTTTGTTTGCACACGCACTCTGTATTCAAGGGGACAGGGCACGGTATAACCATGAATTCTTCATTTATGATATCGAATCCCATGATATCATTACGGCCCGTGTATTTGTCCCCTTGTTTAGATTTAAGCAACCAATAAATGCAATTGTTGATGAATAATGGACATGCATACTCCTTTTCAACCCTATTGCTAAATGGATTACTAACCGTTTTGAAAGATGGATTGGAACCTAAATTAAGAATCTTGTACTGGATATAGTTTGAGCCTGATGCGTTTATCTTCCAGAGGGAAGAATACTCTTTCACTTTAGGATGGTAATATACCCCATAAATCTTGCTTTCGTGAAGATCTTTTGAAAGGGTTATCCTCACACGTTCACGTCTAGGCCTAGTAGGGTTAAAAATAAGAACCTTGTTTGTAAGGAAAGGTACATGTGTTCCTCTAAGACAATTAGGCCACAATGAGAAAATAATACACTAAATTTGTCGTAATAAAAAGTACTGAATCTATGAATCATAAACCTTTCTGTAGGTTCCCACCACTTGTCTATCGCAAAAAAGTCTAATCGTGAAGGTTCCCTAAAATTTTCAACTAGAATAGTTGGATTAATGTCGTTTTTCAAGTGTAACCCGACAAAATCGGGGGTCGTTGTTAAATCTCTCCATCTTCTACAAACAAGTCTGACATCTCATTGCACTTTTAGCTTGAATTCTGCTTAGAATATTGGTGATTATTTCATCGGGAAGAAAAGGCACACCTTTGGATTTCTTCCTAGACTTTTTGGCAATTGTATCCATTATTATCTCTAAAATACAACAATAATATAGAGGAACAAGCGAAAAAGACAATACTTACAAGCTTCCTCTACTCGATCAAGCCAATTTTGCAAGAAAAGAGCTAGGGTTTTTGTTGAATGGGGCGAAGATTGCTTGCTGGTACAGGTTCCTATCCGACGAGATAGATTATAATAGATCGAAATATAGGGTTTTATATATTTTTTATTTTATTTTTTAATAGAATATTTTAGGGTTTTATGATATTTTTATTTTCTCTTCAACCCATTTTTTCATTTTATTTTTGGAACCGACCGGCTAATTCTAAACCTGTGAAGCAATAGGTGGTTTTGTTTTCCGTAAGAATATTGGGGTTTTTATTTATTTTTATTTTTATTTTTATTTTTTCTACCAGAGTAAAGATAGTTTTAGGGACTAGAGGCCAGAAGGACAATATAAGATACAAAATAGTTGAGAAAGACAAAATATAGTAATACATGTAGTAACAATGTACAAAAATGTAGTAACACATATAGTAATTGTCCTTCTCAAGCATTTTAAATTAAAACTGTGATTCACAACATTTAACCTATATTTTAGGTTTCTTTGGATTTAACAGAAAAAATCAAAGCAAACTATACCATTTTCATAAAAAGAAAAAGTGATTCGAACGTTATTGTTTTTTTTAACCCAAAAACATTATTTGCGTAAACCGGATCTTTAACGTAGCGATAGAAAAATTATGTACAACAATTTGAAAGAAAAAAAAAAACAATAGGCCTATACAGCCACTCGAAACATGAAAGAAAGTGCATTCTTCAAGAAAAAACGACTACTAGCTACCGTAAGTCATTTTTAACTCCCTCGCTTTACAAACTCCTTGTGAAAGAAAAACATCGTCGGAGGGCGTTGAACACCCGTGTGATCGATGCACCATCTAGTTACGTCAATACCAAACTCCCTAACATGATCTCGCGGAACAAAATCTTCCACATAATAATATCATTTTTCCCGTATCCCGATTCAAACAATTATCCACCCAATCACAGATTTCCATGTTGCCAAAGAAGCGATGTTGGCCGCTAAGGTCATTCACAGCAGGTGCATCATTTTTTATCCCTAAAATAATATAAAATAATACATATATCTATTTTACAACATCTCAATTCAAAAACCTCTACAACAGCATCCATATCCTTATCCCTATAACATTTCAAATATTATTAAATAATACATATTCTACCTCACAACCATATTCATACGCATTAAATATTTATTATTTGACTCCAGCAGCATCCATATCTCTATCCCTATAATTTTTAATAATTAAATATGTTTAAGGACGTGAATAGTGCATCCCCACAAGTAGTGATGCACTGGTCATATCCCTAAAAATAAATAGGGATAGAGACTACGATGTGAGTATATTGGGAGAAACTCTATTTTTTTATCTTCATTTTAGAGATAGTTCTTCACATTTAACGCCCCAAGTGTCACGCATTTTTTCAAATAGCATGTATCCACCCATAATCATGAAAAGTATGTAGTAGTGTCTCCTCAGGGTTTTGACAAACCATAAAAGTATCATCATCTAAAACATGCTTGTCCATGAGCATTTCCGCCGTTGGTAGGGCTTTCCGACAGTTGAGCCAAAATAATTAATGAGTACACCTCGGTGAGTTGAGCAAGGTAGGCACTTGTCACATTAAACTTTCCGGATGGCGTCGCAAGACGCAAGCCACACCACCCTAACTTCCGCAGTAATATTAAGGGAACGAGCAATCCCTTAAGGAAACAATATTGTTTTAAGGGATAATTATGCGTTTTGTCACTAACTTTTCTTTATTTCTTAAAGCTAGCTATTATTTTTCATATTGATATTTTCTAAAGTCAACCAAGGCCGGCCCTATAGTGAGTAGGAGATCACCATGATCTTAAGCACAGCGGTGTCGGGAGAAAGCGGCAGTCTGCGGGAGAGCAGCAGTACATGTTTCGTTAAAGGAAAAAAAAAATTATGTAGATTCAATCCAATCCAACCTAATATAATATGTTTTTTTTATTATTATTATTCTCTTTTTTTATAAAGGCCCAATTTTTTTTACTCCCTTCATGAACTGATGCATGTATTGGTTTAGGTTTCGGGGGCGTTGCCCCCGAACCCCCACGAGTTGGCGTTGCCCCCTCAACCCACCGCGACCTGACCGAGCAGGTCGAACCCCGTTTCGTTGCGATACCATTATTTCGTTCGGCAACTCGTATACAAGAGACTACAAAAAAATATTTATGAAAAAAAATATCTAACAAAAGGTCCCAATAAAAAAATTTACTTGGCCCAAAAGACTTTGTAGGTATGTTTTGAGACTATCAATAAATTGAATTTTGTATTTACGGATGTTAAAAATGCGATAAGTATGTTTTTCAAAAAAAAGAAAACGACTTCAACAAAAAGACCCAATTCGGAGACTTGGCCTTAAGCACAAAATATGTCAGAGCCGGCCCTGAACTCAACCAATAGTAATATGACATATGACACATACAGCATGGTTAAACATCAGACGTTATGCTTTCATTAAATACCCTAAAGTGTAATAAAAAGTATAGTTATGAGACAAAAAAATATTAATATAAAAAATATATAGGAATAGTTTTGAACATGATTAAAATACGGGACCAATTTGCAAGGAGTAGTTAAAGTGACACAATATTACGGCTACAATAAGTGGTACAACTGAATTTTACATCATTGATCATCATTTAGAACCTATTGAATATGATTATGCTCATGATGATGGATGGTTTAAAATCAAATTTTGACACTCGTCGTGACTGAATGATTATATTAGTAGTATTACCCATTTGTAAACGGCAAGTATCCCTTGTCAGAGTATTCATGCATGGTTAGGTTTGGATGCAACGATGGAATGATAATTAAAAGAGTTCGACGATCGATGTTTTCTTTTTTAGTGGAACGATCGATGTTTTGTTAGCATAATGAAATTAAGTGAGGAATTGGTCTCATCAATTAAAAGACTTGCTACAACAGGCAAGCAACTCAAAATATAAAATGAAATCAAAACCAAAACAAGCCTGATTAAACCAAAAATGAATCAAACCAACTGCGCGTAAGGTTTGCTTTTCGGTTTTAAAACATCAAAACCACCATCAACGGTTTATTTTCAAAACTTAGATTCAAATCATGTTTGAAGGACAAAACACGATTTGTCATTCTATACACGACACACTAGGACAAGAAATTCTACCAAGTAGAATACACGGAAAACTAGGGCTGAGCAATGAACCCAATGAACCCAATCCAATCCAAAACTCAAACCGAACCAACCCGAAAACCCAAACCAATTGAATCCTCAAATTTTTTGGGTTGGGTTTTGACCCGAACCAAATACATTTTGGGTTGGTTTGGTGTTTTTTATTTTTTATTCGGGTTGACCCAATCCAACCCGACTCGATGTGTGTGTGTGTGTATATATATATATATATATATATATTTATATATATATATATTCCATCCAAAATAAAAGAGAGTTATCATATTATTTCTTTATCACCCATTTTCGGTTTTTAAAATCTACGATTCTTTGACCTTTTTTCAGAAAAAATATTATGTGTATGTTTTTTTTATGTATGATTATTGGTCTTTCATTATTATCTCTATATGTTGTTGGTTTGTTATATGTTGGGTTCTTAATTATCAAATTTTAACGGTTCTTTCCTAAAATAGTGTTCTCTTTAGCGATTATAGTTATGAACATTGATGACGGTCAAATTATACCCGTAAAAGTCATCAACGTTGACCTTAAATCGAGATTAATAATATATATTTCGTATTAAATCACTCGTTTATATTTATTATTTAATGTTAAGTGATTATTAATATAATATTTGGTATTTAGCTGCTTTTATTATTTAAAGCCGATTTATTGTGCGATAAATGCTGATTTTGTAGATCACGACAAATCGAGAGGATTAATGTCATTCAATCAATTATATCAAGATAAAGAAGGAAGAAAATCGGAGCATTAATCAAGAGATAAATGAGAGATTAATCGAGATCAACGAAAGCGTGCGAGTGGGGAACAAGATAGGCGAGAAAAGCGATTGACGCGTGAAAAGTTAGGTTCGGTCGGCCGAGCACGATGCTTGATCGACCGAGTGTCACCTCTCGGTTGACCGAGCCTCGGGTTTGGGTCGGTTTTTCGCTTTAATCGTGCTTATCTTCTAGAACCACCCTAAGCCGGCAAAAACCTCTATATAAGCAAGCGACTCACGAGAATTGTAATATACACCAAAACACACCTCTCATACTTTAGAATATAATTCTACTTTGATATTTTAATACAATGTAGCATAAGTAGATTGAAGGTTTCAAAGCAATTTAAAGGTTTGCGAATTATGTAAGCCTTTATTTTCTGTTTCTTTCTTTTAAGTAATTAATCCCCTCCCAATTATGCTTTATCGTTTGAATTAGTTAATCATAGCTAGATGATGTAGATCTAGAGCTATGGCGTTAGGGATGTGGCGAAGCCTTGTCTATGAGGATCCCATAACCTACGTCATACACTTAGTATTTATTCATGAATCTGCATTGTTTAATTAATGTGTATCTAAGTTAGTTTATATGAATGCTTTACGAATTCTTGTTTAACTGCTCTGTATGATGAAACGCTGAGAGATATGTTCAGGGATGTAATCTGGGGACGAAATTGATTCGGGTGACCGAATGAGTTCACTCGGTCGACCGAGCCCACCTATTCGGTCGACCGAGCCCCCTGTCCATCCGTTAAATAGCCATGTCTTTATGGTTAGGTTAACTTAATAGAATTTATTATCTCGCAGAGGTATGGCTATGGCTACGTTACTCGCTTAGTTTAATTAAAGCGTGTAAAAGGAAATACCAATATAAAACTCTTAGGTAGGCTTATGAATTGATCTTGGACGTTCGGCGTTATCAGGTAGGTTTATATTTGGGAATTGCATGCACTGATTATACGTCACGTCGTAGATTAGCATGAGACTATAACTTGGTAATTGCTAGTTGGACGAGAGCTTGAGTAATCGTTTCAGAAATACGCCTAACCAAAGGAATGTTGCCCGGACGAGGTGTACGGTCAATATCGGCATCCTTAAAGTCGTAGCGTGTGAGTTATATGAGATGGAGGCACCAAAAGGCGAAGTCACGTAACAATACCATTGTGATTTAGTGACTTACCGGTGCTAAGTCAAGTTAAAGAGGATGACTCCGTAGCCAATCTAAGATAGATACAAGCGGATTGTGAGTTAATAAGTTCGATTTATTATATAAATTATCTAGGTCCAAACGATAAAGACTATAATTGGGAGGTTAATTACATTGTGTCGAGTCGTGTCTTTACTTTTCTTGTCCTATGTTGGTCGTAGACCGCCTTTATGTCCTTGACATGTATAATTAATTGTTTATATATGAAATGACCCACAATTGGTTCCCTGTGGGATCGACCTTGATTCACTATAGCTATACTACGATGGGCCTAGTCCTCTTGCTAGTATTGGTTTATGGTGGTCAAGTATATTATAACCTGATTGACCACGTCATCAAGTTTTTGGCGCCGTTGCCGGGGAACCAACGGTCAATTTTATATATAAATAATTTTCTTATTCATGTCAAGTTTTACTGTTTTAGAGTGCATTTTTACGTTTTGAGTCCCTCGGTTTATGCGCTTTGTCCTGAAAATTCCAGATTCTTAAAATAAAAAAAAAAAAAAAAAATTTATTCAGTCGACCGAGAGACCTCATTCGGTCGACCGAGAGTTTATAATTTTTTGTTTTGTTTTGTTTTGTTCTGTCTACACGGTTTCTGATTTGTGTTTTTCGAGTCTGGAATTTCGCGTGTCTGTTTATCCCCGTATGTTTAATCCGTAGAGTCGATAAGCGGCATGGGAAACCATGTTAAAATCGATCTACGGTCCCGTTTTTTTTTCTTACATTTGCGAAACCAGGAAGCAATAATCTGAGTCGATAATTTTCAAGCGGCGTGAGAAAATAACCCAGCAAACATGTGGAGCTACGAATCTAAAATGGGAAAAGCAATGGAAGCAATACCTTTAAAGCACCAAGATGGCTCCGGAAAAAAAAATATATTTTAAGGCTTAAATTCTTCGTGGTACAATGTTGAAGGCAATGTACTACCTTTTTTTTGCTTATGTTTTACTACCTTTTTGGTTTTTTGAGCATAAGTTAGCCTATACATGAACCTTAGTATGAATCTTAGCCCGGAGTTGGTTTGTAAGATTAATTTTATTAGTGTCGAAGGTTTTGCCCCATATCTGTCTCATCTAGAGGGTGTAGGGAAACATGTAGTAGTTGAAGGAAGTAGTGAATAAAGAGTTCCTCGTAGTTCTGTTAAAATCTCATGGTCTATGCATGAGATTGCCTCATCAGCCATGGGAGCAACAAATTGTGTAGTTTAAGCATTCGCAATCTAAAGAAGGCGTTGAGTTTTGAGAGAACACAATCTTACGCTTTCGTTGATGTTTATGGTGATGGCTTCTCGGTGAACCCACCTTAAACAAAAGCGAGATTACGCTTTGGGTGACAATTTAGAAATCGAAGAATCTTTGTACATAGGTTGGAAATGGTTTAACCATGGTCGGGCGAGTTCAAAGCGAGCCGGCTCAATCAACTCCCCTCCACGTGTGATGTACGTTACAGCAGTTCAACAAGACTTAGCATAGCCGATAAGCCTTCAGGCTAAACGGGGCTTATCTTGACGGATTGGCCTGAACTGTCACATACGTTCCAACGAATAAGACGGCGTAGGCTTGCCTACATAACCGACCTTATTCGGAGTACTTTGATTCATTGTTTCTTATTGTCAAGGCCAAAACCGTAATTTTAACCGAGTTTCTTAGAATTCACTAATCCCTAAAACGAGAGCCGAGGTAAGAGCTTTGGATAAATGGTATGGATAAATGTCGTTTCCTAGGTCTCACAACCAAGGGAAGGGTATTAATCCGCAACAACGATGAGCCCACCTCCTATAGTGCTCAGAGGGGTCAATATCTAGTAATCCAAGAATAATGACTGACAAGGATACTTTTGGAAAGTCGAGCTGAGGACTTTAAACTCAGAACTACTTCTTTAAAACCCTTAGGATTTCTTTTTAGAATTTTAGGTTTTTCCTTCTTTGAGTCAAATAAGAGTAACGTGAAATATGTTGAGGTTTTTTATTTTGCCGTGTTCCGATGGCCATTGGGCTAAGGATGTGCAAAACTTTTTTACTCAATATAGGCCACGTGAAATAGAGTTCAGAGAGAGTCAAGAAATTGCTAAATAAAAGGAAATTTAGCAATCAACCTTAAGATGGAAGCATTAAGAGAGCTTGAGAATTATTGAAAATGTAATGAGAGAATGATTGGTGCGAACAAGAACAATTTTGGCCAACTTCCAAAACCTTTTAGAATGGTGATCAAGTGAAAATCCAAAGTGATGTGCAATTCATTACGCAATTATCCTTATCTTTCCCTTTACACTTTTTCACCTTCAAACTTTTCGATCCTCTCACCAATCTGCCCCAACAGTTCACATTTCTAACCATTCTTTCATCGCCTCTCTTTCTTTCCATCTGTTTCACTCTCCCGCCCAATCTCGATGTCTTAACCATTCCAACCTACCCATAAACGCAATTTCTTACCCACCCTTTATCTTTCCTTCCCATCCTTATATATATCTTTTTCTAAACCCATCATACTCTCAACCCCCATTTTGTTTACACAATACCCTTGTGTTGCGGAATTTGAAATATTGCTATGTTTTCTTGATTATCTTTTATCATTTTGATTTTCATGATCCTAGTTGGGGTAAGTGTAGCTCTAACCCTAGCTAGATTTTAAAGGTTTTTGGGTTCGATCAAAGTACAACTTATCTTTCTACCGGAAGTTTTAAATTTCACATTTTTTCCGTCTATTCCGGCATTTCTAGATGATCAGTTTTGTTCTACATTATCCTACCGATCCGACCTTGTTGATGACGGTTATGACTTTTACGTGATACATTGGGTTATTAGTAATTTCGAGGAGTAGCTACATCTCCCTAAGTTGTTGATATCCAATGCAAGCGAGAAGTTTCTGCGTTAAGTATTTGATTTTATCTTTCGTCAATAGGTCGCATTCAATCTGTTATACCTTACCAAGTTTCTCTTTTATACTGGAATGAATACATAGTGAGCCAGTCCACCTCGTGTTTTCCCACATGGGGTTATGCTTTTTGATCTTTGTCTTATCCACCCGGTTTGTAGATGACGACCACCATCTTTAGTTGCTTGTTTATTTTTCTTTCTATTTAGTATTTTTCTTTTTGGTTTCCCTTGTCATTGGTTGTATAAAATAAAGTGGCTTAAACTGTTTTTAGGTATTTATACCTCATTACGCTTACATTATTTTAGAACTTTCATAGACATGGTGTTATTAACGGTTTCGTGGAGTTTGTGCGCTTATACAGTTTTCACTTGCTTCTCCACAACATGCTGGACATTTACTCCGATATTGTTCCTTTACTTGAGAGCCGTTTCCAGAGCTAAGTCTTTTTCTTAAATTCTCATTTATTTTTGTCATTGAGGACAATGCCATGTTTAAGTGGGGGGTAGGAGACTTAGCCATGTTATGTTATAATTGAAAATTGAATGAAACGGCACAAAATTGAAAAAATTGAATAAATACCATATTAGGTATCTCGTACCCTTAGAATTGTGAGTTCCTAGCTAAGAATTGATAGGAAATAAACCAAGTTTCATGAGTACGTGATCATATTATACTTATGTTAAGTAAATTTAAGGATATTCATGCTCGTTTTTGCAAGTAGCTATTTATTATTCAATTACTCAATCTGTGAATCGAGTATACCGCGCAAATCATAATAACTGAAGAAATTATGTGTACATCGTATAGATGATTGGTTATGTAAACTTAGTGTCGGTACTTATTGGTGATGCATTCTTATATTTTAGCCACAAAAGTGGAGTAATAAGCTTTGAGACGCACTGTGTTTGACAATGCGTTAAAACACTGGGCTTGTAGTAACATTACCAAAGTAGCCCCGCGCTTGTGGTAATATTCAATGCTATACATGATCTAAGATAGGGGGATACTCTAAAAAGTTTTCTTCCTTGAGATTAATAGTATTTGAAAAATATGAAGATATGAAAAATATTCAACTCTTTAAGAGGCTTTGAGTAGTACTCGGTCTCCAAGTCCAAAATCCCTATAGATACGCTCTTGCTTATTGCTCTAGTGCTTCAAAAATTTAAAGACTTAAGAAGTATGAATCTTTGAGGTTGGTAGGTTGAGATTACGAAGTTGGCATAAACTCTAATCTTGCTACGAATATATAAAACTAAATGCACATGCACACATCACTTGATTCATAGTGAGTAGTGAATAATGGATATCTTATGAGCATGACTAGTATGGGTTGACTTGAGATTCTTGCGTAAGTATGACTGACCACCATGGAAATGTTGTCTTGGGAATGACTTATTGATGCTTTGTTCGGGACGATCAAAGTCTAAGTGGGGGTAGTTGATGACGGTCAAATTATACCCGTAAAAGTCATCAACGTTGACCTTAAATCGAGATTAATAATATATATTTCGTATTAAATCACTCGTTTATATTTATTATTTAATGTTAAGTGATTATTAATATAATATTTGGTATTTATTGCTTTTATTATTTAAAGCCGATTTATTGTGCGATAAATGCTGATTTTGTAGATCACGACAAATCGAGAGGATTAATGTCATTCAATCAATTATATCAAGATAAAGAAGGAAGAAAATCGGAGCATTAATCAAGAGATAAATGAGAGATTAATCAGATCAACACAGCGCGCGCAGTGGGAACAAGATAGGCGAGAAAACGATTGACGCGTGAAAAGTTAGGTTCGGTCGACCGAGGCGATGATGCTTGATCGACCGAGTGTCACCTCTCGGTTGACCGAGCCTCGGTTTGGGTCGGTTTTCGGCTTTAATCGTGCTTATCTTCTAGAACCACCCTAAGCCGGCAAAAACCTCTATATAAGCAAGCGACTACGAGAATTGTAATATACACCAAAACACACCTCTCATACTTTAGAATATAATTCTACTTTGATATTTTAATACAATGTAGCATAAGTAGATTGAAGGTTTCCAGCAATTTAAAGGCTGCGAATTATGTAAGCCTTTATTTTCTATTTCTTTCTTTTAAGTAATTAATCCCTCCCAATTATGCTTTATCGTTTGAATTAGTTAATCATAGCTAGATGATGTAGATCTAGGCTATGACGTTAGGGATGTGGCGAAGCCTTGTCTATGAGGATCCCATAACCTACGTCATACACTTAGTATTTATTCATGAATCTGCATTGTTTAATTAATGTGTATCTAAGTTAGTTTATATGAATGCTTTACACAATTCTTGTTTAAACTGCTCGTATGATGAAACGCCGAGAGATATGTTCGGGGATGTAATCTGGGACGAAATTGATTCGGGTGACCGAATGAGTTCACTCGGTCGATCGAGCCCACCTATTCGGTCGACCGAGCCCCCTGTCCATCCGTTAAATAGCCATGTCTTTATGGTTAGGTTAACTTAATAGAATTTATTATCTCAAGAGGTATGGCTATGGCTACGTTACTCGCTTAGTTTAATTAAAAGCGTGTAAAAAGGAAATACCAATATAAAACTCTTAGGTAGGCTTATGAATTGATCTTGGACGTTCGGCGTTATCTAGGTAGGTTTATATTTGGGAATTGCATGCACTGATTATACGTGACGTCGTAGAGATTAGCATGAGACTATAACTTGGTAATTGCTAGTTGGACGAGAGCTTGAGTAATCGTCTCAGAAATACGCCTAACCAAAGGAATGTTGCCCGGACGAGGTGTACGGTCAATATCGGCATCCCAGAGTTAAATAGCGTGTGAGTTATATGAGATGGAGGCACCAAAAGGCGAAGTCACGTAACAATACCACGTTGATTTAGTGACTTACCGGTGCTAAGTCAAGTTAAAGAGGATGACTCCCGTAGCCAATCTAAGATAGATACAAGCGGATTGTGATTAATAAGTTCGATTTATTATATAAATTATCTAGGTCCAAACGATAAAGACTATAATTGGGGAGGTTAATTACATTGTGTCGAGTCGTGTCTTTACTTTTCTTGTCCTATGTTGGTCGTAGACCGCCTTTATGTCCTTGACATGTATAATTAATTGTTTATATATGAAATGACCCACAATTGGTTCCCTGTGGGATCGACCTTGATTCACTATAGCTATACTACGATGGGCCTAGTCCTCTTGCTAGTATTGGTTTATGGTGGTCAAGTATATTATAACCTGATTGACCACGTCATCAAACATATGATATGAAATTCGAATTTTGATGTATACATGTGCGTGGATTTTATAGCATAAAAGTTTTATGATAGATGCATGTTTTATATTGAAATTTGTGTAGATGAAAAAATGATTGGTAAGAGAAATTTAATGAAATATTATATTGATAAAGTAATGGTTGAATAGTGTAGGTGGTGAATAAAATGAATTGATTAATATTATTTTATTTGTTGATGGTGAAATGATTGGTGAGAGAAATAATAATAAAATAATAAATTTAATAAAATAATAGTAAATAAGATAGTGGGTGAATAAAATATTGAGTTGGATCCAAATGGATCCAACCCAGCCTGAAACCAAACAGGGCCAGGGTTTTATAGTCGTTCGGTTTGGTTTGAGTTAGTTTTTTCTTGAACCAACCCGACTTATACTATGTAAAAACTCAACCCAAGTCGACCCAACCCAACCCAAACTCAGTCCTACGGAAAACATTGGGAACAAACAAGCTTCAACAATATATATATACTAGCTATTAACCCGTGCATAATGCACGGGTGACACAAAATGAAGGGAAAAAAAAGTCATTAATTGTTTTCGGGGTTCATTTCATTTTTAACCGGTGCCCTCTGCTGCAGTTAACGTAAAACTAAAAATCCCATGTGATGCACGGATCGGAGAGGTTACTTTGACAGATAATTAGTTTAGTTTCTTTGTATTTGTGGTTTCTTTATGATTGCGTTTGTTCGGGTGGTTCCCGACTTAGCCCGGTGTCATCCGGTTTCGTGTTTGTATTTACCGGTGTTAGTCGGCTTTTAATACTCCCTCCGTTTTTTTTATCCGTCACATTTCAGAATTTGCTATGTTTTTATTTATCTGTCATTTTACATTTTCATTGCATCATTTACAAATAAAGTATTTACAGTCTCTAATAAAAAATTACATTTCCAACACTAAAAACTCCTTTACCAACGAAGTATTTTCAACTTTAATAAAAAAATACATTTTCAATTCTATATTTTAGGTGACGTTATTGCTGTTCCCGTGCATTTATGACCTTCAAATGTTTAATTTACCATTCGTATTTCAAAAAGGAAACGTTAAAACAAAGTAGTATGTGTTTAAATAAAACGTTATCCTTAGTATTTTTTGTTAGTATGTGTTTCCGTATTTTTTTATTATTATTATAATTGATTTACAATTTCAGATATATTAATTACAAAATAATCTCAACCTCTAAATATGTACATTATCTCTATTTTTTAAAAGCAAAAAAGTCGGATATATTAATTACATTAAAAAAAGAACTCAACCTCCCATTATCTCCATTATCTGTACTTGTAAAAAATGATAAAAAAGAACTGTATTACACGTTTAAAAAAGAAGTGCCGCATCACACGGGAGTATCGGTCTCCAATTTGAAGAATTAAGTAATTTGGAATAATTAAATTATATGCAAAGGTTAAGTAATTTGGAAGAAATAAAGGAATTTGGAAAGATGGTTAATTAGGTTTTGATCACAAAGATATGTAAATATTCAACAAAATGATTTTACGACAAAGATATGTAAATATTCAATAAATATGGAAAAAAACAAACGACAACACATAAGAGCAAACGACAACATTTATTTATAAAAGTAGACGTTTTTTCCTAGTTTTATCTCGCTTATCCTGCCATGCTTTTGTGTCCAGAGCGTGGCAATGTCCGCGAACACCAATCCACGTGTTGCAAGGAGCAGGCATATCACAAACAAAATAATAACACTACAATGGCAAGACAAATCTTTCAGTAACACATGATAAGATACTACTACCATACAGTCTCCCTTAAAAGAATATAAAAAGAGATAGTAAATTGATAGAAAGAATACCAGGTCACAGTAGTGTTCGTGAGGTGACCTGTCAAAATGGTACGTTAAACACACATGTCTGGAATGGGAGTAATCTCTTCATGCCACCTAGAAAAAAATAATATTTAAGATATGAACAACATTATTTAAAAAAATATGTAGTTTGGATAAACAAATATTTAGTCAGTGATTGTAATACAAATAGCAAGATACCTGCCCCTTTTCGGCAACCACACAAATATCAGAACCATCGGAGCTGTCGACAGTAGCAACAGAATAAAACTGAGTGTCAAAATCGATAATGAAACACTCTTCAGTCTCCTTGAGATCGGACATATGTGCATCATTTGGAGACCCCGGTGGGGGAGAGCATCCATCAGGTGGATTTGTATGGACAGAAACCCTTTTTTTGTCGAGGTTGGACCATGGTTATTTCAATTTTCTCAACCTCGGTCATATGTTGAATATTTGTCATAGAAAAAATTGGAGGTGGACGTGGACATGAAGGATTAAAATCCAGAATGAAACAATCTTCATTCATTTCTAAAATTTTCATGTGGTCGACACTTTTGGCACACAATATTGGCGTGTCATCTACGTAGACGACAATTTCCGGTGAAGTACTATCTTTCGATATGTTCTGAATGGAACGGACCATTTTTTTATTGGGATTGAAATTGTGGAATGGGATTGAGGTTTAAATAAGGAGTGGGAGTGGGGTGGTTTTTTTTGGGTGAGTTACTTTAGGAAATGTGGGGCGGTGGAAAGTAAAAGGAGTGGGAAGAGTGATGCAGTTTAAATAAAGAGTGGGATTGGGGTAGTTTTTTGTGGGAGATGTAGTTGTAGGAGGGGTGGTTTAGTTTTTGGGAAATATGCAGAGGGGAGTGGAGAATGTTGAACTCCCCACTCCCATTCCAACTCCCCACACTTTCATTCCATGATCCGTTTTTTAATATGATTTTTTCTTTTATTTTTAGCGGGTTATCGAGTTTCGAAAACGGGTTTTCCGATGTTTTTTCCGGGTCAATTAGCGGGTAATTGGGTTAAATCTCTTCCTCTATATATATATATATATATATATATATATATATATATATATATATATGGTCACTGCAAAGGCATAATGACAAAGGTCAGATCAGCCTCGGCCACGTGTCGTCCCACAGATAATTATGTAATAAATAATAAATGTGGAGAGAAGGTGAACCAATAGGGGCCAGGAGCCCTAGCTAAGACCTTTATCCCCAAGAGAGAGGTCTACCTAGTCTGCCGAGCACCCTTCGTAGTCCACTGCAAGTCGGTCAGGGCAGAGTAAAGTCGGAGCAGCACAGCTCGGACCACGGCGTCATCGGAAACTCACCGCAGGTCAGATTGAGCTGGCCATCGCCTTATCCCACGTGGGTAATATACGTGATAAATATGGAAAGAATCTCTTGTAATTACAACTCCGATCCTGTCTTTTAAATTAGTGTAATTACCTCCTAGAATCACGGAGATTCACACGTACAAATCTGCAATCGGTTACAAACAAGAGTCCTTGAAGGACACGGCACAATTACAACCTAGGGCACAAACCTTCCCTATATAAATGCTCCTAAGAACTACGGCAGACTTGATTCCTGAATGATCCCAAGATACGTAGGCAACTTGAGAAAAAGAATTCTCAGGCTCAGTCCAAATCACTAACAAACACCCCTCGTTTCATAATTTATTCTACGTTCTTTGGATATTGAATATTGTATCTAGATTAAATCAGCCCGGATTATTACTTTGACGGTATCCAGCATTGTCACATAATACAAGCCAATATTCTTTGAAATGACTCGGGGATACTCAGCAAGCCACAGTAGATAAAGATCATACGCAGACAAAAATCGATCATACATTATTTAGATGAAGATCATACCCCCAGACCGATGGTTGGGATTATACAAATATTGCGTTTTGAATTTTCAATTAGGTTGAGGTCCTAATGAAATTAAGTGAGCAATTGTTCTCATCTATTAAAAGACTTGCTACAACAGGCAAGCAACTCAAATTATAAAATGAAATCGAATCCAAAACAAGCCAGATTAATCCAAAAACGTATCAAACCAACTGTAAGGTTTGCTTTTCGGTTTTAAAACGTCAAAACCATCATCGATGGTTTATTTTCAAAACTTGTTCAAATCATGTTTGAAGGACAAAACACGGTTTTTCATGTTATATACGACACACTAGGACAAGAAATTCTATCAAGTAGACACAGAAAACATTGGGATAATTAAAACAAGCTTCAACAATATATATATATGGTCACTGCAAAGGCATAAGACAAGCCAATGTTCTTTGAAACGACTCGGAGATACTCAGCAAGCCACAGTCAGGGGCGGTTGCACGTATTATGGGACATTGGTCGGGGATCGAGAACAGCACATCGTATTATAAGTTTATAGGCATTAATTTTAAAAATCCAAGTAGTATTATGGGTCAACGGTCAATTTTGAAAAAAAAAATTAAAGGGCCAGTTAGTACATATTAGTGTATAAAATTTTTAAATAATGTAAAAAAAACATTGAATTTTTTTTGGGTTGGGGGTCAGCTGCCCCAAAGGAGGCTTCTTTGGAGCCGCCCCTGGCCACAATAGATAAAGATCATACGTTATTCTGATGAAGATCATACGCAGATAAAGATCGATCACACGTTATTTAGATGACGATCATACACCCCAGACCGATCTGAATTGCAACGGATGATCCCACCACTGAATTATGTTAGTACGACATGTTGGTTATTTTATATAATCAATAATTTAATTGTGAGTCTACATATATTTATTTACGGTATTCTCTATCATAGAATTCTAATAAAAGTGGTCATTTAGTTTTGGTTGGATTCTAAGTATTTTATTTGGTGTGGAATTAAAAAGTAGACACTTAAAGTGTAATTTCTGATTATTATGATGGATGATATTAGAAATTACATTCTAATTATTATGATGGATGATATTAGAAATTACAACTATGAATAAGAGGGTTATAGCCCTCAAAACACACATTATTTTCCTCTTCTATGTTTCCATCTACAGAAAGATCTAGGGTTGGTGTGTTGTCTTGGAAGATCGATACCCGTGACGGCTACGCAATATTACTATCTTCTTGACTGATCCAGTTTAATTTCCGCATAACTTTTATCGATTCAACATGAACGAAATCCGAGATAGTAATTCAATCACATAAACGTCTAAGTTCTAACAATTGGTATCAAAATGAGGTTCATGTTAAATTACACTCTTATATTCATACGCACTTCGCTCACGTCATTGAATATATGTCGTATATAGTTGAAGTCACGTTCAAATTTTGGCACACTTTGTATATCATCGAAAGTTTGTCGTCTTATGGATTTGATGGAAATATTAGGTTTTTTCCAATGCAGTCTATTAATATTGTTGACTTGCATTTCATTAGTGAAACCAAATCATGATTTTTCTCCCGGATCTTGATAAGCAGGAATTATCTGTTAGTCAAAACAGCGACGTTCACCTTTAACCGGCAAACTACAGGGGCGGAAGCACTATAATGACAAACAAAGTCGTTCCCACGAAGATTTAACTAAGTATCATAATCACTTTTGTCTTTAGTTTAGAATAACAATAGGGGTGAAGGTTGTACACAAGTTATACAACTAAGCAAATAAGAATAACGGATTAAACGATATGATAAAGGAGGGACTCTCTCATAGCTATGCAGGGATTAGGATCACTTATTGTTATTAGGGTCTCGATTCTTTCGTTTGGAGGTGTACTTATCATGCTCAACCAAATTCTTCAATAGGCAAGAGCTCGCTTATAACTCGCGTAAAAGCTAATAGCCAAACTATGGAATACTACTCCTTACACTTTTACTGAATCATTAGAGACAAGTTTAAACCGACCAGCCAACCAATTGTAAACTAATGAATTTGTTTGTGGGTACGATCTCCTAAATTGGTCTAGACACTACTACCACAACCCAAGTACCTTATATTCGGTTCAACAGTCCCCCATTCGGGATTTAATTGACCTAATATGATTAAAAACAAAGAGACGCTCTGTAACCACCGAATTCACGTCTTAACTTACAAAAATCTTACCAAGGAACAGACTCACACTCGACTAGTTCGTGCATGGCAATTCTAAAACCATAGTTCGCACATTCCCTCGCAATATACATTTATAAAGTTCATGTGTTTAATCAATTAATTGTTCATGACTCCACTAAAAGCATTAAGTTCACGTTTTAGAATACAAACATTCAAAAGTAATTATTTGTAAGCACTACTCATCCCTAGATCATCTTAAGCATCAATTTCGTAAACCGTCACATAGTCTAGCTATTAAGAATTTAGTTATGCATAAGTAAATCAAGAATGCATAAATTCATGAAGGAATAAATAAAAGACATGATGAAAAGTTACCAATGACGAAATCGTAGCAATTCACCACTCGAAATGTCAATCCGTTGTGATTCAATCGCAAAATAGATGAAATAATAATGTAGTAGTGTTGAAGAAATTTGCACGAAATAAAAATAGATATACTTTTAGGGAGAAATTAAAAGAGTGCTGCTGGAAAATAAAAGTGTAATACGAAGTCTGTGTTGTAAAATTCGATTTAGATGGCTTTTTATAGGCCAAAAACCGATCCTAGGTAGGGTAAAAATTCGTCAAAACACGACATTGGACTTGCGCCCTATGCAAGGCCGGCGTGCACCTGCCTAGTTGTTTAGGGTATATTTTACTATATTTTCGGGCTTAATCCCTAAACAATTTACCTTATTTTTAAGGGAAATAAATGAGAAAAGCGTGTTTTAACCGTTAAATTCCTATAATGGTTATTGAGGAATTATAATTTAATTATGAGGAAATTATGGGTTTAATTGTTATTTTTGTTGCACATTTTTATTATTATTATTATTCGATGACTTGGTGTAACAACATTTTGCAGAAAATAAAGAAATGCAGGGGGTGATATTATTTAATCAAGAGGATCAATTTCATTCAATCATTTGGATTTTATTTTGGGAAGATAAATATTATTCAATCAAAAGAATCTCAAGAAATAAAGAAGATATTCGAGCAATTAAAGAAGGATAAATCAAATCGATCGAGAGAGTGGAGTGAGGAACACGTTATACTGAAGCCACAGTGTGAACACGGGCATTTGGTAGGCTCGGTCGACCGAGCCATGACACTCGGTCGACCGAACGTGTCGGCTCGGTAGGTCGGTGGATTTTCGCATCGTTATCTTCTAGATCTTCCTATGTCGGCCACGATCCCTATAAAAACAGCATCCATGCGGAGAGAAAGAACACAACATCATACACATTACAGCCGCACTTTATCATACAAAAGATGAGTCTTTTCTCTTCAATTTATTCTTGGAGATCAAGGATGATCGAAGGCTAAGCGATTTATGATAGGAGACAACGGGATGAAGCCAATTCAACACCATCACAACCAAGGGATGTTCCAATAGCAATTATTTCGTGAGTTTGAATTGTAATTTCTTTATCAATTGAACGCTTTGAATGTTTTGTTTTGTTAGATCGAAAGATTGATGAAACAGTTATTTGTTTGAATTATAATGAGAATTATATTCATATGAGAACCTTTCTTTTGATACGATTAATGTTAATTCAAGAGATTGTTTATTGTTAATTGGGTAGGAGATTCGGAGACGAACTCGTGATCATGTTCTTAAATTGTTAATTTTGTTTTACTTGAGAAAGAAAACGAAAGCTAAGTAAATTTGATTAAGGAAACTAGATCGAATTTAGGTTAGATCATACCAAGAAATATAATTCAATTCATGACTTGGTTGGGTGGTGGTTGTTTGGTGGATTCGTGTCGTTCTACTGTTCTTTTAATTACTTGATAAACCAATTCGTTCGTCATCAACTTTGTTTGTTTTTTTACGCAAATTTACTGTTCATTAATTCATAATTAGTATAAATCTTAATTTTAGTTAATAGTCGTGACATAATCGATATAATAATTGTTCCTTGATCCGATAAACATTCCACTCCCTTAGGACGACCCGTTAACATCCTATACTACGAACCTTATACTTGGGGTGTTTCGGTTTATAAATTATAAAACTAGTTTTTACCGAACACTAATCTGCTTTGCCTCCCTCGTTTGTCCCGCACACCCGGGCGTGCTCTTGGGCATTCTGTCTGTGATTCCTCTTTCCAGCCTATCCTCCCGGGCGTGCGCCTGGGGCTTTTGCTCAGCACTCGATTTTTCCTATGTAATCAGGGCGTGCGCCTGGCCCTTCTGTTTTGTCCACCATTTTAGCCTCAACTCTGATTCTTGCGCCGTTTCCACTCCCGAACTCCATTTTGACTATTTTCGTCACGTCACATCCTATTTCACGCCCTCTATCATGCAACACCTATAACAAACATGAACCACATATCCAAGCGTGACAAATGTCAATAGATCATGCAAACTCACCCTAAAATGATGAGATTTCCGGGCGTAAACGCCGCTCGTCTCTCGATACGTGTTATGGTGAAAAGTGCATATAACCACATCAAATAAGTCTTAAATCAGGGCTAAATCATGTATAAAATGATGGCAAAGTCGACTCTTATGAAATCTTTTTGATATTTTACTCCTTAATGTGCACTTCCAAATGTTCCCTTTTTTTTCTTTTTCTTTTTTTTGAGAAGAGCAAGCATATTATGGATCGTTGGTTGTCCGTAGATGCTAGTTTGACTTATTTTTATTGTCGACGTGCGTGCCATGAACGATGTTTAGATGTTTTTTAAGTGAACATGTTGTTCTGAGGCTTAAATTTATTGTTCGGTTTAATGAAACAATATGTAGTTACATTATGTTCTAGTTAGCAACAGTGTGTTCTGGAGTTCGTTTTGCAGTACTACTACGCAGTCAGTCCGCAACCCCAAGCTCTACCCTCGTAGACGGGAGCACAACTGAACCCAGAGTGTCTATTTCTCGAGCCTTTTCTGTTTTTATTGCTTTTGCCCATCTTTTATCACTATGACATGATGTACTTACGGGGTATGTCATTTAATTTATTCTAAGACTCATGTGTCAAATACACCTTTTTCGGTTGAAGGCTCGATTTCTGGAACGAGGTATTACATTCACAAACACGCTTATAAAGATAAATAAGTGTACAACGTAATCATAACACATAAATTTTCTACTAATTTAAAATATATTGTAGAGAAATTTTATAGTCTAATATTGGTTTTCTAATTATTTTTGTATAATGATGTTTGATTATTGTTTTATAATTATTTATTCCAAAAAAATAATTATTTATTCATGCGCAGTTGAACTTGATTCACCTTAACAAGTTGAACTCGAGTTGGAAAGACGAGAACACATTTAACAAGTTTTAAACTCAAATACATGTTCTCAAACAATTTATTCATTAAGCGAGCCAATCTTGAATATTATTGTTTGTTCGTTCATTAAATGAATGATTACGAACAAGTACGTGAACTAAACGAACCAAACTTTATCATAATTTTTTGTTTGTTAATTAAACGAACGACCACAGGCAAGTTCGTGACCTAAACGAACTATGTTTGAAAAACAGATACTCGACTTGGCTTGGTACGGTAAAAACACTAGTTTTTTTTTTTTTTTTTGTGAAAAACTGGTAAAAACACTACTTGAGACTCAAAAGACCTATTGTTATTTTTTTTTGAAATTCTTTTGATATTTTTTTTGATAGAAAAAAAAGCAAGAATAACAATTTTGTTTAAGGAAATTAAGTTGTAAAAAATAATAAGACGGGCCAAGTCAAAACGGGAAGTTCTTACTTGGTATGTCAGTATGAAGACATACAGTAATTTGGACCACGTGGAGGGTTGATAACCACCTAAAATATATCTTACATTTTGACACAAAAAGAAAGCGCGTAGATGGAGCAAAACACTTTTTATTCACTTTCCACCCCAAATATTACCCCCACCCACTTTCTCTCCGGCTACAATTGAACGGCGGCATGCTCCGATTGCCGGAATACTCTCCGCCAAAGAATGATAACGCCATGCAAATTTTCAACAAATATGTCAACACTTCCTTTTTTTTCACCACTCAAATAATATCTCTTGCATCTTCTCCTGTAAAATTGAAAAAATAAAATAAAATCCATCAACTAAACATACAAAAACACTTGTCCAAAACTTACATTTTATTTTATTTTTCAATTTTACGGGAGAAGATGCAAGAGATATTGTTTGAGTGGTGAAAAGGAAGGAAGTGTTGACATATTTGTTGAAAATTTGCATTGCATTATCATTCTTTGGCGGAGAGTATTCCGGCAATCGGAGCATGCCGCCTGACGATGACAAATTATGTCACTTTAATAATCCGGGCCCTAATTGAATCTAGTGATGAACACACACAAAACCCTAATTCCTAAAGAGTACGTGGTGGTGGATTTTAGTATTTGCGGGTTTGAGTCAAGAATGTATCTTAGATTGCCTACGTATCCTGTTAGGTTCCAGGAATCAAGTCTTACGTAGTTCCTAGAATGGGGTATTTATAATGACAATATTTGCCCTAACCCTAATACTAAGTCGGCTTATGTTATTGTCACATTTACCCTTTAATGGGCCTTAACCCCTTGCCCAAGCTATCGTTGTTAATGGGCTTGGACAACTTGGTGTGGACTCTCTCCCCCATGTCGATGTTGCCGACCTGCGGTACTCGACTCCGGGACTCATCGTCCTACACTGCTAGCTGGTGCGGATTCTGTCCTCGAGGACTCGTCGTTCCACACTGCTCGAACGCCGGTAGTCGTGGCCCCGAGTTTGGGCGTCGATAGGAGTACCTTGGAGTTAATTCGTAATGTGATGACCAACGGATAGACGACACGTGGAGGGAGTGAAACCCTGTATCGTCACCGCCGTTCAGATGTAGCCGGAGAGAAAGTGGGTGGGGGTAATATTTGGGATGGAGAGTGAGTAAAAAGTGTTTTGCTCCATCTACGCGCTTTCTTTTTGTGTCAAAATGTAAGAGTATATTTTAGGTGGTTATCAACCCTCCACGTGGTCAAATTAATTGATGTCTTCATACGGACATCTCACCTCGGTCAAAATATGTTTCATCCTACACTTTTCTACTGTCTCCATAATATAAGTCATTCTACATTACCGTCTGCAACATTTATCGCTTCTTTTCTATCTTAACCTTAATTTATTATGAATTCAACAACTTTTCATTACTTAACAACTATTGCGATTAATGATAGTCGAGGGTATTTTAGGCATTAACCTTCAAATTAATGACATTCAACCAATTCCTTAATCACGTGTGAAAGCTCCAGGATGAAACATATTTTAGGCCAGGAGGTAGTACTAAGTAAGAACTTCCCAGTCAAAACATGGATGAAATGAAATACTTCATCGACAGGCCCAAATTATGAATGTCATCCCGTAAACCCTAATTTAAGAACTTGTAGCTATAAATCGAACCCTCATTTCTGGACAAAACCTACCTCCTGCTAGGGTTTTCACTTTGCCGCAACACAAATGTGAGCCTTAATCTTTCCATAATTGCTCGGCTCGTATCTTTGCCTATGTTTGGTTTGTATATTTTGCTGTATCTGGCCGCTTTTCTTCCGGTTGAATTTTGTTTAGGTCGAAAGAAACTGGAATTTTTGTATCTGCCCGCTTTTCTTGCAGTTGAATTTTGTTTAGGTCCTGATTAAAATGTTCCTTCGTGTCCAAAAAAATGTTTCTTTGTGTAATCGATGCATAATAACTTCTGGAATTGAACGTCAAAGTACCGGTTTTAAGATTTCTGTTTTACGAAGGCTAATTCTCCCAAATGATGCCTCTTTGAGTAGCCGCATGAGGAATTTAAAATTTTCATCTGGCTTAGTTAGGAGGCATAGACAAAGGGTGGATCCAATTAATTTTGGGTCTTCTAGCGAAAATTTTGAGTGGACATTTGGCTTTCTACCTACTGTCCTTCAAGCAGTTTTGGACATTTTGTCTTACTTTTTAATTTCACCTCTTTCAGTCCATAGATAGAGAATTCATCTTTGGCCCTTTTGTGTATCGTTTATGCGGATTTTGCAAAATCTGGTTTCTTGATCTGTTTTTAATTTGATTTTTTATTGCCTAAAAAATCCTGAAACTAGACTGTTCATTCAAAAGCGGTTCTGGTTTAGAAAGAGGCGAAAAGTAGGATTCGCTCATGAAGCAAGTTTGAGGGTGAGGTACAACTTTCTACTGTTCCTTTCCTAGATCGCTTCACACATTTCTTTCAACTTGTATATAATTTCTGGGCTTCTTAATCTGGTTGGCTGGATGTTTTGGTTTCTTTCAACTCGTTCCCTTGAAGCCATATTATGCGTGCTGTTCTTCTAAATCTCTTCTTGGTCAAGAATTTATTGTCTTTGGAGAACACTTGGTCAGCTACATAGGTAATCATCTTTTCGTTTTGTTGTTCTATATTGTTTGGCATTATGTTGAATGAGGCATGGAATAACGATGATGAGCTCTACAGACCTGTAATGACTTGCGAATATGATCACATAAATAAATGAACATCTAAGGGACTGAGTTTTTCTCTAAAGCCTAAGTTTTTGTCCTGTATTCTGGCATTGGTTTGTAGTAATGGGTTATAAAATGGCTTCTTTTTAGCTAAATTGGGCATTTTTGTCCTGTATTCTGGCATTGGTTTGTAGTAATGGGTTATAAAATGGATTCTTTTTAGCTAAATTGGGCATTTTTTTGTCTAATTTTATGTGCTTCTTAATCTGGTTGGCTGGATGTTTTGGTTTCTGTCAACTCGTTCCCTTGAAGCCATAGTATGTGTGCTGTTGTATTATTAATACTCTTCTCGGACAATCTTTTTGACTGTGGAGAACACTTGGGCAGCTATATATGTAATCATTGATTTGTTTTTTAATTCTATATTGTAGTATGAGGAGGCAATGAATAGCAATGATGAGTTCTACAGACCTGTAATGACTTGCGAATATGATCGCATTACTAAATGAACATCTAAGGGACTGAGCTATTTGCATTGCTTCTTTCTTGAAAATACTTTTATGTTTTCTGGCTTTATTTTTTCAATTAGTTTGGTTGGCATATGTTTTTATGGTGCATGACCTCCTGAAATGAAGCTAAATAAACTATTCTCCTCGCTATCCAGTACTTTAATCATGGAGTATTTGGACGTTGGAGATTTACATTCTTTAATCTTCAATCAAATGTACTTTGGTTTGTATTTTCGTTGTCCTATCATTGAGTAGTTCAAGTAAATGCATTTGCATTTGATTTGGGGGGATGCTGGGGATGCAAGGTTATATCTCAATTGCACTGCTACTTGCTAGTACCTGAAGATTGTGTAACAGAATCTGTATACACATACCCAAGGTATAAACTACAAACAAAATGATGTTGTTTTATGTGTGTTTTTGCATTTGACCATCAAGTCCAATGCAGGGTTCAAGGTCCTTGTTTGGGGGGTTGTTTGGGGGTTAGAGATATGTTAAATAGCTCTTTCATGTTCATTAAGGCTATGCAATGTGGTCCTAACCTTTTGGCATTATAATTCAGATGCCATTACTGCCCTTGTATTTGTGTCTGCAGTTCCCATGTTGTAAATGCTCTTGAGAAATGCTTCTCGGTGTTGAAATCCCCCCAAAAATGGCTAAAGGACAGATAATGACTCTGGACAGTGTTGGCATAAAGTGGCTTGACATAGAGCTGGTGTTGGTTGACTGTTGGCCTATGTGTGTGTTTGGAAGAAAGATTAATGAGAAGCTTATTGGCTCACCTGGCTCAGTGGATAAACATGTAATAGCCCTCATATGGTTTTATTTTGTGAAATATTAATTTTTAAAAAAAATCTTAAATGTTTGCATTGTAAAATTTCATATTTTTTATTTGAGGTATTCTTTGGAAATTTACTTAATAGCCCTCTGCTATGTCCTATTACTTGTTAGTTACTGGTATAAACCAAAATTAAGTGAAAACAAACTAATCTACTTGAACCAAAATGAAACCAAACCGATCTGAAAGACCAAACCAAATGGAAATCAAACTAACTTAATGGAATGAACATAAAAAAAAACTGGATCCAAATTGATTCAAACTTGCCCCTAGATTTCATGACAATCTGATACAGAGGATGTTTAAAGACACCAACATCCATCCCTATTGACTCTCTGCACCTGTAGGAATAGCACACCTGTTTGTACTCTTGTTTAAATCGCATATGTGCTTATGGTTTTTCTTCATTTGGTTCGACAGCCTGAATCCCATCTAAATCCAGTAAATTCCGGCAACAGCAGCACTGCTGTAAGATCTCTTATTCGGAGAAAAACATAAATTTGTCTTCACCATTCTTGGGGTCAATAGTCTCATCAGGATTCTCATCCATCAACATGCAATCTTCACCCACAGAATCCTCATCAAATGAATCGCAAAATTTCACTTTTTTTTTATTTAAATATCTACGCATTTTATCCTCATCCCTTGTAGTAGAGGGAAGAACCGGCTCGATTCTTTCATCGGCGAGGCCGGAGTAGAAGGTTGATAACGGTCAGAAAGCAAGAAATGGTCGGAAAGTGAGAGAAGAAAACTTCTCTGTATCCAAATAGAACTTAAAGAAAACATGATCATGTGCCAAAACTTTGATTTGAGCTTATGTGGTTGGAGTTCTCTAAATATTGCTTAACCGATATTCACGTATTTTCTTCATAGTTCAAGTGAAAATCGGGGGTTTATTTTGAAAAGAAAATACGTGACTATTGATTAAGCTTTATTTTGAAAAAAAATAATCATGATATTCGAAGTAATTTTTTAAGTGTTTGAAGTGATCGTGATGTCAGAAGTGAATATGATCGTGGGTGCTTAGATTTCAAGGTTGACTCTCCTATTAATTTCTCTCATGGCATACAAAATTAGTGTTTCATTTAATAGTCAATTTATGTGTTGTTGAAGAGAATTTGGAAGACGGTAGAGTTCGCCCCGATATTCAAAGTTTGAAGTGTCGCTATATTGAACAGGTAAACGTTGTATCAATCGTTGTATCTTGGAAAACAATTTCTAGAACCGTAGACACTGTACTGGAGCAAATTGTCTTAAGATTATAGTGTTTCACTTGCCGCAGTTTGGGTTTTTTACTTCACATTGTTTTTAGTATTGTTGAAATTGTTGTAATTCTTAAATTATATGAACAAAATTGTTGCTATTTTATTTTGTATGTTTATTTTAGCACCTATTGTACCTCATGCCTAACAATCATTAATGTTAGGTCGTGTATATTTTGTGTCTTTCTCGATCCTTAGACGATAAAGGGATTTTTATAATTTTTATCTCAAAAAGATAAAGTTTTTGGTAGAAACGGTCTATTAATATTAGCTATGCGAGTCTCTAGAATAAAGTTAAAATCAGCAGAGGATTCCGAGAACAAGTTAAAACGATTACTCTTATAACCTATCTTATATTTCACATGCGACGTGATTATACATTGTTGTGGCCCGACATCTATAAGGGAATCAACATGATCTAATTCCTCTGCTAATCTTTGATAATCACGTAAGTCTTCGTTAAGAATAAAATCATCCACATACGATTCCTCAATATTCTTCACCCTCTTATCCGTATCAACCGTGTCATTGACCTCAACCAAAATACTATCTAGAGCATCGCCTACATTTTTATATTTTCCATTTGCTCTTTCTGAGAAGGATTTGAGTATTAAAAATCTCCGCCATCAGATCATAATATTTACTTTTTGTGATAGACTTGAGTTTTTTTTTGTGATTCTTTCCCTTCACGCTTCTCATCGTGTTTTGGAGGGTTCTTCCAACACGTATTTTCACCGTGGCCAATATGTCTGCAAAAGTCACAGTAATCCGGTCATGTTTCAGCTATAGCACTTCGCCCGAAACCATCATTAATATCTTTTCCAATCCAGATACGTTGGCACCTCGATTTCAAAATATCCATTTCCACAAGCACTATAGGGGTCAACCAATTAAGGATGCTAACTTCCAGAGATCATGATTATTAAACAAAGGTAGTGGAAGCCTTGGTAACTCGAACCAAATTGGAGCTAGGGATGCTTCCTCATTGAGCCAATAGTCAATGGTCAACTTTGAAATATGCCATGGAAACTTCCCTAAAAACCATTCTCTTCTAGTGAACAAACGATTATAATACTCTTGGCAGCCAATTTGAATAAGCACATTGCGGTTATCAAGTAACCCAACCTTACATTTAGATTTCAGTTCCAGCGTCATGAAAAACCTCCAAATATCCTTCATTCTATATCTATAGTTTGGAAAACGACCAATAAGTGCATTCTCAAACGGTTTGGATACTCCCTTTAATTCATTTTTTGAGATGAAGAGTGATGATTCGCCTCGACAAGTTGCAAGATGTCCGAAATCGGGGATGTTTGTGTGTGGTGATGCGGAAGAGCCGACTACAGCTGCAAAATATTTACATAACAATGAAAAATATTTTAACTGTTGCATATCTTCAAACATACCTGCAATTGCAAGACATACACAAAGGGAACAACCTAATGTGCAACAAATTTATTATTATATAGATAAACTACAACACAGTGGAGTGGTAAACACTCTTTTCACAGAAAGTGAAAATCCCAATATTCTAAGCCGGTAGAGAAATGCGTAGCTGCAAGCCAATCCAGTGACAGATTCAGAAAATTTTTTCAAATGGAGACACTAGAACAAATTTAAAGATTTCAAAGATTGATACCCACAGTCAAAAGACCCAGCTTTTTCAAAACCAAGTAAGACGCTCTGTCGGATCACCCTCTGCAAGAGTACCCCCTTCACTGTTCTTCTCCACGATTGTCTCGACATGTACCCTTTAGAGCAACCCTACTAATAAGGTGAAGAGAGCCTCCCTATGCTGACATTTATTGACAAATGGTTTGTTTTAAGTGGTCTATTTTTATAGTTGAATATTAGAATTAAATTTATTTGACAAGAAGGTGTAGTGATAAAAAGTGATTCTCATCTTCCATGTCATATTTCAAATTTTTTTATTATTTATCCATGGTGTAGCCATTTGAATAATGATAAACAAATGAATAAAAAAAATAGTACAGAAACGTGGACCATATATATATATTTAATAGTGTGATATAATTTGTCAGAGAATACTATCTATGCTCTTGGCTACAGATAAAGAAGGGCATAGAGAATATCTAAAAAAAACTATCCATTTAGTCACCGTTATTTTGCTTCTAAAACATATTTGATCGTCTATTCTGCCACTTTTTTTTATAAATCTTCGCTATAACCCTCCCGTTAGGGTTGCTCTTACAAGAGTACCCACTCCTCTATCTTCTCCTCGATTGTCTCGTCACCCTCTACATGAGTACCCACTTTACTAATCTTAGTAAACCCCTGATGGGCAAGATGAGCATGTTTCCTCTGGTAAATGACAAGTCTACCCTTGACTTCTTTCGCCATCTTCCAGTTTTCAGCTATTTCGCTCTTCAATACTTCAAATACAGAATGTTTGCCCACCAAAACCCCTATATACACGTTCGTTAAGCACTTAATTGCTGAAGCATCTACCCATTCATCAACCGAACCAGTGCTATAGCCCTCATCCACTTTCGGGGTCAGTATCTCCCAAAACTCCATTGATGTTGTTGTTTTGCATCTTCTCTTTGCATACAGCACACTCCATATTCTTAAACTGCTTAACATTACAAAAAGCACATCAAATAAAATCAATGTACCATCTATATCCAAGAACCCCCACAAGTTCAAGCTTGTCATCCATTACTTTGACAGAGACAAATCAGAAGAAACTATAGAAACTGAAAAAATGCAGATTTTTCTGATACCGTGCCATTGGAGATTTCTGTCGGCTTGTCGTCCATTACTGTGTGTCCCAGATCGATCATTATCTTGAATGGTGGCATAATGTAACGCCCCAGACCCCGGGCCTGGTAGCGTTAAATGAGTAATAAATGGTCTCCTCCGGTTGTTTTCTTCCATCCAGAACAGGAAATCGTCTCCTCCGGTTGTTTTCTCCTCTATATCGACCATAATCATGATGAACAACCTATGGAAGGCTGCCGCTCCGATCTCTTCTTTTAACTTGGCCAGCTTGAGCTTTTGCTTCCTCAATTTTCTCGGCGATATCATTCATTTCCTCTTTTGCGTCGGCCATTGCAGCGGCGATTTCACTTAATTCGTCGTCACGGGATACTGAAATATGTAGGCGTCGTAGAAGATGAGAATAGTAGGACGGGTTTTTGTAAGGCAGGGTCCCGGTTATTTCGTGGGCCGAGTTTTGTTGTCTCGTTAAAAAAAAAACTCTTGGTCGCATCTTACATTGGGAAGTTAGACTTTACGGACACGATCCGTATTATAGGAGGTTATTGTGTAGTGTTTTAAATACGGTCATGAGGAGGCAGCGTGTGGCGGCACACTTGTCACACACTTTTATTACATATTTTAAGCTGTGTGGTTCTAATCGTTTCACCCGTCACTTCACCTCAAAAACCCTCACCACACAATAACTTCCCCCGTATTAGGATTTGGGGATGTCAAATTGAAAATGTCTAGAAAGGTCACCGGTTCGATTCTTCTATGAGACATCATGTTGAAAGAGCTTTTGATTAAGTTTTATCGCGAGTAAAGTCAGTTATGCAGAGACACGCAATTTTGAATTAGAATTACCAAATCAGTAGTTGGTTTGGATCTGGGAGGCTTGGAAGAACAAAAAAAAATAGAATTATGTGAAATATATAACCCATACTGTTTTTAGTGAAACTCGAATCTAAAACATCATAGACATGGGCCTCAACTCAAGAACCGGACCAACTTTTGAATTAATAAGACCAGTTGATTTCGCATGTTCGGAGGTTTAAAAAATTGACATATCCTAATTGCCGTTGTTGTTGTTGTTGTTAGAATAATATAGATAATTACTATTGTTTTATCAAGCAAAAGCCTGCTTGAAGCATTGTTGTCACTTTTTGAAAGCATCTTTTTCCACAGAAATGTACCTTTCTCTTCTCTTTGTGGCAACTCTATCTGATGCCCGGATAAGCGTAAAGATGCTGGTCGAAAGAGGAAGAAGAAGAAGGAGAGCTCACACAAGGCCGTCCCTGGGGCAGTAGCAATAATAAAGCGCCCGTGACCTGCCTCTCACCAAACTTGTAATTTTAAAGCACTACGTTTTTATGTAATAGAAGTGTATTTTAGATCGATTTTATTTTTCTTGTTTAAAAACCCAGTAAGACCAAATTTATAGCTGAATTCAGTTAAAATAATGTCTAATCAAAGTATGTTACATTTTTAACAACGCTCGTCAACATAGTATATCTCGAAAATAGTTGTGATGTGTTAATTTTTTCAAAGGGTCTAGGACTCTAAATGTTTTTGTGAAGCGCTCAGATTCTGTGAGAGACGACGCAATTTCACATTTTCTTGTTTCAACAAAAAGTTTGATGAAATCGAAACCTTTTTTTTAGAATGCTGATGTATAATACACTGCTCACTTATTTAGGCGACTCGCATTAATCGGAAATTTTATTATGGTGCAGATAAAGTATGACTTTAGTGATCAAGGCCAAATAGAAAAGTAACAAAACACATAAGGAATTATGTGTAAAATATAAATCGCAATTAATTTACAATTTTACCCTTCTTATAAGGATTTTTATTGGGTGAATGAGTGTACGTGGTGATCGCAAACAGCCATAAAACCACTCGCATTAATATCTTTTATCGTTATATAAAGAAGAGGAACACACGATTTCGGGAAGAAATTATTGCACGAAGAATTATAGTAATATAGTATGAGAATCATTATAAACTGAATTATTATAACCGTAATTTCTTATTTTCCTCTAGTTATATTTATGCACTCAGAAAAGTTCGACTTTATTCCCTCAAAAAAAAATAAGTTTGACTTTAGTCCCATTGGATTAATTTGTGCAATCCACGAAATTCAATATTGGGGTGATGGTGGTAACTAGAAAGAAGCTCAACAAGAACAAAAACCTTGCGTGGCATACAAGTATGAAAACTCGAATAAAAATCATGAAAGGGTGGTCTTATAATTATTTATGCCTCGAATATAATTGAAAGTTTTTTCATTACATTCCATTGTTTGGTATGAATTTAAGGTAATTGAATAGGAAGAAACTTTATTCCAACAAAATAAAAAAAGTTTCATTTTCATTACATCCAAAATTAGATGGAATCAGATGTAATAAAGTGTGAGTTGACAAAACATGTTGCCTCTTACCACCGCCACTCGCCCCTAACGTGTGCCCTACCCAACCCCACCACCACCCCCCATCCTACCCTACCATACCACCACACCATAACAAACCTCACCCACCATACATCCTCTAACATACCCCGACCTCTCTTACGCTGCTTCACCTACCATGTAACCTACCCTGCCCTACGCAACCCTACCACATACCTAACCTTAGAACACACCCTACACCTATCCTACCTCACTATCCACTACCACCTCACTAGATACTCAACCCTACCACCTGCCCCACCTTACCTCACCACCTCATGGTAACTTACCCATCTTGCATCAAACCACACATCATACCTCAACACAACAACACAACAACACAACAACACTACCCTACCCTAATTTATCCAATCTGAAACCTTAGCCCGCCACCAAATCTCAAACTTTCACCCACCGTAAGGAAATCAAACTGTTGACGCAGTGGAATTTAAAATTTGATTTTCTTTGAACCAAAAATCGACTCCGATGAACAATAAATACAAAATAGAAAGTTAAAGATCATACCATTTGATCTAAGGGCAGTTGTAATGGCCTTGGTGATAAAAGGCATCTATAATACCATATGGCCCACATAAATTGATAGAATTTGATGATTATTAAGAAAGATGGAAGGATTTGCATAGATCACTGCGTAATAGCTCATGAAACAAATGAATCAAGTAGATGGGGTGAACTTTACTATCTACTTTTGGATTGGTTGGTGGATGAGCTTAGAAAAAAGGAAGGGAAAAAGAAGTCATTACAAATAATTTCTCTTACTTCTCAATATATATGTTAGAGATGTCAGAAAAAGTAGATGACCAGAAAAGTTCACTATTCTGTGCTCTAAAAGATCAAAGCTCTTGATCTCCGGTTGTTGATCTTTTTCAAAATTTTGTCCAAGCGCTAGCCTATAACGATGTACCACACGAGCGACTCACGAAATCCTTCATAGATCGTCAATTGAAAAGTGTGGCTGCTAGACCGCTTTTCTAAACTACCATAGACTTGTTGGTGAAGCCTTTAGGAATAAACCCTAGGTTTTCTTTATGGTGTTAAGTTATGAGAGAGAACAATCTCTCATAAGCATAAAAGGAGCCTCAAACATATCTTGAAGTTGGGAGGAAAAATTTCAAACATTTATCCAATTTTAATATTATATTTTTCAACTAGAATGTCGTGATCATATTTTTCGTAATTGTTTCAGATGAAAATCATGTTGGGCATGAGGAGAATGAGGAGCTTGTAGATGATTTTAAGGTGTGTTCTATCGACACACCCCAAAAATCTATGGCGATCCGTTTTTGATTATTTTTTCGGATGAAAAAACTTCGGTCTGTGCTATATTGGTGTTTTTGTTGCACACCAACGTCGATGACATCGACGCGTTGGTGTGCAATGCGAACAACGGAGAAAGTCGTGGGTGATGTTTTCTAAGTTTTAACACTTTTATAAAGGAGCGTCGGTCTGGTTTGGTGTTCATTTGTTGAACACCAACGCCAATGACATTGGCGTTGGTGTTCAACAATGAACATGATGCACCGACGTTCCTTATATAAAAAATCACCGAATGCCGAAGTAATTTTTTGTGGTGTCGGGAGTAATATGATGCCAGTAGTATTTTGGGGTGTGCCAATAGAACCCCCCAATTCTAATTATGCATCTTAGAGAGCACGTTGTTAGGAATGTCTTTATTTTTTGAGTTGAGGGTGAGTGGGTAGGATTGGGGCACATCGTAAGGTGAGGCGTAGGATATGATTTGAGGGTGAGTGGATAGGATTGGGGCACATCGTAAGGTCAGACGTAGGATAGGGTAGGGAAGAGTGGTGTAAGGTAAGGACACATGATAGGATAGGGTGATGATAGGATTGACATTTTCCATTCCATCCAAACAAACAAACAAACAACTACAATTTAGTTGTGAATTTTTCTACCAACCACATACTACTCACATGTGTTTACTTGTCTTACACTTACCTTTATAATAGTCAAGCCCTATCTACTGAATTTTTCTAGAGATCAACAAGGGAAGATCACATAATGTTAAGGGAAGCAAACCACACACTAATAACACATCCATAAGCGGAAGAATCAACAATCACCAGTATCATCCCCACCTTTCTATGAAGTTCTGCACAATTTCCTCACGCGCGCTAACGGTGATAGGTTCACCGATTCTATATAAATCCGGTAGCAAAACATCGTACACGGAAAAGGTGGTGGTGGGGATTTTTTTTTAACAAAATCTAATCTTTAATGCTTGAGCCAGTAGTTCCTAAGCTGAGCCATGTGTAAAAGTATTTCTTCTCGGCCTTGATTCGTGACACTGCTAGTCATAATCCAAGGTGGTGCAGTCTCGAAGAATTTGCGTATTAACTCCTGAAATATTTCAACGTTTTCTTCAGGCCTTTTCCCACCATTCTTTTTCTTTTTGCGTTTGTCACATTTCGTAAATACCAATGTCATAGGAATCTGTTATCAAGAACAAAAAAAAAATGCCTCTAAATTATTTTTTTTTTGAAAAAAAGGTCTAGTCTCAACCACAACAATACATGCAACAATGAATCTGCACTTAACAAAAGGGCAACAATGGAAGCATCACAGTAACATTTAGGTCTATGCTACGTAATAACGTTTCCCCAATCTATCTCTCTATAACAGATTGTTTCCACATCTCCAATTCATGACCTTTTGTCACAGAAAAACAACTTTTAACGCCTCGCCAATGGTTCCAAAACTAACACTACAAAAGTTGTTGATATCAAGAAGAATCGTCTCCATGAAAACTCTAACTTTTAATAAGATGTAATAACAGGAATCTCAGTTATAGATGCAGTAGTTTTATAAAGTAGTGCTAAATTTACCAAGAGATTCTTGGACACAGTCTCCATTACACCGAACCATATTGTTGTCATTTGTAAAGAAAGAAAAAACAAGTATGTTTTGTATGTATACACACGTGTCACTCATTTAATGAAATGGTGCATTTGATAGTTTTCATTGCAGCAAAGCAAAATCTAAAAACACGAAATACCGGGACACTGGATTTGAAAGGATGCCAATATTTGACCAAATGGTATACTAATGTAAAAGGAAGAAGGTACAAAGAAAGAGAATAAGTACAAAGGAAAGACTCATCACCTGATTTTGTCCAAGCCAGCTAGCATAATCAAGATCGATTTTTTTTGCAGGAATGCTGGCATCTATTAGAAGAAAAACAGAGACAAGAGTTGGCCTGTTAAGAAAGTAGTCTTTTGTGAACTTATCCCAGTCCTTTCGTAATTCCTGCGGTGCAGCAGCATACCTAGTAATTTGCCAACACAAGTCCCATTAATGACTAGTCTAAGAGCATTTGCAGTAATCTCTCTTAACAGATTCTCTAGTTTATAGGCTCAATCAACGGGTTTTCTCCATCTTACAGAATCTCTATTTAGACTGCAAATGCATCAGTCTCTACCACACATAACTTGAATAGAGATCGTGAATTCTGTGCTCTACTTGTAGTGCAGAATTTCAGGTCTAAGTAGAGAGTTTACTGCATATGGTTTTTGATGGATTTGAATAGTTCGTATCTTTATTTTTTACAAATTGACCTTGTTTAGTGACATTAATGCAAGTGATCTAACATAACATGTAAGGATTTATAAAAGAAAACAGAATGGCATAACCTGACTCCCTAACAAAAATACAAATTACGTTTTTTCTTTCTTTCCACCCTATCTTGCTCTTTGCTCCGTAGAAAAGTGGCCTTGCGAATCATCTTTCTTTTCAAAACCAAAGCCAATTTTATAAAAGCAATATGGAATTGGTTTTGTCATGATTCTAGCAAGTCATGGTTTGAGTCATTCTGATTATGATGTCTTTCACAATTCAAACCTACTTCCCTCAAAAATTTCAAAATAATATGTTCTCTTTGCACAGATTCTTTGGCAAAAAGGAGGATTTTTCGTTATAAAGGCCAGTTTGGGAGAGCTGTCTCACTAAGGGAGTGAAGTTTTGATGTAGCACATCCAAGCTAGTTAATAGTATTTTATTATGTTATAATTAGTCAATAGTCATTTGGGCTTTATTAAGAGTAAGTTCTTACCTAATGGGCTTTTAAGCCTATAAATAGTCTAGTATCCTAAATGTTAAGGATAGCATGTAATCTTGAATCTATTTTCTCTTTTGAGAATTAATTATCTTTGAGCTTGGATTAGCTCGTTTTATCCATTATTGTAGATCTTCTACATCAAGTTTCAAGCAGGAAGTTAAATAGCTTATATACAGAGCTTGGGACTCGGGTGGAAGAATGTGACACCGAAATCTTTTAGTCAAGACTTCATTTACTCAAAACCGTCACAGAAATAAAGCCGTAAAATAGTTCAAGCTGTGTAGATTAATTATTTCAAAAACTTATAGTCTCTAGACCCACTCAGTAGAATGTAGAGTCATGTATTGTAACTTACCCGAAGCCAGGCAAATCCACAAGGTACCAGGTGTCGTTGATCCTAAAATGGTTAATGCATTGTGTTTTGCCTGTAATCAGAAACATATCATCTTCAACGCCTAAAGACAAGTCCTTTATAGGAAGAGTTGAAAAGAGTAAAAGTTCCTATAATCACGTATAACAAATATATAGCATCATACATGTTTGAAAATTCTCAATCATATCTCTACCAACATAAAGTAAAATGCACCATTCCATGAAGAAAGACAGAGATGGGAGCAACTTAAAATGTCTCCTACGACCGTAAGAGCATTTCCATGGCAAATTCAAAGACTACTTTTCATAAGCTGCACATTTTCTATCTTCTGCAGGCGGTGTATATGTGTCACTGATTAACTGTAGTCGTAACTAGTAAAAATGTTATCCCTCCTGGACATATGCATTTATAAAGAGGTAAGCTAGCAACGTGAAGCAAGATCTCATAGTTGATAATCATCAGTCCTCGAGATATTTAGTGCATTTCCATAGAAGCAGTCGGTCAACTCAAGCGGATCCAACACAAATGCGGACAAAGCGGCCAAAGGGTGGATCTCAAAGAGACAAATAATGCTACATCTTGGAAAACACTTCGGAGAGTCTTTTATAAATCAACCTTCTAAGTTCTAAGTACTTCGTTTAGTCCAACGTTTCTAATTTCCTCCAATCCACATACCCGAGAAAATGCTAAACTAAGTCATAATTAGCCACACAAAAAACTAGCTGCCCTCACCACTTGGTGAGTAGGTTACGTGAACTCAAACAACTCCAAAACTTTTAACGAACAATTTATAGATGTATAAATTACGATTCTCCTAATCATCTTAAGCTTTTAGGTGAGTTCGTAATTTATCACAAACAACACTCTCTTTTAAATGTAGCATCATCACTCACCATGTGAGGCCCATAAAAGTCATATATGCTAAATGATTCAGTTAGGTTTGCCAACTTCTGACCTTGCATTCACAGAAGTATGAAGTGAAAGTCAGGTACAAAAAAACTCGTCTTAGATTGCAATCTGAAGCCAGAAAAGTTCATTGTTTACATTTATACCCCCCCTTCCCATACCACCACTCAGTTCACAGCCTAGGCCTTGGAACAAACAAGCTTTTAAGTGGCATGCCACAAAAACAAGACTACAACTCTGTCGTAATATACAGCAACATCCCACTATTAAGAGGTTTGGACATAACAACTCTCTGCTTTTGATCCCACCAGATGGGAGTAAGCTATGTCAATATTCTACTAATAACTCTCTGCTAATATTCTGTACTAACAACTCTCTGCTATTGATCCCACCAGATGGGAGTAAGCTATGTCAATATTCTGTACTGCGTAAGGATCTTTCTATATTAGCATATTACATCCTCCTAATGCACAAGCATTTCAGATGGCTTATAATAGTTTCTCCCCACATCTTCATTAAGCCCCTCCCCCCACCCTGGAAATTTTAGTGTGACCCATCCCATGGGCCCTTCCTCTCAATCTCTCAATAGAAGCTATTCCTTAGGATGCAAGGATGACAATGAAAATACATCTCAAAGCAAAAATGTTCCAGCTCATAGTACCAGAAAGGCAGCAGCTGTCTGAAATTCAACAATGAATACCTCTCAACCAACAATAAACTTTATACACCAAACAAACAACTCTAAAACCCAGCTTTCTCAAAGCTTAAATTTTATCAAAAAAAAAAAGAACACAAGCCTACGCTACTCAAAGCCACAGGAATGCAACAAAAGATATCTGGAGAGAACAAATTACCGGGTTTCTTGGAGGTAAGAGCAAGACGTTTACGCCTCACAATCGAATTAAGCAATGAAGATTTCCCAACATTAGACCTTCCAACAAGTGCAAATTCAGGCAAACCATCAGAAGGGCAGTCCTCAGTTTTACACTACTCTTCACAAACTCAGCCTGCTCCACAAGAGCACCAGTAGCATACTTACTAAGAACAATATTAGACCCCTTCAAGATTCTAGCACTCAAAGGGCTTGTTGAGGATGAAAACACATCAGTATCTGGAGGCACAAACAACTTCTCAAGGGAAGTTCAATCCGGGGTTCACTGGTTTCTAGGAGTCTTGATTCTTCAACTTTGGAAAGACCTTCTTCTCGGCATTCTGACAAATGGGTTGTGGACAATTGGTTGACAAGTAGTGTGGATGATACTAAAAACTGTAACTTCGAGGGTTTGAAGATTATGAATTGAGAGACGGATTTAGTGAAGATGGGGATTTGATGACAGTGCAATCTTAGATGCGTGCCCAAAAACATTTCTGCTTTTGTGAATTACAACAATGGAGTTTGCAGCAGGTTGGGTTTAAGCGTTCCCAATCAAAACATAAAATAGATAATTGCATTTGTATCCTACTCTGGTTTCCAATAGTTTCATTTTGGTCCTCGCCCATGAACCGCCGACAATTCAATCGGGCCATGAATCGTGTTCAACACATCTACGACGCAACACATGGCCTACACGCTGGCGCAAAAGCATACTCGGTTAATTGAGGTAATATTATTTAAAAGTTCGATATCAAACACACATCCAACATCTGCACTTTACGACATGCGCCGACACTTCTGACACTCACCGACACTCTCCAACACGCAAAAAATTGTGTTCATGGATTAATACGATTAATTGTGTAGAGAGTTGTATTAATCGTAGTATATCGTTTATGGATCATAGAAGACATGAATCAAAGGATTCATGTGGTTTGCTTTAAATTGCGGTTTGGAATTTGCTTTCAATCGCTAAAAATGTAAGGCGTGTTCTTAAACGGATTTTTGGGTGTTTATGCTATGGATTATCAATCTGAAATTGCAGGTTTTGGGTAGTATTAAGGTTGGTGATCGTTGAGTATGAAATTGCAACAGGTTTCGCCTTGGAACATGATGATTCTGCTTATTTTAGTCGGTCAGCGAGGCGCTTGTAGTAGTTTTGGTGGGCGCCAACCCGAGCGGAAATAACGAGGAAGAATACATTCGTATTGGCGAGTAAATCTTGGCGGACGCCATACTTGATGATTAGCGAGCTCAAAAGCAAGCGAGTGTGACTCTGCTCACTCTTGGCGGACGCCAAGGAGAGGTTTAATGGCGCCAGGAGTGGGGAAGAATGGTATGTTATGTTCTAAGCAAGGTTGGTGGCGCCGATGGGTCCTTTGTGGGCGCCAAAGGTGTCTATTCACCTTGTTTAGATAATTCCTTGCGTACAATGTCATTGTTTGGTATGCAAACCTTCGAGGAATTATATGTTATTTTGGAATGTCTAACTTCGACTTCTGGTTGCCTCAACTCAGCACTACAATTGAGACCATTTTCGGGGAGAAGTTGGGAGCACTGAAAGGCGATTGTTTAGGACTTACGAGACGTTGACTTAGTAGTCAATGATCTGTTTACAATGTGCAATGTAGATTAAATAAAATGTCTAAGGCTAGAAGTCCATAGAAGTCTTTTTATGTAAATGAATCAGGGGGTTAGTTTAAATCCGTAAATTACATATGTGTTGTGTCTAAAAACTAAAACATCATTATCATTGGTGAGGCACGTTTATTCTTCATAGTGATTTTGGCGGACGCCAACCCGAGCAGGAAATAATAGGAAGAATCTGTTCGTATTGGCAGGTAAGTATTTGCGGGCTCCAAAAGCAACCAGTGTGACTCTGTTCACTCTTGGCGGATGCCAAGGAGGTTTGGCGGGCGCCAGGAGTGAGGAAGAATGGTATGTTATGTTCTGGGCAAGGTTGGCGGGCGCCAATGGGTTTTTTTGTGGGCGCTAAAGGTGTTTGTTCACCTTGTTTAGATAATTCCTTGTGTACAATGTCATTGATTGGTATGCATGCCTTCGAGGGCATTATATGTTATTTTGGAATGTCTAACTTCGACTTCTGGTTGCATCGGCTCAGCCCCACAATTGAGACCCTCTGCGGGAAGAAGTTGGGAGCACCGGAAGGCGATTGTTTAGGCTTTGCGAGACGTTGGCTTAGTAGTCAATGATCTGTTTACAACGTGCAAGGTAGATTAAATAGAATGTCTAGGACTAGAAGTACATAGGAAGCCTTTTTTAGTAAATGAAACAGGAGGTTAGTTTAATCCGTAAATTACATATGTGTTGTGTCTAAAAGCTAAAACATCATTATCTTTGGTGAGACACATTTATTCTTCTTAGCATTGGACTATTGCACCTCTCCAGCAGTACGATGCCAAGGGACTTGTGTAACTCCACACGGAGACCTAACTCCGTGCCCTCGAGTGCTTCCTGTGTTGAGTTGCATAGTTCACCATGTGCAGTGTCCTTTGATCTTGATTTCACAAACAAGGATGTACTTCGGAACTAGTAGAGGGTGAGTGAGTTCTACTGTTACAACTTATGTGGTAGTGATTGTAGAAAATATTCATGTTATATGTATATGTATTGTTATTAATTTAATTGTGCCCATTTCTTCTACCCATTACTAAGTACGTATGTACTTACCCATTTCTTTATTGTTTCCCACCCCGAGAAGGTGGTGTATTGTAGGATGTTTTCGAGGACACTTAGGAGTGACCCGGAGATGATGACGATGAAGTCTGTTGTTCTTTATTCCATTTTATTTTAGCTATAGACTCTCTTATCTTTGTAACGATAGAATTCAATGAGTTGAGTTTGTGGTTATCAAGATGTAAAAGGTTAATTGTATTTTACAATTGTATTGAAGTCTTTTAAGGATGTAATATATGCAGTCCATGTTGATTTTGATCGTTTGTTAGTTGTTTTAATTACCTGGGTCTATCGTATAGTCTTCCTCCCTCATATAGTTCCACCAACTCTTTATCAGATTTTATCTCTCTATCTCTCATCATATCAGATCAGATCAAGAAGAATATTAGAATATTATTGCAGAATACTATACTATACTGACGATGCCAATAATTGAACTTACCCACGTGGCACCTCTTTAGTAGCCCAACATTAAGAATAGAAAGAGAAAGGTTACTTAAAGGGCCTGAGCTCCTAGCAACCGAGCTGGAGTAGTTCGGGTACTCTCCCCAGTTCCTCTAGGTTGGCCCATTCTTACGGCCGACCTCCGAGCGATATAAGCACACACTCACTGTACCGACCTCTGCCGGTCGCCCAATACTTGTGTTCAAACTTACCAACATCCAACCTGTAAAGACAGCCTGGGTCCCCCTCGGGCCAAAACCCTTGTACATGCTTTAAATCAGATAATTATAGAAGGAATCCCGAGTCATAAAGGCTCCAATCTTTATCACTTAATACGAATATTTAAATATCACAATTATCTCCTAAAATCAAAGTGATCAACTAGTCATAATCTTTTTCCTTATGGAACATGCCAATCAGTGTCCACCATGGACTCGCCACACACTAACTCTAAGGCACAAGCCCCTCTATATAAACAATCCCTAAGGAACTACGGATACTTGATTCCAATCCCTGCGTTGGATATGTAGGCAGTTTGATCACTATCAATTACAGTCTAAATCATCCCCAAAACACCCCCTCTTTTTACTTTTTTCTATATTGAAGGAGCACCATTAGGTTATTATCAAGAGAAAGAGCCCTAATGTAGATACAGACGAGTTTTTAGATCGTCATATACCATCTCCTGTGTAGGCTGTAGTGCAGCAAACAGGAACCCACAAATTTAAGTGGATTTTTTTAATGAGAATATGTTTTAAAAGACTATTGTTTTCATGGCCTACTTTGTTTTACTGTTCTGTAGTTTTTTTTATATGTTCTTTAGTGTTTCATTTTGTAACAGTACAATGTTTTTGCATTTGTTTTCTCGATTTGTGGCTGATATGGAGTCCCAAATAAATTGTATTGCCAAGAGGAATCGGGCCCAGGTTCAGAAAAGTTTGAGAAACAAATTGCTGAGTTTCTTGCGGAGAAAAAGAGAAGAAGAAAATGATGCAGCGCGTGTGGCGTACAGACGGGTGTCAAGCGGGCGAGTATCGTGCGGACAGTGTGCAAGCGGGCGAGTATCGTGCGGACTGTGTGCAGCAGACGTGCATGCGGTGTGCAGCGTGCGTATGTGTGTTTGAGTGTTTTAGTGCATGCATACATGCATTTATAAATACATATATCTAATATTGCCGGATCACCCAAAGGAAGATGAGATGGGTACATTCTTGCATTATTGTTATCACCAAACAAAAAGATAATTTATTGGTGGTGTGTTTTAGAATTAAGAGTTCCTTGCCTCCAATCCCGAAAACACCATCCTCGTTTGGGTCTATGGTGTGGTTATCTATTCCACAACCAAATAAAACATTTTTGTCATTTAACGTTGACGACGATCCCGTGACATAAATGTGATATTCCTGAAACCAATAAATCCCTTGCTATATCTTGTGTCATCGAAGTGGACTTTGTATATAACGGTTTTGTCAGTCACATCCACTGTCATGTACTCCCTTGCAGTACGAGTCGCCGGGAGGGAGGCATGTTGACCGCTTATACCAAGCTGAGTCGCTGGGAGCATAAACCGGCTTCTTTTTGTTACCACCAAGATGCATCCATTGTTACCACAAATGTAAACTCCTTCGGTCTTTGATCTGACACTATCTAAAATTATTCTACAAACATCACAAATGGATCAGTCCTCGATTTGATACCCCAAAATTTAATCAGGTCACCAACATATCCCCAAACTCAACCCTTTTGGAGAGAACAAACTTGGCGCTGAGGCCTACTTACACTAAAAACATCTAATTCAACTTTCATTATCTTTGCTACTGCTCGCTTCCCAACATGTGTCTCATGGCTTTCTATGTTGTCTTTCTCCTCCTTATTCCTTCCCCACAAAGACACACCATACAATCCTATAACAATCAACGCCGAACTGCGACCTTTGTTCAATATTAAGAACCCTCATGAGCAGTGAACAAAATGATGAGGTTTACGTTCAATACTTAAATGAGATAAACAAAAAAGTTAGATTGACATTCTAGGATATTTCGGAATGAATACTTAAGTTCCAGCATGTAATTTCTCCTCGAGCAAAGCCCGGCTGAGAAAGGCAACCATATATAATGAGTAACAAGGGGCTGAAAATTGAGACATATAAAGGGTTTTTCCTTTCAATGCACCATGACTTGATGCAAAATGCTAGGGCAGTGCATACAATTCCCTGAAATTAAATTATTAGTATTTATTAGCGAATATAAAACTGAAAGATGAATGAAGAATGATAGAGGCACAACGAAATTACATAAAGAATTGCCACTACGTTGATCCACACCATTGATTATTGTGGGTTTAGATCAATCAATATAGTTGCCACAAAATCCAATGGTGTAGATCACCGTTGTGGCAATTCGTTGTGTAATGTCGTTGTGCCTCTATCATTTCTCAAGATGAATTACGTTAAAAAAACCCAAATAAATGACGTTTTTAATACATACCATATAGAGACTTGAAATAGCCCTGATTGGAGGGTTCAATGCCCTTGCAGATATATTTTGATCAAAGCAAAATCCAAGAGCTGCACATTCAATGCTTGCCATTAAACATCTCAGAGCTGAGCTTGAATAAGGAGCATTATAAATCTTGTCCACTTTGCCTGAGAAAAAAATAAACTCGGCAACTTTGCCTGAGAAATTACATGCCGGAACGTAAGTATTCATTCCATATATCCTAGAATATCAAATTAACTTACTGTTTATCTGTGAATTTAACGACAAATATTTAAAGTGAAAAAGACTACGAACAAACAATATGACTTCGATCGTTCTATGGATTCAATGATGCAAGAATGTACCCATCTCATTTTGCTTTGGGTGATCCTAGCTACAAAATTCCTTGATATATATGTACGCATGCACTAAAACACTCACACACACGTCACGCATCTTTAGCACGCGCGCCACGACGATACTAAATCGTCTCGTCCACTTGACCAAATCTAATGTTGTCATAAAATAATTAACAAAAAAACAAATCCATTATTGTCTTCATTGTTCGAAAAAAAGAAGGATGATAAAACAAAACAGAAGCTCGAGTACCAGACAAACCCAAAAAAAAAAAATCCAGCTGTTAGAGGATAGACCGGTCCATCTGCTTCAACCTTTTGAATAAAATTTTGATGATGTGGAAAGAGTACAATGGTGTTAAAGCTTTTACAAAAGCTTTAAAAAAATTCTTCAACCTTTTGAGAATCACCATTGTCTCTAAGATTGATCGTTTTAAGGATTTTTTTAATTTAATTTAATTTATTTTTTACAATTTACACATGGTGATGCTTTGCCTACCTTTACGCTTAATAATCTTACAACACAATAAACTATTGCATACTACATCATCATCGATTATATATATATATATATATATATATATATATATATATATATATATATGTGTGTGTGTGTGTGTGTGTGTGTGTGTGTGTGGGGAGGAGGAGGTGGGCGGACAGAGTATCGTATGTATGGCGTGCGATGTGCAAAGCGATATATGCGTGTGTGTGAGTGTTTTAGTGCAAGCATGCATACATACATACATACATATATATATATATATATATATATATATATATATATATATATATCTGGGAATTTTGCCACATCCCAAAGCAAGACGAGATTGGTACATTTTTGCATAATTCAATCCACAAACCGATCGAAGCCATATTTGTTCGTAGTCTTTTCAAATTTAAATATTGGTCATTAAACTCGTATATTTTTTAACAAAGAAATTATCTTATATCGACAATAATCATATTTATAATGCATAGATCGTCAATAAAGTTTGTATGTGCTTATTTGGCTGAATATTAATGTGTGCTTTATGTTGCAAATATCTTTGGTTGGCAGATAACAATACTTATTAGCGTTAGGCGGACTCTTAAATAAGTAGAAGAGCAAGCTGCCCCTCCTTAATCCGAAAAAATAGATTAAAATTTATACGATACATATAGTTTGCCCCCCTTTAAATTTTTTATTTGCCTTTAAAAAATTTATTGCCCCCTCTCACCCGAGATCCTGCGTCCGCCCCTGCTTATTGGTTTTTGTCTATGATGGGCATCAACATCTACTATCGGGGGATAAGATGTTGACGGACATTTTGTAATGACTCACTCTATTGGAAGTTATCGTTAATTATGATTAATAAATTATGTTTTAATTATTATCTAAGGATATGTAAGTCATGTTTATTTCCCACTACTAGATTTGTTTGTACATGTTTCCCATTACTAGGTAGTTATTTTCGGTTGTCAAGCCATGATCCCATGATTCTTATTTTATAGGAAGTGGCTTAGTAGGTAGTTGTTTTCTACTTGTATTTATATGTTTATTCCATCAATGAAATTCTTAAATTTTTCCAAAAACTATCTTTTCCATAAAAGTATCAGTGGTATTAGAGTCATATTCTTATCCGCAGTTGGATAAAAGACCCATGGCCGAAACAAATTTTGTTCAGGCTTCCATCCCAAACTTTGATGGACAGCAATATGATCACTGGAGCATGTTGATGGAGAACTTCATGCGTTCTAAGGAGTACTGGACCATCATTGAGCAAGGAGTGTTTGAACCAGCAGGAAATCCACCCCCAACTGAGGCTCAGAGAGCAGATTTTGAGAGCAAAAAACTCAAAGATCTGAAAGCCAAGAACTATCTGTTTCAAGAAATAGATAGAGCCATCTTGGAGACTATTCTCAGTAAGGAGTCATCAAAGGATATCTGGGGTTCAATGAAGAGGAAGTACCAAGGAAACGCCAGAGTGAAGAGATCACAGCTACAAGCCTTAAGAAGAGATTTTGAAACCTTACAAATAAAGGAAGGTGAATCTGTCTCAACTTACTATGCCAGAACCATGAAAATCTGCAATAAAATGAGATTTCTTGGTGAAAAGATGGAGGATGTAGTAGTTGTGGAGAAAATTTTGAGGTCACTAGTCTCAAAATTTGATTATGTGGTATGCTCCATTGAGGAGTCAAAAGACATTGATGCTTTGTCTCTTGATGAATTGCAGAGTTCTTTGTAAGTTCATGAACAAAAGATGAAGAGAGGATCAACAGCATCCAATGAAGAGCAGGCCTTGAAGACCACTGCCCATAATAGCAATTATAGAGGCTGAGGTAGAGGTAGAGGTAGAGGAAGAGGTAGATGGAGAACTACCAGAGATTCTGACAGCCGGGACAACTCTTAGGCATCCAAGAATGGAGAGGGTAGAGGCACTGCAAGCAAAAAGAATGTTGAATGCTTTAGGTGTCACAAATTTGGACACTACCGGTCAGAATGCTACACCAAATTGCCAGCAGACAAGGAGAAAGGGACTCAGCAGAGTCACTTTGCTGACAAAGAGGAGGATGAGACTCTGCTGATGATAACTCAGCATGAGCAGACTTCAGCACCCCAAGTATGGTATGTGGATACAGTATGCACTAATCACATGTGTGGTAATAAGGCATCATTCTCTTATTTGGATGAATCTTATCATTCGAAAGTGAAGTTTGGAGATAACTCCTCAGTCGGTGTTAAGGGAAAAGGCAATATATGTATCATATCCCAAAATGGGACATCTGAAACCATCTCCTGATCTGAAGTGCAATCTGTTAAGTGTTGGGCAGTTGTAAGAAAAGGGATATGAGATTATTCTGAAGAATAAGGAGTGTGAAATTAAGGATCTAAGCAAGGGAATCATTGCTAAAGTTCCCATTAATGCCAACAGATTGTTTCCTTTGGAGATTAAGGAGCCACAAGCATGTCTTATGGCAGAATTGAAAGATGCATCTTGGTTATGGCATTACAGATATGGACATCTCAATTTTGGTGGTTTGAAAACACTTCAGCAGAAGGAAATGGTTAAAGGACTTCCACAAATTCAAACTCCTCAGCAGATTTGTGAAGAATGCACTAAAGGAAAGCAACACAGGCATCATTTCCCAAAAGGAAAGGCTTAGAGGGCAAAACACAGTGTTGGAACTCATCCATTCTGACTTGTGTGGCCCAATCAACCCATCATCCAATGGAGGTAAGAGGTATTTTATTACATTTACTGATGATTTATCTAAAAAAAACTTGGGTTCAATTCTTGTCAGAAAAGTCTGAAGCATTGAATGCATTCAAGAGCTTCAAACTGTTAAGAGAAAAGGAGACATGCCAGTATATCAAGAGTCTGAGAACAGACAGAGGAGGAGAATTTTGCTCAGCAGAGTTTGAAGATTTTATACGATAATGGAATCGAAGGAATTGGGTGTGGCCTATACACCACAGCAGAATGGTGTATCTGAGAGGAAGAATAGGACAATTCTAGATATGGTAAGAAGCATGTTGGCCTATGGAAATGTGCCTAAAAGATTCTAGCCAGTGGCAATAAGTTGGAGTGTACATATTCTGAACAGATGCCCAACTTTTTCTGTTCAAGAAATGACACCAGAAGAAGCATGAAGCTCAATCAAACCATATGTGAGTCACTTTAAGATTTTTGGCTGCATTGCTTATGCTCATATTCCAAATGCAAACAGGAAGAAATTCAGTGATAAAGGGGAGCAATGTATGTTCTTGGGGATCAGTGAAAAGTCCAAGGCATACAAGTTGTTTAATCCTATAACCAAAAGATAGTGATCGGCGAGAGATGTGGTGTTTGATGAGTGAACACACAGGATTGGGAAGCAAACAATGCTCAGTTCCATCAATCAGAATCTAATAGATGAAGAGCCTCACGAGGACAAAGCGGACTAATGATCGCCAGACTCAAAATCGCAGAGTGAGATTCAGCGGACTCGTGGTCGATGGACTCAAGCACCATAATTGAGACCCTTTTCGGGGAGAAGTTGGGAGCACTGGAAGGCGATTGTTTAGGACTTATGAGACGTTGACTTAGTAGTCAATGATCTGTTTACAATGTGCAAGGTAGATTAAATAAAATGTCTAAGACTAGAAGTCCATAGAAGTCTTTTTATGTAAATAAATCAGGGGGTTAGTTTAAATCCGTAAATTACATATGTGTTGTGTCTAAAAACTAAAACATCATTATCATTGGTGAGGCACGTTTATTATTCATAGTGATTTTGGCGGACGCCAACCCAAGCAGGAAATAACAGGAAGAATCTGTTCGTATTGGAAGGTAAGTATTGGCGGGCTCCAAAATCAAGCAGTGTGACTCTGTTCACTCTTGGTGGACGCCAAGGAGGTTTGGCGGGTGCCAGGAGTGAGGAAGAATGGTATGTTATGTTCTGGGCAAGGTTGGCGGGCGCTAATGGGTTTTTTTGTGGGCGCTAAAGGTGTTTATTCACCTTGTTTAGATAATTCCTTGTGTACAATGTCATTGATTGGTATGCATGCCTTCGAGGGCATTATATGTTATTTTGGAATGTCTAACTTCGACTTCTGGTTGCCTCGGCTCAGCCCCACAATTGAGACCCTCTGCGGGAAGAAGTTGGGAGCACCGAAAGGCGAATGTTTAGGCCTTGCGAGACGTTGGCTTAGTAGTTAATGATCTGTTTACAACGTGCAAGGTAGATTAAATAGAATGTCTAGGACTAGAAGTACATAGGAAGCCTTTTTTAGTAAATGAATCAGGAGGTTAGTTTAATCCGTAAATTACATATGTGTTGTGTCTAAAAGCTAAAACATCATTATCTTTGGTGAGACACATTTATTCTTCTTAGCATGGGACTATTGCACCTCTCCACTTGGTCTGATGCCAAGGGACTTGTGTAACTCCCACACGGAGACCTAACTCCGTGCCCTTGAGGTGCTTCCCGTGTTGAGTTGCATAGTTCACCATGTGCAGTGTCCTTTGATCTTGATTTAACAAACAAGAATGTACTTCGGAGCTAGTAGAGGGTGAGTGAGCTCTACTATTACAACTTATGTGGTAGTGATTGTAGAAAGTATTCATGTTATATGTATATGTATTGTTATTAATTTAATTGTGCCCATTTCTTCTACCCATTACTAAATGCGTATGTACTTACCCATTTCTTTATTGTTTCCACCCTGAGAAGGTGGTGTATTGTAGGATGTTTTTGAGGTCGAGAGTGACCGGAGATGATAACGATGAAGTCTGTTGTTCTTTATTCCATTTTATTTTAGCTATAGACTCTCTTATCTTTGTAACGATATAATTCAATGAGTTGAGTTTGTGGTTATCAAGATGTAAAAGGTTAATTGTATTTTACAATTGTATTGAAGTCTTTTAATGATGTAATATATGCAGTCCATGTTGATTTTGATCGTTTGTTAGTTGTTTTAATTACCCGAGTCTATCGTTTTGTCTTCCTCCTTATTCTTTGATGTTTGATTATGTAAGACTTACGTATATAGGTAGATTAAATTTTAATTATATGCATGCCGAACGCTTTTTTTCGGATAAGAACTCGGTATCCGAGAGAGGGCGTCACTCTCAATCACGATTTTGTTTTTTTACTTTTGGCACAGTATAAATGTCGAATAAAAACGTGTACAACTGCCCTAACATCTCGTCTCTCTTCCTACCAGTCTTAAACTCATCTTTGAATCCCTCATACAGTTCCACCAACTCTTTTTCTGATTTTATTTCTCTATCTCTCATCATGTCAGATCAGATCAAGAAGAATATTAGAATATTATTGCAGAATACTATACTATACTGACGATGCCAAGAATTGAACTTACCCACGTGGCACCTCTTTAGTAGCCCAACATTAAGAGTAGAAAGTGAAAGGTTACTTAAAGGGCCTGAGCTCCTAGCAGCCGAGCTGGAGTAGTTCGGGTACTCTCCCCAGTTCCTCTAGGTTGGCCCATGCTTACGGCCGATCTCTGAGCGATATAAGCACACACTCACTGTACCGACCTCTGCCGGTCGGCCAATACTTGTGTTCAAACTTACCAACATCCAACTTTGTAAGGACGGCCTAGGTTCCCCTCGGGCCAAAACCCTTGTACATGCTTTAAATCAGATAATTATAGAAGGAATCCCAAGTCATAAAGGCTCCAATCTTTATCACTTAATACGAATATTTAAATATCACAATTATCTCCTAAAATCAAAGTGATCAACTAGTCATAATCTTTTCCTTATGGAACACGCCAATCAGTGTCCACCATGGACTCGCCACACGCTAACTCTAAGGCATAAGCCCTCTATATAAACAATCCACAGGAACTACGGATACTTGATTCCAATCCCGCTTTGGATATGTGGCGGTTTGATCACTATCAATTGCGATCTAAATCATCCCCAAAACACCCCTCTTTTTACTTTTTCTATATTGAAGGAGTACCCTTAGGTTATTATCAAGAGAAAGAGCCACAGAGTGAATCTGAGGCAATTTTTTAGATCGTCATATACCATCTCCTGTGTAGACTGTAGTGCAGCAAACAGGAACCCACAATTTTAAGTGGATTTTTTAAATGAGAATATGTTTTAAAAGACTATTGTTTTCATGGCCTACTTTGTTTTACTGTTCTGTAGTTTTTTTTTGATATGTTCTTTAGTGTTTTATTTTGTAACTGTACAATGTTTTTGCATTTGTTTTCTCGATTTGTGGCTGATATGGAGTACCAAATAAATTGTATTGCCAAGAGGAATCGGGCCCAGGTTCAGAAAAGTTTGAGAAACAAATTGCTGAGTTTCTTGAGGAGAAAAATAGAAGAAGAAAATGATGCAGCACGTGCGGCGTACAGACGGGTGTCAAGCGGACGAGTATCGTGCGGACTGTGTGCAGCAGACGTGCATGCGGTGTGCAGCGTGCGTACGTGTGTTAGAGTTTTAGTGCATGCATACATGCATATATAAATACATATATCTAATATTGCCGGATCACCCAAAGCAAGATGAGATGGGTACATTCTTGCATCATTGTTATCACCAAACAAAAAGATAATTTATTGGTGGTGTGTTTTAGAATTAAGAGTTCCTTGCCTCCAATCCCGAAGAGACCATCCTCGTTTGGGTCTATGGTGTGGTTATCTGTTCCACAACCAAATAAAACATTTTTGTCATTTAACGATGACGACGATCCCGTGACATAAATGTGATATTCGTGAAACCAATAAATCCCTTGCTATAGCTTGTGTCATTGAAGTGGACTTCGTATATACAACGGTTTTGTCAGTCCCATCCACTGTCATGTACTCCCTTGCAGTACGAGTCGCCGGGAGGGAGGCATGTTGACCGCTTATACCAAGCTGAGTCGCTGGGAGCATAAACCGGCTTCTTTTTGTTACCACCAAGATGCATCCATTGTTACCACAAATGTAAACTCCTTCGGTCCTTGATCTGACACTATCTAAAATTATTCTACAAACATCACAAATGGATCAGTCCTCGATTTGATACCCCAAAATTTAATCAGGTCACCAACATATCCCCAAACTCAACCCTTTTGGAGAGAACAAACTTGGCGTTGAGGCCTACTTACACTAAAAACATCTAATTCAACGCTCATTATCTTTGCTTACTGCTTTGCCCAACATGTGTCTCATGGCTTTCTATGTTGTCTTTCTCCTCCTTATTCCTTCCCCATAGTACACCATACAATCCTATAACAATCAACGCCGAACCTGCGACACTGTTCAATATTAAGAACCCTCATGATCAGTGAACAAAATGATGAGGTTTACGTTCAATACCTAAATGAGATAAACAAAAAAGTTAGATTGACATTCTAGGATATTTCGGAATGAATACTTACGTTCCAGCATGTAATTTCTCCTCGAGCAAAGCCTGGCTGAGAAAGGCAACCATATATAATGAGTAACAAGGGTGGCGAGACATATAAAGGGTTTTCCTTTAAATGCACCATGACTTGATGCAAAATGCTAGGGCAGTGCATACAATTCCCTGAAATGAAATTATTAGTATTTATTAGTGAATATAAAACTGAAAGATGAATGAAGAATCATTTCTCAAGATGAATTACGTTAATAAAACCCAAATAAATGACGTTTTTAATACATACCACATAGAGAATTGAAATAGCCCTGATTGGAGGGTTCAATGCCCTTGCAGATATATTTTGATCAAAGCAAAATCCAAGAGCTGCACATTCAATGCTTGCCATTAAACATGTCAGAGCTGAGCTTGAATAAGGAGCATTATAAATCTTGTCCACTTTGCCTGAGAAAAAAATTAACTCGGCAACTTTGCCTGAGAAATTACATGCCGGAACAAAAGTATTCATTCCATATATCCTAGAATGTCAAATTAACTTACTGTTTATCTGTGAGTTTAACGACAAATATTTAAAGTGAAAAAGACTACGAACAAACAATATGGCTTCGATCGGTCTATGGATTCAATGATGCAAGAATGTACCCATCTCATGTTGCTTTGGGTGATCCTAGCTACAAAATTCCTAGATATATATGTACGCATGCACTAAAACACTCACACACACGCGTACACCTGTTTGCACGCCATGCATACGATACTCGTCGTCTCGTCCGCTTGACCAAATCTAATGTTGTCATAAAAAAATTAACAAAAAAACAAACCTATTATTGTCTTCATTGTTCAAAAAAAAGAAGGATGATAAAACAAAACAGAAGCTCGAGTACCAGACAAACCCAAAAAAAAAATCCAGCTGTTAGAGGATAGACCGGTCCATCTGCTTCAACCTTTTGAATAAAACTTTGATGATGTGGAAAGAGTACAATGGTGTTAAAGCTTTTACAAAAGCTTTAAAAAAATTCTTCAACCATTTGAGAATCACCATTGTCTCTAAGGTTGATCGTTTTAAGGATTTTTTTAATTTAATTTAATTTTTTTTTACAATTTACACATGGTGATGCTTTGCCTACCTTTACGCTTAATAATCTTACAACACAATAAACTATTGCATACTACATCATCATCGATTTTATATATATATATATATGTGTGTGGGCGTAGGAGGGTGGGCGGACGGGTATCGTGCGTGCGGCGTGCGATGTGCAGCGTATGTACGTGTGTGTGAGTGTTTTAGTGCAAGCTTGCATACATGCATACATACATATATATATCTGGGAATTTTGCCACATCCCAAAGCAAGACGAGATTGGTACATTTTTGAATTCAATCCACAAACCGATCGAAGCCATATTGTTTGTTCGTAGTCTTTTCAAATTTAAATATTGGTCATTAAACTCGTATATTTTTTAACAAAGAAATTAGCTCATATCGACAATAATCATATTTATAATGCATAGATCGTCAATAAAGTTTGTATGTGCTTATTTGGCTGAATATTAATATGTGCGCTTAATGTTGCAAATATCTTTGGTTGGCAGATAACAATAATTATTGGCAGTGGCGGACCTACATACAGCCAAGAGGGGCAACTGCCCCTCCTTAATCCGAAAAAAATAGATTAAAATTTATACGATACATATAGTTTGCCCCCCTTTAAATTTTTTATTTGCCTTTAAAAAATTTATTGCCCCCTCTTACCCGAGATCCTGCGTTTTCCCCTGCTTATTGGTTTTTGTCTATGATGGGCATCAACATCTACTATCGGGGGGATAAGATGTTGACGGACATTTTGTAATGACCCACTCTGTTGGTTATCGTTAATTATGATTAATAAATTATGTTTTAATTATTATCTAAGGATATGTAAGTCATGTTTATTTCCCACTACTAGATTTGTTTGTACATGTTTCCCATTACTAGGTAGTTATTTTCGGTTGTCAAGCCATGATCAATGATTCTTATTTTATAGGAAGTGGCTTAGTAGGTAGTTGTTTTCTACTTGTATTTATATGTTTATTCCATCAATGAAATTATTAAGTTATTCCAAAAACTATCTTTTCCATAAAAGTATCAGTGGTATCAGAGCCATATTCTTATCCGCAGTTGGATAAAAGACCCATGGCCGAAACAAATTTGTTCAGGCTTCCATCCCAAACTTTGATGGACAGCAATATGATCACTGGAGCATGTTGATGGAGAACTTCATGCGTTCTAAGGAGTACTGGACCATCATTGAGCAAGGAGTGGTTGAACCAACAGGAAATCCACCCCCAACTGAGGCTCAGAGAGCAGATTTTGACCGCAAAAAACTCAAAGATCTGAAAGCCAAGAACTATCTGTTTCAAGAAATAGATAGAGCCATCTTGGAGACTATTCTCAGCAAGGAGTCATCAAAGGATATCTGGGATTCAATGAAGAGGAAGTACTAAGGAAACGCCAGAGTGAAGAGATCACAGCTATCAGGCCTTAAGAAGAGATTTTGAAACATTACAAATAAAGGAAGGTGATTCTGCCTCAACTTACTTTGCCAGAACCATGGAAATCTACAATAAAATGAGATTTCTTGGTGAAAAGATGGAGGATGTAGCAGTTGTGGAGAAAATTTTGAGGTCACTAGTCTCAAAATTTGATTATGTGGTATGCTCCATTGAGGAGTCAAAAGGCATTGATGCTTTGTCTCTTGATGAATTGCAGAGTTCTTTGCAAGTTCATGAACAAAAGATGAAGAGAGGATCAACAACATCCAATGAAGAGCAAGCCTTGAAGACCACTTCCCATAATAGCAATTATAGAGGCTAAGGTAGAGGTAGAGGAAAAGGTAGATGGAGAACTACCAGAGATTCTGACTGCCGGGACAACTCTTAGGCATCCAAGAATGGAGAGGTAGAGGCCTTTGCAAGCAAAAGAATGTTGAATGCTTTAGGTGTCACAAATTTGGACACTACCGGTCAGAATGCTACACCAAATTGCCAGCAGACAAGGAGAAAGAGACTCAGCAGAGTCACTTTGCTGACAAAGAGGAGGATGAGACTCTGCTGATGACGACTCAGCATGAGCAGACTTCAGCACCCCAAGTATGGTATGTGGATACAGGATGCACTAATCACATGTGTGGTAATAAGGCATCATTCTCTTATTTGGATGAATTTTATCATTCAAAAGTGAAGTTTGGAGATAACTCCTCAGTCGGTGTTAAGGGAAAAGGCAATATATGTATCATATCCAAAATGGGACATTTGAAACCATCTCCTGATCTGAAGTGCAATCTGTTAAGTGTTGGGCAGTTGTAAGAAAAGGGATATGAGATTATTCTGAAGAATAAGGAGTGTGAAATTAATGATCTAAGCAAGGGAATCATTGCTAAAGTTCCCATTAATGCCAACAGATTGTTTACTTTGGAGATTATGGAGCCACAAGCATGTCTTATGGAAGAATTGAAAGATGCATCTTGGTTATGGCATTACAGATATGGACATCTCAATTTTGGTGGTTTGAAAACACTTCAGCAGAAGGAAATGGTTAAAGGACTTCCACAAATTCAAACTCCTCAGCAGATTTGTGAAGAATGCACTAAAGGAAAGCAAGACAGGCATCATTTCCCAAAAGGAAAGGCTTAGAGGGCAAAAAAAAGTGTTGGAACTCATCCATTCTGACTTGTGTGGCCCAATCAACCCATCATCCAATGGAGGTAAGAGGTATTTTATTACATTTACTGATGATTTATCTAGAAAAACTTGGGTTCAATTCTTGTCAGAAAAGTCTAAAGCATTGAATGCATTCAAGAGCTTCAAACTGTTAAGAGAAAAGGAGAGAAGTCAGTATATCAAGAGTCTGAGAACAGACAGAGGAGGAGAATTTTGCTCAGCAAAGTTTGAAGATTTCTGTACCAGTAATGGACTCAGAAGGGAATTGACAGCGGCCTATACACCACCGCAGAATGGTGTATCTGAGAGGAAGAATAGGACAATTCTGGATATGGTAAGAAGCATGTTGTCCTATGGAAATGTGCCTAAAAGATTCTAGCCAGTGGCAATAAGTTGGAGTGTACATATTCTGAGCAGATGCCCAACTTTTTCTGTTTAAGAAATGACACCAGAAGAAGCATGAAGCTCAATCAAACCATATGTAAGTCACTTTAAGATTTTTGGCTGCATTGCTTATGCTGATATTCCAAATGCAAACAGGAAGAAACTCAGTCATAAAGGGGAGCAATGTATGTTCTTGGGGATCAGTGAAAAGTCCAAGGCATACAAGTTGTTTAATCCTATAACCAAAATGATAGTGATCAGCAGAGATGTGGTGTTTGATGGGTTGAACACCAGGGATTGGGAAGCAAACAATGCTCAGTTCCATCCAATCCAGAATCTAATAGATGAAGAGCCTACTGAGGACCAGAAGACAAATGATCAGCAGACTCAAAATCAGCAGAGTGAGATTCAGCAGACTCAAGACACTGAATTGATGGCAGCAGCTGAGGGTTCAGCAGACTCAAGTCATGAAATAGCAACTGAGGGTTGATGGGCCAAAATGAGGTGTCTAATCTAACCGGCAGTGTACCGGGTCGACTGTAGTCCAGTTTGGTGAGTCAAGGTCGTCTCCTCGGGGAACACACCATTATGAGGTTACACACTAAAAAGTCTATATTACTTCGATCTAGGTCGCAATTTAGTGAAAGACTAATCAATTGCATAAATAAAGTGCTTGAATTAACAATAGTGATTAAATACAAAAGAAGCTAACCAAGATAATGTGTAGCCTAACTATCCTCTTGCAATGTCATGGGAATGACTTCCTACCTTCCTACCATTAGTGTTTGAAAATGTGAAACGGTGCATTCCTAAACAAGCAAATCCCCCTCATATGAGTGAATGAAATTGCTCTCTACCTCCTCCTTGGTCTAGGTGCCCTAAACCTAATGATTCGGTATGCTACGCCCGTGAATGCAATGGCACTGCCAACTATCCCCGGATAAGAAATCGAATGCCTGCGAGAGGTCGATTTTACCTTCCGGTTCACCTACCCTCTTCCCACGTCTAACATCTCCGTTCGGTATCCGTTTAACATGTAAATGCTGACACTAGGCAATTACTCCATTGTCAAAAAACAATGCAATACAAAATAGGAAAAGCTTCACAACAATCAAAACTAACAACATAAACAATCATTCCCAATCAATCACAAGAGGATAACTAATACTACAACATAATCTCGGCTAGATAAACCTAGCCACTCATGTCTACAAACATTAACATCTCAAGATTAACATTCATAAACATAAGAACAACTGAATGATAATAAAGATTAAAGATTACCAATTCAAATGATGAAATTCGAGTTGGTGTTCTTCATCCAACCTCAAAAGCTTCAATGAAGCTAACACTAGTGTGTAAAACTTCAAACAAGAAATCAAAGCTAAACTAGAATCCTTAATTGTTACAATCAAGTTCAAGTGCTAATTTCTACTAAAATTCGGCTATGGAAGCCAAAAGGTTGGGATTGCCTGCAAGATGGAAAAGTTGAAGAAGATAAAAAGTGTTTTTGATGATAATGTGAATGGAAGAATAAAAGAGATTAAACTTTTGCTGACTCTGCACTTTTGACTCGCGTCACTCCATCTTGGCGTGGGTCAAGCCCAAAAATGCACTAGTGGCGCATGTCAGAGCTTCTTGGCGTGGGTCACGTCCAGTTTGTGGTAGTTGGCTGAATGACATCTGCATTAAATGCTCAACTACTCCTTGACTCAGGTCAAGGTGACATGGCGTGAGTCATCAGTATATGAAATCATATAATCATAATCTATTCTCCCGGCTGGCTTGGATTGAACCCTCTAATGTGTATCAAATAATCCTCATGGGCTGAAATCCTCGCCACAGGACAAAAATCATCACAAAAGAATCAAAAGCCACCCTGAGGTCAGAATCCACACTCCCCACCGTGACATCTGTGCTGCAAAATAGACACAAAGATACCACGTGTAAATCTGATAACAAAATCGGCTAATACTAATATAATATAGCTAGAAACATGGTTTTCTGAAAATTCTATGTACACAAAATATGGTTCCAATCATCATTCAAATTGCTCAAGTTGATATCAAAATATCGCTAATTGCACCAGAAAAAGGGGTAAATCATCAGAAATTATATCATCAGGTTGACTTACATCACCCACTCCCCACTTAGCGTTTTCTCGTCCTCGAGCAACTAGAGTGATAAGGTTATCTGGAGTCACAAAAATACGATCATGCAACATCAAGAATTGAGGATCCAATTAGGCGATGCAACCTATCAAAATCACAAGGCCATGTTCTCCCCGATCTAAGGAAGTAGTGGAGTGTGTGAGTGAATATTCGTCAAGCTTGTTATCAACTAACGATCATGAAATCATGCAAGCCTTACTCAAAAGATGCAACCCTAAGCTTAGGAATCAGATCAATCTCCACTAATGAGGTACTCGGAATCCAGGAATTAGGTCAGGTAGTTGACAAATCCGCTTATAACGTTCAGGCTAGGGTAGTGGCTAACCGAAAGGAAATAAAAGGATAATCAAAAGAAGAAGGCAAGATAGCAAGAATCCGCACCTTCTCCTTCACGATACCATTCTTCCAAATTAGTCACTTCCTACCCGTACATCACTTTGGTTCTTGCAATTTGCTTCAAAATCGCCTTCAATGACTCATTATTGATGGTGATGTATTTACAACTTGTAGGCTTCTCTTTGATTTGAGTTGATTTGTTAGAAGCTTTTATTCAACTCTTGAAATATATACAAATAAAAGAGACTGTTTTTTTTTTGAATTGAAAGACACCACACCAATGGTTTCCAAACCAACTTCACAAAATGCCATCTCAACCTACTAGCACTTTCATCCAACTCTTAGTTCCAACCGCTCTTAGAATTACAAGACTCTTGCTATGCTTGCGGGAGGCCAAAGGAATGTAGACCAAAATTTTGGGTAAGGGTCGGATTATAATGAGGCTAAATCTGACGGCTAGTTTGAGTGGGGTCTCACCCTCTACAAGGCTAAGGCGGGGACAAAAGGAAGCATTGTTCTAGGAAGGCCATTTGGCTATGGTTGGTCAAAGTAATGCCAAAAATCGTCATCCCTATATTCGATTCCAAACACTGTTATTTCGTCTCAAAATAATAACATTCCTAAATTCAGGTTGCAAATTAGAGTATGCATGCACAATTTCATGAAAGGTTGTTTGTTAACACCGAGATCGGGATATACATGCACCATGGAACACAATACCAACAAAGATTAGTGAATAACATGCACCTATGTTTCGTCAAAGTTACTCGTTTTATTGAAATACTCGTTCCATCAATTACCGGATCGTAATTCATGCCAAAAGATAATTTATACAACTCTAAATTTCTCGGGGATGATCAAAGCTAAGCTTTTTCTAAAGTAATTCGGGGCATTACCCGTTGTTAGACTAACTGTACTCCCACTCCCCACTTACGAGTTGGCATTGTCCTCAATGCGAAGTAAGTAATGAAGATATAGTTAGGGAAACAACGGGGAATCAACATGAGTAAAATGAATGATATGACCATAAACAAAATTAGGGCAAAATCTGGGCCAAGTAAGCCTCGTGACGCACGCCGAGAACAAAATGGCGCAAGTCAAGGTTACTATTGCAATACAGAGAGTTTGACATGAAAACGTGACGTACGCCAACATTGGGGTTTCGCGCGTCATTCTCAAAATCAAGAGCAATGGCGTGCGTCAAAGCATCATTGATGTAGGTCAGTTTTGCAAAAATTCAACAAAGGGAGGATTTTCCATGCATGGGGGGGGGGTAACTAAAAGATTTGTACAAAGGCATGAAAATGGAAACAAGCAAAATCAATGAAAATAAAGACAAATATACTACATTATTAGCATTGCAAGAGCATTGTTTTCAACAGCAAAGGGAAAGTGCAACAAAGATTCAAAGCAACATCAAAAGATAACCAGATAAACGGAAAACCAGCCCAACCAACCAACAAACATGCGAACTAACCAGATAAACGGAAAACCAGCCCAACCAAACCAGCAAAAGCAACTCGTTTTCAGTCAATGTCTAGAAGTTGTCTGTGGGGAGAATGCGGTTGTTGATAAAACGCTTCCATGCCCACGTCTCAGGAGAAAGAACAAAAACTAAATAGTCCGCCCCAGGACCTTGCCGTCCGAAAAAGCGTGATAGCGAAGAGAGAGATGAGCCATGAAACTGCCAATGTTGTTGAGGCCCCACTTAATCTCATAGTGTTGATGAGGAGCAACGGTGGTGGAAGAGAGGCCAAAAGCATAATTGATATCCATCCAGTGGAAGGGCACTTCAATCCCACGAACCATGATCGAGTTAGTGGACCGCTCTTCAGGCTCGGTGGACAACATGGCGTAGAACTCATGCACAACGGTTTCGTTGATACGCCCCCTCGGTGGTGCGACCAAACGATTCCATCCTCCCCACTCTATGCGATACTCAGTCAAATCTGAAAGCTTTTTGGAGTTTACACCTCGTTCCAAGAGAATGCGACGACGACTGAAGAGTTCGGTGTAGTTGTGCACGGCGTCTGCACCAGCCACATCGAAGAAAAGCACGCGACGATCAGCTTGGGGAGAAGATATGATGAAAGGAGGCAGAAGAGGAAAAGATAAAAATAGGGAGGGAATGAATTAGAATGGTGGAGTTTTAATAGAAGAATTAGGGTTTGATGGATTAAAAAAACAGAAAACGCGTTCGTGACGCGCGTCAAGCCTATCTTGACGTGCGTCAAAGGAGACAAAGACTGATCCTAGGGTTCTGTGGTGGTCGAGGCGTGACTGATGGTTGTCAAGTCGGTTGACGCACGCCAAAGGGGAATTGACGTACATCAAGCTTGTCGTGTGTGTGCAAGGTGTGGACAAGGGTATTGGCGTGCGTCAAGGAGGCAAAAGACACTGATGCATGCCAAAAAGGTAATGACGTAAGTCAAGAGCACCTGGACTGAAATATCTACCCAAATTAGTTACAATTATCACTACACAATGAGCTAAGCACATATAATTTAACAATGCTGGGCAGATAGATAAGAACACAGAATTCAACACACTAGTAGCACTTTGAATACAAAGCAACAATCCCAAAACGAAACAACATTTGCAACATCCAAAAAAAGATCAAAACGACAAAATAGTTCAACAAAACGACACAAACTGCAGAATAAAAAAACAAAGCCACATGCGGCTAGACAACAAAAGTAAACAAAGTTTGGTGAGCAAAAGCACTAAACGGCATCGGCAGATGACGCGGGAACAGAAGAAGAAGCAAGGGGAAGCTCCTCATCATCATCTTCATCAAGAAGCACGTGAGTAGCCAAAGGAGTAATCATACTGGTAGGAGGAATCGTCGAAGGATGAAATAAGCCAGCACCCTGATCATCAGCCGCATAAGGATTGGATAGCATCTGAATAGGAAAATCCGGAAAACCAGCGGATAGCATAGACTGAAAAGATGAACTGCCAGCTCCGTCACCAATGGACGTAATCATCGAACCTGACAAACCCTGTCCTGCAAAAGCGGCAAAACCAGCACCGGCTGAACCTGTACCTGTAGAAGAAAAGGCAGAAGTGCTACCCGGGGCCACAGGATGGGTTTGAGGTCTTGCTGGTCTAGGAAAAGGCTAAATCCAAACAGGGGATCGAATAGTCGTCCTCCATGGGTGTATCAAAATCGTCGGCTCGATCCGCAAAACCAGGATGAAAAATCTCATCAAAGGAACGATGACCACGGGAACCAATCCTTAAATCGTTCAAGCCACACAGCACACTCTCGAATCCTAACCTAGAATTGGTGTTAGCCGCCACCAATGCTCTACGCACAGCTGCCATCTCAGACTCAAGTAACTCAAACCTAGCTCTCACGGCTGAATCATGAATGTGGGGACGCGACGATCAGGTGGACCGGAGGTAGGAACATCAACAGGATGCGGAGCACTGCTTGAGACAGAGAATTCTGGAGATGGATCGGACAGGTTAACATTCTCTGGGATACTAGGGCCAATCATAAGAGTAACTGGAGGGAACAATGTATCATCAGACAAACTAGGGACTGCGGCAAGAGCACAAAGCTCATGAATCAGCCAGGGTAGGGGCATATTGCTATTCGCCCGGCGATTCATGGCGAAATCCACTGCTCCTTGATACATGTAGTATCCAACATCCATAGGTAAACCGGTGAAAATAGCAAGGGCCAGGCAGGACTCGGTATAATTGAAAGTATTAACCTTATGGGATGGGATGATATTATGACTAATGAAATGCTTCAACACCCTCACATCCTTAATCGCCTGACCATACTCGAAACGCTTACCTACCTACATGGCGGACGGACAGAGATAGGTTTTAGCCTCCCGAGCCTTAGCCCACAAATTTCCCTCCTCACTCAACTTCCAAACAGTAGAAAAGATGGTATCGGCAGGGATCTCGGGAATACCAAAGAAATTATTAATAACCTCGACTGAAAAAGCGACGTCCTTACCACGCACGGGTACGGAACCCTTGGCTGCCTCAACAGGATCAGCGGCTAGGTTAGCAAAGAATTCAGCCATGATTGTTCTATTGACCGTAGAAGTACGGTTAGCCGCTAGGAGTTCCCACTTACAGTCCGTGATAATTTTTTGAATCCTAGGACTGACCGACTTGAAATCAATTCCGCGCTCGAAATGCAACGTGCACTAACTGAAAAATGAAACAAAAAGCCTCTTTGCTTTCCTACCAAAAGGTGTTGAATGAAAAGAGACAACAGGTTCAGTTTCACTAGGGGCAGGGGCTTTCCTCTTCTTACTCTGGTCACCCGGACGACCACTAGTACGAGCAGATGATTCAGATATGGCTACGGTGTAACAACCATCCAAACAAAACAACAAAAGAGAACAATCAGCCCTTCCTCCGGTTTCAAAAAAAAATCACAAATTCAAAATGACTAAACGAGATTAGACTGAAAAATGAGGACTAAGCCAAAATACCTTGTTGGCAAGATGAACACCGCAGACAAAATGGAGATCGCCGGAAGCTATGGAGGTGACCGGAAATGCAGCAATTATGCCTTAGAAGCAAGAATGAGTCTTCACTTTCCCAAACCAATAAAAGAAAAGGAGGAAGTTGTGGAGTTGTGGGAGAAAAAATTGAAGAAAAATGGGGAGGAAAAAGGGTGATTTCGATTAATATGGGAGTTATGGAGGGGAGAGAAGAGAGGAAACCCATTTTTATTCAAAAACTGCCCTCATGACGCGCGTCAAAAGCTATTGATGCAGGTCAAGCCCTAGATGACACCCAATGACTCGTGTCAAGGGCACACTGACTCAAGCCACTAAAATTGCCCAAACTCTCTGTATGTCTACAGTGATTGTTGGCGTGAGTCAAGAGACTCTTAACCAAGCAATTAATTCCAAAATGCTAAAGTTCACCAAACTTGTCAAAATAACAACAGAATAAATACAATTATCACAAAACGGGCTGCCTCCCGGGAGCGCTGTTGTTTTACGTCGTTGGCTTGACCAGATTATACGGTAAAGATGGTGGAATTATACAGATTGTCAAATTGGGACATTATCACAATTACTCAATTAAACACGTATTATATAAGCACATAAGCCAACCAAAAGATAATGCTTAAAAGGTAACTGGAAGATAGTACCCGTGGTGTGCTATATTTATAGTCTATAGCTAGACTATGCAATTTTTTTTTAGTCAAATGAGGGGTCTTCAAGGAACAACACCTCCTCTTCTCGCGGTGTGCCCTCTCCTTCGACGAAATGCTTAATGCGATGACCATTGGCAACAATTGTCGTTTTTCCATCATTTAGCTCAACTGCACCGGATTTATACACCTTTGTAACAATGAATGGACCTGTCCACCTCGATCTGAGTTTGCCTGGAAACAATCTCAAACGTGAGTTATACAAGAGCACTTTATCGTTTACATGGAACTCTCGATCAAAGATCTTCCGGTCATGGAATGACTTGGTTCGTTCCTTGTAAATTTGGGCGTTCTCGTATGCATCAAGGCGAAACTCGTCAAGCTCGGTGAGTTGGAGCAACCTATGATCTCCTACAAGCTCAGGGTCAAAGTTGAGAAACTTTATAGCCCAATAAGCTTGGTGCTCCAATTCAACGGATAAATGACAAGACTTGCCAAAAACTAATCTGTATGGTGAACATCCTATTGGTGTTTTAAAAGCGGTGCGGTAGGCCCAAAGTGTGTCGTCAAGCTTCACCGACCAATTCTTACGGTTAGTGTCCACCGTCTTTTCAATAATCCGTTTTACCTCACGGTTAGACACTTCAACCTGCCCACTTGTTTGCGGGTGATACGGTGTGCCGACTTTGTGTCTTACACCATAACTCTCAAGAAGCTTAGTGAATGGTCAATTACAAAAGTGTGAGCCACGGTCACTAATGATAGCTCGGGGAGTGCCAAATCAAGTAAAAATATTTTTCTTTAAGAATTTTAGCACCACCTTAGAATCATTAGTGGGGTAAGCTTGTGCTTCCACCCATTTAGAAACATAATCTACCATCACTAAAATGAATTTATTTCCAAACGAATGAGGGAATGGGCCCAAGAATTCGATGCCCCAAACGTCAAATATCTCACATTCTAAAATAGGTTGGAGGGGCATCTCATGCCTCTTGGATACATTTCCCCACTTTTGGCATGCAATGCATGATTGTGCAAAACGATGTGCATCTTTGTAAAGAGTGGGCCAATAAAATCCGCATTGTAAAACTTTGTATGCCGTCTTTCACCCTCCATGATGGCCTCCGGTATCTTGGCCATGGAAAAAGGAGAGTATACTTGAAATTTCACCATTGGGAACGCATTTTCTTATGATACCATCCGAACACCTCCGAAAAAGGTTCGGTCTTTCCCAATAATAAAATTTCAAATCGTGAAAGAATTTCTTCTTCTTTTGCCATGTCCAATTAGGTGGAACATCCTCACATGTAAAATAATTCACAATGTTTGCAAACCATGGTGAGCTCTCCTTTGGTTTTGAACTAGCATGAATAAGTTGCATTGTCGGAGGAGCATCAACCATCATGAGTTGTTCATCCGGGAAATAATCATCAATCTCTCTTCGTTTTCCTTCATCTTCAATGAAATCCAACCGGCTTAAGTGATCCGCCACAACATTCTCGCTACCCTTCTTGTCCTTGATCTCATTATCAAATTCTTGAAGTAGGAGAATCCATATAAGCAATCTCGGTTTAGCATCTTTCTTGTTCAACAAATATTTCAAAGCTGCATGATCGGTATAGACGATGACCTTAGAACCAACAAGATAAGATCTAAACTTGTCGAGGGCGAACACTATGGCGAGTAACTCCTTCTCGATTGTTGCATAGTTGACTTGAGCGGATTTCAATGTATGAGAGGCATAATAAATGGCTTTAAGAACCTTTCCATGACAATGGCCAAGAACGGCCCCAACTGCGAGGTCACTTGCATCACACATCAACTCAAAAGGTAGATTCCAATCCGGCGCTACCAAAACGGGTGCGCTAACTAGTTTCTCTTTCAGGGTTTCAAAAGCCTCTATGCACTTTTCATCAAAAACAAACGATACCTCTTTTTCAAGGAGATAACTGAGAGGTTTGGCAATACGGGAGAAATCCGCAATGAATCTTCGATAAAAACCCGCGTGCCCGAGAAATCCTCTCAACGTCTTTAGATTAACCGTTGGAGGTAATTTCTCAATCACTTCAATTTTTGCTTTGTCAACCTCAACACCATTCTCAGAAATTCTGTGGCCTAGCACAATACCTTCTGATACCATAAGATGACACTTCTCCCAATTGAGCACTAAGTTCGTGTCTTCACATCGTTGTAACACACGCTCCAAATGAGAGAGGCATTCCTCAAAAGAATCCCCAAAAGCACTGAAATCATCCATGAAAATCTCCAAAAATCTTTCCACCATATCAGAAGAAAAAAATGGCTGTCATGCATCTTTGAAATGTAGCAGAGGCGTTGCATAAGCCAAATGGCATTCTCTTGTATGCAAACGTTCCATAAGGACAAGTGAAAGTCGTCTTCTCTCTATCTCCAGCCGTAATGAATATTTGCAAGTAGCCTGAATAACCATCAAGAGAACAATAGAATTTATGCCCACTCAACCGCTCCAACATCTGGACAATATACGGAAGGGGATAATGATCTTTCTTGGTATGGTCATTGAGTCGTCGAAAATTAATACACATGCGGTATCCTGTGACTTCCCTTGTTGGTATCCACTAATGTTTATCATTTTCCTTTACAGTAAATCAACCTTTCTTAGGCACGACTTGAGTAGGACTCACCCACTCACTGTCAGATATAGGAAAGATAATACCCATTTCCAATAACTTGATAACCTCTTTCTTGACAACCTATTGCATATTGGAATTCAAACGACGTTGTGGTTGAACATATGGTTTAGCGTCATCTTTGAGAATAATCGTGTGAACACAGATTTCAGGACTAATTCCCCGAATGTCAGCCATAGTCCAACCAAATTCTCTCTTGTGTTTCCTTAGCATCCTCAATAGCAAATCTTCCTGCACATTGGTTAGTGACGAAGAAATAATAACAGAAGTAGATTATCATTTTCAAGGAAAGCATATTTCAAGTTAGGAGGTAAAGTTTTCAACTCGAGATTCCTCGGTGGCTCCTCTATTGAAGGTTTCAATAACGGACCATCATGTTCCAATTCCAGATATCGGTGCCATGGTTGTTTATCGAATATACGCCCGACATCCAGATAAGAAATCACTGCTCCCATTTCCTCATCATCACTCTCACATTCAAATACTGATAAGGCTAGGCACTCTTCAAGCTTATCTTCAAAGACCTGCAAGTTAACATTCTCCATACAAACACAAGATATTGCATCAACAAAAGAACATGACTCTCGTGAATTATACGGGTGTTTCATGGCTTTGAAAATATTGAAGGTAACCTCATCTTCATTCACTCTTAAAATCAATTCACCACGTTGAACATCAATCATAGTCCTTCCCGTGGCTAGGAATGGACGACCGAGGATAAGGGGCGTTGAATACCCTTCTTCCATATCCATAACCACAAAATCAACAGGGGAAGTAGAACTTATCAACTTTCTCTAACACGTCTTCTATGACTCCCTTAGGACGTTTTATAGACCTATCTGCTAATTGTAGAGTCATCTCGGTGTTTTTCAACTTTCCTATTCCAAGTTTGATAAAGTCCTCATATGACATGAGGTTAATGCTAGCACCAAGGTCGCAAAGCACCCTTGATGACGTGGTCAATCAGGTTATAATATACTTGACCACCATAAACCAATACTAGCAAGAGGACTAGGCCCATCGTAGTATAGCTATAGTGAATCAAGGTCGATCCCACAGGGAACCAATTGTGGATCATCTTATATACAAACAATTAATTAAACATGTCAAGGACATAAAGGCGGTCTACGACCAACATAGGACAAGAAAAGTAAAGACACGACTCGACACAATGTAATTAACCTCCCCAATTATAGTCTTCATCGTTTGGACCTAGATAATTTATATAATAAAAACCGAACTTATTAAGCTGTCAATCCGTTTGTATCTATCTTAGATTGGCTACACGGAGTCATCCTCTTTAACTTGACTTAGCACGGTAAGTCACTAAATCACTGTGGTATTGTTACGTGACTTCGCGCTTTTGGTGCCTCCATCTCATATAACTCACACGCTTACGACTCTAAGGATGCCGATATTAATCGTGACACCTCGTCTAGGCAACATTCCCGTGGTTGGCGTACTTCCTAAACGATCGCTCAAGCCCTCGTCCAACTAACAATTACCTTTTAGGTCTCATGCTAGTCTACGACTCACGTATAACTAGGTGTGCACAATTCCCAAATACAAAACACCGCCTAGATCTCATTTGAAAGCCCCGGAAGGTCATTCATAAGCCGACCTCAGAGTCCTATATTGGTATTTCCTAATCGACACGCAATTAAAATCGACGAGCAACGAGCCGTGGCCATACCTAATGAGATAATAAATTCTATTAAGTTAACTAACCATAAAGACGTGGCTATTTAACGGATAAAACAGGGGCTCGGTCGACCGAATAGGTGGGCTCGGTCGACCGAGTGAACTCATTCGGTCACCCGAATCAATTTCGTCCCAGATTACATCCCTGAACGTATCTCTCGGCGTTTCATCATACACAACGGATTAAACGAAGAATTGTAAAGCAATTATATAAATTAACATAGATGCACGGTAATTAAACAACACAGATTCATACATAGGCTACAGGTAGAGGACGTAGGGTATGTGATCCTCATAGACAAGGCATCGCCACCTCCCTAACGTCATAGCCTAGATCTACATCATCTAACTATGAACAATTAACTCAAACTATAAAACATAATTGGGAGGGATTAATTACTCAAAAAAAAAAGCAGAAAATAAAGGCTTACATAATCATGACCTTTAAATTCTTCGGAAACCTTCACATTATTCTACATTGTATCAAAGAGTGATTTTATTGAATGATATTCTAAGGTATTCAAGGTGTGTATTACAATTCTCGTAGCTGCTTGCTTATATAGAGGTTTTTGCCGACTTAGGGTGGTTCTAGAAGATAAGCACGATTAAAGCCGAAAACCGACCCAAACCGAGGCTCGGTCAACGAGAGGTGACACTCGGTCGAATCGAAGCATGAGGCTCGGTCGACCGAACCTGGATTTTCCAAGTTCTCCACGTTTTCTTAAATCGCCTTGCTCCCACTCCACGCTTGCGTGTTGATCGATTAATCTTTCATTTAATGCTCCGATTTTCTTCCTTCCTTATCTTGAGATAATTGATTGAATGACATTAATCCTCTCGATTTGTTGTGATCTGCAAAATCAATAATTATCGCACAATAAATCGGCTTTCAATAATGAAAACGGCTAAATACCAAATATCATATTAATAATCACTTAACATTAAATAATAAATATAAACATGTGATTTAATATGAAATATATATTATTAATCTCGATTTAAGGATAATGTTGATGACATTTACGGGTATAATTTGACCGTCATCAACTACCCCCCACTTAGACTTTGATCGTCCCGAACAAAGCATCAATAAGTCATTTCCCAAGACAACATTTCCCATGGTCAGGTCATACTTACGCAAGAAGCTCAAGTCAACTCATACTAGTCATGCTCATAAGATATCCATTATTCACTACTCACTATGAATCGAAGTGATGTGTGCATGTGCATTTAGTTTTATATATTCGTAGCAAGATTAGAGTTTATGCAGACTTCGTAATCTCAACCCACCAACTTCAGTATTCATACTTCTTATGCCTTTAAATTTTTGAAGCACTAGAGCAATAAGCAAGAGCGTATCTATAGGGTTTTTGGACTTGGAGACCGAGTACTACTCAAAGCCTCTTAAAGAGTTGAATATTGTTTCATATCTTCATATTTTTCAAATACTATTAATCTCAAGGAAGAAAACTTTTAGAGTATCCCCTATCTTAGATCATGTATAGCATCGAATATTACCACAAGCGCGGGGCTACTTTGGTAATGTTACTACAAGCCCAGTGTCTAACATTTTGCTAAAACACAGGTACGTCTCAAGCTTATTACTCCGCTTTTGTTGGCAAGAAGATAAGAATACATCACCAATAAGTATCGACACTAAGTCTACATAACCAATCATCTATGCAATGTACACATAATTTCTTGATTATTATGATTTGCGCGGTATACTCGATTCGTGATTTGAGTAATTGAATAATAAATAACTACTCGCAACAACCAAAGATGAATATCCTTAAATTTACTTAGCATAAGTATAAAATGATCACGTACTCATGCAACTTGGTTCCTTTCCTATCAATTCTTAGCTAGAACTCACAATTCTAAGGGGCACGAGATACATAATATGGTATTTATTAAATTTTTTTCAATCATGTGCCGTTTCATTCAATTTTCAATTATAACATAACATGGCTAAGTCTCCTACCCCCCACTTAAACGTGGCATTGTCCTCAATGACAAAAATAAGTGAGAAGTTAAGAAAAAGACTTAGCTCTGGAAACGGCTCTCAAGGAAAGGAACAATATCAGAGTAAATGTCAGCATGTTGTGGAGAAGCAAGTGAAAACCTGTATAAGCAGACAAACTCCACGAAACCGTTAATAACACCATGTCTATGGAAGTTATAGAATAACGTGGCAGTAATTAGGTATGAATACCTAAAAACAGTTTAAGCCACTTTATTTTATACAACCAAAGACAAGAAAAATACTAAATAGAAAGAAAAATAAACAAGCAACTAAAGATGGTGGTCTTCATCTACAACCTCCACCGCCTAAATAGTCTTAAAACCGGGTGGAGAAGACAAAGATCAAAAAGCATAACCCCATGTGGGAAAACACGAGGGTGACTCGATCGAAAAGGTATTCAATCCAGGAAAGAGAAACTTGGTAAAGTATAATGCATTGAATGCGACCTATTGGCTAAAGATAAAATCAAATACTTAACGAAACTTCTCGCTTGCATTGGATATCAACAACTTAGGAGATGTAGCTACTCTCTAAATTACTAATAAACCAATGTATCACGTAAAAGTCATAACCGTCATCAACAAGGTTGGATCGGTGAGATAGTTCAGAACAAAACTTATCATCTAGAAATGCCGGAATAGACGGAAAAAATGTGAAATTTAAAACTTCCGGGAAAAAGATAAGTTGTACTTTGATCGAACCAAAAACCTTTAAAATCTAGCTAGGTTCAGAGCTACACTTCCCCCAACTAGGATCATGAAAATCAAAATGATAAAAGATAATCATTAAAGCTTAGCAATATTTCAAATTCCGCAACACATAGGTATTGTGTAAACAAAATGGAGGTTGAGAGTATGATGGGTGTAGAAAAAGTATACACATAAGGATGGGAAGATAAGATAAAGGGTGGGTAAGAAATTGTGTTTATGGGTGGGTTGAAAATGGATGAAAGAAAGAGAGAGGCGATGAAAGAATGGTTAGAGATGTGTGAACTGTCAGGCGAGATAGGTGAGAGGATCGAAAAGTTTGAAGGTGAAAAAGTGTAAAGGGAAAGATAAGGATAATTGCAGAATGAATTGCACATCACTTTGGATTTTCACTTGGATCACCATTCTAAAAGATTTTGGAAGTTGACCAAAATTGTTCTTGTTCGCACCAATCATTCTCGGTTACATTTTCAGTAATTCCCAAGCTCTCTTAATGCTTCCATCTTTAAGATTGATTGCTAAATTTCCTTTTCTTTAGCAATTTCTCGACTCTCCTAAGAAACTCTAATTCACGTGGCCTATATTGAGTAAAAAAATTTTGCACATCCTTAGCCCAATGGCCATTGGAACACGGCAAAATAAAAAACCTCAACATATGTCACGTTACTCTTATTGGACTCGAAGAAAACAAAACCTAAAATCCTACAAAGAAATCCTAAGGGTTTTAAAGAAGTAGTTCTGAGTTTAGAGTCTCCAGCTCGACTTTCCAAAGAAGTATCCTTGTCAATCATCCTTCACGGCTTGCCGGACATTACCCTCTGAGCACTATAAGAGGTGGGCTCGTCACTTTTGCGAATTAATACCCTTCCCTTGGTTGTGAGACCTAGGAAACGACATTTATCCATACCATTTATCCAAAGCTCTTACCTCGGCTATCGTTTTAGGAATTAGTGAATTCTAAGAAACTCGGCTAAATTACGGTTTTGGCCTTGACAATAAGAAACAAAGAATCAAAGTACTCCGAATAAAGTCGGTTATGTAGGCAAGCCTACGCCGTCTTATTCGTTGGAACATATGTGACAGTTCATGCCAATCCGTCAAGATAAGCCCCGTTTAGCCCGAAGGCTTATCGGCTATGCTAAGTCTTGTCGAACTGCTGTAACGTACATCACACGTGGAGGGGAGTTGATTGAGCCGAAGCTCGGTTGAACTCGCCCAGCCATGGTTAAACCATTTCCGAACCTATGTACAAAGATTCTTCGATTTCTAAATTGTCACCCAAAGCGTAATCTCGTTTCTGTTTAAGGTGGGTTCACCGAGAAGCCATCACCATAAACATCAACGAAAGCCGAAGATTGCGTTCTTTCAAAACTCAACGTCTTCTTTAGATTGTGAATGCTTAAACTACACAATTTGTTGCTCCCATGGCCAGTAGAAGCAATTTCATGCATAGGACCATGAGATTTTAACAGAACTACGAGGAACTCTTTATTCACTGCTTCCTTCAACCACTACATGTTTCCCTACACCCTCTAGATGAGATAGATTTGGGGGCAGAACCTTCCACACTAATAAAATTACTCTTACAAACCAACTCCGGGCTAAGATTCTTACTAAGATTCATGTATAGGCTAACTTATGCTCAAAAAACCAAAAGGTAATAAAACATAAGCAAAAAAAAGGGTAGTACATTGCCTTCAACATTGTACCACGAAGAATTTAAGCCTTTAAATTTTTTTTTTTTTCTCGGAGCCATCTTGGTGCTTTAAAGGTATTGCTTCCATTGCTTTTCCCATTGTAGATTCGTAGCTCCACATGTTGTTGGGTTATTTTCTCAGCGCCCTTGAAAAATTATTGACTTGGATTATTGTTCCTCTGGTTTCTGCAAACAGACGAAAACAAAAAACAAACAAGCCATAGACTGATTTTAACATGGTTTCCCATGCTACTATCAGACCTACGGATTAAACATACGGGGATAAACAGACACGCGAAATTCCAGACTCGAAAAACACAAATTAGAAACCGTGTAAACAGAACAGAAAAAGAACGAAACAAAACAAACAAACAAAAATTATAAATTCTCGGTCGACCGAATGAGGTCTCTCTGTCGACCGAATAAATTTTTATTTTTATTTTTAAATATTTTTTTTTTTTTTTTTATAACAGAATCTGGAATTTTCAGACAGAGCAGACAACCAGAGGGACTCAAAAATGGACTCTAAAACAGAAAACTTGACATGAATAAGAAAATTATTTATATATAAAATTGACCGTTGGCTCCCCGGCAACGGCGCCAAAAACTTGATGACGTGGTCAATCAGGTTATAATATACTTGACCACCATAAACCAATACTAGCAAGAGGACTAGGCCCATCGTAGTATAGCTATAGTGAATCAAGGTCGATCCCACAGGGAACCAATTGTGGATCATCTTATATACAAACAATTAATTAAACATGTCAAGGACATAAAGGCGGTCTACGACCAACATAGGACAAGAAAAGTAAAGACACGACTCGACACAATGTAATTAACCTCCCAATTATAGTCTTCATCGTTTGGACCTAGATAATTTATATAATAAATCGAACTTATTAAGCTCGTCAATCCGTTTGTATCTATCTTAGATTGGCTACGGAGTCATCCTCTTTAACTTGACTTAGCACCGGTAAGTCACTAAATCAACGTGGTATTGTTACGTGACTTCGCCTTTTGGTGCCTCCATCTCATATAACTCACACGCTTACGACTCTACAGGATGCCGATATTAATCGTACACCTCGTCTCAGGCAACATTCCGTGGTTAGGCGTACTTCCTAAACGATCGCTCAAGCCCTCGTCCAACTAACAATTACCTTTTAGGTCTCATGCTAGTCTCACGACCCACGATAACTAGGTGTGCACAATTCCCAAATACAAAACCTGCCTAGATCTCATTTGAAAGCCCCGGAAGGTCATTCATAAGCCGACCTAGAGTCCTATATTGGTATTTCCTAATCGATGCGAATTAAAATCGACGAGCAACGTAGCCGTGGCCATACCTACTGAGATAATAAATTCTATTAAGTTAACCTAACCATAAAGACGTGGCTATTTAACGGATAAAACAGGGGGCTCGGTCGACCGAATAGGTGGGCTCGGTCGACCGAGTGAACTCATTCGGTCACCCGAATCAATTTCGTCCCCAGATTACATCCCTGAACGTATCTCTCAGCGTTTCATCATACACAACGGATTAAACAGTAATTCGTAAAGCAATTATATAAATTAACATAGATGCACGGTAATTAAACAACACAGATTCATACATAGGCTCTAGGTAGAGGACGTAGGGTATGTGATCCTCATAGACAAGGCATCGCCACCTCCCTAACGTCATAGCCTAGATCTACATCATCTAACTATGAACAATTAACTCAAACTATAAAACATAATTGGGAGGGATTAATTACTCAAAAGAAAGAAACAGAAAATAAAGGCTTACATAATCGCAGCCTTTAAATTGCTGGAAACCTTCACATTATTCTACATTGTATCAAAGAGTGATTTTATTGAATGATATTCTAAGGTATTCAAGGTGTGTATTACAATTCTCGTAGCTGCTTGCTTATATAGAGGTTTTTGCCGACTTAGGGTGGTTCTAGAAGATAAGCACGATTAAAGCCGAAAACCGACCCAAACCCGAGGCTCGGTCAACCGAGAGGTGACACTCGGTCGATCAAGCATGAGTTTCGGTCGACCGAACCTGGATTTTCCAAGTTCTCCACGTTTTCTTAAATCGCCTTGCTCCCCACTCCACGCTTGCGTGTTGATCGATTAATCTTTCATTTAATGCTCCGATTTTCTTCCTTCCTTATCTTGAGATAATTGATTGAATGACATTAATCCTCTCGATTTGTTGTGATCTGCAAAATCAATAATTATCGCACAATAAATCGGCTTTCAATAATGAAAACGGCTAAATACCAAATATCATATTAATAATCACTTAACATTAAATAATAAATATAAACATGTGATTTAATATGAAATATATATTATTAATCTCGATTTAAGGATAATGTTGATGACATTTACGGGTATAATTTGACCGTCATCAACTCTCTTAAACAAAAAGCCCCCAATTTCACATGGGATAGTAAAACTCCCTGGGTCTTTGAGCTTAGGTGGAAGCTTATGTTGCAACACGGAGGAGCATTCCTCATTGAGACAAATGTTCTCATATTCCTCTAACCACTTCTTGTTAGTGAGAATATCTTTCAAAAACTTACCATACACAGGCATGCTAGTGAGTGCTTCTATGACTGGAAGATTAACTTCAAATGTCTAAATGTGTCAAGAAAGCGAGCATACTTTTTATCTGGCTTCTTCTTCTTAATTTCTTCTCTAGGTGGGTAAGGCAATGACTCAAGATCAATAACTTTAGGTTTAGAGTTCATACCTTTCTTACCTTTTCCGCTTGATGCATCATCGGAAGTTTTCCTCAATGTTTGAGCTGATCGTGGCCTCCATTCATTATCGGTGTGCACCACCTTATCCTTATCTTCCTTAGAAACTGCCTGCTGAGGCTTGGCCTGCGTCAAAGCATCATTGACGTGCGTCAATCCCTTAATTGGATCATCCTTGACGCACGTCAAGGTCTCATTGGCGTCCGTCATGGACTTATTGGCGCAGGTCAATTTTTGCCCAAAACTCTCTGAATGTGAATAGTGATTGTTGGCGTGGGTCAGTTCATCCTTGGCGGGGGTCACTGAGACATGTTCCTTAAAAAGGGTCCTCAAATCACTTGCTCTCGGATTCTTCAAAATCCTCGGGACTTTCACAAAATCTTCGCTTTCTTTTCCAACATTGACATATCCGTCATTCTGCAAAAACTTATCAACAATTTCCTCCTCTTCTTCGCTCAACTCTCTCTCGTCTTCGGCATCATGCAAATTGTTTGTCCCTTGGAAAGGCTAACACAAGTTTAGGGGGGGTGAATAAACTTGTCACCAAAAACTTTCCCCAAACTGAAAGTACCCTAGGAACTGAGTTTTTACCAAACCCAAACTGATGCTCAGCTCAGTTTTGTTCCTGTCCCTTAACTTGTGCGGAGTTCAGCTAACTCAACTGAGTACAAGTCAATACTGACTTATATTTAGTCTAGTTAACTGGCAGCGGAGAAAAACAAGCCTTTTGTGCAACAGATGTGTCAATAAAAATCTTAACCTCCTATATATCAGTTCTGTGCTGACTCGGTGTCTGGTGTTTGCTGAGTGAAATGATGAGATGATTATGCAACAAATAAAACAAACATAAATGCATAAAGTAAATCAACACAAGATTTGTTTATGGAAGTTCCGGGTGGTGTAATCCCGTACGTCTCCCCTTCTCCTGTGGTGTAGGAGGTATTATTAGAATCTTGAGATAACTGTTACAAAATCCTAGCACAATGACAGTCCTTCATGACACCTTAGTTTCACTGTCTACACATAATAAAGAAAGGTATGATTGCTCCCTTCACTTTGCACACTGATCTTTCGGAGGAGGAATGGCTCCTTCACCAGCTCACCACTAACACAAACACAGTCCGCAAACTGCACCAACAGATGTGGCAACCGAGTTGCAACCGTATGAGGAAAGGTGGAGTTGCTCTCCTCAAACTATGCACAGCCAACCCTTTTTCACAAAGGTTAAGTTTAGAAATAATCAAGAGATTAATTCAGTGAGTTGTTTGCTTCTTCTGGATCTGGCTTTGTAGCTCCAAGATGCCTTCTTTCCCCCTTAATGGGTTATTGGATCTTTCTTTATAATCCTCAAGGCTATTCTGTTGGCTTCCCCTTTTCTAGATATGCAATCTGATTTTCTGGATCTGGATCTTTAGATATATGCTTGTAAAGCTCCTTTTCAGATCCTTCTCTCTCTTTTTTTAAAGTGATTCTCTTGTGTATTTATAGGGGCGATGTAACGGTCACTAGCTCTTGTAGCCGTTACATTTGTTGTTTAGCCAATGTTCATATGTACGACCTTTTGTCGTATTGTCAATTCAAATTCAATAAGGCCTTAACTCAGTTTTCTACTCTTCTTCAAAATTGAGTACCTCGTATATTTGACATCCGACTTTAATTGACTAAGTCAGAGTACACCATTCAGTTTCTTCTTTTCCTGGTAACTGATAATCTTTGTCCTTAAGATTATTCAGCTTTACATGATCTATAGTTCGGCCAGTCACCACAGACTTGCTCGAATCGACTTATAGTCACGACTAAATCGACTACTAAGCGAGTTTGCCACCTAAGTTCTTGATCTTCGATAATCGAGTCCTGTGTCCCCCGTTCTTGATCTTCTAGATGAGCCAAGCGAGTCTGTGTCCTCAAACAAGCTTATCTTCTTGCTTTTCTCATAAGCGATTACGAACCCTCGATTCTTCATATGTATACTCAGTTTGCTTGTTGTGACTCAGCTGTTTGCCTAGTTCCTATCTATTACAATGCTTGTCTGAAACAACCTATACAAGGTTCAGACTCTAGATAGAACTTATACATTTTCTCTAGACCATTTCTTGCTTCTTCTTCCATTTTGCACTATAACAGTTAGTTATGACTTCATCATCATGGGTTGTAAGTGATCTTACTAATACATGACGAATCATCATCAAAACACAGATATTATTTCCGACACAAATCATTTTCAACTTCGTTTCCAACTTGATTCTCATGAAACTCCCGATTTCCACAAACCTTTCCACTTCGGGTTATGATAGCATTCACTCCCCTCGGATTCCTTTCTATATTGCTTGGCAGACCACCTGGTGGTCTACTAGCATTCCTCTCACCTTCTCTACTCAAGTGTTCCTCCACATTCCTCATGGACGCCTCAATCATTTTCATTCTCACATCATGTCCACTCATAGTTGTTTTCATCATTCTCATGTCCTTCGTGACTGTACTAAGCGAAGTCATCACATTTTCCATATTCTGAGCTTGAGTGGCAACTACTCCCAAAAGTTTATCTAAAGTGTTGTCCCATCTTTCTCGTCTTGTGTGATTGGAACTCTCGGTTATTGGGATAGTTTGTGAGGTGGTTTGAGGATAAGAATGACTGTTTCGTGATTGAGTTGAGGTATTGGTGTTGTATGAGTTTCGTGGTTGTGGAGCAAAGGGTGGTTGTCCTTGCTTGTATGAGCTCTCATTCCAACGATAATTCGGATGATCTCTCTTAATAGCATTGAAAGATTTAGTGTTGGAAATATTATTTATGTTTGATGATGATTCGTCACGAAATTAAACAAATCACTTACAACCCATGATGATGAAGTCGTAACTAACAGTTATAGTGCATAATAAAAGAAGAAGCAAGAAATGGTCTAGAGACAAATGAATAAGTTCTATCTAGAGTCTGAACTTTGTATAGGTTGTTTTGCATAAGCATTGTAATAGAATAGAACTAGGCGAACAGCTGAGTCACAACAAGAAAATTGAGTTATAGCAAGAAAAACTGAGTATGCACTTGAAGAACTGAGGGTTCAAACTCAGTTATGCTAAAACTGAAGAAGATAAGTTCGTTGAGGGACACAGACTCAGTTAGCTTATCTAGAAGACTGAAGAACTGAGGGACACAGACTCAGTTGTTGGAGATTGAAGAACTGAGGTGGGAAACTCAGTTAGAAGCTGATTAAGTCGTGACTATAAGTCAGGATTCAGGCAAGTCTGTGGTGACCTGAAACTGAGTTATAGATCATGTAAAACTGAATAATCTTAAGGACAAAGATTATTAGCTACCTGGAAAAGAAGAAACTGAATGGTGTACTCTGACTTAGTGAATTAAAGTCAGTATTAAGTAAACAAGGTACTCAGTTTTGAAGAAGAGTAGAAAACTGAGTTAAGGCCTTGATTGAATTTAAATACGACAAAAGATCGTACATATGAACGTTGGCTAAATGACAAGTGTAACGGCTACAAGAGCTAGTAACCGTTACATCACCCCTATAAATACACAAGAGAATCACTCAAGAAAGGAGAGAGGAGGATCAGAAAAAGAGCTTTACAAGCATACATTCAAGATCCAAATCCTGATCCATAAAAATCAGATTATATTTATCCAGATAAAGGGGAGCCAACGACATTGCCTTGAAAACTTCAAAGGAAGATCCAGTAACCCATCAAGGGGGAATGAAGGCATCTTGGAGCTACAAAGTCAGATCCAGAAGAATCAAACAGCTCACTGAATTAATCTTTGATTAATTCTAAACCTAACCTTTGTGAAAAGGGTTTGTGTGCATAGTTTGAAGAGAGCAATTCTACCTTTCTTCATACGGTGTTGTTACAAAGAATTTAGTGCGCTCATGGATTGTGTATGTGAGTGGTGAGCTGGTGAAGGAGCAATTCCACCTCCGAAAGATCAGTATGCAGAGTGAAGGGAGCAATCTCACCTTTTCTTCATTTTGTGTAGACAGTGAAACTAGGGTGTCGTGAAGGACTGTCATAGTGCTAGGATTTTGTAACGGTTATCTCATTATTCTAGTGATACCTCCTACGCCACAGAGAGAAGGGAGACGACGGGATTACACCACCCGAACTTCCATAAACAAATCATGTGTTGATTTACTTTATGCATCTGTGTTTGTTTTATTTATTGCATTATCTCTCAGCAAACACCAGACACTGAGTCAGCACATAACTGATACATAAAAGGTCTAGTTTTCTATTTACACATCTATTGCACTAAAGGCTAGTTTTATCCGCAGCCAGTTAACGAGACTAAATATAAGTCAGTAATAACTTATATTGATTAAGCTAATCGAACTCCGCACAAGTTAAAGGACAGAACAAAATCGAAGATCGCTTTAAGTTTCAGAGAAACTCGAGTCCCGGACTTTTCCATTTCAGATTAGTTTTGGTGACAAGTTTATTCACCCCCCCTCTAAACTTGTTTTAGCCTTTCCAAGGGACCAACAATTGGTATCGGAGCAATTCTTTCACTCGAAAGAAGATCCAAGTATACCTTTTTAACCAGTTGTTGAAGACCCCTCACTGTATCAGTTCACTTAGTTTCAATGTCTACATCTAGAGCTAGAAGTTGGCTTATTCACCCCCTGACTAATTGCTTGCAAAATATATCTGATTTTCAGGATCAAATGATCGAAAGGTTCAGTGCGACAAATTTAGATACAAATTCAGAACCTCAACTCAGTGATGATGTGGATACAAACTCCAATATTCATATTGATAAATCCAGAGGAGTTCCATCACTAAGAGACCTCTCAAAAGAAGAAGGAAAGGAGTCACAAGTGGTTGTTGATTCATCACAGCAACAAAAGAGTGTACATTCAAATCCTAAAACTGCATCAATTCATCAAGGAAAGGTACATTCTTCAAATCAGTTATCATTTGCTGAACTCAGTCTGAAAAACTCTGATCTTGTCAAGTTAACTGAAAAACTTAAGTTGGAACTAAAATTAAAAGACAGAGAACTTGACAAAGCAAAAGATTGGAATAAGTTTCTTGAAACTGAGGTGTCAAATCTAACTGAAAGATTAATATCTAGTAAATTTGACAAAAGCAATGATAATCCCACACCCCTACCCAGTCTTGAAACCTCAAAAAGAATAATCTCTAGAAATCAAGATACTGGAAGATTTAGTGGATTACACAAAGAAACTAAAAATGTTAAATCTAAAAGAATCCTTGTGAAATCAACTAAAATTGAGCGTAATGGTTTATCCAGAAAAGAGTTGAGAAGGTTTAATTCTCTCAACAAATAAACTGAAAGTAATAGTTCAGTAACTAACTCAATCGGACCCAAAAAGGTATGGGTACCAAAGAAAACTTAAACTGCTTTGCAGGAAAAGTCAGTTCACCTTGCAAAATCCTCAGAAAACTGATATATATTTGAAACTGAGAAGGCAAAGGCTGATGAAGGATAATTTGGTCAAAAGAAGTAAAAACTTTCCAGCTACCATCTGACGTTTGGACTGACATGACAAATCACTCGAAGCCACGTGTCAATCTGGGAGAAAAAGTAGATGTACATCCCTACATAATCTCATTGATTGTGACACGACTCTCATTTCTAAACGATTGCAAAATCTTGACAAAATCCTGCTCACCCAAAATCAAGCATTGAAGCATTCTTAACACAAAATCAATGGAGCAATACAACATTGACGATGGAATCACCACCAGCTTGGAAAATTTCTATCAAAAATTCTCAAACTCCACTCTTTCAATCCAAATTACAAAGAAGATCAAAAAGATTCGAGGATTGGAAAATCTGATTGATACAAAGGTCACTACTTTGTGTCCAGATGGCATCAGAGATTTCTACAGAAATGCCGAAATCATTAACAATGGAAAAAACTTCAAAACGACTGTTCAAGATAAAAGCTTCACCGTTGATGAACAGTTGCTTTCCCTGGTGTTCCGTTTAGATATAATTGGAGGCTCTTCATCTTTCACATTCGGAAATGAAGAAAAGAGCAAACTTTGGAATATCACTGCAATCAACAAAAAGGAGAAGAACTTCATTGGCTCCATCTATCAACAAAAGAAAGAATTTGCAGCCTTGACAATACTTCTTACCAGAAACGTTATTGGACACGTTCGGAATTTCTATACTCTCTCAACCGATAAAATGAAGATGATTTATGCTATTTGGTTTGAGGAAATATTGGATTGGAACAAATTTGTTCTCAATCAATTGATAAAGCAAATTTCAGACGAGAAGGAAAGAATCAAAGAAAGAAAAGATATTGGAGAATCATTCTTACTGAAAAGGGATTTCCTTATCTAGTGCAGAGGATACTAGATCATTTCTCCATTCCAAAATCCACACCAACAGCAGCAAAACTCAAATCAGCATCCACGGAAAGAAAAAGAGGAAAATTGTTGAGGAAGAAGAATTGAAAGAGATTTCAGAGTCAAGTTCCAGTGGAACTGTGAATATAGACGATAAAACCCTGAGAAGGCAGAAGAGGTTGTGGAACAAGTTTCAGTCAAAGGGAACTGAAACTAATAATGTGATCCAGATTGAGGATGATACTGAAGAGAGTAAACCGATTGAAGAATCTGAAGAAACTGAAACTGATGAAGAATCTGAAGGAAGTGAATTTCCCACTACCATATATGGGAATACACTGAAGAGAAAAGAGAAGCAGTGGAAGATGCAGAATTCTGTCAGGCTGAGTATGAAAAGGAACTAACAGTTCCTGATGTTCATTTTTACTATCCTGAGGCCAGCATCTCATCCCAGGCTCATGAGGCACTCACTTGCAAATCAAATTTTGAAGAACCTCTGGCTCAAGAAACTGAAGCGGAAGAAATGAAAAATTTGAAGGATTTCATTGAATGTTTAATACAGAATCTACAGGAGAAACTGTTCAACATGCATGAATTAATTGGAAGGATACATTATTCAGGTTTGAACAAATACTCAAACATCATCACCCTACGTAAGTTATTTGAAGATTGCTTTCGCTTATCTTCAAACAAGGGGGAAGATGAAGTCAGAGTGATGAAGTCAGAAGAGAGGATGCAATTAAAGTCAAGAGGCTTATGCCGCCAGATAAGCGATGGAAGATCAAGACAGACAAGTAGATGCTGATCTACTAACTACTCAAATTGATGAAGAAGCAATTGATGGTCTGTTTGAAGAGCTGATTGCAGAAGGAGAATTTAAAGAAACAAGAACTGAGGATGATGAGGAAGCCGCAGTTAAAGCAGTGTTGAGTATCAGAAAGAAGCTTGTAATCTGTGTCAAATCTCTTGAAAAACTGGGAGATAAGGAGACACAAACAAAGGGGGAAACTGAAAAGAAATCAGAAAATAAGGAGGAAAAAGAAAAACTTAATCTCATTACAGAGGAAGAAGAGAAATTGATGGGAGAACAACTCAAAGAAATTCTGATCAAATTCAAAAACCAAGAGAATGAAGAAGGAAACAGATTGCTGAATGAATATCTGGAAATCAAGCCAAGAGATGGTGAGTCAGTTGAAGAAAGAAAAGAAAGAAGACTTTTGGAGACGAAGAGGAGCATTCTTTTTGGAGAAAAGTTAATGGCACTAGAAAATGAAAAGATGTAATCTAATTCAATTTTAACTCAGTCTGCTCTATTTTGATAAACTTGGCTGTTCTATTTTGCTATCTTAAGATGTTTTGTTGTGATTTCTTGCACTATTCTTTCATTATTGCTTTTAGGGAGGGTTATGATACATCATCAAAAAGGGGGAAATTGTTGGAAATATTATTTATGTTTTGATGATGATTCGTCACGAAATTAAACAAATCACTTACAACCCATGATGATGAAGTCGTAACTAACTGTTATAGTCCATAATAAAAGAAGAAGCAAGAAATGGTCTAGAGACAAATGAATAAGTTCTATCTAGAGTCTGAACTTTGTATAGGTTGTTTCAGACAAGCATTGTAATAGAATAGGAACTAGGCGAACAGCTGAGTCACAACAAGAAAATTGAGTTATAGCAAGAAAAACTGAGTATGCACTTGAAGAACTGAGGGTTCAAACTCAGTTATGCTAAAACTGAAGAAGATAAGTTCGCTGAGGGACACAGACTCAGTTAGCTTATCTAGAAGACTAAAGAACTGAGGGACACACACTCAGTTGTTGGAGATTGAAGAACTGAGGTGGGAAACTCAGTTAGAAGCTGATTAAGTCGTGACTATAAGTCAGGATTCAGGCAAGTCTGTGGTGACCAAAGGCGAGTTATAGATCATGTAAAACTGAATAATCTTAAGGACAAAGATTATCAGCTACCTGGAAAAGAAGAAACTGAATGGTGTACTCTGACTTAGTGAATTAAAGTCAGATACTAAGTAAACAAGGTACTCAGTTTTGAAGAAGAGTAGAAAACTGAGTTAAGGCCTTGATTGAATTTAAATACGACAAAAGATCGTACATATGAACGTTGGCTAAATGACAAGTGTAACGGCTACAAGAGCTAGTAACCGTTACATCACCCCTATAAATACACAAGAGAATCACTCAAGAAAGAGAGAGGAGGATCGTAAAAGAGCTTTACAAGCATACATTCAAGATCCAAATCTCGATCCATAAAAATCGATTATATTTATCCGGATAAAGGGAGCCAACGATATTGCCTTGAAAACTTCAAAGGAAGATCCAAGAACCCATCAAGGGGAATGAAGGCATCTTGGAGCTACAAAGTCGATCCGAGAAGAATCAAAACGACTCCTTTGAATTAATCTTTGATTAATTCTAAACCTAACCTTTGTGAAAAAGGGGTGGCTGTGCATAGTTTGAAGAGAGCAATTCTACCTTTCTTCATACGGTGTTGCTACAAAGATTAGTGCGCATCATGGATTTGTGTATGTGAGTGGTGAGCTGGTGAAGGAGCAATTCCACCTCCGAAAGATCGGTGTGCAGAGTGAAGGGAGCAATCTCACCTTTCTTCATTTTGTGTAGACAGTGAAACTAGGGTGTCGTGAAGGACTGTCATAGTGCTAGGATTTTGTAACGGTTATCTCATTATTCTAGTGATACCTCTTACGCCACAGGAGAAAGGGAGACGTACGGGATTACACCACCCGGAACTTCCATAAAAAAAATCATGTGTTGATTTACTTTATGCATCTGTGTTTGTTTTATTTATTGCATTATCTCTCAGTAAACACCAGACACTGAGTCAGCACATAACTGATACATAGAAGGTCTAGTTTTCTATTTACACATCTATTGCACTAAATGCTAGTTTTATCCGCAGCCAGTTAACGAGACTAAATATAAGTCAGTAATAACTTATATTCAGTTAAGCTAACTGAACTCCGCACAAGTTAAAGGGACAGGAACAAAACTGAAGATCAGTTTAAGTTTCAGAGAAACTCAGTTCCCGGGACTTTTCTAGCTCCGGATTATTTTTTGGTGACAAGTTTCTGGTGAAGATCAGTTTAAGTTTCAGAGAACCCTTTAATGTGTATCAAATAATCCTCGTGGGCTGAAATCCTCGCCACAGCACAAAAATCTTCACAAAAGAATCAAAAGCCACCCTGAGGTCAGAATCCACACTCCCCATCGTGATATCTGTGCTGCAAAATAGACACAAAGATACCATGTGTAAATCTGATAACAAAATCGGCTAATACTAATATAATATAGCTAGAAACATGGTTTTCTGAAAATTCTATGTACACAAAATATGGTTACAATCATCATTCAAATTGCTCAAGTTGATGTCAAAATATCACTAATTGCACCAGAAAAAGGGGTAAATCATCAGAAATTATATCATCAGGTTGACTTACATCAAGGGTTCAGCAGACAGACCTCAGAGAACCAAGAAAAGGCCAGGCTGGATGACAGATTTTGAGGTTACAGGTTTACCACATTCAGAGGAGGCTACTTACTATGCTCTATTTGCTTGTGATGATCATAATCACTTATGAGGAAGCAGCAAAAGACAGAATGGAGGCAGGCTATGGAGGAAGAAATCACAGCCATTGAAAGAAATCAGACTTGGAGTCTTACAGATCTACCAAAAGGACACAAGACTGTTGGTGTCAAGTGGATCTATAAGACAAAATTGAATGAAGATTGCAAAGTCAGCAAGTATAAGGCTAGATGTTAAGGGTGAAATTTATGATTTATATGACGTTATTCCCGTAACAATATCCTTGGTATTTTAGTACTTTTTATAGAAAAGTGTTGGTTTTATCGAATTATTGAGTAAACGAGTTTTAAATGTGTTTAAATGCAAAATCGAGATATTTACGTGATTTTATCGGTGTTTTATGTTTATCCGTATGATGTTATATTTTTCATGTTTCTATCATGTTTCTAGGTACATTTGCATGATGATTAAGGAGCTTAAACGATGATCACATGAAGATGGAAGAGTTGAAAGATGTTTAAGTGAAGAATCATTGAAGAAACCGGAACCAGGCACTTCATGGGAATTTTTTCCACACTTGTAGGCACTTTCAGGGAAAGTTGTCTTGATGAAAGTTGTAGAGGATTGAAATAGCTTTCCAACGCATGTTGAATCACCTCATTCGGAGCCCTATAAGTGAAGTTATGAGCAAAATACTGGATCTGGGTCCTGGACGGGCGTCCATGATGATGAACGAGCGTCCGGAGCGGTTACTGTAGCAACCGACTTGATTTTCCTATAAAAACAGCGTGATCTTTACCCTAAGGAGACATTATTTCGAACCCTAAACCCTAGGGGCAGCTTGGCTGCGTTTTTCCTTCAGTTTTTCTCTAGTTTTATGCACTTAAACTTCTAGATTAGATTAGATAATTTCATGTACTTTTATTCATCAATTCGAGTTGTCAAGAAGATGCTAAGAGGCTAAATCCTCTTGAACAAGTTGCCAGAAGCCGTCCAATTCAACAGTTGATTTCTCGTTCGTGATTATTTTGTGAGTTCTATTTCAAGCTCGTTTCTTTTATCATGTTTTGTATGTTTTATTGCATGTTTAATCGAAAGATGCTTGCTTTGATGATTGTTTATATGATGAGAGTCATGTCAACCTTAGATCACCATGATAAAAGATTGGATCTTTGATCTAAATAAAATGAAAGTTATTAGATTGATTTTCTAGATTAGAAATCGAAAGATTTCACGCCTAGGTTGGAAAGACGTAATCTTTAACATCGAAAGATAAAAGATTAGAAAACGAACTTTCTACGAGAGTAGGAGTTTATGCCTTCGATTAGGTGAATCACGACTTGAGTAGAGATCACGAAGTAATCCGAATTAGAATTGAATGTTGATAGGATAGGTGGATCAATTGCTTTTTCGTTCGTTATAACTTGATTTAATCCCTTGAATTTGAATTGTTTAGCTTAGTTAGATTTATTGCATAATTAGGTTTAGATTTAGTTTATAAGTTCGTTACCCGTATCTTGCCTAGCATTGGAGTAATCCTCTGTCTAGTTAATTTTCTATATATTTGGTAGTTTAGTTCTTCGTTTAGTTTAGCTTCGTGACATAGGTTAGTTTAAACAAAAACTAGGATTCACAACAGTCTAGTTCCCCGTAAGATCGACCCGGCATTAACCACTATTACTACGATCCTTGCACTTGAGGTTAACCGGTTTTATTACTTGTTTATTGTTAAGGCCATATTTATATGATTATTAAGGGTTTATTTCATTATTATTTTCCCCACATTTGCATAATTTATATAAGAATTAAGGGTTTAAGTGCAATTATTTAGTAAGGATGATTTTAGTATGGTTATTTGCAAAATTGGTTATTTTAAGTATTGAATTGATTGATTTATTATTATTTGAGTTTTATTACATTTTGCAATGTTTATTTATCCTTTAGGAGGCTTAATTTCGAGTGCTAAAGAGGATAAATGAAGCTCAAGTCGAATTATTCAAGATAGAGTTGGAATTGGCTTGAAGAAAATGGATAAAGATGAAGAAATCCGATCCCAAGCAGTCCAGCCGAGCGTTCAGTCTCCGTTCATGATGGACGAACGTCCATGAATTCGAACGGGCGTTCAAAGGCATAAAATCAATACAGAGAGTTCAGCCGCAGTGCGAACGAGCGTTTAATCGGCGTCTGGGAATTCCAGGACGGGCGCCCATATAAGTGACGCGTCCGCCCGCCGACCTAAGGCTAACCGACTTAGCACTCTATAAATACAAAGGCCGCCCCAACCCTAATTTCACACACTTTTTACACATCATTGAGATCGCAAATTCACCAAAAGTCATGCCAGAGAACCCTAATTCCATAGAGATGAATTTTTCCAATCCAACAATCATATTCAACATGATTGTTGGCTAAAAACCTGCAAGTGAGTCGACGGAGGAAGCCCATCAACAACACAACCAACTAGAGAGTTCGATGCTTAAGTTTAGTGAGTTATTTCATAGTTTTTCATTACTTTGGATCTATTTTGTATTGTTTAAGTTTTGTTGAATTAAGATTTGATGAAACGATCTAGGTTTATTTTATGCTTGAATGATTATATGAAAGTATATTATTTGAGTTCTATTTTGTTCAAAGTAATGCAATTATTCATGTTAAAAGAGATTAAGCATGTTTAGTTGAGTGAAAAGCTTGGAAACAATCTTGTGATTGAGTTTTGATTGCATGTTTAGTTTATTTGAAAGGATAAACGGAACCTTAGAAATTTGATTGAAGATATTTGATTGAATTCGTGAAAAAAATCACTACTAAAAACTATGTCTTTTTAATCACCGTCTAGTTGGATTGTTGGTTGATAGGTGGAATCTAGTCGCCTTGCTGTGTTTTCCTTTAATTGTCTTAATCAAATCGTTCAGATTCAGTTTAGTTTAAGTTCTAGTTTTATAAACCCTAATTTCCTGCTGTTTTCCTGCACTTTTCCTTTCTGTTCGTAGTTGAACGCTCGTCCGCAATAGCAGACGCTCGTCCAGTAGATTTCGTTTCCAGACGTTCGTTCATTAAATTGAACGCTCGTCCAACTTGTCTGTTCTCTGTTCGTTTTTGTTTTCATTCTTAGGTTTAGGTTTTAGTTAGTTTCAGCCTTAGTTTAGATCGATAATTGTGACATAATCGATATAGATTTATACTTGAATTCGATAAACATTCCATTCCCTTAGGACGACCCGTTAACATCCTATACTACGATCCTTATACTTGGGGTGTTTCGGTTATAAATTGTAAAACTCGTTTTTACCGAACAAGTTTTTGGCGCTGTTGCCGGGGAATCGGTAACGGTTGTCGGATTCTTTTTGGTATAAAATTTTATATCGATTCTAATTTTAATTTGTAGGTCTAAATTTTAGGATTACGTTTATTTTTGTTTTCGTTTTACCTTGTTTTATTTAATTTTATTTTCCGTCAATTATTTTCTTTAATTTTTGATAGTTATATTAGTTTCTATAATTTTAGAATTGTTTCCATAATTTTAGATTAGCCTTTATTTATTTCCGTACGTTCTTTTTAGTTTCCTTAATTATTTCTATTTCGTGTTTTAAGTTTTAAGCCTTAGTTTTAGGTTTTCGAAGTCTGGACGAGCGTTTAAGAACTTGAACGCCCATCCACTTCAATCCTGTTCCCCCGAACGACCATTCATAAATTTGAACGCGCGTTCAGCTCCGAACGGACGTCCACTAACACCGACGCCTTGATTCATCCATTCAATAATCACTTCTTTTCTATCTTCTATTCTCTTTTCTTTTCTCCCTCTAAACCATCAAACCTTTTCTAAACCTGTTCTAATCAACCCTAAGGTTGATTTCTTCCTTTTCCTTTCTTCTGGTTTATGCAAACGAGAAGTAAGAAGGGACTTCTAATCTTCGATCCCGAGCCTGAACGATCTATTCTTAGAAGGAGGCTTTTCTCTGATTTGGACAAAATGGCGGATCAAGATCCACCAATTCCAAATCCTGATCCCCAAGCTCAGTTAAATTTAATCCTTCAGCAGATGCAAGCTCTGCAGCAACAATAGAATCAACAAGCTGGCATAAATCAACAACTTCAACAATTTCGCCAGAACCAGCTTAATCAACTGAACCAGGACCCCTACACCCCATATCTAAATCAAGATTTTCTCGAGGGGCATAGACCTATTCGTCCCCCTGACATGGGAGGAGTGAATTTCGATCTAAAGAACGGAGTAGTTGCTCTAGTTCGAATAGCTCTTTCCATGGTAATCGCTCAGAAGATCCACACGACTTCTTGTCCACATTCGTACAAATCTGTGAAGGTGCCATTATCCTGGTGTTGATTCTGAGATAGTTAAGTTAAAGCTATTTCCTTTTGCTTTGAAAGGTGAAGCAAGTCGGTGGTTTAAATCATTGTCACATCATTCTCTCCATACATGGAATGATGTCAAAAGAGCCTTCGCTCTTAAGTGGGTTTCACCAGGCAAGATTATGGAGATGAAACGGGAAATAGCTACGTTTGAGCAGTTGGAGGATGAGACTGTTGGCAAAGCTTGGGAGAGATTGAATCTCTTGATGAGGAAATGCCCCAATCACGGATATGAGCAGGACATGAGTTGGTCGAACTCGTTTCTATAGAGGTGTCTCTCAACCTAATAGAGACTATCTTGACTCCACAGCTCATGGATCCTTCTTAGGGGGAGGTGATGAGACTGCCTACAGAGTGGCTGAGACCATCGCCAAGAACAATATGTGGTCGACTCCCAAAAAGACCAATGTTGTTAAGAAAGAAGGTAATCGCAGCGTACCCCGATACAAAGTCGTTGGTTGCTCGGATGGAATTCATAAGCAAGCGGTGGCCAATCTTGACGCTTGACCTTCCGATCTTGGAATGCAGGTAGGAACGGAGATGACGGAAGAAGTAAATTTAATGGATAATCAAAACCAACCCTTCCGAAACTTCAATCAAAGCCAGAACTACTCAGGATTTCAACGACAAAACTTCAATCAAGACAAGTTACCACCTGGCCCTTTAAATTCGAATTCTTTTAACTCAAACTATCAAAGGACAGCTCCTAACTCCCAAAGGCCGCAGGGTGGATGGAACCAAACTCAAAATCTTACCACCTCATGTGTCCCTCAACACAAATTTGATGAGCTGGTAGACATGGTGAAGACTCTGTCTACTAGTGTTAAAGCTATTGAGAGACAAGTTGGTCAGATGGCAGACCAGCAAGCGAGTAGACTTCACGGTAAACTTCCGAGTTATACCGAGAGAAATCCGAAAGCTGATGTGAATGTTTGCACTGCCATTACACCTCAGTGGGAGTATGGACAAGAAGAGGAGTTGAATGAAGTAACGTTGAGAAGTGGTAAGAAGGCTGGACCCGGCAAGGTGTCGGGAAACGAGTAGCCCCTCCTGACGCCATGAGTTCAGGAGGGGGAAATCAGAAACCACATGCCGAAGAAAGCAACGATGAGGAGCTTAGTAACAATTCTTCGGAGGACGAAAATAATTCTGATGATGAGGAAAGAAAGGAAAGTCAAGGGGCGGTACCCCTGACTAAGAAAAAAGGAGAAAAGTTCGTAAGATGGAAGGATAGGGAGGATGAGGCGATAAAGAATCAAGCTACAGGGAATGATAAAGCCCTTCCTTATCCCCCAAAAAGGAAAGAGAAAGCCCTCACTAATGACAAGCAGTATGATGGAGTGAGGAGGATGCTTAGAGACACTCAAGTTAGTATGCCCTTAGCCGAGGTATTAACTGAAATGCCTAAATGCTCTAAGTATCTTAAAGAATTCTGTGGGAGTAAGAGAAAGCTTCAGGGGATGGCTGAAGAAGTGCTACGCGAAGATTGCGCGATGGTTTCACAGAAAGTCGCTGTTAAGCGAGGTGACCCTGGCAGACCTTCAATCTCTTGTGAGATCGAAGGCCATTTATTCGAAAATGTCTTATGCGACTCAGGGGCCTCTATTAATGTGATGCCATTAAACGTATGCAAAAAGCTTGGGTTAGATAAAAGGATGCAGGGACGCCCTATTTCTCTTCAGATGGTAGATAGATCTAGCCGGTCTGCAGCCGGTTGTGTAGCTAATGTTCTCCTTCAAGTTGAACATTTAGTCTTTCCTACCGACTGGGTTATTCTAGACTATCCACCTGATAAGGAGATGCCTCTAATTCTAGGCCGGACCTTTTTAGACACTTCTAACGCTCTCATCGACTTCTGCAAAGGACAGATTACTCTTAGAGTCGATGACACATCCGTTACCTTCACACGAGGGACATATCCTGAAAGAGCCGTAATTGAGGAAATATCGTTTGTCGAAGCTATCTATGAGGACGAAAAAGATGCCTACTCTGAAGAAGCAGAGGAGTTGACAGAGATAGGTGTTTTTGAAGTCATGGACATTGAAGATCAAGTATTGCGGACCATCTTACGATTCATTACTGACCCGTCATCATTGATTGAGTCATCTACACTCACTCTGACCGAGCCTGTTAGTGAGTTAGAAGCATGGAGATGCCCAAAGAACAAAACGATGATCTCAAAGAACTAAGTCGGAAGACTTCATCCCAGTGAAGAAGAAGCTCGATGGGTAGTTGGGACGAGGTAGACTTTTGAGAGAAGCTACTCATTGGGAAGTAGATGATTGGGAAGAAGTGGCGTAAGAGCTTAAAGATGAAGAGTTAAGAAAAATGATCGATCATAGGAAGAAGGAAGCAAGTGTTGACCGGAGGATTTCTATGGATGAGTTGGTCCAGTACCTTTCTGGGGTTGAGCCTCGGGAAGATGAGTTATTCTTTAGTCATCCACTCCAAGCTCATAAAGAGAAAGGTGGCCCGTTAAAGTCTAGTATTGAGCAACCACCTATTGATTTAGAGCTCAAACCGCTTCCAAAACACCTTAAGTATATCTTTCTTAAGGATGGAGATAAATTGCCTTTGATCATTTCTTCGAAACTCGACCCTGAGCAAGAAGCACAGCTGATAGAAGTGCTTAAAAAAGAATATCCTCGCGCTCGGATGGCAAGTGGGTGATATCCGAGAATCACCCGGATGTATGCATGCATAAGATCCGGACGGAGGAGGGAGCTAAAAGGTAAGACAACCTCGTGAAAGGTTGAATCCGCATATCGCAGGAGGTTGTTAAGAAAGAAGTGATAAAGTGGCTTGACATGGGCATCATCTATGCAATCGCCGATAGCGAGTGGGTCAGCCCCACTCAAGTTGTGCCAGAAGAAGGCGGAATCACAAATCGAAAAAAAGAATGAAAAGGGAGGAAGTTGCCTTACGACTCGTGATGATGGCTCTGAGTCTCAGATTGACTATCGTAGACTTAACGAGGTTACTGCCAAGGACCACTTTCCCCTACCCTTCATTGACCAGCTTATTGAACGACTGAGTGGTCATAAGTATTATTGTTTCCTTGATGGATACTCTGGTTACTTCCAGATAGCCATCGATCCTAATGACCAAGAGAAGACAACTTTTACGTGTCCATCTGGTACTTTTGCGTTCCGCAGAATGCCATTCGGCCTATGCAATGCACCCGCGACTTTTCAACGGTGCATGTTAACCATTTTTGATGGACTTGTGGAGCAGTGTATGGAGGTCTTCATGGATGACTTCTCAGTCTACGGCGATAGCTTTGATGAAATCCTAAAGAACCTAGATATGGTACTCCAACGGTGTGTTGAGAAAAATCTGGTGCTTAACTAGGAAAAATGCCATTTTCTAGTAGACGAAGGAATCGTTTTGGGACATAAGGTGTCCAATGCTGGTATTCAAGTTGATAAGGCTAAGGTGAAGCCATTGAAAGGATGACGTATCCTAAGACAAAGTGAAAGAGGTACGAGGTTTTCTAGGTCATGTTGGCTTCTCTACAGCGTTTCATTAAAGATTTTTCTACCATCGCCAAGCCTTTATCAAATCTTTTGAAAGATGATGTAGATTTCTTGTTCGATGCGAAGTGCAAAGAAGCTTTCAATTGTCTGAAAGACAAGCTTATCAGTGCCCCTATTTTAGTTGCACCTGACCGACCAAGACTTTTTCGAGTTGATGTGCGATGCCTCTAATTACGCCGTGAGGGCGCATTTTTAGGTCAACGAGTTGATAAAAGGTTCAGGCCCATTTATTATGCGAGCCGCACCTTGAACCCGGCTCAATGCAATTATACCACAACTGAGAAGGAATTCTTAGCTGTTGTTTTTGCCATTGACAAGTTTATAAGTTATCTTCTAGGGTCTCAAGTTGTTGTTTGGACCGACCATGCAGCCTTGCGTTACCTTATGGACAAAGCAGATGCAAAACCAAGGTTACTTCGATGGATTCTGATTTTACAAGAGTTTGACCTTGTGATTAAAGATAAGAAAGGTAGTGAGAATATTGTGGCTGATCATTTATCTCACTTAGTAAATGAGGGTGCAGAGAGTCACAATGATATAGGCATTGATTTTCCGACTGAGCAATTGATGAAGCTTGAAACGGTTAGGCCGTGGTATGCTGACTACGTCAACTATTTAGCGAGTGGTCATTTGGAAGACATGACGTATCAGGAGAAGAAAAAGTTCTTTTCTGATCTTAAATATCTCGTATGGGAAGATCCTTATTTGTTCAGAGTCTGTAAGGACGGGTTGCTTCGACGGTGTGTTCCGGAGCATGATCAGTGGGATATCCTAGAACAATGCCATAGCGGTCCTACCGGAGGTCATTATGGAACACCGAAGACGGTTGCAAAGATCCTTCAAGCTGGATTCTACTGGCCGACTCTGTTTAAAGATGCAGAAACATTTTGTAAAGGTTGTGATAGGTGCCGAGAACCCGACGGCGAGTAGTAGGATGGAAATGCCACTTAAGCCCATTCTTGAATGCGAAGTTTTCGACGTTTGGGGCATAGATTTTATAGGACCCTTTCCATCTTCGTGCGGTAATAGATATATCCTCGTCTGTGTCGACTATGTTTCCAAGTGGGTTGAAGCCATAGCTACCCAAACTAATGATCATAAAGTCGTGAAGAAATTCTTGCAAAAGAATATCTTTACCAGATTCGGCTGTCCGAGAGCACTCATTAGTGATGAAGGTACCCATTTTTGCAATGTGCCGCTTGATAAAATCCTAGAAAAATATGGTGTCAAACACAAAGTTGGTACACCATATCATCCTCAGACCAGTGGCCAAGTCGAGGTAAGCAACCAGAGCTTGAAAAGAATTTTAGAGAAGACCGTGAACAATAATCGATCTAATTGGAGTCTTAAGTTGGATGACGCATTGTGGGCTTATCGTAATGCATTTAAAACCCCGATGGGCACGTCACCCTTCCAAATGGTCTATGGCAAAGCTTGTCATTTACCTGTCGAACTTGAACACAGAGCTTTCGCAATTAAATTCTTAAATTTCGATAGCCAACTCTGTGGGGAGAAACGGTTGTTACAATTGAACGAGCTCGACGAATTCAGACTCCGAGCATACGAGAATGCTAAGCTTAGCAAGGAAAGAACGAAGATACTCCATGACGCTAAGATCAAGGACCGAGAATTCAAAGTTGGTGAAATGGCTTTACTCTATAATACTAGACTTCACCTATTTCCGGGTAAACTCAAGTCTAGATGGTCTGGTCCCTTTGAGATTCTCGAGGTTAATCCAAGTGGAGTAATTACTTTGAACGGGTATGGTAATCAAGCTTTTAAAGTGAATGGCCATCGACTTAAGAAATATTTTGGGCAACCAAAGGAAAGCCTGAGACTCTTTATTTCCAAAGAAGAGATGAGAGTACAGATGTCCTGATTTGTGAAGAGATTCCATCTTATTTCTTTGAGTCAGATGATGACATTCCTACCTCTACCTGTGAGGAACCTTCTTCTGGGACTTCTGAGCATGTTAGCACACCTATGCCTATCATCCGCAAGAACAAGAAGAAGAGAGTCAGTGTAGTTTGGAGAGAAAAGTTTAATGCTTTTATTGCGCACTTGACTTGTTGTTGTGGTGAAAATCATTTCCGCCCCACTACTTCTAATTCCGATACTGAGGTGGCGGCTGTTAAACCAAAGTGGCCCGATCCGGGTTGATCTTTTGAAATCTGTGTCAAGCTATTGACATTAAAAGAGCGCTCCTAGGAGGCAACCTAGTTTTCTTTGTTTGTTTTCTTTTCTTAGGTTGTTTTGTTTTCTTGTTTTTTTTTTGAAATAGTACTCTAGTGGCGTGTTGATGGTTATTCCTTTTACTCATGTTGTAAGTGTTTTGTGTTATGTGTTGCTCATATACCCCGTGTACCCCGAGATTATATGGTATGTCGAGTGTGGCAGATACTTTTGAGCAGGTTCGCAAGCTTTTATGTCCAGTGTTGTCTATTCGAGTTGTCGCGGTACATTCATGCTCCGGCCTGACCTCTGCCAACTTTCATCCGACAACCACTGTTGAAACCAGCTAAGTCTTCTTTTTCTTTTATTCTGCACATTCTGAGGACATAATGTGATTTAAGTGTGGGGGGGGTCAATTGGGTATGTTTTTATGCTATATCTTTTGAAATATGAGTGAATGTTAAATTTCCACGAAATTTAAATTTTTGTTAGTCTCGAGCATGTGATTGAAACTAAATGCTTGCTAGTTGTAGTTCCTAACGATGATAGTATGTGACTTAGTGAGATAATTATAGCATGTCTTTACTTTCATGGAGCTGGTATTCATTTTTCACTCACGAAAGCCTTTGATATTGAAGCAAGATTTTTGAACTATATCCTTTCATTGTTTTAGTGATTTATCTTAGGAAGGTCAGTATAGTAACACCTTAGTTAGACCGGGTGCTGTGAATATCATAAAGTTCGAATGTGATAAGTGAGATGTAACTTATGTCTTGAAGGAAAGAATGAATAAGCATTTGTTGGGGAGATTTTGCATCATTAAAACAAAAGAAAATTTATAAACCTATACTACCATGCAAAGCGCCTCCTAACCGCCGAATACCGGGTAGTTGCTAGTAAAGTTGGATAAGCACGGTATCGATCCTCGAGGAAAAGGGATATTGAATCTAATCTAGTTAATCCTTCTTTATTAACTAAAACCTAAACCTAAACTAAAACGGAAAATAAGCTGGGACAGGATTGTTAATCCAAAGCCGGAAGGATAAAAGCGATAAAAACATAAATAAAACTACATCTACGAAAAAACAAGTAAAACTAACTAACAACCGAACAAACATGAACAAACCATGATCAACCTATTCCCAACAACCATCACCCCAACGAAATCAACAAGATAGACAAACATTCATTCATTAGTTATCTTGGATTATTATCTTTTCTAATGAAGCGTTTCCTCTTCCGATTTATCACGCCATTAATTAGTTTACCTTCCGGTCTTAACTAATATCGATACAAATCAAAGATATTGATTGAATCCTAACCTAACAACATTATCCCTCAACTTCCGTTTGTTGGAATAATTATTGTCAATCTCCCTCACGATAATCTAATGAATCTATTAGCTTCCGTTATCTAAATTCGATTAACATGCGGCATAAAAACATGAAAGAGAACAAGAACAACATAATGAATTAAACACATGAAAAATCCTATCTCCCCGGCAACGGCGCCAAAAACTTGTCCCGGATTTTATCAATACAAAACAACAAGTAATAAACCGGTTAACCTCAAGTGCAAGGATCGTAGTATGGAGGCTAATGCCGGGTCGATCTTACGGGGAACTAGACTGTTGTGAACCCTAGCTTTTGTTTTTAACTAATTATTGTCACGAAAACTAACCTAAACGAAAAGCTAACCTAAACAAATATTGCATAAAAGTAACTAGACAGAGGAGATTAATCCAATGCTAGGAAAGATTGAAAGCGATAAACTAAACTAAACTAAAGTGCGGAAAAGTAAACTAAAGCTAAACAATTCAAGTTTTAAGGATTAAATCAAATTATAACAAACGAACAAGCAATTGATCCACCTATCCTATCAACGTTTGATACTAATTCGGATTATTTCGTGATCTCTACTCAAATTGTGATTCACCTATCTAAGGCATGAACACCTACTGTGAGACAAGTTCGTTTTCTAATCTTCGATCTTTCGATTAAAGATTAAGTCTTTCTAACCTAGGCGTGAAATCTTTCAATTTCTAACCTAGAGATTCAACCTAATAACTTTCGTTGTGATTAGATTAAAAGTCTAAACTTTTATCATGGTGTTCTAATGTTAACGTGACTTTCATCAAGCAAACAATAAACAAAAACACGGATCTTCGATATAGCATACAATCAACATATAAAAACATGATAAAAGTAACAACTTTAATAGATACTCACAAAATAATCACGAACTAGAGATCAAACTCGTTGAAACGGACGGCTTCACAACGCTTGTTCAAGGAGGATTTAGCCTCCCAGCATCCTTATGCAAACTCGAATTGATGGAATAAAGAACATAAATCTAACTATCTAATCTAGATGTTTTATTGCATAAAAACTGGAAAATAAAGGAGTAAAAATGCAGCCAAGCTGCTCCCTAGGGGTTTTGGGACGAATTGTATGTTTAGGGTTTGAGAAAACGCCGCTTATATAGAGTTTTGAGGCGGTTTGGCTAAGTCGGCAAAACGGACGCCCGTCGCTTCAATGGACCTTCGTCCAGATTCTTGGGCGCTAGGTGAACGCGTTCGACGCAGCGTCGAACTCTCGAATGTAAAATACGATTCGACGCCTTGATTCACTTTTATAGACGCCCGTCCACTACTCAGCTCCAGTATCTTGCTCATAACTTCACTTCTAGGCTCCGAATGAGGTGATTCAACATGCGTTGGAAAGCTATTTCAATCCTCTACAACTTTCATCAAGACAACTTTCCCTGAAAGTGCCTACAAGTGTGGACAAAATCCCCATGAAGTGCCTGGTTCCGGTTTCTTGATCATTATCTCTTCCTTCTTCAATCTTTATCTTGATTTAGCTCGAATTATATCAACATTTGATCATCAATTTAGCCTCCAACATGTATCTACATCACATTAAGACATCGCAAAACGTAACACAATCCAAATACTCATAAAACCATAATCAAAACACGTACACAACCTCATTTTGCGAATAAACTAATTAAAAACTCACTTGCTTAATAAATCATTTAAAACCACATTTCCTATGCAAATTATACAAATACGGAGGAAATCATTATCAAATATAATGTTAAAAACCGTACAAAATCACCCTTAACAGCAATCATAATAAATACGTTTGTCAGAAGCTGGTCGATGATTTGAGTGCGATAGGGTATACCACGTATGTCCTATACCACTATGATGACCAGAAGCTCACGACAGTTAGAAGAAGCTACCTTATGATTTGAGTAGGTAGGGGATTATCACGAAATGTCCTACTCTACTATGACGGGTAAAAGCTCATTCTGATATGCGTCAAATTTGAAATTTTGAAAATGATGAGTAAAAATAAAGTGAAGTCTTTGTTATCATGGATCTTATACCCAGTAGAACCGCATGATATGCTGTAGGGATTATCCTGCTGAGTGCGTGGGAAGGCTTTGAGTGGAGCTATTACTGCCTATATCTAGGATAATCATTGGATTTTTGAGAGGATATTTCTTTGGAAGGCTTGTTAAATTTGAAAAGGGCTTGTCACACATACACTGAATCTATCTCTGTGATGGTATTGTTTGCTATAGTTGTTGTATCTTTTGTTACGTGAGTTAGAGATCTATGTGGATTACATGAAGTTGAGCTATAATTTTGATTGTTTTGTCCGAGGACGTACAAAAAGCTAAGTGTGGGGGTGTTGTTAAGGCCATATTTATATGATTATTAAGGGTTTATTTCATTATTATTTTCCCCACATTTGCATAATTTATATAAGAATTAAGGGTTTAAGTGCAATTATTTAGTAAGGATGATTTTAGTATGGTTATTTGCAAAATTGGTTATTTTAAGTATTGAATTGATTGATTTATTATTATTTGAGTTTTATTACATTTTGCAATGTTTATTTATCCTTTAGGAGGCTTAATTTCGAGTGCTAAAGAGGATAAATGAAGCTCAAGTCGAATTATTCAAGATAGAGTTGGAATTGGCTTGAAGAAAATGGATAAAGATGAAGAAATCCGATCCCAAGCAGTCCAGCCGAGCGTTCAGTCTCCGTTCATGATGGACGAACGTCCATGAATTCGAACGGGCGTTCAAAGGCATAAAATCAATACAGAGAGTTCAGCCGCAGTGCGAACGAGCGTTTAATCAGCGTCTGGGAATTCCAAACGGGCGTCCATATAAGTGAACGAGCGTCCGCCGCCGACCTAAGGCTAACCGACTTAGCACTCTATAAATACAGCAGCCGCCCCAACCCTAATTTCACACACTTTTTACACATCATTGAGATCGCAAATTCACCAAAAGCTGCGGCCAGAGAACCCTAATTCCATAGAGATGAATTTCTCCAATCCAACAATCATATTCAACATGATTGTTGGCTAGAAACCTTGCAGTGAGTCGACGGAGGAAGCCCATCAACAACACAACCAACTAGAGAGTTCGATGCTTAAGTTTAGTGAGTTATTTCATAGTTTTTCATTACTTTGGATCTGTTTTGTATTGTTTAAGTTTTGTTGAATTAAGATTTGATGAAACGATCTAGGTTTATTTTATGCTTGAATGATTATATGAAAGTATATTATTTGAGTTCTATTTTGTTCAAAGTAATGCAATTATTCATGTTATAAGAGATTAAGCATGTTTAGTTGAGTAAAAAGCTTGGAAACGATCTTGTGATTGAGTTTTGATTGCATGTTTAGTTTATTTGAAAGGATAAACGGAACCTTAGAAATTTGATTGAAGATATTTGATTGAATTCGTGAAAAAAATCACTACTAAAAACTATGTCTTTTTAATCACCGTCTAGTTGGATTGTTGGTTGATAGGTGGAATCTAGTCGCCTTGCTGTGTTTTCCTTTAATTGTCTTAATCAAATCGTTCAGATTCAGTTTAGTTTAAGTTCTAGTTTTATAAACCCTAATTTCCTGCTGTTTTCCTGCACTTTTCCTTTCGTCAGTAGTTGAACGCCGTCGTCAATAGCAGACGCCGTCCGAAAGATTTTCGTTTCAGACGTTCGTTCATTAAATTGAATTTCGTCCAACTTGTCTGTTTCTCTGCTCGCTTTTGTTTTCATTCTTAGGTTTAGGTTTTAGTTAGTTTCAGCCTTAGTTTAGATAGATAATTGTGACATAATCAATATAGATTTATACTTGAATTCGATAAACATTCCATTCCCTTAGGACGACCCGTTAACATCCTATACTACGATCCTTATACTTGGGGTGTTTCGGTTATAAATTGTAAAACTCGTTTTTACCGAACATTTATTTTGTATTAATAAAATCCGTGACAAGTTTTTGGTGCCGTTGCCGGGGAACCGGACGGTTTGCCTAGTTTTTGTTTTTGTTGTTTTTCGTTTCTGTTGTTGTTTTGTTTTATTTTCTGTTTTTAGGTTATTAGTTAGATTAACCTTTAGATATTAGGTTAGTTAGGGTTTCCTTTGTTAGGTTTTTGGTTTAGATTTTTAGGGTTTAGATTTTTAGGGTTTTAAAGGTTTGAGTTTTGTGATTAGTTCTTTCTTCTTTCTCTTCTTAATCCCCCTTCTTTTCTGCTTTGTTTTTGATCCTTTTTACATCTGGACGAGCGTTTAAGATTTTGGACGCCCGTCCAATGTAAAAATTTCAATTCTGTATCAATTTCGACCCTTAGACGAGCTTTCATCATTTTGGACGCCCGTCCAAGGACATTCTGAAAGACCGGACGAGCGTTCAGTTTTTGAACGCCCGTTCAGTCCAAACTCTGGACAAACGCTCGTTCGCATATGTGGACACCCGTTTGTTCCTCTTTCTTTCTTACTCTTGTTCTTCTCTTTTCTTGTCTTTTATTTAGGTTTTTGATCTTAGAATTAGGTTTTTAATCTTTTAGTTAGATTTTAAGTTCTTAGGTTTCCTTTTCTTAGTTTAGGTTTTGAATTCTTAGTTTTAGATTTTATTTCCTCATATTTAGGTTCATCTCAACTTGATTTTTGGGTTCGGTTTATGCAAACTCGTAGTCACAAAGGGCCATTACTTTACTCCTCGACCTCGAGCGGACCATAGTCCGACCTAATAGATTTAAGACTTCGTTTTGACGAAGAAAACGTAGAAGATCAAGAGTTTGAGCAATCTTTAAGAAAGGAAATCAAGAAAGCGTAATTATGGTCTTTGAAGATAGACGTACATTGGCGACTACGCTATGCCTGGTGCGAAGAATCATCAACCCGGCTATCGTCTTACCAGCCATTACGGTCTGCACCTTCGAACTCAAACCCGGTCTCATTCGGATGATGCAAGATGCATCAATGTTTCACGGGTCCCTCGAAAATCCTCACACACACGCGTACACACATTACGGAGATATGTGGTACGACACGCATTCAAGGTGTGAGTGAGGATGCGATTAAACTTACACTTGTTTCGTTCTCTTTGAAGGAGAAGCTAAAGAGTGGTATAGCTCTCTCCCTGCAGAATCCATTACCACTTGGGCTGCATTGGAAAAAGAATTTTTAAGCCAATACTTTCCACCTGCCAAGACAGCCCAGTGTTTAAGGGAAATATACAATTTTTATCAAACGGAAACAGAATCATTCTTTGAGGCATGGAAGAGATTTAAGGCTCTTCTTCGTAAATGTCCCCACCATGGGTTAGACATGCAGAGGCAAGTCAATACTTTTTTCAGTGGGTTGACCGAGCTCACCAAGGGCATGGTCAATAGTTCATCAGGTGGGGCATTCCTGAGGAAAACGCCTCAAGAGGGGTGGGCATTGTTCGAAGACATTGCCAAATATAATTATGCCCCCTCCTTTCAAAGTCGTTTCAGCACCACCTCCTCCTCCTAGGATCGAGGAGGTGAAAATGCAAATGAAATCGCCATTTGAAACAAAGAAATGGCTACTCTCACGACATCTCCAAACCGAAAGTTATCAGACTCCTTCATTTCTACAGAACTCTCAAGTTCTGTACTGCGAGAATTGCTCTCAGACTGGCCATATGGTTGGCCAGTGTCAATTCAATTCCCCTGTTCCTTATCAAGTCAATGCTGTCCAGAATCATGGACAGTATAATCAAGTCGCATGCCAAGTATGTGACGATATGGGGCACACTGCTCGTTTCTGTCCTATGATTGGACAGAACGCAGAGATCAATGCCTTCAATGGCCGGTGAATCGAGGTTTGGAAATCAATTCTCTGGCCAGGGCAATTTTCAAAATCAGGGTTTCCGTCAAAGCTTCAATCAAAACTCGAATCTCAATCGAAACCCTAATTTTAATCAGAACCCGAGCTTGAATTCCTCCAATCTAAATCAAGGGTTAAATCAAAGTTGGCCTAACAATCCAAATCCCACATTTCAAAGTCGGTCTAGCCAACCTTTCTCTCAAAACATTCAGAACTCTCAAGGCCCCTCTCGCGTCGATGATCTTGAAGCTAGATTGGACTCCTATCAGAAGGAGCTGAAGGAGCAGAACAATAACTTCCAGAGGGAGCAAAATAATAATATCCAAATGTTGATGAGCACAATCAAGAACCTTGAGAAGCAGATGGCTGACCAGCAAGCTTCTAGACCATCAGGGCAGTTGCCCAGTTTTATGGAGAAAAATCCGAAGGGTGGCCTAGTAACCCAAACTGATTTCAATTGTGGCCAAAGCACTGACCTAGTTCCTTCGATTCCTTATGGCATACCAGAGGGCGGTGCAATGAATCTTAGAAGCGGTGCTCAATCGAGTGGTCCCTCTCACCAGGGGAAACCACTCAGCCCCTCCTCGCCGGTGATAAGGCGGGAGGGAAGTTGAGCATCTACGTTCCCCGCTCTCGCAAGAAAAGACTCAGGTGGTGATCCCCAGGAGGTGAAGAAGTTGTAAGTCCTCGTGGCTGTTTCTCGAGGAATGAAGAATCAAGTGAAAGTCGGGGTGATCCCCGACTAATAAAAAGTCTGAAAAAGTTGTTAGGTGGAAGGACATGGAAGACAAAGTCACAAGTGCTTCCTCAAAGAAAGTATTTTTCGAGAGTGAGTTGAAGAAGCTTCCATTTCCACCTAGGAGAAGCAACATTCCCTTGAGTGAAGTTAAGAAATATGAAAAAGTGCTTAATTCTTTGAAAAATACTCAGTTAATCTTCCATTATCTCAAGTTTTGGTTGAGATGCGTAAGTATACTAAATTCATCAAGGATGTTGTTTCTTGAAGAAGAAGTTAGCGAGAAATGGATCGTGCAATTGGTGAGGATTGTTCAATGATCAATTATCCGGACTTACCAATCAAAAGAGGTGACCCGGAAAATTCGTGCTCACATTGCGGATGGGAGGCTTAGTCTTTCCAAATTCTTTATGTGACTTGGGTGCATCCATCACTGATGCCATTGTCTCGTGTGTGAGCATTTTGGTTTACAAAGTCTTCTAGAACCCACTTCCATGAACCTTCGGATTCGCCGATAGATCTTCTAAGAAAGCTTCAGGATTACGAAAGACATTTTAGTCCGATCGATAGATTTACCTTTCTGTTGATTGGTACGTCTTAGATATGGGAAAAGATGAGAAAGTCCCCCTGATTCTTGGGAGACCTTTCCTATCCACAGCTAGAGCCCTCATCGATTGCGATGGTGGGCAAGTGACTATTCGAGTTGGTGACCAGGGGGTGAGCTATAGTGTCTTTAAATCTATTCAAGTACCCTTTGGTTCTCCAACCGGCTTTTCCATTGAGGAGTCATTTAATGACTTCAATGACTGTATGGACGAGCAATTCAAGGCTGTGGAAGCGGAATATGAGCGATTGATCGATAATCTGAATAGCCATGGTGTGGTTAATCTAGATCAATTAGCAGCTGACTTTGAGGATGAGTTATTAAGAGAAGAAGCTTTGGCAGTGGAGCCACTAAGTAAGCTCAGCGATGCTGAGTTGAAAAGTGGAGGGCTTAAATCAAGTTTAGAGGATCCCCCTGCAGATCTAGTTCTGAAGCCGTTACCTAAACATCTTAAGTATGTGTTCCTACGTGAAGGTGACGAGCTTCCCTTGATCATATCTGCCAAGCTATCTCGAATAGAAGAGCTGAAACTGTTAAACGTCTTGCAAAAAAACGAAAGAGCCTTTGGATGGCAGGTGGGAGATATCCGAGGAATACCTCCTGACATCTGCATGCACAAGATCAAGACTAGTGAGGGTGCTAAATGTGTAAGACAGTCCCAAAGGAGGCTTAACCCTCACATGCAAGAAGTAGTCAAGAAGGAGATCATTAAACTTCTAGATATGGGTATCATATACGCCATCGCTGACAGTGAATGGGTGTCCCCTACTCAAGTAGTCCCCAAAAGGGTGGAATTACTATTGAGAAGAATGAGAAGGGAGAAGAGATAGCATTGAGGCTCGTTATAGGCTATAGAGTGTGTATTGACTATAGAAAACTCAATGAGGTCACAATGAAAGATCATTTCCCCCTTCCTTTCATTGACCAGATGCTTGAGCGTCTGGCGGGGCACGCAATTCTCTTGTTTCTGGATGGATATTCAGGATACTTCCAGATACCCATCGATCCTGTTGACCAAGAGAAGACCACTTTCACCTGCCCTTATGGTACGTTTCACTACAAAGCGGATGCCATTTGGTCTCAGTAATGCCCCACCACCTTTCAAAGGTGTATGATGGTTATCTTTGACGGGCTAGTTGAAAAGTGTATGGAGATTTTCATGGACGACTTTTCGGTCTTTGGTCAATCCTTCGTTGATTGCCTCGATAATCTTGATCAGGTGTTATCTAGGTGTGTGGAAAAGAACTTGGTGCTCAATTGGGAGAAATGCCATTTTATGGTAGATGAAGGAATAGTTCTTGGCCACAAAGTGTCCGCCAAAGGTATTGAGGTAGATAGGGCTAAGGTGGAAGCTATCGAGAAGATGAGTTATTCTAAGAATGTTCGCGAAGATGAGGTTTTCTCGGACATGTCGGCTTCTATATAGGAGATTCATTCAGACTTTTCAAAGATCGCCAAGCCCCTGCCTACCTTACTTAAGGAAGACGTTACATTCGCTTTGATGATAGCCGCAAGCAAGCGTTTGAGGAGCTCAAGAATCGGTTAATATCTCGCCCAATTCGATATCGCCAGATCGAATTTACCCTTTGAGCTTATGTGCGATGCATCCAACTATGCGGTTGGTGCGGTTTTAGGCAAAAGTTTAAAGGAAAGTTCCAAACTTTATTTATTATGCCGACCACACGTTGAACCCTTCAGAAGTTAACTATACTACCACGAAAAAGAATTGTTGGCGTAGTTTTGCTATGGACAAGTTCCGTGAGTTACTTGTTAGGTGCTCAAGTGATTGTGTGGATCGATCACGCCGCTTGCTGCGATATCGATGACTAAGAAAGATGCAAAACCGCGCCATCGCGTTGGATATCGACCTACAAGAGTTTGACGTTCAAATTAAAGACAAAAAGGCAAAGTGAGAACGAGTGGCGGATCATGTTTCTAGGATGTTAAGTGAGGAAAAGGGTGATCCCGATGATATAGATCTTTACTTTCCTCTAGAAAACATCATGTTGATAGATGGTCGTGCTCGAGATGTTCCTTGGTACTCCTCCATTGTCAATTACCTTCATTCCCAATATCTTGACCGGAAATGTCGTATCAAGAGAAGAAGAAGTTCTTCTCTCGATATGAAATCTTTCGTCTGGGATGAACCTTACCTCTTCAAAATCTGTAAAGATGGTTTGCTAAGGAGGTGTGTTCACGAATCGAGCAACGCGATATAATCGAAAGCAATGCCATAGTGGACCCATGGTGGTCATTTTGGTCCTTGGAAAGCGGTTGCGAAGATCTTCCAGTCCGGTTTCTATTGGCCCACGATCTTTAAGGACACGGAAGCTTTCTGTAAAGCTTGTGATAGGTGCCAAAGAACCGGTACTCTGACAAGGCGGTTTGACATGCCTTTGAAACCCATCTTAGAATGCAAAGTCTTTGATGTATGGGGCATCGATTTTATGGGTCCATTCCCATCTTCTTGTGGTAATAAATACATCTTAGTCTGCGTAGACTATGTATCGAAATGGGTGGAGGCAATAGCCACTCCTCGCAATGATCATAAAACGGTCATGAATTTTCTAAAGAAGAATATCTTTGTGAGGTTTGGATGTCCACGAGCCTTAATTAGTGATGAAGGGACACACTTTTGCAACCGACCTTTGGAAAAAGTCCTCGAGAAGTATGGTGTTCGTCACAAAAGCGGCACACCATATCATCCGATGACTAGTGGTCGTTGAGTGAGCGAAGCAACGAGCTTGAAGAAGATCCTGAGAAACAAGTGAAGCGATCATAGAAAAGATCTGAGTCTAAAGTTGGATGATGTACTATGGGCATATCGAACCGCCTATAAGACCCCCATGGGTACATCACCCTACCAGATGGTTTATGGTAAATCGTGCCACTTGCCAGTTGAGTTAGAGCACAGAGCTTATTGGGCTACAAAGTTTCTTAACTTCGATTCCCAAGCCTGTGGAAAACATCGATCGCAGTTAGCTTGTTGCATGAGTTGGACGAGTTTAAGCCAGGCTTACGAAAGTGCCAGGATCGAGAAGGATAAGATGAAACTCCTTCATGACGCAAAGATCAAGAAGAGAGAATTTCAAGTTGGAGAGCAAGTGTTACTATACAATTCCAGGTTACATTTGTTTCCTGGGAAGTTAAGGACACGTTGGTCTGGTCCATTTGAGATTCTCCAAATCATTCCTGGAGGCGTTCTAGAACTGCGCGGTTATGGTGATCAACCGTTCCGAGTGAATGGTCAAAGATGCAAGCACTACATTGGTGAACCCAAGGTAAAGCCTTTGATTGTTCGATTTATCGATATCCTCGGGTGTAGCACCCCTAAAGTCGACGAGTTTGACGAGTTTTCACCCGATTTGTTTTCTGAGGATGACGGTTGTGATAAATCAGAAGAAGTTCTAGCTGGTAGTTGGGACATGGAAGAGTATGAAAGGGAGAAAAAGTTGAAACGTCATCGAAAGAAGAATAAGTCAACCATGGGGACATTTAAACGTGTGTGGAGAGCTATCAAAGATTTAACCCCATGTGTTAGGTGCTATTTCTGCAGCCACACTACGGACCGGAGCTTAAACGAGGTAGTGGCTGGTAGAAAAGTCAAATGGCCTGATCCATGCTGAGCTTCAACGGTGTCGAGCTAACGACATTAACCAAAAGCGCCACTAGGGGGCTTCTTAGATATCCATTATTTTTCTTTTGTTTTTGTTTATTTTCTAGTTTTTATTTTTGGGCTACTGTCGGTTTCTCGTAGGCTTGGATTTTATCGTTTCTTAGTTTTTGTATTTGAAGTTTTTCTGTTTGAATTGGTGTTTTGAATGGAATTTGCTGTTTTTAGCATAAGAGACTGCTGTGGATGTTTTTCAATCTCGATTTTTTCTTTGTTTATCTCTACTCTATGATATGGTATAATCCCTTGTTTCCCCCGAGGTATTTCTTTGTTTTTTATGAGTGCAGGGTATTTGCATTAGCTTTTATAAGTTTTAGACGATATCAGTTTTCTGGTGGATGGTCCACAATCTACTGATATCCTCGAGCATTCCTGGGTGATGCGCATCATTCCAGAGTTGCTCACTTTCGGAAGACAATCAGCTAAGTTCTCTTTTCTTTTATTTTGCACAACATGAGGACATGTTGTAATTTAAGTGTGGGGGAGGGGAATGATCGTTATGTATCTACCATTTGCTTAATACATGATGTTTTTATGAAAAAAATGAGCTGAATTTTAAAAATTTCCACGTTTTTGTTTTTGTTTTGTCCCGAGTAGGCAATCCATGTTAATGTTCTTTGTTTTCGATAGTCATCTATGCTATATATCATATGTTTGGTAAGTTAGTTGTTTCACCTGACACTATTTTTCACGAGCCATAGTGACGATGAGCTATTTTATAGAGTTATTACCCCGTTTGGATTAGTGATTTTTGATTATCTTGTAAGTCATGTGCTTAGTGCTACGTATGTATCGTGAGACTTATGATAGTTTGTATTTAGATCCGGAGTATGTTATACTGTGAATATCTGAAAGTTTGAATGTGATAAGTAAAACGTAACTATTGTCAAAATGAAAAGTTGAGTTTATGTGAAGAATAAATTGGGTGTGTCGAAAGCTAGTCGATGATTTGAGTGCGGTAGGGTATGCCACGTATATCCTATACCACTATGATGACTAAAAGCTCACGACAGTTAGGAAGAGCTGCCTTATGATTGGAGTAAGGTAGGGTATTATCTCGAAATGTCCTATTTTACTATGAGGGCAATAGCTTATCCTAATGTGTGTTTAAAAGTGAATAAGTTAAATCAACTAAGATATCGTTACGAAATTGAATATAAAGCTTAGTTTTCGTTAATCTTATCCCCATTATAAACTGAAAGATATGATGTAGGGATTATCCTCTGAGTATTTCAGAAAGGCCCTAGATTCATTCGATCATCCTTTTTCGGGATATGTCACGTTTGTATGGTACATCTTATGAGTGTCATTTATTACTATTCTACGAGGGGGTATTAGTTAGTTTTACTTTGATTTTTCAAGTTTGGATTTAGTGGAAGTTTTCTATGGCTATGCACACACATAATGGTGAACTTCTAAGTTATTGAATATATGTTATATTTGTTGAGATGTCTATACTATCTCGAGCTTGGTTTTGTTTTGTTTTGCTCGGGACGAGCAAAGTTTAAGTGTGGGAGAGTTGTTAAGGGTGAAATTTATGATTTATATGACGTTATTCCCGTAACAATATCCTTGGTATTTTAGTACTTTTTATAGAAAAGTGTTGGTTTTATCGAATTATTGAGTAAACGAGTTTTAAATGTGTTTAAATGCAAAATCGAGATATATACGTGATTTTATCGGTGTTTTATGTTTATCCGTATGATGTTACATTTTGCATGTTTCTATCATGTTTCTAGGTACGTTTGCATGATGAGTAAGGAGCTTAAACGATGATCACATGAAGATGGAAGAGTTGAAAGATGTTTAAGTGAAGAATCATTGAAGAAACCGGAACCAGGCACTTCATGGGAATTTTGTCCACACTTGTAGGCACTTTCAGGGAAAGTTGTCTTGATGAAAGTTGTAGATGATTGAAATAGCTTTCCAACGCATGTTGAATCACCTCATTCGGAGCCCTAGAAGTGAAGTTATGAGCAAAATACTGGAGCTGGGTCCTGGACGGGCGTCCATGATGATGAACGAGCGTCCGGAGGCAGTTCTTGAGCAACCGACTTGATTTTCCTATAAAAACAGCGTGATCTTTACCCTAAGGAGACATTATTTCGAACCCTAAACCCTAGGAGCAGCTTGGCTGCGTTTTTCCTTCAGTTTTTCTCTAGTTTTATGCACTTAAACTTCTAGATTAGATTAGATAATTTCATGTACTTTTATTCATCAATTCGAGTTGTCAAGAAGATGCTAAGAGGCTAAATCCTCTTGAACAAGCGTTGAAGCCGTCCAATTCAACGATTGATTTCTCGTTCGTGATTATTTTGTGAGTTCCATTTCAAGCTCGTTTCTTTTATCATGTTTTGTATGTTTTATTGCATGTTTAATCGAAAGATGCTTGCTTTGATGATTGTTTATATGATGAGAGTCGTGTCAACCTTAGATCACCATGATAAAAGATTGGATCTTTGATCTAAATAAAACGAAAGTTATTAGATTGATTTTCTAGATTAGAAATCGAAAGATTTCACGCCTAGGTTAGAAAGACGTAATCTTTAACATCGAAAGATAAAAGATTAGAAAACGAACTTGTCTACGAGAGTAGGAGTTTATGCCTTCGATTAGGTGAATCACGACTTGAGTAGAGATCACGAAGTAATCCGAATTAGAATTGAATGTTGATAGGATAGGTGGATCAATTGCTTTTTCGTTCGTTATAACTTGATTTAATCCCTTGAATTTGAATTGTTTAGCTTAGTTAGATTTATTGCATAATTAGGTTTAGATTTAGTTTATAAGTTCGTTACCCGTATCTTGCCTAGCATTGGAGTAATCCTCTGTCTAGTTAATTTTCTGCATATTTGGTAGTTTAGTTCTTCGTTTAGTTTAGCTTCGTGACATAGGTTAGTTTAAACAAAAACTAGGATTCACAACAGTCTAGTTCCCCGTAAGATCGACCCGGCATTAACCACTATTACTACGATCCTTGCACTTGAGGTTAACCGGTTTTATTACTTGTTTATTTTGTATTAATAAAATCCGTGACACTAGACTAGTAGCCAAAGGGTACAAGCAAGAATATAGGATTGATCACAATGAAGTGTTTGCCCCAGTAGCAAGGATAGAAACTATCAGACCAGTGTTATCTTTGGCAGCTCAAAACCATTGGAAGGTACATCAAATGGAAGTGAAATTAGCATTTTTGAACGATAAGCTGGAAGAAGAAGTGTATGTGGTTCAGCCACAAGGTTATGTGAAGAAAGGAGCAGAAAGCAAAGTGTATAGGCTTAGCAAAGCCTTATATGGACTCAAGCAAGCCCCAAGGGCTTGGTACAGTTGTATTGATACTTATTTTGTGAAGGCAGGTTTCACAAGGTGTCCATATGAACCTACCTTGTATGTGAAAGTTAACAGCAAGGGAAGGCTACTGATTGCGTGTTTGTATGTGGATGATCTTATCTTTACCAGTAGTGAACTCAGCATGATAACAGAGTTCAAGGAGGCAATAAAGACCAAATTTAGCATGACAGACATGGGATTAATGCAATACTTCTTAGGCATTGAGGTTCAGCAGACTGAGTCAAGTATACTTGTCTCTCAAAAGAAGTATATGACTGAAATACTCAGCAGGTTTGGAATGAAGGATAGCAATCCAGCACTCACACCATGTGAAACTGGTGTGAAACTTAGCAAAGAAGGAACATGTGGTAAGGTGAATCCCACCTTATACAAGAAGATGATAGGGTGTCTTTTATACTTGACAGAAACAAGACCTGACATTATGTATGCTGTAAGTGTAGCAAGCAGATACATGGAGTCATCCTCAGAAGACCACCTAAACTATGTGAAGAGGATTCTAAGATACTTGAATGGAACCATCAACTTTGGCATCAAGTATGGTTCAGCAGAGAAGGCTCAGCTGACTGGATACTCTGACAATGATTATGCACGGGACATTGATGACATGAAGAGTACCTTGGGTTTTGTGTTTATGTATGGAATAAGTGCTATCATTTGGTCCTCAAAGAAGCAACCAATAGTCACTTTGTCCACAACTGAAGCAGAGTTTGTTGCAGCAGCACATAGTGCATGTCAATTGATACGGTTAAGGAGGATGCTGGAAGTTCTAGGTCAAGTTCAGCAGACTGGGAATATTAGTACAGTGATAACAGTTCAACTATCAAGCTATCCAAGAATCCGGTGTTAAACAACAGAAGCAAGCACATAGATATGAAGTATCACTTTCTGAGAAACCTATGTGAAGAAGGGATCATTGAGTTGAAGCATTGCAGGAGTGAAGATCAAATAGCGGATATAATGACTAAAGGACTCAAGAGGGATCAATTTGAAGCTCAGAGGAAAGATGGGCATGTGTGAAGTAATCTGAACTGCCAGCTCAGATTAAGGGACGGAATTTCGAAAGATATTGTTAATTATGACTAATTAATTATGTTTTAATTATTACCTAAGGATATGTAAGTCATGTTTATTTCCCACTACTAGAGTAGTTTGCACATGTTTCCCATTACTAGGTAGTTATTTTCGGTTGTCAAGCCATAATCCCATTATTCCTATTTTATAGGAAGTGGCTTAGTGGGTAGTTGTTTTCTACTTGTATTTATATGCTTATTCCATCAATGAAATTCTTAAGTTTTCCTAAAAACTATCTCTTCCAAAAGTTATCACACTCCCGACTCCTAGGTCCACTGAAGCCATTCTAGGAGCAGGTTGCGAAGCTTTTGCATCGACCTCAATAAGATACCACAAATACCAAATATTGATATAAATCCATCAAAACACTTGAAACATTTCACTAACTAGTTACATCAAGAATTACAACAAATAGAATCTCAAATTGATTAAAATCCACAACACGAACCATGTCATCAAATTTTCTGAAGCATATCCACCATGTAGTGATTTTGATAAATATCACTGCTCCTATTTTCCCATCTCTTATCCTGGTTCAACAACCTTTAGTTATATTAAAAAGAAAAGAAAAGAAAAGACAGAAGAAATATAGTCGTAGCAAAAACACTGGTATGAGCCTTGTGCGATAGTGTTACAGTTAAATACAATAATAATATATAATGGAAACAAAGAATACACCGATCATTATTTGAATTTAAGTCGTGTCTTTATTGGACAATCATTAATTGAATTTACGAGAAGTTCTCATTAGATTACTTGACACCAACTTTGCTTAGTCGATCAGTCAATACCAAACAAACTCCACACGTGAACACAATTTGATACCGCACTTCAACAAGCAAGCTCTTCCCTGACAGCTCTGGCCGATTGTTAGGGAAAGTATTCAAATCGACCTTCACCCAGTGAACCTCCCAAAGGGCTCCAGCCAACCCAACTGCCTCCGAACCATGACACGATCGTCAACCCTTGATTTCCCGATCATGTACATGGAACTTCGGGGGATTTTTGGTACCAATACTCTAGGACTGTCGATGAGCCAAAGTCTAGAGGCCCCGAGACCGGTGGTGCAGTAACCCTAACTCAACTAGTCACTTAGAGTTGTGCATTGCACATGCAATGCAATCAAGCAAGCAGGAACAAGAGTTGAATATCATTATCTTTCGTTAAACATGAAATACATGTCAAGATCAAAGCTTATATAATATAACAAATAATAATATTTTGAAGAGCTTTAAGACAATGATAAATGCGTCGGCACGAAAATAATTAGTTTTTCCGATTAAAATAACATGTGGATATAAATATTCTATCGAAAGAAACAAATTGATGAAAGACGCTCTTTGGCTTTCACCGGAATAAAACTCACCATTTATTTATGAGGGAAAAAAAGACAAGCAATATCAAATAAGTATTCTTTTGAAGGTAAATTAACTCCAATCCCCAATTCTTTACTTTTTATTGTGGTAATCAATTCTATTGTGATGTAATTGTGGAAAAAGTTCCCTTAATTAGTTGACTGTATATGATGCTAGGAGAAAGTTGAAAAGAAAGGCTAGGAGATTTCTTCCGTTTTCTAAGTCGAATCTCAACCGTTTTCAAATTTGAGTAGATCGTTGGAATCGTCGTGAAAGGAGCGTCGTTTCAACACAAGAAAGTTTGAGTTTTTCTCAAGGTAATATTTTCGACCTAGCTGCTTTTTTAGATGAGTTTTGGAGATCAAAACTAATATCTTTCGTAGTTTTGTGTTAATCGAAGCGTGTGATCGAATCTGACCCCTTTGTGGAATTGATCACATAGTTCTCTGTGAGAAGGAATATCGTTTTTGCAGTTTACTGAGTATTTGGAATTTGTTTAGCTTGCTGAAAGGTAAGAAGGTCGTCCTACACATTAATTATGGTTTATAGGGTTTAAGTTATGATTTTGTTGATGGTTAGAATTCATGATACGAATTGATTAAGAATCATAGGATGTTATGGCCCTGTGAAAGTCAAGTTTTTCTGCTATTTTCTGAGTATATTGATGTTGAACAAGTTTGGGAAAGATTAGAGATCGATTAGGGTTCAAAAACTGAGTTTTTAGGGTGTTGCCATGCTTGGTGCGGGCGTACCAAGACCAATGCGGATGCACTGGAGGACCAGAAGATGAATTTTACATTCAGAGAGTTGGTGTGGGCGTACCAGACCCCGGTGCGGGCGCACTGAACCCCAGTGTGGGCGCACCGGCCCCTGTTTTAAGGAAAAATGTGGTTTTAAGCTTTATAATGAGTTCTAAATGTTAACCTTTGATCTTATAACATTAATTAAACGTAAACAAGCCTCGACTGAGTTTCTGATGCATTTGGTTCCGGCACCGGACGTACTCTTAAAGGGAGTTGAAGTTCGGGACCGTCGGAAAGGCATGAAAGGGCTTGTGCTTTGATGAACTAGAGTTCATCAATGTATGTGTACTTGATAGGTTGTAATTTCTAGCTGTCTAAGTGAGGGAGTAGAGTTGATAAGGTGAGTTTTATTTTGAAAACACTTAGGTGACTAGGTAACAACGGATAATAATTACATAAGTGTAGTAAAAGCTAAAATGTCACTTATTCTCGGTTAGGCACTATTTCATATCGGCGATGCGTTCATAAAAGGTGAACAACGCTACTGACTCAAAAGGCTGAAGGGTAGTGGAGGAAATTCATCGAACGTATATGCATACCGGGGAGACCCCGAAGCTAATCAGTGCTAATCACCGTTAGTTAGCAAGTATATCTTCAGGCTGATGAACGCCATGCGTAGTGTCCTTGAGTAATGATGTAACCAAGATAAGCTAAGTTAGAAATGTATGGTCATGACATGTCGATGGGCATGGAGTGAACCTTAGACCGAGTCGGTCTCATAAAGATAATTATTAAATAAAAATTGTTTAAGAGCCTAATTAAATTGTAGCTTCTACTTCTTACTATGTACAATGTACTTCGCTCAATTTCATGTTTATTTATGTGTTTGGGGGAGAGAAGACGAACAGGTAAATCTGGAGTTCGAAGAGGAATTTGATGACGACGTTTGAGGACGCCGGAGTTAAAGCGTTTACTATTTCATGTGTTTAGTTATTATATTAGACTTGATGTTTTGATTGGAAACTTTGTAATTTTCTGTTTAGTACTTTTGGAGGTTATCGTACGTTTTGGTTTTCGTTTGGTTTCCTTTTCGATGTAATGAGTGTTACATTTCTTCTTTTAGATATTGAGTTTCTATTCTTGGTTGTTTGAAAAAAATTACCCGAGTCTTTTTGCTTCCGTTTAGCTTAACTCGATACGACGTAGTAGAGGCTTACGTATAAAGTGAAATTTATTTTATTTTATACGTGCCGAACGTTCCATTCCGGATAAGGACTCGGTGTCCGGGAACGGGGCGTTACATTTATTTATAGTGGGTCCATGTTGTAAAGTTGTAAAAGATGACGTGGAAGTATGAAAAGGTTTATGATTGTGAATAAAAGGTTTATAAGAGCATCTCCAATCATGGAGCTTTTAAAAACTTCATTGCGGTGCCACGTCATACAACTTATAAACATCTTCTTTATAAACCGTTTCTCTACAATCCATAAACCTTTTAAAAATCTTTATAAGATGGATCCACTACACATAAACATTTTTTCTACTACACACAAAACTAAAAAAAATGATTTTGCAGCTTTTTGAAGGATCAGCCGGTGCATGTTTTTCAAGCTTTTGGATAAAGCTTTAGTGACTCATCAATATTCCAATGGTGATAAAGCTTTTCACAAGGATTTAAAAAAAATTTGCAACCCCCATTGGAGATGCTCTAAAGAAAAGGTTTATAAGTTAGATGGCGTGGCACAGTTATAAACCTTTTAATAACCTACTAGTAAAAGACACGTGCGATGCACGTGGCGTGTCTTTATTGTGTTTATTATTGTTGTTGATTGTTAATTGTTATATATTGTTGGGGTTAATTTGTAAATTTGTAATACATGTCTTGATGTTGATTTAAATTGGTCAAGATAAGCCAACAGAATTGGCCCAGTGATAATTATTGTGGCTCTTAACCCGGAGACTTCTGATTCGAGTCATAGTGAAGACAGAAAGTGTGTGCGTGTTTTGCTGAAATAAAACTTTTAAAATTTTGAAGATAACATTATTAATTATTACATAATTTATTAAGTTTTATTCCTCCTAAAGTATATATATGCTATTATCAATAATTATATAAAATGATCTTGTTTTTTTATTATTATTTTGACTTTATTCAAGTACTCGATATATTTATCACCCATTTAAAGATAATAATCATTCTGAATTTACAAATCTTAGTATTTAATATATATTAATATCATGTTCTTCATATATCTAGTAAACCTATGAACATTTACAAAAAGATTATAAGCAACTTTTGTGATGTTATTATTCTAAACAACTCTTTAGATAAGTCCATGAAAAATGTATAGCATGTCGGATGATGATATAAAGGTAGCCTGCGTTGTTCTAAAGATGGAGCTTGCTGGTTGAGACCCGATGTCGAGCTGAGCTCATGCTGTCCCATATGTTGATATGTCATTTATCACTCTATGTGAGACCCAATGAGTGCTGCGTGTACAATGGTCTACTGAACATATCTTATTTATTCTATTTCTCAAAATATCATTCCTTTATCACTTTAGGCAAAGAATTCTTCGTGAGGCATGGAATACTTTATATGATACATATGCAAAGCCCTCCCATGGATGAATCAAACAAATTAAACAGTACCTCAAATCTACCAAAAAATGTACTTAAACCGTCTCTAATTATCTTCATGTTGTAAAAACTAAAGCTGATGAATTAGTCTATGGATCCAGATGGTCTTGTGAAACTTATTTTGGACGATTTGAGAGATGACTATAAAGAGTTGGCTAAGGTTGTCAAGCATGTGACACCCCCATTGATTTTAAAGAGCTCTAGGAAAAGCTACTTAATTATGAGACTCTTTCATAAAAATTGCAGCCAGTCGTTCTTGATGACCTTGCTACAGCTTATTAACCCATATGATATCCCTCTCAGAGTGCTGGTTCATTGTCACGTCCTAATATTCCTAATTCTTGGAAACAGACACAAAGTACTTTCTCACATGCAGTAGGCCCGATTTTTTTCCCTAAAAACCCATACTTGGGTATTATCAGTGTGAAAATTGCAAGGACATTCAGAGAAATTGTGCAATTCTTACCAGGTTCAACCTCTTACAAATTTCTCTCATTTGGTCTAGCCCTTCAACATTGCATCTTCTTAAGCACCTTTGGATGCTCCGTAATTTGGCATTACACACGCCTTATTCTAGAAATGAAGACATCATGGTTGGTGATGGAAATAATCTTGCATCACACGCATTGGTTCTATTTTCTCTTCTTCTTCGAAATATTTTACATTGAATGATGCTTGACGATGTCTGAAATCGTCCGGGTTACAATTGAGTTGATATACATGTAAATAGACCTCTGAGTGATGATCCAAGTAATTTTTTCGAGTGGATTTGAGAGTGGGCCTGCAAAAACACATAAAAGCGTGAGGGGTGCCGGAGCTTTCTCCGGGGGGACACTGTCACGCTCAAGACAATATTTGAATAGAGGACTTTCCGTTAAGATAGTAAGCGAGAATGTATATCAAGCGTATTATGTATGTACCTTGTAATTGGGGATGATGATCATTTATATACCTCTCCCTAAGCTTGTGAAGGAGTATATTATGATGCATTGAAGTAGTGGTCAATGGAGTTTACCACATATTGATGTAATGGGGCATGTTATGGATAAGTTATGGCTCAAGCTATAATGGAACATATATTTTATAGCAATCACCATAACAATTTCTATCATAGAGTAATGTCCGTGTGAAGTTCGGAGCGATCATTAAAGAGAATGTAACCGTTGCATGAGGTCGAGGATGACTTGTATTGTATTGAGCATAAATGACCGATGTAACCTACACAATGTCGGCAACAAGAGAATGTAGGCGTCTTTTAACTTACCGGTTATGAGGGACAGAAGGCGACATGCACCATGTCGGACAGAAGACGACATACGTCATATTGGTTGAAGATATAAGGGCGGCATGTGATGTACTAAAGATGGACCTTGCTGGTTGTGGCCCGATATCGAGTTGAGCCCATGTCGACCCAAATGTTGATATTTTTATCACTCTATGTGAGTCTGAGGAGTACCACATGTAGGATGACCGATCTCACTCATTTCAATGTTCATAGTGTTCCTAGCATCTCTCGTAATTTTTTATCTATCTCTTAGCTTTGTCAATCCCACAATGTTTCTTTTGACTTCTTGCCCTCTAGATTCCTTTGAGGGGTCTTCAAACCACTACTCCTATGATTCAATGAACCATAAAAATGGATTGTATGAATAACCAAACTCCCTTTTTCCAGCTTTTCACAGTGAATAAAATATAAAAAAGTGATTGGCATCATCATCTTGGTCACACAGCTACCCTCATTTTCAAGATATTCTTTGTCAAAATAATCTAAGTGTTGCCACCACGACTGTTTATTCCCTTTGTTTTTCTTGTTTAGAAAACAAAAGTCACAAAATTTCTTTTGTTACTTCAATTGTATGTTATTCCTCTCCCCTAAAGATTAATTCACCGATGTTTGGACATCCTCAATTGTGTCGTGTGATGGTTTCAAATATTACATAATTTTACCAAGTATACATGGTTTTATCCATGAATTCGTATATATGATGTTATTTGTGTTTTTATGCGTTTTAAGGCTCTTATTCAAAAATTATTTGATACTTCAAGTAAAATTATATTGATACTGATGGTGAATACATTGCCTTTTAAAAGTTATCTGGCAGAAGAAGATATAATCCATCAAACCACACCCATGAACACAATTTTTTAGAGATTTTATCTAATCTTTATTACCACAGTTTTTATCTATGTTATTTAATATTTTAATGTGTTTTTTTTTTTTTTTTTTAGATTGATTTTTGCTGGGAAAGGTTTAACTTTTTAAGGAAGGAAACGATGTTTAACGTGTTTTAAGGAAAGATCTTTTAATATTTATTAAGGAATGATTTTTTGGATTTTTTAACGTATTTTTTCCTTTGGGGATGAATGTTTATTATAATGATTAAAAAATATCCTTTAAATGATAGATTTTTTTTTATTAACTCAACGTGATTGATTTTTTTTTTTTTTTTTGATTGATTTCAATTTGTTGAAGGAAAATACTATTATGTGCCTTCGTCAAAGCCAATGACGATTATCTTTCGGTTATTATGTAACGTTCAATCAGTATTTATTGCCATCAATGTAATCTGTGTTCACATTGTAACCGTGACCCTATATAAAGGGATTATCTAATGGAATGAGATACAGTTTTTTTTCCCACCTTTACTTTTACACGTTATCGACCACGTAGCTCGGAAAAAAAACCTAATTGAGCGCCGCGCCGCTTCACCCTGCTTGCCGCCGCCGCCTTGACCCCGCGCGAACGACTTTATCCATCAACGGCGATATCCCTTTGGTGAACAGATCTATCAATTCTCCAGTGAACGGTATGCACAAAAACTCTACCCGATCATCGATTATTTCTTACGATATTAAGGTACTCTTATTGTTGATTTACATGTGGTATCGGAGCCAACTTTCAACCATGTTTTTGGCTTTGTTTTGGCATAATCGGCAATATATATTATTGCATCACGCTATCACATTTTTTTTGGGTATCATGCTATCATTGTTTCTGTGTGTACCGATGATTAATGGAAAACCCATGCGATTTTATTTTACTTTATTATCGGTACTCACTATAGGGATTAATAATCAATTAAAGTTTAAAGTCATGTCATTCATCTGGTAGGTATACTGATATTCATGCCTATTTGTTAAGTCGCATATATTGATCAACATATCTTGTGTATTGTTTCGTATAATTATACAATCAATCGGCGTGAGTTCTTTGTAGATGGATTATTATTTATGCCTCATATCCATTATTATTGTGCAGCAGCTTCCATGGTCATTACGTATTAGGGTTTTTATTTTTATTTTTTATTTTTAAGGACCTGTAAAAATAAAATAAAACAAATTTTAGAAAAAGAAAAAAAACCCAACAATTACGTCTCACAAATTGCCACGGGAAGCTTTAGAAGTATGACTGCTTATTAGGTTTGTGTTTATTATTATTTTTTTTTATTTACTGTTCAAAAAAAAAAAAATATTGATAAAAGCGGTGCAACAAAAGAATTAGGGTTTAATGAGATATTTGTTTACCTGCTTACTCCTGTGCATTAAAAAAAAAAACAAAATAATAATAATAATGCAATTACGCTGCTGCCGCATTAATTGAGTGGTGTAGCAAATTACGTTTCCTTGTTTGTTTTATTATTATAATTTTATTTTTTTTTAATTTACTGTCAAAAAAAAAAAATAAATAAATAATAATAATTGTCGGCAGAAATTTATCCTAACAAATAGTAATAAACAATTGAACAAATAAGAAAAACGATTCACTCCTAATAAACAATCAATGGCCAATTTGATATGTATATGCATGTTGCCATGAAAATGTTATGTGCTATGTTTGCCCGAAATTTCAAATTGAGCATAATAATTATATGTTGATTGCCTTATAAATAAGATTATATGTCATCCTATGATAAAGAAATTTCATAGGCGTTATATACTAAGTACAAAACAATCAATGTGATAAAGTATCTTCACAAAGCATCGAAAAAATGAGTGACCGCTATGTACCATGGCATCGTGATCCAATTCACACTCTTGGAAATTAATTATTGTGGATGTCTTATGACTACATAATTAATATGCTCTTCACTCTTGTTTATGTAGATGGCTGATACAACTCGACCCGAATTTGAAATCTTGGACTCAGAAGGAATTGAGTACCACCGCTGGGTTTCGAGATGTGGAAATGGCCTTTGTTGCAAAGGACTACACTCTCACTATCAAAACACCCACCGACCCTAAGGACGACCCATCTCCGCTAAAGTAAAAGCAAATGCCCTAATGTTCTTGAGGCGACATATTGACTCTAGCTTACGCCTGGAGTACCTTGATTGAAAACACCCAAAGAATCGTAGGATGCCCTAGAGGGACGTTTTGGGAACATTCATGACACTTTACTCCCAGAACTGTCTGCTCAGTGGAATGAAATCCGCTTGCTTGACTACAAAGGGGTAGACCAATTCAACAAGGACATGTTGCGTCTTAGAGCACGTCTCAAATTCTCGTGGAAAGGAACTCACGAGAAGATGATATGATCCGAAGACTCTTTCCACTTTTCCTACTTCAAAGACTTATACTAGCGAAACAAATATAGGTGGAGTACGACAAGAAAAATATTACGACCTTTCACAAATTGATCAACATCTGCAAGTGGTGGCGGCATGATCAAGTTCTCATGAATAATAATGCGGACCACTTTGGGACAAAGAAAATTCACGAGGTTAACTATGGCAAGATGAAAGGTGGAAAGAACCCCAAAGAAAAGGGAGTTGGACGTCTTGAGCCTTACCCACGTGGAAACAATGCACCACGTGGAAAGGGACCTAGGGGCCGTAGTATGGGCCGTGGAGGTCCCCCTAATGTATGGCGCAGAAATGGTGGTGATGGTCCTAGTGGCCATGGTGGTCCTAAGGCTAAGGTGCAAAAGGCACCTAAGAACCTCAAGAAAAAAGGAGAGAGTTGGGCCGAACCTTGCTATATGTGTGGAGTTCTTGGGCATTGGTATAATACTGCCGAGCAAGTAACAAAGTAGCGACCAATTACAAGAGGTATAGGGAATCTAGAGAACAAGAGGCCCACTATACGGAAGATGGAGGCAATGACACGATGTCAACCTCACAATTGCAGACTTCAATAGCAACAAGAACCTCTGCTCGGTCAATGGATGTTCCGGACTTTGATTGAATCGCTTTGCTTACTTATTTATTTTTCCAAGAACATTGTGAAGGCGGAATGCCTTATTTTTTTAATTAGACTATTTTGGTCTTAAAGTTCATTTGAATAATGGTTTGTTGAATTGGATTTTGATGTACGAGACTTTTATTTTTGATTTTCGTTGGCCTATTAATAAATTTGGATTTTATTCAAGTATTGATTTTATTTACCAAGTATATACATGGTTGAAAATGGCACTATTAAGGTGTAAAGCAATACATCTACCATACAATAAACATATATATCGGGATGAAAAGCATATCATTCTATCTCCATCGAAAAACTCTAAAGAATATGAGTTATGTCTTCGACTTTTTAATCTCATCTAATTTAAATGTAGGAATGAATCGAGGAGAAATAGAGTGCTTAGGCGATAGTGGAACCACACACACTATCTTAAGGAATAGACAATTATTTGTCGAGTTAATTCCATGTAATTCATCTCGTGACTACGATGATTGGATCATCACAAGTAATACAAGGCGAGGAAATGCCACATTTTTATGCCTAACGGCACAACGATAAAAGTCACAAACGCTCTATATGCACCTAGAGCCAATCGAACCTTGTTAAGTTTCAAAGATATTCGTGCCAACGGTTATCATTTGGAAACTCACCGTGAGAATGGAATCGAATATTTGTATATTACCACAAATGAATGTGGAAGGAAACGATACTAGAAAAGCTTATGAGTCAATCTAATGGATTATATATTACTACTATTCGGATTATTGAATCCTATGTCGTCACCAACAATGAAATTTGGGACACCGACTCATCTGAGGCTTTGGCATGATCGCTAGGACACACCCTGGTCGAGATATGATGATCCGTATTTTAAAGAACTCACACGGACATCCCTTCTTTCGAGGAAAAAACAAAATGGGACAAAAATCCGACACAATGCAAAGTGTCCAAAGTAGTGTTGTTTCAAAGCGACCATTGTCGATCAAGCACCGGATGAGTTATATCCTCTTCCTCATTGACCATTTCCAAGGCACACCAATCATTTTGCAAAGCTCGCTCTTTAGCAAAAGCAGGATCGAGACCTTCCTATGCTAAAGACATGAAACAAAACATTCCATTCTTACAAAGAATACAAGGTGATATATGTGGACCTATCCATCCGAACGCGGGCCATTCAAGTATTTTATGGTTACGGTGGATGCCTCGACATATCGGTCACATGTCGCATTATTGTCCACAAGGAATCTTTGCATTTGCAAAACTCTTAGCACAGATTATACGTTTAAGGGCTCACCACCCGATCACCCTATCAAGTCTATAAGGCTTGACAACGTTTGAGAGTTCACATCAAAAGCATTTGATGATTATTGCATGTCTATCGGGATTGACGTAGAACATCCTGTACCCATGTGCATACGAATGGTCTCGCATGAAGCCACCATCAAAAGGCTGAGATGGTGGCAGGGCATTGGTTATGCGCGCACCAACTTGCCTCTATCTCGCTTGGGGTTATGCAATATTGCACGCAGACTTTACTTATTCGTTTGGACCCCACGCTAGCCAACCATTTTCTCGCGTACCGGTTGGTTACGGATATGAGCCTCGATATTTCACACTTACGCATATTTGGTTGTGCGGCATATGTGCCTATTGCGCCTCCACACGGCGCACTAAAATGGGTCCTCGAGAGGCGATTAGGTATTTATGTTGGTTATGAATCCCCAACTATTATCCGCTATTTGGAACCTTTGACAAAGCGATCTATTTACCGCAAGATTTGCGGATTGTCACTTTGATGAGACCTGTCTTCCCGTCGTTAGGGGAGATAAGAAAAAGGATTTTCTAAGGAGCAGACAGAATTGTCGTGGTTTGTCCCCACTCGCCTCATTTTGATCCCCGTACCTCACAAAGTGAAAGTGAAGTGCAAAGAATACTTAATCTTGTAAGCGTAGTGCATTCGATGCACGATGCGTTCTCGATATTGCTAAAGTGACAAGATCACATATACCACCGCAAAAGCGTGCTGCAAGGTTAGAAGTCCCAAAAAGGGGCACAATGTTTGTAGCTAAAGGCATTGCGACCACACTTAGTGGAGGTGTGGATGAGGCCGTGGCTGCCCAAAGGAAGAGGGGAGACCACTTGGTTCGACCGATACTCACCCAAGGAAGAAGAGAGGCGAGTAAGGCACAATCCGACCCATTAATCATCAATGTAGAGCATCCTCTCATGAGATTATCTCTCGACATGATTATGTCCATGAATCAATCTTGGAGGACGCTCCGATGTTTGAATTGATTCCAGAGAACAAAGAAATCTCAATGGATTATGAGAGTGCATACGAGTTGATGGAAAGATCTTCCATGCACATTGATGATATATTTGCATATATTGTTGCTCAAGAAATCATAGAGCACGATGATGTCGAACCACGCTCATTGCGAGAATGTCAACAAAGAAGCAGATTGGCCTCAATGGAAAGAAGCAATCCAGTGAGAACTAGATTCTCCGACAAAGAGGCAGTATTTGGTCCGTAGTGCTAACCCCACCAAGTGTAAAGCACTGTAGGACATAAATGGGTATTTGTCGAAAGCGTAATGAGAAGAATGAAGTCCTAAGGTACAAGGCTCGCCTTGTGGCGCAAGGTTTTTCACAATACTGGAATTGACTATGAGGAGACATACTCTCTGTAATGGATGTAATAACTTTCCGTTACCTAGTTAGTTTAGTTGTTTCGAAGGATTGGAAATGCGACTCATGGATGTGGTTACAGCATATCTCTATGGGGATCTTGATTCAGAGATATACATGAAAGTGCTCGATGGTCTTTCATTGCCCAAGTCAAGTGACTCTAAACCACGGAGTGCGTTTGCAATCAGATTGAAACGCTCACTTTACGGATTAAAACAATCCGGGCGGATGTGGTATACCCGCCTAAGTGACTACTTGATTGGGAAGGGATATAAGAATGATGAACTATGCCCCTGCGTATTCATAAAGAAAACAAGTTCCGGATTTGCAATTGTAGCAAAGATATGTCGATGATATGAACATAATAGGTACTCTTAATGAAATAAGAGAAACCGCGAGCTATTTGAAACCGAATTTGAGATGAAAGATCTTGGGAAAAACTCGGTTTTGTCTAGGCCTTGAACTAGAACACCGAGCTTGTGGAATACTTATCCACCCGGTCTGCATATGTCCAAAAGATGCTCAGCGATTTAATATGGACAAAGTGCACCTGTTAGCACTCCCATGATCGGTCGAAGTTTGGACATAAAGAAAGATCCATTTAATCCAAAGGAAGATGACGAAGAGCTATTGGGAGCTGAAATTCCCTACTTAAGTGCAATAGGCGCATTATTGTATTTAGCTCAATGTACTCGACCGGATATTGCATTCTCAAGTGAACTTGTTAGCTAGATTCAGCTCGCGCCAACGCAGGCGTCATTGGAATGGTATTAAAAACATATTTCGATACCTAAAAGGAACCATTGACTTGGGCCTATTTTTTCCTACACAAAGACAAGAGGGACCGTAAATGAAAATACAACTCCTAAAGAAAACGTCGACAATAAATCGCCACCCCTACTCAAACCCCAAACAATGTATTAGTTGGGTTTGCATGACGCTGGCATCTATCTCGACCCACATAAAGGTCGTTCCCAAACCGGTTATGTATTTACCATTGGGAACACGGCGATATCTTGGAGATCAACCAAGCAAAGTCTTGTGGCTACCTCCTCGAACCACTCTGAGATTATTGCTCTACATGAGGCGGTTCGTGAGTGTATATGGTTAAGGTCCATCATTACACATATTCGAGGGACCAGTGGTTTAAGTTCCACCACTGAAGAGCCCACTTGCATTTATGAAGATAATGCAGCTTGCATCGAACAGATGAAGCTTGGTTATATCAAGGGTGACAACACAAAACACATATCACCAAAGTTTTTCTATAACCAGCAACAACAAGCTCTCCTCAAGATTCAAGTGAGTCAAGTAAGGTGCGAGGAGAATGTGGCGATTTGTTTACCAAGTCACCGCTAAAGCAATATTTGAGGAACATGTGAAAAATATAGGAATGCGAAGGCTTTCAAAGCTTCCTTGATCGGTGTAAGGATCAGGGGGAGATATAGACCTCAGGGGGAGTCTAATACACATGTTATCCTTAAAGATTAAAGGTGCGTTGTGCTCTTTTTCCCTTTGACCAAGTTTTATTTTGTCCCACTGGGTTTTGTTACTTGGCAAGGTTTTTAACGAAGGCAACGATCCATGCACCATTTCGCCTTTGACTTGGCACAAGGAGTGTTGAAGGAAAATACTATTATGTGCCTTCGTCAAAGCCAATGACGATTATCTTTCGGTTATTATGTAACGTTCAATCAGTATTTATTGCCATCAATGTAATCTGTGTTCACATTGTAACCGTGACCCTATATAAAGGGATTATCTAATGGAATGAGATACAGTTTTTTTTCCCACCTTTACTTTTACACAATTGTTTTTTTAATGATTTTTTGTTGGGAAACATTTAACTGTTTTTTTTTTGGATTCTTAATGCTAAATATGTTTAACTAAATAATATTTTTAAGGAAAGAAACAATTTTTTTGAGAAGGAAAGAAACAATTTTAAGGGAGAGAAACACTTGACGGGAGAAACACTTGACGGGGGAAACATTTAACTTACCGTTTTGTTATGTTGCTTGATCGAACACTATGCGAGTTTACAGCCTGATTGATCGTACTTCTTTTGTAATTAATGTTGTTGCAGGAAGCAAGGAAAAGCTCTTGGTAAGTTTTTCTCCTTTAGCTTTTTGTAGGGCTTCTTTCAATGGTTTTTCACAGCAGGAGATGGCTATGGATTTGTCAACTTCCCAACTTTTGGACTCAAAGCTTACGACTATAGGTATATATGCTTACTCTTATTGTACGACAGTGTTGAATATTAAATTTTCTGCATATAACTATTCAAGGTAGAATTTTTATGAGAAAAGAATGATATGACGTTATTGTGCATCTAGAATGATGTTTCCCGTTGATATCAAACAGGTTTTACTTTGATTTCTCCGCACATATGTTGGTGTTGGTATGATTTGTCCGTACCTCATTAACATCACTCTGCTAGCTGGAGCAATATTATTGCATTGCTAAACCCACCAACAGAATAGTTTGATAAATGATGAGTAAAAACCAAAAACAAAACTTATGATGTGGTTAACAAAATATTCATACCGTGGCTATTCGATGCAGCAGTTTTTTCTTCTTGTTGAACTTTCCGTTTCCTTGTGCTTGCCATGACATTTGAATCTGTACAAAGTTGCTCTCGACTTGCTCACGTTGGTTCCTCTCGACTTGCTGTTAAAAGCTTTGATGGTGTTAGTTTTGATGGTGGTATGCCGAATTTGTTGTTTTCGTTCAGTGAAGGTGGGTGACGTTGTTTGTTTGGTGATTTATTAGTTTAGAATTTATATTCACCAAATTCTAATTATTATGCGATTAATTAAATTTATTATGTTTAAGGATATAAAAATAAGAAATAAAATAATCTAGAATTTATTAAAAGAATATGGATTTACCAAATTTTTATTTTAATATATAGCATATTTTGTTAAGTAATTTTAGGAATTTATTACATAAGGAATAATATTATAGCAATAGTGCTAACGTTTTTGCTTAAGAAAATAGAAATAAGGAAATTATTATTATTATTATTATGCTGAGTTAAAACAATTTTAAGGGGGGCAAACACTTGAGGGGGAAACACACCCGCTCTTTTAATATAGTAATGATAATGATAATGATTTATCACATAGAAACGCACACAATGGTGGGTTTATGAAAATGTTTAAACATTTTCAATGGGTTTATCACCGTTGTACTAATGCTGACTAGGAAAGGTTTGAAGGAAAAGGTTGATAGATTTAAACCGGTTCATAGCATGATGATTAGAAAACTAGAGGAGAAAAATGTATTTTGGTGGGTCCGAGTATAAATTTTTTAGGTTTATCTATTGTGGATAATAGGTTTATAGATAACATGTTTATAAATTGATGACGTGGCGTGGTGATAAACCTTTTAATGGGTTTATGATTGGAGAGAGCAGCTCCAACGGTAGGTTTAAAAAAAAAATATAAAGCTTTATCAAAAGGTTTTCATCATTGGAGCATGATGAGTCAGCAATGAGTTTGTGTAATAGGTTTATGCAGATAAACCTTTGGAAAGCTGGTAACTTTTTTTTCCCTTTTTTTTTATAAGTTTGTGTGGTTAGAAAAAAATAGTATAGAGAATATTTATGTGTAGTGGGACCGTGTTATAAACCTTTTCAAAAGGTTTATTCATTGTAGATAAAAGGTTTATGATGAAAAGGTTTATAAAATAAGTCATTCAAATGTTAATATCTCTTTATTTATTTTATGTCAAATGTCAATATTAATTTTTTTTGAAGAAAAATGTCAATATTAATAAAAGTTAATAATTGAATATATGTAATATATTCAAAATAATTATACCATTGCATCAAGTCAGAATAATTAGTTTGTAACCACTATTGTATAATTGGTCATATGACTATAGTATAATCTATTTACATATTTGATATATATTTTCAAGTAGCAATAAAATAATATACGAGGAACTAATCATGGATATTTAATGAAATTAAAGGAGAAAATGCCCAACATGTTTAAATATATAGATTGACTACACGAGAGGTCTGCCAGATAAGGATGAAATCACACTTATTATGCTATTATACATACATTTATTTACACTTATGTATGTGTAGCGCAACTAATGCTCGTCTAAATAAAAAAATATCATTCAAATTCGATAATCTAATTTGATGTTGTTTTTGTATCCCCACCATTAACCACAAACTGATGAGAATATAGTGTGATCACCCACAAATAGACACATACCAAAAACAAGGTTGAAAGCTATCATGGTCCTCAGACTTTAACAAACTGATAGCTCTTTTTCATAGTTGCAAGCCCATATACAGCTCCAATACTGAAACCACGCTTAGCCAAATGCCACAAAGCACTTATATCGACTAATACAAGAAGCAGACAAAGACAACCATAAGAGAAATAAAAACAACCCCAAAACTATGAGTATCCACGCCTATTATAAGCAAAGACGTAAACCCAAAAAAGACTTAATTGTAAGCCACCATGGTGAGTGTAACCTATGTTAAGGTAATAAAGAGCCTCCTAGATCGCATTTGTGTCGCTAAAGCAAAAGGGACTATATCATCTATTATAAGCACCCAAATACACTACATCAACTAATTAGTAAAACACTATCTATGAATGCTCAATGTTTCTCCTAGACGTGTTATTGTGTCACCGCTCAGGACATCAATGTCACTGCATAAGTCATCGGTGTCCTGCATCGGACATCAATGTCATTGCATAAGTCATCAATGTCACTGAATAAGTCATCAATGTCACTCCATCAAGTAGCATGTAAATCAGAAAAATAATTCTTACTTCGGTAGTTCTTGAGCTTACACTTCTTTGTCAAAATGCATATAAACACAAGGGAGAAATTTGTAAGTAAACATCGAAAAAGCTATTGATCGCATCAAACATCAATGTCATTTGCATCAAACATCAATGTCACTGCGCATAATTCATCAATGTCCCTGCATCGACATCAATGTCACTGCGATAAGCCCGCACCACCAAGATGATCATAGAGGGCACTCTTGTCAATCTCTTGATGATAGTAACTCTTGCACACATAGTAAAACACACTCTGAACTAATAGGCCCACCAAATTAACTATCACCAACAACCCAACCAAGAATCCACCAACCATAATTCTTGTAAGCACACCATGATTATCCTCACCATTAACCACAACTGATGAGAATATATTGTGATCAGTCCACAAATAGCCAAATACCCAAAAACAAGGCCGAAAGATATCAGGGTCCTGCCCTTTAACAACTGATAGCTCTTTTTCATAGCTGCAAACCCATAAACCGGCTCCGATACCGAAACCACGCTAGCCAAATGCCACAAAGCACTTATATCAACCTGCACCCCAAGAAACAAGACAAAGACAACCATAAGAGAAAAGAAAAACAACACGTTAATATTATAGCACACGTTACCCCATATGAAATCAATTCCATTAGTTTAACCCACTCGCCAGTATTATATACTCATAGTAATAGGTCTGGAACTGTCCAGCTTACCCGTACATTCTTAAATATTCACCATCACTAGCTACCTGGAATCTTTAATTATTATAAGCAAAAAAACCTCATTTCATAAACAACTCACCTAACAGGAAAAGCAAAAAGCTTGAGCCTTTAAACAAATCTGAATAGAAAAAGCATAGAAATTATCATTTCTATCGATTACAACATACTATAGGAGTAATGCAGCAAAGATAAGCAAATGTATTAAAGAAATATTGTAAAAGTACAGAGAAATATGAGTATTGTCTAGAAAGAGGACGAGAGGCAAACAGAGACAGGGAGAAAGAAAAAAAAGGGGCGGACCGGAAAGATGTGGATAAGCTGTTGTATGAAGTCATTTTAGTGTAATATCGGTGGTTCCGTGGTGGTTTTCGATCTGATCAGACAATTAAGTGGAAGGTCAGGTTGAAATTAAGAAAGAAATAGCATTGTAGTACTAATTCAAAATCTTATACTTAATTCTTTAAAGCTTTGAGAAAATAAAAGAGCCCATCGATATTGTAAGAGATAAGTACGACAAGAGAACCTCAGAACTTCTTCTCCTCGTCTTTTCACCCCTGCACTTCTTCCTTGAGATGATTGCTCGTGTCTTGAAGAAGAAACTTCTGGTTTAGACTCTTCTTTGACTGCTCTCCGTTGCTCGGTTGTGAGATTCATTCCCTGTTTAATCATCCATGGGGGCAAAACTTTCATTTGTGGATTGCTATCTTCGGTTTGGAATTTTTCTCCGTTTCCTTCCTTCCCGGAGAAGTCAACTTCAACCTGCCAATACACAAACCATAAGCTGCTATGCTATCCCTTACAAAAGGACATAATTTCCCGGAGAAATCCGATGTTAACGATGGTTGAGAATAAAAAGATGGAAAAAAAGGAAAAGAAAAAAATTAGATCGTCCTTATAATTAAATAAGATTTTGAAGTGTCCTAAATGATCATTAAGTCTCTAACGACGGCCTTATAACTAATAACCACTTAAATATATAGATTGACTACACGAGAGGTCTGCCAGATAAGGATGAAATCACACTTATTATGCTATTATACATACATTTATTTACACTTATGTATGTGTAGCGCAACTAATGCTCTTCTAAATAAAAAAATAATATTCAAATTCGATAATCTAATTTGATGTTGTTTTACGGTAACAGCCCAAAACTTTGGGGTGTTACACATTTTTCATGGAGACTTAAAAAAGATTGCTGCTTGTAATTTGTGGTATCTCCGTTTGGTTTCGGACTGACTGGATCCATTTGGATCCAAGAAAAAGAAAGAATTATAAAATATAATGAAGTAATGATGATAAAGTTGAAAACTTGTATTGAAATTTGTGTAGTTAAAGTAATGATTGTTGATTTGAAATATTATATTGAAAAAGTAATGGTTAAATAGTGTAATAAGTGTATAAAGTGATGGATTAATATTATTTTATTTGTTCGTGTTGATGGTTTACGTGGGTGCTATTGCTTATTTGGTTTTCTGAACGAGCAAACCACCAAGGGCGGACTTACCTTGTAGGGTGGGGGCCGGCAGTTGTCCCCCTCGGATCCGGGGAAATACACAGATTGGTGCTGGAATTTGTGGTATCCTAGGGGTTTCTGCGTTGCTGGTTTGTGTGGGTGCTATTGCTTATTTGGTCGTCCGAAGGAGCAAAACACCAGGGGCGGACTTACCTTGTAGGGTGGGGAGGGCGGCAGTCGCCCCCCTCGGATCCGGGAAAAAACACAAATTGCTGATGTAATTTGTGGTATCCTAAGGGTTTCTGCGTTGTTGGCTTACATGGGTGCTATTGCTTATTTGGTTGTCCGAAGGAGCAAACCACCAAGAGCAGACGTACCTTGTAGGGTAGGGGGCGGAAGTCGCCCCCTCGGATCCGAGAAAAAACAGTATTATGTAGGTTGTGTATTTCTTTGCCCCCTCCCCAAAATTTTATACTCGCTCATATCATCTATAATAATCGGATAAATTAACATAAAAAATTTTATCATGTTAATAAAATACATAGTTATTAAAAAAGTGATACATCTAAACAAATATTAATAAGCTTTTACTTATAAAAATTAAAAATATGTGTGAAACGTTATTTCCCTTAATAAAATTGTTAATAATGGGAGTATAATGTTTTTTCCATTAATGTATTCGGATCATACGATATATAGGTTTTTTTCAATATTTATTGCAAAATATATAGTAGTGTTTATATACTAGTATTTCTCCTCGAATCTATGTAGACATAAAATAACACCAGCATACATGTTTATAATTGCAAAAAAATTCTAGGATTACCGTCTTCTCTCACCCGTGATCCTGTGTCCGCCCTTGTAAACCACCAATCACGTTACCCCAATCATCTTGACAATCTTCAAATGGCAGATGAAAAAAAAAAAAAACAATTTCAACACATTAATTAATTTTGTGATGTGATACGATCACAGGAGATCGACGAAAGGATCAATGAGAGCGGGAAACCCTAACCTAACCAAGCAGCAGTCTAGGAAGAGGGCCAAGAACAACTCAACGCTTTGCTCAAGAACGCTGATAAGCTCTTGAAAGGGGTGCAATCTCTACGACAAAGAGATCACTCACTCGCAAGTGATGTTCTTGATCAATCACAGATCAAGGAAGAAGATGAAGTTTTTTGTCAAAATAATATGAATCTGTATTAATGAAATAAAAGGTTTGCCTTTATATAGGCTACAAGAATAAAATCATAAGGGTAGTTTGGGTAATACCCATATATATATATGTGGCGCCTAAATATAATAAAAATAAATAAAATAATCCTCAAAAATATCCTAATAAATAAATAGAGAATAAACGACGTCGTGGACGTCAAACTAATCCGTCCTCGTGATCTCCGAGCTGCGTAGCATAAATAACGCAACAAATAGCCTGCTCGTCGTCCGGATTCACTTGTTCTTGCTCGTGACATATATTAATGATCAACGTGTCCAAAGCATCACGCAGCCGTCTCTTCTGAAGCCGTGTCATCGGCCCATCTCGAATAACTAGACGATCGATCGGTTGCATCGGGGCCAACGGGTTGGGAACCTCTGTAGGGATCGTATCATTCCCTCCCGGTTGCGAAGGATCTGTCCTCGGATCGTAGGGGTTGTCAAAGGGCATCAAATCAGCAACATTGATGGAATTATAAATGCCCCAATCTTCAGGAATCGCGATCTTGTAGACATTATTGTTAATCCGCTCCAAGACTTCAAATGGACCATCACCTCGTGGATGCAACTTGGACTTCCGTTTCTTTGGAAAATGATCCTTGCGATAGTGTAACCACACCCAATCACCAGGCTCAAAGATCACCTCCTTGCGTCCCTTATTAGCTTGCTTCTCGTACCGAGCCGTAGCTTTCTCTACATTCGCACGAGCTTGCGCATGCAACTCTCTCACCATCTCCGCCTTGGCCTCCCCATCCAAGCTAACCTGCATACCTGCGGGCAAAGGGGCCAAAGAAAAAGGAGTATCGAGGTTGAACCCATATACTACCTCAAAAGGGGTAAAACAAGTCGCAGAATGTTTACATTGATTATACGCAAATTCCACATATGGCAAACAATTTTCCCAATTACGCAAGTTCTTTTGGACCACAGTATGAAGCAATTGACCCAACACTCGATTAACAACCTCAGTTTGACCGTCCGTTTAGAGGTGATATGCAGAAGAATACAATAATTTAGTACCCCAACGTTGCCACAAAACTTTCCAAAAATGACTAATGATTTCACATCCCTATCACTCACAATAGTACGCGGGACACCATGCAAACGAACAATCTTCTTAAAGAACAAATCAGCAATAAAAGTAGCATCATTTGCTTTGTGAAAAGGAAGGAAATGTGCCATCTTATAAAACCTATCCACAACCACAAAAATATAATCATGACCGCCCAAAACAAAATCCATAGACAAACCAGTCCAAGGGGATGTGGGAATAGTCAGTGGAGTGTATAAACCATGAGGCACGGATTTGGATTTAGCATACTTACACACAATGCAAGCATAACAAAAATGAGCGACATCACTACGCATATTAGGCCAATAAAAATGAGATTTAAGCATATCTAGCATTTTAGTGACCTCAAAATGACCCATTAAACCACAACCTGCGCTTCACGAACAAGCTATTCACGTATAGAAAACACTGAGGAATACATAATGCATGCTCACGGTATAAGAAACCCTCACTCCTAAAGAATTTTCCAGTAGGCGCCTCACTAGTATCCGCAAATGGTTTCGAAAAATCATGATCAAGTGCATACAATTCCTTAATAAACTCAAAGCCAAGAAACTTAGTTTGCATAGTAGTGATCAAAGTGTGCCTACGGGACAAAGCATCAGCTACCACGTTTTCTTGACCCTTTTTATACTTAATCACATAAGGAAATGACTCAATAAACTCCATCCAACGCACAAACAATTTGAAAGATATTCTTTAACCAGAAAGAATTCGGTTCAGATGTAGGATACCTATCCAGAAGTTTTCGCAACTCAATCATAGATGATGGAATCATCAACGATTTGACCTTTTCGAACTATGTCTGTAACTCACTAAAGGCCTAGTAAATAAAGAGAAGATGTGTACGAACGAGATATCCAGCAACAAGAAGAATGAAAAGGATTGAATAGAGGAACTCCCGAACATTTGGTGATCTTAGATGTGTCGATATCAATGGTGACTCATTATTTTGATGAATCGTTTCTTCGGACAAAAGAAGATTATGTAAACACTTACTCGAGATCTCACTTATCAGATTCCATTGTGGAAGATGCCTTTTACTCAACTTACCCTGACCCTTAAGATATTTAAGTGACTCGTGGTCAGTGTGAATAATGAACTTTCGAGGCCGCAAATAGTGCTGCCACGTGTGAAGACACCGCACTAAGGCATACAACTCCTTATCATAAGTAGCATAATTTAACTGAGGACCCTTCAATTTCTCACTATAATAAGCAATAGGACGACCCTCTTGTAGAAGCACACCCTCAATACCCACACCCGAAGCATCACATTCCATTTCAAAAGCTTTATTAAAATCAGGTAAAGCAAGTATGGGTGCAGAAACTAAACGAGACTTAAGAGTTTCGAAAGACTCCATTTGTTTAGGTCCCCAATGAAATGGGACATTCTTTTTCACCAACTCATTCAGTGGGGCTGCAACGCTACTGAAATCCTTTACAAAGCGCCTATAAAAGCTCGTCAAACCATGGAAACTACGAACCTCGGTAGCTGATTTTGGTTCGGGCCACTCTTGGACCGCCTTAATCTTCTCCTGGTCGACTTCAACACCCTGCGCACTCACAACAAAACCAAGAAACACGACCCTATCCATGCAAAAATTGCACTTCTTAAGGTTAGCGTACAACTATGCATTCCGAAGTGTTTCTAAGACAGCCCTTAGGTGACTAACATGCTCCTCCAAGTTATGGCTATAAATAAGAATATCATCAAAATAGACAACCACAAACTTGCCAATAAAGTCCCTAAGTACCTCATTCATTAATCTCATAAATGTGCTAGGTGCATTAGTGAGACCAAAAGGCATGACAAGCCACTCATACAACCCAAACTTAGTCTTAAATGCAGTTTTCCACTCATCACCCTCACGAATACGCACTTGATGATAGCCACTCTTTAAATCAATTTTAGAAAAGACAGACGCACCACACAACTCATCTAGCATATCATCTAAACGTGGGATAGGATGGCGATACCTGACCGTAATTTGGTTGATGGCCCTGAAATCCACGCACAATCGCCACGAACCATCCTTCTTTGGCACCACAATCACCGGCACCGCGCAAGGACTCATGGACTCCTGAATCTTGCCCTTCTCCAACAACTCTGTCACTTGCCATTGGATCTCCTTGGTTTCATCCGGGTTGGCCCGATAAGCTGGACGGTTGGGCAATGCTGACCCCGGGATGAAATCTATTTGGTGCTCCACTCCACACAATGGCGGCAATCCACTCGGCTCCTCTTCAGGGAAGACGTCCTGGAACTCCTGCAACAACGACACCACAACACTAGGAAGAGAGTTCGTTACATCAGTGGAAATCATAAAACAGGGAGAGGGGGTCGGCCTCTTTATAAATAAAGAGGTAATGAGTAGTGCCACTTTCGATAGACACGAATAACCTCACTAGCACTAATGTACAAAGTTTCTAACACTCGCTCACCTTTTTTGTTTATCTCTTTCTTTCCTCCCTCGAGACTAATGGCACCCTCACTCACTTTTGACTTTTCAACTTTAAAAACTCCCTCATATGGTACTATAGCGCCCTCACTCACCTTCTTATTTCCAATTTTTATTTTACCCTTCACGCATTTTTTCACACCCTCTTTTTCTTTCTCTCATGTCGTTACTTTTTCTTTTTCTTTTTTCGACTGAGCTCCCTTTTTTTTTTCTTTTTCCTCACGTCCCGCAGCCAATTTGAGTTGATCTTTATGTACCTCATCCGGAGGTAATGCTCGAAGTGTAAACTTATTCCCCTTATGACACAACGTGTATGTGTTTAAATACCCGTCATGTATCAACTTCCTATCAAATTGCCACGGTCGTCCCAACAACAGATGTCCCACATGCATTGGAACCACATCACACAAAACCTCATCTTCAAACTTCACATTATTGAAAGTAATCTTCGCATGTTTGGTGACACGTATCTCACCGACATCATTCAACCACTGAAGCTTGTATGGTTGAGGGTGGGAAATCGTAGGAAGAGCCAAACTCGAAACAAAACCCGCACTAACCATGTTATTTGATGTAACTCATATGGGTAGCTATGGTCGGGTTTTCCTCGATGCTACGCCCTTTTCCATAATGAAAGTTATATCTATTTAGAATAAATTTAATCGTTGGTTTTCCATAATGCTATCACTCGATTTAGTGAGTTAAAGCTGGCCTACACCGTGAGATGAATGGATAAAGATGGCAAGCTTATCGTGAACTCCTCGTCATTATTTGCAGACGTTATTATATGCTACGCCGGCAAATGCAAACGTAGCTGGGCTTTCTTTCTTTATTTTTGCATATCACTTAGATGCATATCATTTAGTTGCATGTCATCTAGTTGCATTGTTTTTCTATTCTCTTTATTTTTCTTGAGTGTAGTTAATCACGGGTTTCCGTGAATACTACCTCGGTTTATTATTCTCTGACTGCGACGGTCGTTGAAGGTCACCGGTAGTAGTTTGCTATTCCAACTGTTTCAAATTTCAGCCTCGCTGTAATTTATTTTTTATTTATTTAATTTTTAGAATTGCATATCATGTAGATTGTATTATAGTATAATTTCATCTAAAGGCACCTAGCCTCTACTATTTTGTAATGTTCCATGTATCATTATTTTTCTACACATGTTGACTATATTTGTATTATAAGCTTCTCGTGGTTTATTTGATGCTAGTGTCCCTGTGACTTTCCCCTCGTGGTGATTTTGCCATCTCTGCCATTATATAACGTGCTTACTTTTTGTTTGAGAAATCGTTATCTCTCGCGCCCCGAGATTTTGCCTTGTTTTCAAGTGTGCAGGTGTTTGCATTAAAGAATCGTAGCGCTTTTAGACGGCTTACTTTCCGGCATGGTCCACGCTTTATCATTGTCACAGGCATTCCGGATTTGTCGGTACCACTTCCAAGATCAGCCCCTAATTCGAACTCCAATCAAGTACATTGTCTTTCTTTTGATTCTGGCACGTAATACAGACACGTTGTAATTTAAGTATGTAAGGGAATAATATAATGGCACACATACATTTACATGGATATTATTATTTCTATGCTAAAATGAGCTAAATTTTAATAATTTTTTTGTTTTGTCCCGAGTAGGCAATACACGCTTTTGTTCGGGTTTGTTATAGCCAATGATGCCGATAAATATTTTTTAGTGAGTTGGCTTGTTTCCACCAAAGATTTATTTTTCACGTACATGTTGGAACGATGAAAGCTAATTTATAAAGATACCTCGCTTTTGGATTAGTAGTTTTTGATTATCTTAAAAGTCACGTGTTTAGTGCTACGATATATCGGGAGATTTATTATAGTTTGTATTTAGATCCAAAGTAATGCATGAGCATCGTGTAATATCTAGAAGTTTGAATGGGATAAGTAATAATTTAATCATTGTCCAATCGTAAGGTTGAATTAAATGAATTAATTAAAGTGTGTTAAAGCTAGTCGATGATTTGGGCAGGTAGTAGTATAACCACGACGTCCTATTCCACTACGATGACCTAAAGCTCAATGGCTGAAAGTCACTTTAAGGACGAGTAGTAGTGGATTATCTCAAATGTCCTATTCTACTAAGGAAAAGGCACAGCTCATTCTGTCGTGTGGCTTATAGTGAAATGCTTAAATCAACTAAAGTTAATTGGTACGGAATGAATATAAGCATCAAGTTATCATCTTATCTCAAAGATAAACGGATAGACGGTGCCAGTAGTGATTATCCCTCTCGATATTTCGTAAAGTGCCCTGATATATTTGATCATTCTTTTCGATATGTCACAATGGTAGTGGTGCATCTTATGAGTGTCATTTATTTAACATAGTCCACGCAGGGGGGGTATTAGCTAGTTTTACTTTGAGTTCCTCAAGTTTGGATTTAGTGGAAGTTTTCTGCTGGCTATGCACACACACAATGGTGAACTTCTAAGTTATTGAATATATGTTATATTTGCTTTGAGATGTCTATATATCTCGAGCTTGATTTTGTTTTGTCTTGCTCGGGACGAGCAAAAGATATGTCTAGGGGAGTTGTTATGGTCAATTTGTAGTGTTTTAATCTATATATTTTACATCAATTTTCCCATATATGGATGTTTATCATAGAAATCTGGCCTTTATCGAGATATTGAGTAAATGGTGCTTTTAATAGGTTAATTGCAAAATGTAATGCATTTAAGTGCGCTTAAATTGTGATTTTATGTTATTTTTGGATTGTATTTACACTTTGGCATATTTTCCTATATTGTAGATACATATTTTGGCATGCAAGAGGATTAAATGATGAGGTTTTGCATGGAAGAGAAGTGAAATGGAAGGAAGATGGAGATAAAGCTTGGAATGAAGCTTCAAGCAGCCGAACTTCTGACGCAGTTCTTGATATGATATAAAGTGATTTGACTCTCGACCTCAGAGAATATTTGTAGGTATTGAAGAGAGGATTCAACTACAGGATTTTAAATCACTTCATTCCGACTTACGAGGCCCGAGATAGGAGCGTTACAAGTTTGACGCCGCTGTCAAACGATTTCTAAAATGTCGTAAAACGACTCGTAATACGACGGGCTAGGGTCAAAAAGGCTTCTGAAGAAGAGTCCTTAATGAAAGTTGTAGAGTTTTCCGAGGCTTAATTATGACATTCGATCATAATTTTTGGAGGTCTACAACTGCCAATATAATGAATTTTAGAAGCTTCATTCCTACCGTGAGTAATTGCGCAAATGACTTAGGATTTTAAACCCTAATTAAAACGAATTCATCCCAGCCGCAATAATTCATAAAACCCGCACTAACAACGTTTGTGCAACTTCCCGGATCAATAATCATCACACACACCTTTCCCGTCACCCAACACCTCGTATGAAAAATGTTCTCACGTTGCAAATTATCCTCAGGCTTCACCACACTACTAAGCGTCCTCTTTATCACAAGCGTAGACTGATGCACATCTCCGTCAACTGCATCAAGCTCATAATCACCATCACTTTCCACAAAATCTTCCTCCTCCTCAGAAACCGAAGCATATCCACTCTCTCCATTAGCCTCTTCAATAAGCATAATGCGACGCTTGGACGGACATTGGGCAGCTATATGACCCATCCCTTGGCACTTATGGCATCGTATCTCGTGAGATGGCTTAGAAGTACTTGCTACACCTTTGCCTTTATCATTCTCCTTTGGCCTAGGAACCTCTCTATATGGGACAATGGGCTGTCTCGGTGTAGCCTGGGGCAATCTAGATGAGTCCCCTCTAAATGGATTGGGGCGCGAACCCGAAAAACCACTACCCGCAGATCTTGCAAAATCACCCCTCTGTCGCCTCAACTGCCTCTCATGCGTCTCAGCAGCATGTAACATCTCCTGCACGCTTGTGCTTCGACCCGATTCATAATATCCGTCCATAACCCGGTCAAGAAACGTGTCATAGTCATCTCCTCGTGCTCCTAAATGCTAGCCTTAGCTATCAGTGTGACCATCTCCTGATAATACACCGCAACCGAACGCTCCCCTTGCTTAATGGTTTGCAATTTTCGATATTGCTCAGTATAATAAGAAGGAGGCACAAAGCGTTTTTTTCATTTCCCTCTTCAGCTCCGTCCACGTACTAATTTCATTCTCACGGCTACAATGCCTAGCAAAATTCAATTGCCTCAACCATATCATTGCATACCCGGTGAATTCTAGTTGAGCTAACTTGAACTTCTTCTCGTCAGAGTAGTTATTACATTCAAAAATCTGTTCCAACTTCGATTCCCACTCGAGGTAGGCATCCGTATCCACTAAACCCAAAAAAGACGGCAACTTCATCTTAACTTGCCTCATATTATTATCCACTAGGTGATCCTCAGGAACAACAATATTGTCGTTGTCACCCATATTTCCTCCATTTCCACCATTCCTAATGACACCGTTGCCACCATTCCTATTGACACCATTACAACCACCACCTCCAACATCATTGCCACCGGCACGCCCTCTCATCATTTCATTAATCATGGCAACCAAGTCAGCCATGGTTTGCTGCAATCCGGCCATGTCCTGCCTAATTTCCTCTTTAAAAGTCGCATTGTCATTCTGCACATCACGCTTAAAGCCGTCGGCCATCATCTTAAATCGACCATCGGTCATACCCTCTTCACCATGTCTCGACATCTTACCTCACAATTCACTCGTGTTTGTCACTCACCCTCGTTCTCTGAGTAGTATGAGCACCCTTTGTTGAGCAAATCAGAATACGAGCAACCGAAAAGTGAACCTAAGACCTACTACCTAGATGTGATCACTAAGATAAGGTTGGGAATGAGTGAGATAATGTGCGAAAAGTTGCTAAATACGATTACTAAAGACAAGAAATGAAGGACTCAAAAGATGGAATGAAATTGGATGACTGCAATATTTCACGGGTGTGAAATTCTCGTAATTTTTTCAGGCCTTTTTATTTTACCAAATGTCGCTGAAATTAATAAAAATAGGGGTGGGGGCCGAAAATTGCAAAATAATAATGATAAGGGTAAAATAGGCTATTCAACGACTTTTTATTTTTCTCCAAACACAATTAGGGGCAATATGGTAAACAAAAGATCGGAAGGAATTAGGGCTAGTCAATCGTGGAAGCAATGCAACGATGGGGGGTGCGGCTGATGCAAAACTCGATGGGGGGAAGTGCAGCTGAATTTATTTTAATTTTAAATTAGGGTTTTGGATGAAGATGATGAACAGGATCATGAACAAGATGACGAAACTAATGAAGAACCATGAACAATGAGGATGAAGATCAACAACAAAGATGATAAGCAATAAAACAAACGATGCAAGCTAGGGTTTTTTTTCGATTTTCGAAGATGCAAATTTTTTTTTGATGAATTCGATGAACAAGAAAACAAACTAGGGGATATTTGATACCTTCGTCGCTGAGCTCTGCTACTTCAACTGATGCGATACGATTCCAGGAGATCGACGAAAGGATCAATGAGAGCGGGAAACCCTAACCTAACGAAAAGCGATCTAGGAAGATGGCCAAGAACAACTCAGCGTTTTGCTCAAAACGCCGATAAGCTCTTGAAAGGGGTGCAATCTCTACGACGAAGAGAGATCATTTCACTCATAGTGATGTTCTTGATCAATCACAGATCAAGGAAGAAGGTGAAGTTTTTTGTCAAAATAATATGAATCTGTATTAATGAAATAAAAGGTTTGTCTTTATATAGACTACAAGAATAAAATCATAATGGTAGTTTGGGTAATACCCATATATATATGTGGTGCCTAAATATAATAAAAATAAATAAAATAATCCTAAAAAATATCCCAATAAATAAATAGAGAATAAACGACGTCGTGGACGTCAAACTAATCCGTCCTCGTGATCTCCGAGCTCCGTAGCATAAATAACTCAACAAATAGCATGCTCGTCGTCCGGCTTTACTTGTGCTTGCTCGTGACATATATCAATGATCAACGTGTCCAAAGCATCACGCATCCGTCTCTTCTGAAGCCGTGTCATCGGCCCATCTCGAATAACTAGATGATCGATCGGCTGCATCGGGGCCAACGGGTCGGAAACCTCCGTAGGGATCGTATCATTTTGTTTCCAAGCCATGCCTATTTTTAACAGTTGAAGATCTACTTTTTATTTCTAATGTAAACGGTTGAAGTTCAAGTATCCTTTTTAGAATGAAACTCTTGGTTACCGTTCTTTTATTCATTTTATTTTTATTCTTCCAATCCATATTTATTATGTATACTATAATTTTTTACTAGTCATAATCGAAGTGATACATTTAAAAAAACCCTATTATAATAAAAATAGTAGAAAACAGGAATTGAAACGAAGCGTCTTATTGTATTACATCATTATTCTCAAACCAAACTTAAAAAGAGGAATATGTCGTCGCTCTTATGTATATATTTAGATAATTTCTTCTATTATCGTTATTGTTCATACAAACTTGTCGGACTGCAAAAATAATCGTTATTGTCATCGCCATAAATGCAGAGCGCGTTCACTCGATAGGGATGGCTATATTTCTAGGAGCTAACTCCGGGTGAATGTAGAGAATAGATTTTGAGTCGATTTTCTGATCAACCTTTCAATTTTTACACGAGGTGAAAATAGTCGCCATAGTAAATTGTTGTGTCACAGATAGATTTAAATAAATGTTAGGTATATCATACATAAATCAACCGATTTGTATGTATGACGTTTAATTCGGATGCCCAATATTTACCGGGCGCCTAACGCCCATGATATTTCCTAAATTATTTCTAGCCTCATGTTCATCTCTTCCTTATCAAAATGGTGTCCGTTTTCTTTACAAAATTATAAAAATATGGACTGGACTATAATGCTACTTCATCTAGCCCGTTTGTGGACAGTACAATTCTTCCCATAAAAATGCAGGTATACTATATATAGCTTACTAAGCTCTCCCTACCTCAATCTCCCGTGTAATTTTATACATTCCCTCTGCTTTTTTGTCTTGGAATTGATGAGTAGTGCCTGAGTTTCATGCTTGATCTCTGGATTTGTCATTGCTTTTTCGTTAAAATTGCCATCACTCCTGTAAAGGGTGTGTACTTGAACTTGGAGAAATATCCCCAAATGGTTTATTGATAGTTTAAAAATGGGTTTCTGAAATTTTGAGAATTTGAGCGCATCCCGTTTTTGGAAGGCCTTTTTCTACTTCTCCATTTAGGGTTCAATTATGAGCGTATTTTGATCCTTTTACAAGTTCTTGGTTACCTTTTAAGTGCTCAATATTAGTTTAGTGTTTTTGGTTTGCGTTAAAAACCCCATCTGCTTTGGCTTCTAGATTAATTGGTTAGTTGCTCTATCCAGTATAAAAATGGCTTCAAGTTCGTGTTCGTCTGTACTTGTGTTTCAAAGTGAGTGCTTTTTTCACCATTATGATAGATGATTGACAAGAAAGGTTTAATTATTTCTTATTCTTGACCTGCCTTCTAGGAGCTATTTGTTTTTTTCCCACCTTTCTAGTGGGATACACTTTCTGCAAACTTGAGGTGCAATGCTGAATAAATATGAAAAATAGCATGTATTTCGGTGTGTGTAGGATCATAGACCCCTGTATTTCAGGGAAGTTGACACTTGGCTTTTGAGAAATTGCATAAAGATGGGATATTCTAGATTCTTAGTAGAGAATCTATATGGCACAAGATTCTTATGTTTTGTATTTTTGTATACATCATGTCACTCGTCCAACCGTTTCGGTCCAATGAAATAGGGACTTTTCATGATGTACACTTGGATTTTAGTAGAGAATCTCTATTGCATATGATTCTTATATTTTTGTGTTTTTGTACACATTTCACTCGTCCAATGGTTTCGGTCTGGTGAAGTAGAGACTTTTCATGTTATACACTTGGTTCTTAGTCGAGAATCTCTATTGCATAAGAATCTTAAGTTTGGTGTTTTTGTAAGATGTCACTCATCCAAAGGTTTCGGTCTGGAGAAATAGGGACTTTTGATGATGTACACTTGAACGGTGCTCGATAGTTTGCTTCAGAGAAAGTATATGATCTTAGAATCAAATTCTCAGTAGAATATTTGCTTGAACAATGGAAATTACTAGTCATGTCTTACGTCTAAAGGACTTTTATTAACACTAACAGTCGTTCCCGAATTACTTTTTATGTTTGAAATTTCAGAGCCGAGGAACAAAAGGATTTTAAACCTCTTTTAGTTTTCAACGTTGTGACAACAAGAACGTTTGAAATGGGAAGGTATGCTGGAGAGGGATGCCATAGTGAGGCAGCTGAACACGACCGATCTTATTCTACAGAAGAGAAGAAGCAAAGTCCTCAAGTACTCCAAATTCAGGTATTAAATTAAGTTGTTTTCAGCATGAATGATTTCTCATCTGATGACTATAGCTGCCCAATGGAAAAGAAATTTGTATCGCTTAAATTGAGTACTTATGATTTGAGGGCTTAGGATGTGCACATTTTCTTGTAACATTCTGGTTTAAGTTGTTCAATGATATTCTTGGACCTTTTATTTATTTATTTTCAATATTCTAAAACTTAAAATCATGTATTATCATTGCATGTATGAGGAGGGAAACTTCGTATATGTTTCTAGGGGAATATTCATGATCTATACCTACCTCAATGATCCAACCACCGAACTACTGCAAATGAATATTAACTCGGAAGAAGACCTCATGAATCAGAAAAGGGGATACACTATTAGGCTAGTGTAATTCCATAGGATAGGGCAATTCTTGGATTTTCGTAGGTTTTGTTAGTCCTACAGAAGTTCGTAGATCCCTTTGCGTCTACACCTACTGGTTTTGAACTTATTTGTCGATGAACATCATTTATTCTCTTTTTTCTCAGCTTTTCTTAGTACAAAACATGCCCTTAGATCTGTATGTTGACTGTTGTGGTCAGACTCCGAAGTCTGTGGGCTTGATAGGGCCATTGAGATGCATCATAAGATTGGATGTGAATCATGTTCATGGTTTAACACTTGACTACAAACGAGATATATTTTTCAAAACAGCATAAACCGTTTGTACCAGACTCCTCTCGGTGTTTTGTCAGCAAAAATATATTGGCTCAAATTACAGTTGAAATCTTTATTGCGCATTTGCTTTTCTCATCTTCATATTATTCTGCATATCCGGCAAAACATTTTGTGCATCTTTTGGTCCTCCCTTTCACATACTAACTGTTTCTTGAAACGCAATCCACAACCAAAACAGGCAATTTCTTGTTTCTTAATTAATATGTGAGTTTAAATTTGGCTCTTTTATGAATTATTCCTAGAAAGTGCTCATTTTGTGATAGAATTTTCACTCTTGCAGCCAGCATCTGTGGATGATAACATTCGTTTATATCCGGTAGCAGAATCTATTACCTGCAACTTTTGCATGAGCGGAAATAGTTGCAAGAAGGTTCGTTCATCAACAAGCCTAATGAACATTCTTTTGGAAAGAGGAAAGCCCCTCGACAGTTTGTCTACTTTTAATACTTTAATTGAAGAAAACCACATGCCGTCTCTCGTAACATACACAACTCTCTTAGCTGCTTTAACTGCCCTGAAGCGTTTCAGAAGTATTCATTCGATCATCTCTACAGTGAAAGACAGTGGAATGGAACCGGATTCTGTTTTCTTTAACGCAGTTGTTAATGCGTTTTCTGAATCCGGGAACATGGAGGAAGCCATTAAAGCCTTCTCCGAGATGAAGATGAATGGGATGAAACCCACAACTAGCACTTTTAACACGCTGATTAAAGGGTATGGACTCATCGGAAAGCCTGAAGAGTCTATGAAGGTATTTGAGCTAATGTCTCAAGGAAACGACGTGAAACCAAATCTAAGGACTTATAATGTACTTGTGAGGGCATGGTGTAGCCAACAAAAACTTGAAGAGGCATATAATGTGATACAAAAGATGATAACTTGTGGTTTTCCGCCTGATGCTGTAACATATAACACCATAGCAACGGCTTATACTCATATGGGCCAAACCGAAAAGGCTGAAGATTTGATCTTTGAGATGAATGAATATGGGGTCCATCCAAACCAAAGAACTTGTGCAATCATTATCGGTGGATACTGTAAAGAAGGGAAACCTTCCAATGCCTTAAACTTTTTGTACAGGATGAAGGATCTTGGAGCATATCCCAATAGGGTTATGTTCAATACATTGACTAAACAATTTCTGGCTATGTCAGATAGAGGCGGTGCTGATGAGGTTAGTGTTGTTTTTTTTTTTTTTTTTTGTTCCCCTTTTAATCATTATTTTGCTTCATAAAACGATAAAAGAAGGCTCCAATTGTATATTTCCAGTGTATAAAACATCAATAAGTGAAAATAGTCCTGATATGAGTATTGATATTGATAGGTCTTGAACCTGATGGTAGAATACGGTATCAAACCGGATGTGATAACCTTTAGCACGATCATGAATGCATGGAGTTCTGCAGGATATATGGCCAAATGTAGCGAAATCTTCGATAAAATGGTGAAAGCTGGCATCAAACCTGACATCCAAGCATATTGTATTCTTGCTAAAGGTTATGTACGCGCACAGGAACGCGAAAAAGCAGAGGACCTCTTGAACACCATGGTTGAGTCTGGTATTCAACCAAATGTAATTATCTTTACCACCGTCATCAGTGGATGGTGTGGTGTTGGATCTATGGAACGTGCAAACGGGGTTTTCCAGAAGATGTGTAAGCATGGAGTATCTCCGGATTTGAAGACTTTTGAAACACTGATTAAGGGTTATTCCGAAGCAAGAAATCCATGGAAAGCACAAGAAATCTTGAAGTTGATGGAATACTTTAAAATTCAGCCTCAAGAAAGCACTTTTCAGCTAATCACGGGTGCTTGGCGTGCCATTGGAACCGAGGAAGCAAAACGAAGACTCAGCTCTGTGGAAAAGAATGTGGCGGCAACAGTTGGAAGCTCGGATAATACTATATATGACAACGATGCAGTGAAAATTTCTTTTCCCAAATTTTTACAGATCCCAAATGAAACGGCTGCAAATACGAAGAGAAACAGGGTGGTATTACGAGAAGCTGAAAATTCTATGGGGAACTTATGCAACGGTACCAGATCCACATGTCTTGCTCGTACACAAAGTACATCTGTCGTTTTTCATGGACGAAATCAGGGACAAGTGTGTGTTTATGATCAAATGGCTTATCATCATCCTATAAAGCAGCAGTTTTCAACTGAATGGACAGCGGTAAATGCGCGTATAATACTCTAGAGATACATCTTCTAGTGTTGATGATGATGGTACAGGACAGTGATTGAAGGTTGTAAAAAAAAAAAAGACTTACTTTTGCAAGGTGTCAAGCTCTTTTTAACTGTGTTTTTTCTACAATGTAAATCAATCTATTGCTTGTGAATTGTGATCTTGAGATCTTGGAAGCTGTAAAATGATAAGATACTCAACTATTTCAACCAGTAGAAAGAAAAGAAAACGGCCCTTATATTTTTTCTTTCTCATTAATGCTTGCAATAATAGATAGATGCCTCAGTAAATTGGAGGTGGTGCAAATAAAGGGTCCCAAAAAAAAAATGCTACTACACATTAGGTTCCAGAAATTACATGGATGTATTTCTTTTTATACAACAATGGATAAACAAAAGCTGAAGTACATGTCTTCAGTCTCATTTCTTCTTGATATTTGTATTATCATTGTCTTCTAGCCCTGATGGGATTCTACTAACAAGCCATATTAAAGCTACACCAACTAAGGCACCTGATAGATGGGCTAAGTGATTGATGTTCTGCACACCATACGTGCCTGATGAACCGCCTACTAAGCTTGCTGAAGCTTTTGCTGCTTCCATCACCTAGTTTCACACACACACACACACGAATACGATGCTTCAGCAAATGTCCCTTTGGTGTCCAAAGACAGAAAGATTATCATTTTCTTTGATCAATAAGCCAAATCCCAAAACACGCAAACATCTTATGTGTAAAAGCAAAAGATCTTGAGAAAATCAATAATGGATTACTGTTAAAAAGGTTAAATGCACAGAAACATACCCTTTCTATGACAAATTGACCTAATATAAGTACTTCAAGGATCTTCCTCCAGTCCCAAGACATCTGCACAAAGCACCAAGACACTTTAAACATTTCTATAGCAAGAAAACTACAGCATTTTGCGTAAAGAAGAACACTTGTGTTACCTTTACTAGGACACTAATTGCAAAAAGCCCGAAAACTGCACCAGAGGCTCCAAGAGATACTGTGTTCCTTGGGAGAACCAACCATGAAACAAGATTTGCTCCCACACCGGTTAAGATGTAAGAAAGCCATACGGCAAAGTTTCCTTCTTCTTCTTCAACAAGTTTTCCTACGTGTTGGTTGGACAATAGTAATTGTTTTAAACATCAAGATCATACTGCATTTTCCGAACATAATGGTAACTAAAGAGAATCAGGTCATACCAAATATGTATAAAAAGAAGAGGTTGCTTGAGAGATGATTCCTGGTCGAGAGTATGAAAAGAGACTTGTTAGACATGAACAAAACTTCAATGCAAAAGTCACACTTACATCAGTAAAAAAAAGTAAACAAGGTAAAGGGTGCAATTTTGTTCAGCTGATAGTTAATGTTTTAGCTTATATATATCTGCGGCAATGAAGCACAAAACTCATACCAATCAGAATGACAGAATGTTGCCGTTACAAACTGGTACCAAGAAGGCCGGTTGTGATACAAGTACAAAGCTCTTGTCCATTGAACCTGGTAAAGTTTTTAAATTTTAGATTAGGCTTTACCATTTCAAAGCATGCAATACAAACAAGTAACCGATTCTGACAGTTCACTGTCCGTATGAAAAAAAGATTTTACAAACGACCAATTCATTGTTCTTCCTTCCTGAATCAGCATTGACTTCGAATTTTCTCTCTCTAATTTTGAAAAAAGTTGAATATGAGGCTCAAGAACCATAAAAGTACACTAAACCAAGCCATGTTTATATGCTGTATATATGCAAGACGTTAAAGGAAAGGAGGAAAAGATTTTGGAACCTGAAACACATGGTCTGCCAAGAATATTCCAAGATTAAGAAGTAGAATCCAGAATATTCCAGTGACACTTTTTTCTGGCCTCCACCTAGGATCTGGCTTCTGCAGTTCAAACTGCGATATCATATCTAAAGAAGCCTCAGCTATTTGATTAAGTGAATTTACACCAATAAAACAAAGCAATTGATACAAAACTGCACAAATGTCTCAATCACATTTTAAAAGCAAAATATGAACAAAGAAAATAAACATCACCAACTCTAGCAAAGGGAAGAACTCATGGCAGGGGCTTTGGAGTGGAACATTTCAAAATATTGATAATTAGAAAAAGATCACAGAACTTATGTTCATGCAAGCAATCAATAAGAACTCGAAGTCAGAAACAATGTACTAAGTTTGTGTAAAAATCTCAAAGAATGTAGCTGCTAGCATTCTATAACATGGCCTCGGCTCGTTTTACCAAATTACAACCTTCAATAAACTGATTAGACCTAATTTTTGCCTCAATAGTTACAAACTTGATGAATTACACCGTTCAATAAACTGATTATAGCTTAACTTTTGCCCCAAAAGGCAAATACTATGGAAAACTCCACTAAATTTTCCCCTATCGGAATGCCACCATACAACCACACCCATAGAGTAACATTTTTACATACTCCATTTTCAGCTGAAATTCTCACTTGAGATTCAAGAATCCATCAAAATTCCCCGCATTACAACTGATGCATCCCAGTGGAAAGTACTAAAACAACAATAGGGATTCCTGCAATCCGTATGTTCACCAAAATGCCAACAAGAAATGAATCTAAAAAGACAAACTTTTTCCGGTCCTGTGACAGTCAACGACTTGCCCTGAATCTTGACAACCACCACTCCCAAACCACACAGAACAGCACGCCTACACACTCATTATCAATACATACAAACTAAAAAAAACACACCAATTATAGTTCCATTAACACATAATTGAGCTTCTTCAGTAAAACCGGAACGTGTACCTGATTTTTTGGTCGATTTACAAACAATACGAGAGGAAGTAGCGGGAAAACAAAGGGGAGAGGTGGGTCTGATGAAGGGAAGTGAACGGAAGCAAAGTTTGGGGACAGGAGTGGATTGACAGGGTAAAACTGCGAAATGAAAGGTTGGTTTGCATGGAGAACAAGTATGAATACTTCTGGGCACAGGGAGCTGCTCCAGCTGAAACACAGGCTGCAGCTTCAGTGTCATCGTCACTCGAGATTTTCTTGCCCAATAGGAAAATATAGTTTTATAGGGACTTTATTGTCTGGCTTTTACTTATTATACATAAGGATTGCATTGGATAAACCAAGTAGCTTTGATTACATTTTTTTTCTTTTTTGATTTCATTAGATTGCTTTGAAACAAACCTTTTTTATTTTATTTTATTTCTAATTATGCATTGCACGTGGTTTGTGAAACAAGTTATACACTAACCTTCTTCTTTCCCAGACAAACAACAATCCTTGTAAGATATTCTGTTATGTGTCAGAGTTTCTCTCTTCACTTCACGTTTGAGTGATGAGTGCCCCCGGGGTCATTAAAGAGCAGAAATCATCTAATCTCTTTGCTCTTTTTTGTTTTCTTCCTTGCGCGTCTCTCTCAACTGCTTCTCTCTGGAGTCGCCATTGAAGACCTTGAGCACATTTCTATGGTAATTTCATATTCAATTTTTCTTCAAGACTGTCTCTGTCTTTTCTCGATTATCTCTATCTTTTACTAGTTTACTAACATTATTCAGGTGATATTCCTCTACGGACCGGGAGGAGTGGAAGCTTCTTCTACAAATTTCAAATTCGTGATCTCCAGAGTTTCCATTGAAGACTCTTAGAGCTTTCTGTGGTAATTTCATACTCTTATATTATACGGAAAATCAGTTTCTCTTCTCGGCTATCTCCGTCTCTTTTTTATTATTTGTGTCTTTTACTCGTTCTTGACATTATTCAGTGATATTCCTTACTGAACTGGAAGCTTCTCCTACAAATTTCAAATTTGTTATCTCCGGAGTCGCCATTGAAGACGTTGAACAGCTTTCTGTGGTAATTTCATACTCTTCTATTAGACGGAAAATTAACTTCTCTTATCGATTATCTCTTTGTCTCTTCTCGATTACCTGTGTCTTTTACTCGTTTACTGGTATTCCGGTGAGATCCTCTACTTGAAGCTTCGTTATCTCTTTGTAGTGTAATTAACATCATCTAATTCTACATTTCTCAGATTATCACCTTATTTTTTTCTAATTTGTTCATAGGAAAATGAAATTATCACCTGTTTATTTCTAATTTGTTAGTAGGAAATGGTATTATATTTTTTATCTTCTTTCTGCCTTTGCTTCATCTAGGTTTGAAGAAATGAGTGAAAACAAAAAGATCCCCAAATCTGGAGTTCCAATTAAAGGTGATTTGTATCTTCTACTGTTTAATCATTTCAAATCAAATCATTGAAGTCTGATTATATTTTAATTTCCTTATCAAAAGGTGATGTGTATTTGAATTTGTCTGGAAATTGTCATAACAGGTAAGAAAGTGACCATAAAACATCCGGTGGTTGAGCCTGAGATAACACTGGAGGATCTAATTATGGTTTATCCACAAAAGAATGAAAGATTCATATTGGAAAAAGAATATGTAGCGAGTCTTCAACTTATAGATTATCAAGTGGAAGGATTAAAATGACTTTGGACACTCCATTGTTCCGAAAAACGAGTTGGAGGTGTTTTAGCGGATGATATGAGCATGGGAAAGACGAGACATGTAATTAACTTTTTGAGGTTGAGAGTTTGATTTTTTTTTTAAATATAGTTTGTATTAAATTTGGTTATGTAACAAATTTGCTGTTTTATTGCTGGGTTGAGGGAGGAATTCAAAAGATTAAAAATTAAACCTGTGGAGTACGTTATTAATTTATTTAATTTTTTTGTTTGTCATTGTAACGCGGATTTCGTGTTAATCACTGAAATGCAACAAAGAAAACACAAAATCGTAACAAATGAATTTTATTAATTTATGAAAATAAAAAGTGGTACAATCTCTATGATCCTTTGATTCTCCTTTTGTGATGATTAATAGCTTCCCGGATATAGCGGAAAACTTTGAATTTGGTGATGATTTATGACTTCCCGGATATGGCGGAAACGTCTTTAATTTGAAATGAAGACTCCGGATATGGCGGAAAACTTCAAAGTTGATGAAGATTGGAAGGAACTTTTGTGTTACCTTTGACCCCTTCTGTTGAAGAACTTTAGCCCTTTGTTTGTTGATGAACTTTGGACTTTTGTTGATTTTCGAGCGTTGAATATGCTATTTGATCCTCTAGCCTTTCTTGAATAGCTTTTAGTTTCTCTTTGAAGATCACCGACTTTGTATTGATGCCGAGTGTTGGAAGCTTTCACCAACTCTTCTGTGTCTTCTCTCTTGTTGCCTTGCTCTCCTCTTGTGTGTTTTCTCTTTTCTTGTTTTTCTTTTTATTTTTATTTTATTTTTATTTTTTTATCAGGATTTCATACCATGGCGTTTTTCCGCGAAGCTACGAAAAATAACCAAAAATACTTGGTGGGTGTACATCGTCCTGAAAACACAGATCAAACTGGGTTTAAGCTCGCGGTTCATCCACCTATGGGTGGCTCTTGAAGGATGCAGGTTCTTAGATCTAAACGAGTTAGATCTATGTGCAGCGGATGGATCACGACTTATCTGACACAATTCATAATTAAAGGACGTAAACGACTACAAGGGGGTTTAAGATCATGTTACCAATAACGGGAAGAGAAGCCTTGATCTTCCGATGTGTTCTCCAAACGGCGGTTGGTGGACACCCTTCTTGATACACGAACCTCCTTGATATGCAACACCAAGAAAAACTCAAAGTTTTTCTTCTTCCAAAAACCCTAGGCAAGAAAAACTAATTTTCCTCTCCCTTTTTTATCATAGTGGTCGAAATTTGCCTTGCCATTTCCCCTGGAATAACTCTCATTTTATAGGAGAGTAAATCCTTGGCCTCCAAGTATTAATTAATTAAATAAATAATTAATTAAATAAAATAAAAGGATATTTTCCTTAATGACTAATTGTGACATGTATTGACCAATAGGAAATCAAATAACAAGTCATCCAACCAATCATATAACAAGAATATCTTTTATTTTCCACATCACAAAAATTAATTCTTGTGATAAATAATGAATATGAGGCGCCACTTTTAGGGTATAAAAAGCCCACATGAAATGTCTTTTATGTGTATTATATTATTTAGCCCAACTAAATAATATCCATGCATATCAATTAATTAGCTTGACCAATTAATTATCATGAGGCCCAAATAACAAGATTATTAGTCCGAATTACGAAGCCACATCGGGGACCATGACCTATAATCGATGAGCTCAATAATTAATTATTCATCGAGCAGAATAAGTACATTAATTATTAATTCCGGGATTACGCCACCATAAACCCGAAAGCGAACTCTACCGATTATAGATGTATACTTATACTCAACCCATGAGTGAATAAGCGTCCATTGATATAATCACTACATACTGATTAACCTCTATAGATTGTCCATTCTGAGTGGGAAGTCTCCGTGAACCCGACTCAGAATATCTTATCCTTATTTACCATTAACCCCCTGATGATCAATTAGTACACATATCTGACTCGTAGCTAATTAGTCAAATGTGAACTCCCGGGATCGATCACTTTCTTAGGGCTAACAAATAAGGGGACGGTCTCTCTACTTCCCGCAGGAAGGAATGGATTCCATGTCTTTGAAAATCAGAACTACTCACTCATCTGGAGATAGTGCCAATGAGAAGTGGCTTGGAACACATATTTAAGTGAACCGTAACTAATACATCAAACACTACCCGGGACAAGCGGCACCACCGTGATCACCTCGAGATTAAGGTTGATCCATATATGATCATCTAATGATTTAATAAGATTCCTCGACACGGAATTATACCGAGAAATTCAGATTAAATCGGTCGATCTATATGAATACCATCATATATAAATGCCCCAGCGTAAAGTACCCTCTACCGACAGTCCGGATAAGACTATCACACCCTAAGGTGTTCGGGCGCATTATTGGTGTTTTAATCAAGAGACCCTAAACTCGATTAAGTTCACCACGGACTAATGATTTAAGTATATCACCACTAACTCAATCCTCACGTGCATGCCATACACTAAGTTAAGCGGTTACATCTTGATATACTTAGGGTTTGCAATGATGTATTATTTACAAGCACAAAGCAAGTAATAAGGTGAGATAAAATCTGTCATCCATTGTTAAAAACAATTACACAAATTGTCTTTCGGGCACTAAACCTAACATCTCTCGTTCTGGCGGCTTAGCCCAGGGTACTGACACGACGGCACGACTCTACAGGGAGCTGAGGCAATCTCATGGCCATGTGGAGTACCTGTTATTCCCTATGGCGAATAGTACGGAGGCTTGAAACCATACTTTTTCCACCCTTGGTCAGAGAATTATTGATTGCGAGGTCCAATGGGGCACCGTGTTAAAAACCACCGGAGTTTTCAGCTTCATGGAGCGATACTGGGAGTGGCTTGAGGACGTACTTTCCCGCAGTAGAAGCACTTTGAAAAGGACTGGTTTATATAATGCCCTGAGTGCATCACTCTTGACTACTCCAAATGTCCAAGCATTATCCGTGCTTTTTTTGCGGCGTGGTGCCGGAGAGACGAACACACTTCACACCGATCTTTGGAGAGATGTCCATCTCCTTGCGGATTTATGGCACATTGGTGGACTTCCTGTCACTGGAGATTTGTACGAGGAGGTCATCCCCAACTTTGACGAGTTGATCTGTTTGGGCGCTCACCAAAGGGCAAAGTCCCTTCCCGTGAGTTGTCAGCATCTTTTTGCGGCCTATCTTCACTGCTTGGTTGGCGTCTATGACCATGAGGACCCGAAGGTTCCCCTTTCCCACTGGATTGATTATTGGTGTAAAAAGTCGACGGTGTACAAAAAGCCTGCTAATGTGAGAAAAGGAGCGTCTCGTCCTAAGGATACTCAAAACCCTAGTGGCGACATAGCAGAAAATCCTCGGCAATGGTCCCAAAAAGGCGAAGAGATGTTTGCTCGCCTTTATGTCGAAGAAAACTCAAGGGAGGAGTCCTTTCTTGCGGCTTTTATTGCTTGTTGGTTGTGTTTGTTCGCCCTCCCGTCTAATGATGCCACGATTAGGCCGTCAACTTTCAAAATGGCAAGTCTGATTGCTCAGGGGAAAACCCATTGTCTCGCCGTCCAATGTTGGCCAACATATATAGGGGGCTAAACATAAATGCACGTTCGTCTGCCCCAGAGCGAGGGGATGCTTGTCTTCCATGGCACTATGTCATAGGGTGGATTGCACGCTATTTTGGTACTCACCACAGAGCGCCCTCATCTTTGCCTGGTCCTATGATGGTTTCATACTCAGGTGTAGGAGGAGCCAAAAACATTAATGACCATGATGGAAGAGACCTTATCCACCGAGCTCGTGACGTCTTTTGGTTGGCGCCTGTTCCAAGAAGAGAAAAGACGGAGTTTAAGGTTGATGACGGTGAATTATCCACTCGAGAGCAGGTCTTCATTCGATCAGTGCGATCAAGCTTTTTGGTATTTCATGTTGAAATAGTGTCCTAAACCCAATCGGGTTGGACCGGATCCGACCGGGTCGGATCATTTCTACTATTTCTTTATGTTTATACATATATTAAATGGCTTTTATGTTGTCATATATCATTCTTTTAAAGAACCAATTATGAATTGTTATATGATAACGTCCTTAGTATTAAGCGTGATAGAGAAACCATGATAGGCGATTATGGTTGATGAGATCTCTAATCACTTTAATAAGTTTGATACTTAAATGTCTCTAGGCGATGTACTATTAAAGCAGGGCATTGATAGTATAAGCAGGACTAGCACGTATTAGATGTCTTCGTCTTTAAGGCGAGGATAGATCTCGTCTATCGAAGTGTAGAGACACTTGGGTATGCGTGGGCGTGTATTAGAATGCGACGTTACGTTCGGTGACCACTTACACGGATAAGTGTCACCTTATGTGGCGGTTGTGTAATTATCCTTTTGACCGAGTCTTCATGGCATCACGGTGTGGATTGTCATGCTTTGACACTATTGAGGTTTCCACAGCCACGGGCGATCATGCGGTAGTGATTGGGTATGATCTTCAAGCACGCGGAGTATACATGATTGGTCGTCCGGGAATCGCGTATCTATGTTTGGGATCGAATATCGAAATGGCCTTCTTATAAGGAATGTCTTACTCTCGTGAATCTTTGCAAAGTGGGAGTAAATGAGTTACCGAGAGAGCTTGATATCCAGATTATAAGATACGGTCGTTGATGTTTTGACACTCGACTAACGACCGTATGGATGTTATTACAGCGATAGGATTGTAAGTTACACGGTAACTGTTTCACATGAAAGGTAGTAGTCATTGCATTTGACTCTTCCGATGATTGGGGGTCACGGTGTGTTGCTAGACGCTATCCCGTGATCGTTAGGCATGAAGGGCATTTTCGTAATTTGCACTTTGTGTCTACGGCCAACATATTCGGAAGCCTATCGGGTCACACACATATGAACATCTAGTCGGATTAAAATGTGGTTATAGATGATAACCAAATAAGGAAAGTTTATCTCGAGACTATAAGGGTTATAGTGGTAAATTAATATGGTGGTATTTATTTATTATGAATAAATTAAATACAAGATATTAATAGTATTATATTAATTAAATAATATTCGGAAGCCAATTTATGGCTAAAGGTGGGTATAACTTATAAGTGTATAAGATACACTTGGATTGTGCAATTTAATTAATTGTATTACCATATATTAATATTAGATATTAATATTTATATATTTTGGCTCCCAGCGTGTGATGCATAATTGATATGCATGTGCATGATTGTTTCCAAAGTATTTATGTATAGATTTATTTGTGTAATATATATGTGATATATACACATGTGTAAATTGATTTATGGTAATAAAATAAAGATAGTCAATATTAGATATTGACAATATCTTGGAAATATTCAATATAAGATATTGACAATATCCTAGATTTATTTAATATGAGATATTGTAATAAATGAGATAAATCAATCAATTATATTTTCCTTATTTTATTGGGAAAAAGGTTTTCTTCCTTTCTACTCTATTGGGGCGCCACCTATGACTATAAATAAGAGGTGGGTGTCAAGCTCTTTTGTACATCACAATTCCAAGAACTAATAGTTCTTGTGTAAAATTGGAGAGCATCCTATAGAGAGTTGGAGAGAGGGGAAAAGGGCCGGTCTAGCAACCGGAGTTTTCCAATAGCAATCCATGATGGGATTCCGGCGGGCTGTTCGTGTGGACTAGCGGTAGAGGCCGAACACTTGGGCGGCTCTATGCAGAACTACTCTCCTTAGACGGTCAAAGCGTCGATCTTTTAGATCAACCAAGGTAACCACCGTCTACTACTTGTTTGTTTATTGCTTAAACGAAGTCGATCTTGGGTCGATAGGAAATAAATTTTTAAATTCCGCTGCGTTCCCGCGTAGATTTCCTAACAGTGGTAGCAGAGAGAGCTTCGAGCTTAAGCAATAAGCATGTTATTGTGCGTAGTTAATTTTATCGTTTAAATCACGTGATTAAAAGATGAAATATTTTTAATTCGCAAAATTGATACACACAAAAAAAAAGGGGGCAGCAATGGTGGTGCTCGGCCGATCGGCGGCGGCACCACCACCGTGTGATCGCCGCGCGGCGGCGCCTCCTCCGCCGCCGGTCGTTTGGCGTGACGCGGTGAACCAGTTTTGTTTTGTGTATTTTGTGATTTAATATGGTTCATAGTTGTGATTATTAATTTCCCTTTGTTTAGTTGTGTCGTAACCAATTGCTCAAATGGTTCAAATAGTTTGGGATTGGCCATGTATCAGATTAAAATAATAATGGCATTTCCAAAATTTGTTTGGAATAAGCGCAAGCCCTTCCAAATATTTGATTTGGGGAAAAGGCTGAGCTTGCGCCACTTCCAAAATTTTGATTTTGAAAAGTGGCTGCGCTTAAGCAAATTTGGTTTAAGAAACCAAAGCATCCTTTCGATTACGAATCAAAAGGAAAGAAACAAAAGAGAAATAATTTTAATTTTGATTTATTTTTAGAATAGTTCTAATTAATTAAAATTAAAATTAAAATCGCTTAAAATTAATCGTTAATTTTATTTCGATTAAAATCATTTAATTAATTAAATGTTAATTAGTTAATTGATTGGATAAAATTATTTAATAGATTAAATGTTAATTGATTAATTAAGACGCAAGTAGTTAAATTTTAATTTTATCTTTTTCATAAGATTTTATTGTATGGATTAGATATAGTAGATATAATATGATTATATGGACCCCGATTGATCGTGACTCAACCGATAGGATAGATGTAAATGATTTAATTTTTCTGTTGGTTTAAAAATTGTCCTAGGCCGTTATGAAGAACGTGACCTAGTTTATTTTACGCATTTATCCCATTCCGTTAGCTCCCCGTGTGCGGCGGGTGTATTTATTTTATTCGATAGAATTAAATGTAACAAGAATGGAGCAGAAGATGGAGACCAAAGAAAAGCGAAAATAAAGATCCCATTGGAGAATGGAGCATTAAAGATCCTATTGGCGGTTGCATTCTACCTTAGATTGTGACCCGCGGTTTCGTCGATTTGTATTCAAACCGCACTCTAGGAAAAGTCCATGATCATACCGGTTACTTTACGCATTTATTTATTTTGTGCTTGTATTTATTTTATATGATACGATAGATGCATGACTAGGCATGATCTATATAAATGTGTAGGATGTATGTCATAGAGATAGATATATTTGATGAGACCGTAATTAAAATTAATTAAGTGAATTAATTTACGTAAATACTTCCACAACAAAAATCAAGTCGAAAATTGTCTCCCAATATTATAAGCGACGGTGAAGAGCCTTTGTTCGGATCCACTGATCGGCCCTCGTCGGGAGTTGACCTACCACGGGTATATCGTCGTTATTGAGATATGATCGTATGAGATCTCGCGAATATTGGGTTATGACTTGACTAGAGTATTACGGTGATTGGCCTCGTCAGACCGTCTTATTCTAGAGGCAAGGGTTGACTACCACATAAAGATGTGAATTGTCAAAGAGTTGACTAGTCAACTACCAAGAGTCACATAGAGATGTGATTGGTAAGAGTTACATACCTTCGAATTATTCCGGTTGATCGGCCCTCGTCGGGAATCGGGGTAACCAGATGGGATCTTGGCCACTAAAGAATTTTTGAAAGATTCTTGAAAGTCAATTGGGAGTAGTTGACTAGTGGGAGCAAAATCATAAATCAAAAGACCATTTTTGATTTTGCGTGTATAAACAACAACACTCTTTTATTTTCATTTTTATGTTGTAGTTTTAGCAAACTTTATATTTATGTTTTATTCTCGATTAGTAAAACCAAATTATGACTGTTAATTTTGAGAAACGTTCTCAAATATGGTTGAGTAATTTTAATCCTTTTAAAATAAGCAATGACACAAGCAATCCCGTTATAGTAGTTGGAGACAAGGAGACTACATATTCAATGCAGTGCTCCAAGACTTTAATTATTAAAGAAAAGCGGAAGCTCGTGATATTGGATACGATCCAATATAATCATTCGTCGCAAATGCGATGACGAGTTATTCAAACGTTGGATAAGAATGACTAGACCGAATTTTGGAAATGATGTTTTCAAAATTGTAAGATTTAAGTATCGACTTAATTCTATCATTGCTTAAAGGTAGATTAAATAGTTAATGTTTTAAAAGGTTAAATAAACTATTTAATAAACTTTAGATTTTCTTTATGAAAGGAAATCAAAGACATAGCTCTTGTGATCTTTCTTAAGTCTTATGAAGACTACACCAAGAAATATTTACAAGTACTTGAAGGATTAAAAAGGAAATTTAGGGCATGTGCTTAAATAGAGAACTTATTGAAGTTTCTATTATAGGCAAGTGAGTTGAGATAAATCTATCTAAGTTCAAGTCAACTCTTAGATATATGATATCTTATGAGTGTGATTAAATTAGAAAGATTAAATCTGACATGGGAAGGTGAAGCAAACGTTGTAACACTTACCATATTGCGGATCTAGTAAACCGATAAGGAACTAAATAAATGTTATTATGCTCCGGTTCTTATGAAGAACATGCTTTCAGTTATTTGTTAGGATTTAGTAGACATATTCAATTGTAAAGATAAATGTTATTCTGATAAAGTTGGAAGGTCACTGAATCTAACATACTAGATTGATGTCACTGTATAGTTGATATATGTGATGAGATCTCGACTAAATATTTGTATGGCTGTTATCTTTGATATTTGTAGTTGTTCTAGATGTCGACTCTCTGGAAGAGAAACGTATAATCAAATGTCATTTAGATGATGTCTGAACCATGTGATTATGAATTATGTGGGTAATACTTATCTTATCCAAAGATGACTGAAATACCCTTTTTATGAAAAGGTTATAAAATCTAGAAAGTTGTCCAAAGCCTAAACATACCGATGTTTATTGGCTTATGACAATTAATGCCACAAATAATTGTTTGTTAATCTCTACGACTATTTTAGAAATAGTCAAGTGTACTTATTGAAGTACAACAATTCGGAAAGCCCGAAAAGTTCGAGCTAGTACGAATATGAGATTGATGAGCTACTTAGGAATTAATCTTCAATTGGATTGAAGTAATTAATACTCGAAAGGTGTTTGAAGTAAGTCGCCTGCAAAAGGAATAAGATTCTCCTTGAAGGATACCATCTTTTGGATACGCAATTAGATTGTGTTCCAAAATGGAAATAACACTTTATATGATAAAGGTGTGATGCAAGCCATGCGATGTATCCCTTACCCGTTCGGGATAGTGCCCTTATACTTAACCTAGTTCCAAAGAATAAAGGTTGAATAAATTCCATATTAGATATGGAAGAGGATAATGTCGAATCTATCTTAACCGATGATTTGAAGTTGTCATAGGCAAAGTCAGAAAGGCTTGGAGCCTAGTACGACATATGCAACTTTGTGGAATATCTTAGCAAGTACGCTAGATATTATTTACTTGTCCGCCGGAGCAAAATGCTTGTCTCCAAACATGTCATTTCTAGAGGAAGTGTTTCTTCCAAAAGAAACAGTGTGGGAGTGAATCAGTCTCAAAAGAGTTTGAGAACCACAAAGATATATTCAACCAATGGAACATGAAGCGGGCACGCCACATAGCGATGAGGTGTAGATCAACGCTCAAGTGCACACAAAAGTTCTGTAAGTCTCGTGGATAACCTCAAGCTCGAAAAGGTTGTTGGTATGTTCATCTTGAAGAATGAATATCTCACAACTTATGAAGGAATGTTTGAGAGGCAAGATTGAGAGATATGGCTAGAGCCATAATATCTCGAATTAGATTCCATCAAGTGACAACCAGGTTGTGAACCTAGTCTGTCTTACCCAAGGAGTGTCCTGAAAGGTCGACATGGATAGTAATATGATTACCATAAGGCTATAGTGACGGGTGAAGGGTATGAGGTGTAAACCTTGTAATTACCTTTATCTTTGCCAAATTTGAGCCCATTCTATTCAGATGATGCTTGTTATAACTTCGTATCATGGCTATATGATAGTGTTGAAGAGGCGTTAGGCGAAAGCTCAATGTTCATAGAGCGATAACATGATATGTAAGCCCACGAGATCCATTTATGGACTCAAACAAGTTTCTCTAGACGATTTCTTTGTTTAATAATCAAAAGAGTTTGATTTAGTCAAAAGAAGGATATGCCCAATGTGCAAGATGGATAGTGGGAGTGTGTTATGATTTTTGAGCAAGGTATTAGATATCTATCTCGAGAATTATCACCCCATGTCACAGTCAATTAATGTTTGGTAGTTCAAGGTCTTTGTTAAAGCACTTGGATTAGCGAGTTCTTATTTTAGAAATAAGAATCTATAGCGATAGATTTAATCTTTGTTAGATTATAGTTTACCTATATAGATGTGATGCTAAAAGAAGTTTAGCATAGATCGCGAGATCTGTCTATGTTAGGACATTGGTCCTAAAGATAAGGTGAAAGATGATGCTTATGGAAGGTTTCGCCGCTCTCTGCGATAGGAACCATCTTATAGTGATGCCGGATGTTCATAGTCCATGAATAGTCATGAGCAAGTATGAAAGTAGATCTGGTGAAGGTTGAGAATACCCTTAACCAAGTTAAGGAAAATTTTCTAGTTTATTGAAACTTGGAATTAAATAAACGTAGATATCTACGGCGTATATCCCGAGTCTTACGAAGGCGAGTGGGAGCTCTGATGCTGGGTTTGCAGTCACTTTGATTAAGTGATACAGTGAGCTGGAAATGTTCTAGCATATGGGTCACTGTAAATTCTACAACTAGGCCAAAACACAGTAGTACCTTAGAGGCGCTAGCCGAGGAGGCGATACATGGATCTAGAAGGTTCATTCACGAACCTTGTACGGTTCTTCCACCTTTCTATATAGGCGATATAGTAAGTGGATTCATTGCTTGAAGCAAGGACCAGGGTCTCGTCGAGAGATTCATGTGTGTGTTGAGGCGGTTCCTTTGACTTGGTCGTTTGGAACATGATATGAAGATAGTCTGAGTCCCCACGGATAGCGATCCGTTTATGGCTAGGGCTAGTTGCGAGTATTGCATAAGATTCTTGTGTTTCAACTTGGTCTTGTGTGTGCGAGTGATTGGTTTTAGGCCAAGTGGGAGATTGTTGAAATAGTGTCCTAAACCCAATCGGGTTGGACCGGATCCGACCGGTCGGATCATTTCTACTATTTCTTTATGTTTATACATATATTAAATGGCTTTTATGTTGTCATATATACATTCTTTTAAAGAACCAATTATGAATTGTTATATAATAACGTCCTTAGTATTAAATCGTGATAGAGAAACCATGATAGGCGATTATGGTTGATGAGATCTCTAATCACTTTAATAAGTTTGATACTTAAATGTCTCTAGTCGATGTACTATTAAACAGGGCATTGATAGTATAAGCAGACTAGCACGTATTAGATGTCTTCTGTCTTTAAGGCGGGGATAGATCTCGTCATCGAAGTGTAGAGACACTTGGATTGTACGTGGACGTGTATTAGAGAATGCGTACGTTAGACTGACCCACTTACACGGATAAGTGTCACACTATGTGGCGGTTGTGTAATTATCCTTTTGATCGGAGTCTTCATGGCATCACGGTGTGGATTGTCATGCTTTGACACTATTGAGGTTTCCACAGCCACGGGGCGATCATGCGGTAGTGATTGGGTATGATACTGAAGCATGTGGAGTATACATGATTGGTCGTCCGGGAATCGCGTATCCTATGTTTGGGATCGAATATCCGAAATGGCCTTCTTATAAGGAATGTCTTACTCTCGTGAATCTTTGCAAAGTGGGAGTAAATGAGTTACTTCGAGAGAGCTTGATATCCAGATTATAAGATACGGTCGTTGATGTTTTGACACTCGACTAACGACCGTATGGATGTTATTACAGCGATAGGATTGTAAGTTACACGGTAACTGTTTCACATGAAAGGTAGTAGTCATTGCATTTGACTCTTCCGATGATTGGGGGTCACGGTGTGTTGCTAGACGCTATCCCGTGATCGTTAGGCATGAAGGGCATTTTAAGTAATTTGCACTTTGTGTCTACGGCCAACATATTCGAAGCCTATCGGGTCACACACATATGAACATCTAGTCGGATTAAAATGTGGTTATAGATGATAACCAAATAAGGAAAGTTTATCTCGAGACTATAAGGGTTATAGTGGTAAATTAATATGGTGGTATTTATTTATTATGAATAAATTAAATACAAGATATTAATAGTATTATATTAATTAAATAATATTCCGGAAGCCAATTTATGGCTAAAGGTGGCGCAACTTATAAGTGTATAAGATACACTTGGATTGTGCAATTTAATTAATTGTATTACCATATATTAATATTAGATATTAATATTTATATATTTTGGCTCCCAGCGTGTGATGCATAATTGATATGCATGTGCATGATTGTTTCCAAAGTATTTATGTATAGATTTATTTGTGTAATATATATGTGATATATACACATGTGTAAATTGATTTATGGTAATAAAATAAAGATAGTCAATATTAGATATTGACAATATCTTGGAAATATTCAATATAAGATATTGACAATATCCTAGATTTATTTAATATGAGATATTGTAATAAATGAGATAAATCAATCAATTATATTTTCCTTATTTTATTGGGAAAAGGTTTTCTTCCTTTCTACTCTATTGGGGCGCCACCTATGACTATAAATAAGAGGTGGGTGTGTCTTTCTTTTGTACATCACAATTCCAAGAACTAATAGTTCTTGTGTAAAATTGGAGAGCATCCTATAGAGAGTTGGAGAGAGGGGAAAAGGGCCGGTCTAGCAACCGGAGTTTTCCAATAGCAATCCATGATGGGATTCCAAGGCGGGTGTTCGTGTGGACTAGCGGCAGAGGCCGAACACTTGGGCGGCTCTATGCAGAACTACTCTCCTTAGACGGTCAAAGCGTCGATCTTTTAGATCAACCAAGGTAACCACCGTCTACTACTTGTTTGTTTATTTCTTAAACGAAGTCGATCTTGGGTCGATAGGAAATAAATTTTTAAATTCCGCTGCGTTCCCGCGTAGATTTCCTAACATTTCACCAAGATGGAAGATGCTTTTCTGAACCGTATAGCCCATACCGGTTTGCACGGAAGTTCGGGTTCTTCCAAGTCGTCCCTAAGGAGTTTCCTGATGATGAACGTCGTATAACAGCTGCGACTGGAAAACAATTGTGGGAAAGATACTTTACCCCCAAGAGTCGCCTCAAGATAGTGTTTCCTACGAGTCTTAAAGAATATCATCGACATATTTCTTCCAACTTTGGCGCGTGGTGGTTGGAAGTGCATGGCACGTACTTGTTTGATGTGAGATCTTCTCTGGTTGCCACTGTTAATAGAGGCACTATCAAAGCAAAACAAAATACCCCCGTGGTCAAGATAAAAAATATTGAACTTCCACAACCGCATAAGGAAGCAATTCATGATCCTCACCATGATCTGAAAAGGGTTGGAAAGTCTAAGGAAGTTCGTCCAGATTCGAGGGAGAAGAGACATCTTGACAAGGCAGTGGCTGCCAGTGGCAGCTCTTCTCATGGCGACGTTAATTGGAAGCGTCTAAAGAAGGGACTTGAATCACAGGTAATCTCTTACTCTTTAGAAGATATCGACATTAACTGGTCAAATTTCCTTAATAGAGTCCCATCTTTGGGTGATTTTGACATCAACTTCCTGAGGACTGTAAGTTTTTGTTTTTTGTTTTTTTTTGTTTTTTTTTTATACCATATTTATTGCTCATTCATTCTCTTTTTATTTATTTTTTAATTTTTTTGCAGTTGGAGAATGAACCTCTTTACGTAGCTGACCTTCCGCAACGAAAAGAGCCTTCAACCAATGGTCCTGATGCTTTCACTTTAGTGCTTCAGGATCACCACTTGCCTGCGACCTATGGAGAAAACGAGGTCTCATCGGCAGCGCCTCAAATCCTTGATGGGACTTCTTGCCAGGTGCCTGACAATGGTGCGGAGAACGTGCGTGCCATTTCTCATTCATCGAACCGCACCACTGAGGTTACATCGAGCGTGGAGCCTCTTAAGAGAACGCGGGCGGAGATACCTCCTACTCATCAGCATCTATCACCCATGGCGGCTTCAGAGTTTAACTCTGGACATATCATCGAAGATTGCTGATAGCAAAATAACTAACTGCTAACTTTAACCGACAGAGTATCGGGTCAACAGTAGTATAATGGTAACAAGGTCGAATCCACAGGGAATAACGTTTAAGTACCAAAGTCGACGTAGAACTTCGTTCAGGCGATCAAAGTTGTGGTGGAGAGTATTATAACTAATGCAGAAAATAAATATTATTCTAACGGATTTATCCAGGTGATTAAAAAGTATAGCCGAGCCATGATCCAACAAAGTTATCTCCCCACGGGAAAAACTTGATAAAGAGTGTGTTTTATCCGATTTAGTTTATACGACATTCACGGGTGTCAACTCCTAATTACGGTGTTAAGGTCTGAACAACTCTTACTTAACCCCATACTAGGTTTATTAACCCTCCTTTAGAGAGCTAACTTGCCTAACATGGTTGACCGGAATAAAAGTCGCTAAAAAAACCTCACAAAAACATAGTTTTAACGTATCACTTAGGTTGTCGATCTAACGATTAAGGCTATGTTTTAGTGATTCTAATACACGTTTCATTCATCTCGTAAAGATAAGAATCTCACATAGGCATAGTCCTGACCTGTCACTCAGATTGTCAATCTGACAATCAAGACTATGATTAGTGATACTCATATCCCACATCTCACCGCAAAATACATTTATAAGCTTGATGTAACAATGAACAAGGTTGTCAATCTCATTCAAAGTTATTAACATGATCAAAAAAAGTTTTAAAACATGAACGTTTATCATAAAAAACGTTTAATTAAGCACAACACAACTCCCATCTCGTCTCCCGATGGTTGATTTCACCCGTTTTCACATATTTCGGCTATGAAAAGTTTAGCTACCCATATAAACGGATTCTGTCAACATGTCATGGATTAAAATGGCGGGAAGTTTTACATAATAGCCTTCTGTCAATATGGCAGAATTCTATTAAAACCAAATTAAAACCGAAATCCAATCATTTGTCAGATTCTCCTATATATGGATACTACTATGAGATACATATATATATATATATGAGAATGAAAGACACAAGAAACAACAAGAAAGAAATAGCTAGATATAGATATAACAATAATGAGAGAAAACAAAAGCAAACTTACTATTATAACAGAGATATCTTCGATTACATATAAAAAAACTTGATATTACAACGATTTCAGCAACACCGAACTTCCAATAATTTCCCGAGCATTACAACGATACTATTATTACTAAATTTATTTCGGCATAAGGCCTTATATACAATCCTAAAAACTAAAGAAAAATAAGAAGGATATATATATATATATATATATATATAATGGTGTGTCAGCTTGCTCTCCGAATGCTTCCTTATATAGGCAAAGTTCCAAGGGCCGGACCAGTCCTTGATATGGCCGGACTGGTCCGGCCTAATGATGACATTCACCTCCCCTTAATTTCCAATTTACGGATAAAAATTTATATTTTGGAATAAAACTTTAAAAATTCATGTCTTGAGTTCTGGATCTCCAAATGATATGATTCAAGAGGCATTGGAAAGCTCGTTGAAAAATCTACAACTTTCATGAAGGACTCTTCTTCAGAAAATGTCGTTTTGATGAGCACTTCGTTTGTCGAAGACATTTCTCGATTACCACTAAATCGAATCGATTAGCCACTTGACCACTTGACTTAATGATACTTGAGTTGTAGAAGTCCGATTGACGTGATTAAAAATGCGTTGGAAAGCTCTTTCAAAGATCTACAACTTTCATTAAGGACACTTCTTCAGAATATGCCGTTTTAATGAGCCATTTGTTCGTCGAAGATATAATTCGTTAGTGATACCACTAACCACTGAGCCACTTGACCACTTGAGTTAGTGGCACACTCTTATATCCCTAAAAATACCTCTTTTAGGCCTCAAAACATGTCATTACTCGGGATTTTGGTCAACCTATAATTCTGCAATAAACCACCAAAATTCCAAACGAATCCGACACGACACTCCGGTTACTAAACCGGTACAAAAACTAATAAAAACACATAAAAATACGATATTTTATAAAATATTCATGACTTATATATTTTTATGAAATTTAGGAATTAACGACTCGAAATGATACAAAAGTGCTCAAAATGATATTAGAAATGGAGTAAAATGTTATGAAAATAACTGTGAATTTTTTCCTCATCACAACCCCCAACTTAGCTTTTTGGTCGTCCTCGAGTAAAACAAGCGATAAAATAAAATGAATGAGGGATAAATTCATGAAAAGATAAGATGTAAGGACAACGGATGATGAAACCATTGAATCATAACCACGCTGCGTTAACCTCAATATAAATGTATAGCAGATTTGTGTGTGTGACAAGCCTTTTCAATTTCCACTATCCTCTCTTGAATAATTCAAGCAAAGCGCACAAGTATCCATTCAGAGGCACCCTAATGACTTTCCTAGGTATAAGCGAATGATTTCACACAAAGTCCTCTCGTGTACTTATTAGGATAATCCCTAAAGCATATCATTCGGTTTATACTGGGGATAGTCAGAAGATAACTAAGTTTTCAACCATGCTTAATTCATTCCCAACAATAGGATGTTTTGTGATAACACCCTAGCTGGACTTAATTTCACATGTGTAGCATATGCCTTCATTCCCAGCAATAGGATGTTTCGTGATAACACCCTAGCTGGACTACTATCATCAGGCAGTCGCCCTCTTTCCCAGCAATAGGACGTTTCGTGATAACACCCTAGCTGGACTACTATCATCGGGCAGTCGGGAGCTTTTAAACCTCATAGTGGTATAGGACGTTTCGTGATAACGCCCTACCGCACTCAAATCATTGGTAGCTACAACCGACATATAATTGGCTCATCTTAATTTGGTATTTTTCTTTTCATTCCAATTTCCCAAAGAACTTAACTATTATCCTTCCTATCACATTCAAACCTTCAGATATTCACAGTACACGTTCAAAAGTTAGGTACTAAGTTACTGCAATTATCTCTAGAATAACCACTAGGATACTGAATGGATACAGTTTAAAATTTTCGCTTCAATATCAAAGGCTTACGTGAACAATGAATTCATGTTACACAAATAAATTTGGGGTTAAAATGCACTTGCGGTTCACTTTGGTTATATACATCCAAATCGATCATTACATCATCAAATCCATGAAATATATACCTTATACAATTTATTTTAATCAACTAAATAATGCTAAAAAAGATCGAAAACTAAGGGATTTTTACGATACAAAATAAACACTTAATGCCATTCTTAGACCAACCTCGACTCTACCCCCACTTACTTAACTTGCAATGTCCCAAGCGTGACTCGAGATAGAGAGGAAGACTTAGCTTATAAACTGGCGGAAAGGTGCTACCGAATCCCGTGAATGACCATGAGAAAACACGACCGAATCCCTATACAAAACCAAAACAAAGAAAACACGGGACATGGTCCTCGTAAGCAAGACATCGAATAGGGATAGGAGAATAATAAGAAAATGGCCCTGTCACGTCAGAAAATTCGATAGGCAATATGTGCATACATATCATATAGAGCATATACATATCATAGTCAAGGCATCAATTCAAATTGGAAACAGACTAAATCATAAAATGTAGTGAGTCTTTTATACCCAGATTCTCAAGGGTTCTGTCAAAACAGTCCAACAACCTAAGTCCAAGAAATGATGCATTTGAATTATTTTTTTTCTGTATTCTACCTAGAGATTTTCGGATAACCACCTAATCGTTCTCTTTTAATGACATTCAAACACTCATCCTGAGACTTGGTTGTGCTTTGTGTTCAACTTCCATTATGATTATATTTCATTAAGACTAGTCGTATCCAAATTATTATTATTTAACGGGCTGCCTCCCGGTAGCGCTTTTGTTTAACGTCGTTTGCTCGACAGAGACTCAGAAACGATATATCAATACTCGGGATCAGTCAAATGCACAATTTCGAGAGCCTCATCGAATGGTAACTTCTTATACGTTTTTAGACGAAGGCCGTTCGTGATGAACGTTCCATGCTTCGGATGTGTTACCTCGATGGCTACTGAGTCGAAAACTCGCAATACCGTATATGGTCCTGACCACCTTGACTTAAGTTTGCCTTGAAATAAATGGAGGCGAGTATTATAGAAAAGGACCTCATCACCTACGTTTAAAATGCGAGGTTTGATCAACTTATCATGAAGCATTTTGGTCTTTTCCTTAAATTTCGCCGAACAATCGTAAGCTTGAAAGCGAAACTCGTCTAACTCGTTCAACTGAGCCATTCTTCTTTCACCGATTAATGTGTCATCCATATTTAGATTCTTAATCGCCCAATAGGCCTTATGCTCTAACTCTACGGGGAGATGGAAAGCCTTGCCAAAAACAAGCATGTAGGGTGACATACCTATTGGTGTCTTGAACGCAGTTCGGTGTGCCCAAAGCGCATCATCTAACTTCTATGACCAATCCTTAAGATTAGAATTGACTGTCTTCTCCAAGATTCTTTTAATTCCCCGATTGGACACTTCTACTTGGCCACTAGTCTGAGGGTGGTAGGCAGTGCCTAACTTATGAGTGACCCCATACTTCATTAAAAGCTTATTGAAATCTTTATTTGCAAAGTGACTTCTATTGTCACTGATTATCGCTCAAGGTATTCCAAACCGGGATAGAATATGTTTCTTAAGAAACCGTATGACTACATGTTTATCGTTAGTAAGCGAAGCAATTGCCTCAACCCACTTTGAAAGCGTAATCACAAAGCGACGAGGAATGTACTGATTCCCGAAAGAAGACGGATATGGTCCCATGAAGTCTAATCCCCATATATCAAAAACTTCACACACTATTATCGGTTTTAGGGCATCTCATTTCTCTTGAAATCCTCCCTGAGCGTTGATGAGCGTTACATGTCTTAACATACGCATGTGCATCCTTGAAAATAGTGGGCCAAGAGAACCCACTTTGTAACACCTTCAATGTTGTTCTCTCGCTGGAGAAGTGGCCACCGGCCTCTTTATCATGGCGAACGAGAGAATACTCACTATCTCACTTGTCATCAACACATCTCCTCAGATTCCATCTCGCACAAAGCCTAAAAAGTAAGGGATCTTCCCACACATATCGGTTCACCTCACTATAGAACTTCTTCTTCCTGGTTCTCATCAAACTCGGGATCTACGAATCCACACTCACGATAATTAAAGATGGGGCATACCATGGGTTTCCTTTCTTTCCTCTCTGCGAGAAAATTTCCTCGCTTAACCGGGAGCATCGTATCCACTACGAACAACTGCTCATCCCGAAAACGGTCATCAATCTCAATTTTTGTAAAACATCTCTCTTCACTCGGCTCCATCCTACTCAGATGGTCAGCTACTACGTTCTCACACCCCTTTCTATTCTTAATCACTACATCGAACTCTTGAAGAAGCAAGATCCACCTTAACAAGCGTGGTTTTGCATCCTTCTTGGCAAATAAGTATTGCAACGCAGCATGGTCAGTGTGAACTATGACTTTCGATCCAACCAAGTATGACCGGAACTTGTCGAAAGCAAAAACAACAGCTAAAAGTTCATTTTCAGTTGTGGCGTACTTTTGTTGAGCCGAGTTCATGGTATGACTCGCATAGGTAGGGCGAAACAACTTGTCAACCTTCTGACCTAGGACAGCTCCTACGGCATAATCACTCGCATCACACATCACTTCGAACTCCTTAGACCAATCAGGTGCTACCAAGATAGGAGCTGAAGTAAGAAGTTTCTTAAGAGTTCGAAAAGCATCTAGGCATGCCGTATCAAAAACACAAGGGGCACCCTTCATCAATTGAAGAGTAAGAGGTCTAGCAATGTGGGAAAAACCAGGAATGAATCTACGATAAAAACCTGCATGTCCCAAGAATGAACGTAGAGTCTTCAGATTTGTAGGCACAGGAAGCTTAGAAATTGCCTCTATTTTTGCTCTATCGACCTCTATTCCTTTACCCGATACCTTATGTCCTAAAACAATTCCTTGAGTTACCATGAAATGACACTTTTCCCAATTTAAAACCAAGTTTGTCTTTTCACAGCAACGCAAGCACCTTATCAATATTCGACAAACACTCATCAAAAGTATCACCAAAAACGCTAAAGTCATCCATAAAACTTCCATGAAATGCTCTATCATATCGGCAAAGATAGCCATCATGCATCATTTGGAACGTCATGGTGCATTACACAACCCAAACGGCATTCTTTTGAATGCAAAGGTGCCATACGGACATGTGAATGTAGTCTTATCTGGTCATATATATCGATGTGAATTTGATAATAGCCACTAAAACCGTCCAAAAAGCAAAGAAATGCATGACCACTCAGACGCTTCTAGCATTTGATCAATAAAGGGTAGGGAAAATGATCTTTCCTAGTCTTATCATTCAAAGATAAAATCAATACAAACTCTGTGACCAGTAACTAAACGAGTAGGAATGGGCACACCTTTTTCATTAAGCTCAACTGTGATGCCTCATTTCTTAGGCACGACTTGTGTGGGACTCACCCATTCACTGTCGGAGATTACGTAGATTATTCCTAACTCAAGCATCTTTACCACGTCTTTTCTTACCACTTCTTGCATATGTGGGTTCAGCCGTCTCTGAAATTGCCTAACCGGCTTGGCACCTTCTTCCAGGATGATCTTGTGCTTGCAGATATCAGCACTAATCCCTTTTATGTCAACCATCTTCCATCCGAAGGCCTTTTTGTGTTTCTTCAAGACGTGGATCAACTTAGCTTCCCTGAAAAAGGTTTAGTGAGGACGAAACAATAAGAGGAAGTAATTCATCAGTTCTAAAAACACATACTTTAAATGCTTAGGAAGTGGCTTCGGCTCGGATCAAGAGGTGGTTCCTCGATTGACGGCTTTGGCGGCTTGCCGATCAAACCGAGCTCTAGCTTCTTATTCCACTTGCGTCGACAAAAGGAGTTGCCTCCAAATGATATACCTGAACTTTCATTTGTGGATCGTCATCCTCTGCGGTGCTTGACTTCATCAAGCATTCTTCCATTGGTTCTTGGTATCCCTGTAGGTTAGTGTGCTCCAAAATACAAGGATATATAGTATCAACAGATAAACAATCACTCTTTTCATCATCAGGATGCTTCATTGCATTATAGACATTTATGGCTACACTCTCCTTCCCGACTCGTAGTATAATCTCTCCCCTCTTAACGTCTGTCAAGGTCTCTCCTGTGTTCAAGTAAGGCCGACCTAACAAAAGCGGGGCATTGACATCCATATCTAAGACTACGAAGTCAACGGGGAAAACAAACTTGTCAACCTGCACTAACACATCTTCAGCTACCCCCATTGGTTTCCTAACAGACCTATCTGCCATCTGTAGGGTCATCCCTGTTGGTTCTAACTTACCCAACCCCAATTTCTCATACACTCCTCTAGGCATCAGGCTCACAGAAGCCCCTAGATCACATAGCACATTTTTAAACACAGTTTCTCCAATGGTAATTGGGATGGTAAAGCTACCTCTATCCTGCAACTTGAGGGTATCCTATTATCAAAGATTGCAGAACATTCCTCACTCAAATGTACCATCTGTTGCATCTTCTCCTTACTCGACAACATTCCTTTCAAAAACTTAAAGTATGGGGAATGCTCAAATTGCCTCTAATAGGGAATATTCACCTCTACCTTTCTTAAGAGATTCGAAATTTTGCTCGACCTTGAGTCAAGTATGTCCTTCTGGGTCCCCTAGGAGGATAGGGTAAAGTATTAACATCAAAATCGGGGGAGGAGGAGGAATTCTGTTTTCTTACCTCTTTCTTTAAGCGACGAGGCTTCTTCTTCTTTGATGTCCAATACCACATAGTCGTTCTTGGTCTTGCCCTTCCATCGCTTTACGGTTTGCCTCGGCCAATGCCTTTTTTCGTTGCTTCCAATTCTTTCCTCATTTCAGCCATTTCTTTCTTCACACTGCCAACTTCCAAGTCCTCAATCTCGACTTCACCATACATGGCCCCTTCACGGTCGACTGCCTTCTCTTTCTCGGCCTTATCAGTTTCTGCTTTTTCAGCCCATAATTCCTTCTTCTTATCACTCAGCCCAACCTCTTTACCACTTCGTGTGAACACAGCATTCACATCCTTTGGGTTTCTCTCAGTGTTACTTGGAAGTCCACCACTCAGATTTGTTTTCAATGTGTCGGTTATTTGACCCACTTGGGTCTCCAAGTTCGAATGGCGAATGTGTGGTCACTTTTGCTCTACAAACATTCTTGTTTAGCTCGAAAGCTTGATCATGTCTAACCTTTCCGAAGTATCTCTCGGGCGTCTTCGAACACGTAATTGTTTGATTCTCGATTTGTTTTGGTTGTTCTAGTGCGAGATGAGCATTCGGATCCGATAGGTGCCGAATTATTATTTCTCAATGGTTGGCTCGCTTGCGATTCGATTACTTTGTCGGCCCCGATTACGATTCCAACCTTGATTTCGCCCCATTACGCCGCTTCTTCTTTCTTTGTTGGCCTTGTGGATCGAGATTGCGGTTACATTGTTTTGATTCCGGCCTTGATTCGATTATTCGGTATGAACTCGATTACGGGGGTTCTAATTCCAAGGTCGGTTGTACGGGCTTTGGTTTTGCCTAAAGCCTTGGTTCTGATTACTATTTCGATTCCAATTCTGATTCTGCCCCTGGTTCCAACCTTGATTCTGCTGATTCTGATTCCATTGCCCTGGTTTCCTTGTCCAACATAATTCACATCATATTGTTGTGAATCACTACCCATACCATAATCCATTTGAGGCCCTTGCCGATTATCAAAGTTACGATTCCTTTATTCTTTGGCCAAACTCTTGCCGATTCATATTCATTTGACCCATTGTATAGATATCCATTCATTTGTTGGTCATTCGATTTCCCAACCATTGTTGACCTGGAGTAGGTCGCAATCTGTTGTGGATAAGTGGGTTTTTCGATGATGTACATTCCATGGCCGAATGTCCACCTCCACAAACCGGCATTCTTGTGTTTTCTTTCTTTCTAACTCCATTCGGTCCATCTTTAGTACCATTTCTTGCATCTTATCGTGTATAGCCGATTCTCTATCAAGTTCTTCTTTCAACGACTTCACACTTTCCATTGGGGCTTTCTTCTTCTTTCTACTGGACCCCCATTGTCCTTCTCCTCCTTCGCTGCATTCTCAACTGTCTCATAGCTTGTGTCGGGCGGCGGCAGATTCATAATGTCTCCACCATGGCGGCATTCAGCTTGTTCTGGTCCATCGGCTCTAAGGCCCTGAATATATAACATAATGACTTGCTCCACCGTAGAAAAACCGTGTGGAGGGCATCTCTTCAGTAAACCCCTAAATCTCTCATAAGTCTCTTTTAATGTCTATCCCTCGAGACCGTCAAACGAAGAGATTTCTTCTTTCAGATCTAACATCTTCGCCGGAGGAAAGTACTTTTTCAGAAATACTCTCGCTACATCTGCCCAGGTATGCAATGAATCATTGGGTAATGAATCGAACCAATCCTTTGCGGCTCCTCTCAATGCAAACGGAAAAACGATTAACTTCACCGCCTCGTCACTCACCCCATTATATTTCATCGTTCCACAAATTTGGAGAAAGTGGTCAAGGAAACTGTTCGGGTTCTCAGTTGATTTCCCGTGGAATAGAGCATGTTCCCCCAACATGTTCGTAATGTTTCGTTTGATGTCCATGTTGTTTGCATTAATTGGGGCACTCTAATGGGATTGTGCCCTATAACTTCCCGAGGAGTAGTGGCGTAATCTCGGCAAACCCTCGGTCATTGCACTCTTTCTTTGAGCCATCTGTGGCTGATAATCCTGTTGTTGTTGTTGTTGATAATCCTGCGGCATAGGTGGTTGCTGATTATATGGGTTTTGGAACCCCTGTTGATTTCCTTGATTCTCTAGCATCTGCAATATTCGATTTACCGTCTCTTGGTCTAATTCGGGTCCTAAGTTCTGCGTGATTCAATATTTTGTCCTCCCTCGCATCTTGCCCAATCTCATCCCTCCGATTAAGCCGTGGGGTTCTCAACCGATTTAATATTGTGTTGTCATCTCTTGACGGCTCATGACAAGGGTCCTCGGTGGAGTATGCAATGGTAGTGTTGCGTTACCACCAAGAGTGTGTCGAGGTTTGCCCTTGTACATTGTGCTCGCTCAAGCAGGGCTCTTTGCCATCTCTATGAGTTGGTGAATCCTCCATTCTTTCGAGGATTTCGACAATGAACTCTCTACTACCCATTCTTCCTCTAACAAAGGGTTTGGACTGGCAATCAGAGGTTCTCCTCGGTGCTGACTGTTTCTATGACGTGCGTAAGCTTCAATTTCTTCAATTGGCTCGATGAGTGGTTCTTTGGAGCTTCGGGTCATTCACTGACAAACAAGAAACAACGAGAAAGAAAGAAAAAAAAAACGACCTAAGCCCAAGCTTTCGGTCAACTTACAAGATATCAAACGTTGTGTTCCCCGGCAACGGCGCCAAATTGCTTGATAGCAAAATAACTAACTGCTAACTTTAACCGACAGAGTATCGGGTCAACAGTAGTATAATGGTAACAAGGTCGAATCCACAGGGAATAACGTTTAAGTACCAAAGTCGACGTAGAACTTAGTTCAGGCGATCAAAGTTGTGGTGGAGAGTATTATAACTAATGCAGAAAATAAATATTATTCTAACGGATTTATCTAGGTGATTAAAAAGTATAGCCGAGCCATGATCCAACAAAGTTATCTCCCACAGAAAAACTTGATAAAGAGTGTGTTTTATCGATTTAGTTTATACGACATTCACGGGTGTCAACTCCTAATGCGGTGTTAAGGTCTCAACAACTCTCACTTAACCCCATACTAGGTTTATTAACCCTCCTTTAGAGAGCTAACTTGCCTAACATGGTTGACCGGAATAAAAAGCTGCTGAAAAAACCTCACAAAAACATAGTTTTAACGTATCACTTAGGTTGTCGATCTAACGATTAAGGCTATGTTTTAGTGATTCTAATACACGTTTCATTCATCTCGTAAAGATAAGAATCTCACATAGGCATAGTCCTGACCTGTCACTCAGATTGTCAATCTGACAATCAAGACTATGATTAGTGATACTCATATCCCACATCTCACCGCAAAATACATTTATAAGCTTGATGTAACAATGAACAAGGTTGTCAATCTCATTCAAAGTTATTAACATGATCAAAACAAGTTTTAAAACATGAACGTTTATCATAAAAACGTTTAATTAAGCACAACACAACTCCCATCTCGTCTCCCGAGGGTTGATTTCACCCGTTTTCACATATTTCGGCTATGAAAAGTTTAGCTACCCATATAAACGGATTCTGTCAACATGTCATGGATTAAAATGGCGGGAAGTTTTACATAATAGCCTTCTGTCAATATGGCAGAATTCTATTAAAACCAAATTAAAACCGAAATCCAATCATTTGTCAGATTCTCCTATATATGGATAATACTACAGATACATATATATATATATAACGAGAATGAAAGACACAAGAAACAACAAGAAAGAAATAGCTAGATATAGATATAACAATAATGAGAGAAAACAAAAGCAAACTTATTATTATAATGAGATATCTTCGATTACATATAAAAAACTTGATATTACAACGATTTCAAAGAACACCGAACTTCCAATAATTTCCCGAGCATTACAACGATACTATTATTACTAAATTTATTTCGCATAAGGCCTTATATACAATCCTAAAACTAAAGAAAAATAAGAAGGAGATATATATATATATATATATATATATATATATATATATATATATATATATATATATATATCATACTTAGTCTTATATGGTAGTACCTTTTAAATCTGCATAAGCAGTACTACCGTTTTTGTCGTATAGTGTTTTTCCCCACCTTTTTTTTTTTTTTTTTTTTTTCTTTCCTTATTGCGTGGCATCAAATCTGAGCTTCTATCTATGCGTGGCATCAAATCTGGGCTTCTTCTTCCACGTTTTTTTTCTTCAATCCACCACCGCCATTTTCCGCCTGTCGTTCTTCATCTCTTCCACTCCTCTCCTCCACTCATAGATTTCCAGTGTATAATGGACGTTGAAGGGAAGTGCTTCTGCTTGCTCTCCATTTCGTTTTTCTGCTATTGTTCTCCTCTTTCTGTGGAAGCTGTTCTTGGTATTATTTCCTCCGGCGTTTCAAAATCCGAAAGGTAAGGGGGTTTCGTTTATATTTGGGTTCTGTAACTCTTCTGAATGTCGATTACCTGTTTTCCTTCTGCAATTATTCTTTCTGGTTTTCAATTGGGGTGCCAAAGATTACGTTTTGGGTTGCTTTTTTTTGCATTTCTGGGCTTTCGTTTCTGCTTTTGTTCTACAACTCTTCTCAGTTTCAATTATTTGCTTCCCTCCTACATTTGTTCTGGATTTAAATTGTTGTGCAAAAGATGACGTTTCTGTTGTATGTCTGCTTGGTAATTTGAAATGTGCTGCGTCTGTATCCATTGGTTTGCAGATGTTTTTTAGCACTAAATAAATTCAGCCATATCTTAAATTTCTTGGTTTCAAAACGGAATTCTTTCATAAATGCTGGCTGTTTGCTTTTATATCTGTGGTGTACTTGGTTTTGTTATTTGACATATGGTAGGTGCATGCAGCAATTTCATAGTTTTAGCTTATGGTGTAAAGGATCTTGCAGGTTATGTTAGATTGTTTACTTTTAAAATTATGTCTATTGTTAGGTACTGAATATTTGCTATGGTTATTTGCTATGGTTTTCTGTAGTGAACATTGTTACTCTTTTTATTTCTTCCCAATGCACCTTGTGCGTTTCTTTCCTACTGTTTTTTCACTGTATTTTTATTCCTCCCCAGCTGTTATTTATTCAGTTTTAGAATTTGTATCTATTGCATCATAGCATTGGCTGCTAAAGCATGGAAGATGAACCATAGTATCTCTTTGGGAATGAATAACAGTATTTGTATCTGTTGTCATTGTATTGGTTGCTCAGGTTATAAGATTAAAAAAATTACTATTTTGAGATGAATGACATTACAAACAGATTTGGAAATAACTAAATGCACATTCCACTTAGAAAATTTTTAGCAAGGCAGTTCACTTTGATGCATTTATGCTTGAAACATATTTGGAAATAGAAAAATAAGACATTTGGAAATAGAGAAATATAACTAGCAAACACACAATGACACACAATGATTACACCTACAAATGAAATGCAGCAAAGTAGACCAAGCATCTATTTGGTTCTTCGTTTTTAAACTTCTTAATGCTCCAGAATGCCTCTGTTTCGTACTTACCTTTTAACTCCTTAGTTTTCTGGAAGATCTCCGTTTGGTAGTAACATAGAATCTGAGTCTGTGTCCTCCTACAAATTGTTGTTGGCTGCATTTTGTGCTTGTGTTGCCTGAAGTGCATGGTACCTTCCCTCCCACATCTGTGCCAGCCTAAATTGTTCTTGCCTGTAGACTTTCTCCTGCTTCAGCTGCTCCTTTGTCTCGTGTAGCTTTCGGCCCATTTCCTGCGTGACCTCGTACAGTTGTTTTCCTGATCTGTCACGCTCCTTGCCTAGGCTTAGGGTTACATTGTCTGGATAGGCACCTAGCTTAATGATATCTTCATTTGTGATCAGATCATCATTAAGCTTCACAGGAATTGGCGGACCGTAGGCTTCATAATTCCCTTCTTCATTCTCATATACCAGTGGGGGATATGCATTTTGGAAGGCCATATTAGGATAGGAGATGGTTATTCTTAGCTTCTTTTAAAGGGCTTTCCTCTGATTTACTTCTTTAGGTACCTTCCATGTTTGGGGTATCTCTTTTATAGGTGTGACTGTCCTTGAAAAGTGTGCTCTTCACAGTCTTCAAAAGTCCTGCAGGCTGCACATGATGTTTTTTTTTTGCCCATTTTTTTATTATTATATTAGCTATTAGGATTCGTTTGTACATCATTTATTGCTCACCAACTTATTTAAAGCATGTCAGTGGTATTTAAAATGTGTTTGACTGGCAGATAAAGTTTTTTGCATTTTTAGGAAAGTTTGTCAGCTTCTGTGGTTTTTTTGGGTTGCTGTGTACCCTGTTGAGTGGCTACTATTTACTATATTAGTATAGTTCCAAGGTGGTTGAATGCAATTAATTACCTGTGCACATCATTTACAACTTGGTATTTAATTTTTTTAAATGAAAGTCAATAACTTCATTTAACGCTTTTGCATTCCAATGTACATTATTTACTACTGTCTAAAATGTCTAACTAATTAGTTCATTTGTTCATGGCATGACAGATCAGTTAACTACTTCCTTTGTCGGTACGAAGGACTATTGCTTTCAGTCTTTGCACTTGAAGGTAAATTTACACTGCATGTTTATTTCTTCACACGCTGTGTTGCACCTTTTTTTCGTAGTTGGTACATATAGCTTCATAGTGTGGCAGTAATGTAACATGTACCACAACATACCATAGGAACTTTGATCCCGATGTTTTGTTTTTGTTAACAGTATCTACTGTACATGTATATTTTTTCCCCACATTACAACCGCATTTATGTAGCTCGTCTTTTTTTACAGTTTTCCCCCAGCCGAGGTCTCGCCTTTTCCGCTGCCTACGAAAGAAGGATTTTACCTCAGGTATTTGTAGTTAGGGGTACTACTGCAAACCCCAATAGTTAGGGGTTCTATTGCAAACCCCGTAGTTACGGGATCTACAGAAAATCCCGATTTCCTAGCAAACGTGAACTGTTTTTTATAATAAAATACAAGCAAACAGGACCACCATTTACTGTATTTTTTAGAGTTTGATGTTTACTGCTTTGTTTGGTCTTCTCCTTTTACCTGTTGCTTTGGTAGTTTGGCCTGTAGTTAACTTAGTTAGATGTGTAATAGATTCCGTACTTAGGTTGTTAGGTACCAGTACCTAAATAAAATTAACTCCCTTTCAAACCCTATATTTCTGCACGTTTTGTCGTCCTATTTCCCTTTGGATGGACAGTGAAAAACGTAAGACTAATAACGAGAAAAGACGGCAAACTTATGCTGTTATGGATAAGGGTAAAAAAGAAGCCCTTCTGAAACGACGACGTCTATATTATGCGGAAAAAAAAGGGAATGATTGTACTTTGAGTTCTCAGGCTGGTCCATCTGAAATTTCTGTACAATCATCATCATCTAACTTAGAGTATAACTCTTCTACAGAAATCCCAGTAACGCAGCCTGTAATGAGTTCACTGGATCATGTTGAAGAGCAAAATAATACAAGTAACCTCGTAACTACGCCTAATCGTAGCAAGGTCTCTTATGTAGCTCATGTAAATCATAGCTTCTACCCTTCCAAAATATGTAGGCCTCAATTGCATGCTAAACATTTAGCTAGCCAAGAAAGGTCCTTGCAGCCTAACACAACCACACCAACATTACCCAAGGTACCGAACTGTGCATATTGTTTAGCAATACGTTTCTTTCATGAGCCCCCTTTCTTCTCATTACGAAGGTGAAATTAGCCTTGCACTGCCTAAAATGCCTTCTTCTCTGGCTCAACTATTTACTTCCACCAATCCTGAATCTATTGCCTTTAGAAAGTATGTTCGAACCTATAATAACAATTTAGCTTTTACTACTTTCTCAGCCCGAAAAGACAAAGACTTACTTAAGAACACCAAAGGCATATATACATTCAAGGTTCAAGGGAAAATACACCATTTCATTAACTCGTTAGATCCTGCCAATGATCCACCAACTGGCCTTCAGCTCTATCTTTACGATCCACAGAGTGAGGTTGAAGAGCGTTTGAAGGTTTCAGATCATTTTTCACAAGACATTATGAAAAGGTTAATACATATTCTAGCTGAGAATCCCTATGCCCTGTTTCTGCGTCAACTTAAGGACATGCAACCTCCTGAAACCTATCAAATCTACCTCATAAATAATCCCAAACTTGATCAGCGCATATACAATGAGCCAACAAGTAGTGATGTTTCAAAGAATAATATGTCACGAAAATGAAAACACTTTCAACCCCAATGCCACATCCAAATTTACGCTAAAAACACACTCCTCCATTGTAATTTCCCACAACTATGGTTGTTATGATCCATTGCGGTACCCTTTACTCTTTCCCGGAGGACAAATTGGGTGGCACTGTGGGATCGAAAAACTACCACCAAATTTACGTAGGCAGAAACGCGCATGCCACATGCCACTGCCACCTGTCCATAGAAATATCTCGAATCCTGAACAACTAATCTTCGAAGAACAAGAAGGTAACGCATACCTATTTCTACGTTCATTAAGGTCGTAACTAATTTCTTACTAAAAAGTTTCCTCGTTTCCCTTTCCCAGCTTTCCAGCATGCTGCAAGAAAACGTAATATTGTCTCGTGCCGACAATATTACTGTTACAAATTGCAAATGCGTGCAAACGACGAATCAATGTTGCTGCACACAGGGAGACTATTTCAACAATACATTGTAGACATGTTTGTTAAAGTGGAAAGTTCTCGTCTAGAATACCTTTACAAGCAACAAAAAGAAATACGAACTGAGTGCTTACAAGGTATAATTGATAGCATTGCCTCTGGTAACGTAGATAGTTCTAATGTAGGTCAAAAGTTCATTCTTCCTCCTTCTTTTATGGGTGGTCCAAGGGATATGAAAAGAAGGTACATGGATGCAATGGCATTAGTACAGCAGTTTGGAAAGCCTGATTTCTTCTTGACAATGACATGTAATCCTGCCTGGACAGAAATAACTGAACATTTACTCCCTGGAGAACTACCACAAAATCGACCAGACTTGCTTACACGAGTATTTAAGTCGAAACTCGAGCTACTAAAAAAAGATCTTACAAAAGACAGAATATTTGGAATACCAAATGCTTCTGTCTACTCCATTGAATTCCAAAAACGAGGCCTGCCTCATGTACACCACCTCCAGATAATGACCAAAGAATCCAAACCTTTAAACTCCGAAGCTTATGACCGATTTATATGTGCAGAGTTACCTGATCCTGTCTTAAATCCACATTTACACTCACTTGTTCTAAAGCATATGATTCATGGTCCATGTGGTTCCTACAACCCTAAGAGTCCATGCATGCAAGATAACAAGTGCAAAAATAAGTATCCAAAAGACTTTCAAGAATTTACTATTCATGGTTCCGATAGTTATCCCCACTACAGACGCCGTGACAACGGGTTAACCGCTGTAGTCCGAAAATGCACGATTGACAACCGTTGGGTGGTACCTTACAACCCTTACTTACTAGAGAAATATGACTGTCATATTAACGTTGAAATATGTTCCACTATTAAATTAGTAAAATACATTTATAAATACATCTACAAAGGGCCAGACAAAATTGCATTTCGCTTAACATTAAACAAGTCTGACAATGAAATTGAGGATTATCAACGAGGACGTTGGGTTGGCCCACCTGAGGCTGCCTGGCGTCTCTACTCGTTCGACCTATTTGAAATGCACCCTGCAGTAATAGCATTGCAGTTGCACTTACCTGATAACTACTATGTATCCTTCTCACCTAACCAAGACCTCAATACTGTAGTATCTAACACCTTTTTATCCAAGACCATGCTGACACAATTCTTTTACATGAACAATACCAACCAGAAAGCAATTTCCTTACAACTTCTATACAAAGATTTCCCTAAACAATTTGTTTGGGATTCCGGAAAACGGCTATGGACAGAACGAAAGAAAGGTAAGGTCATAGGACGCATTGTATCAGCCAGGCCAGTAGAAGGTGAGAGATATTACCTTCGCTTGTTGTTAAATCACGTAAAAGCACCAAAATCATATAACGATCTGCTCACAGTTCAAGCATACCTACACACCACCTTTAGAGAGGCAGCTTTGGCTCTAAATTTGCTTGCCACAGATTATGATTTAGATAATTGCTTGGAAGAAGCTATACTGTATCAAATGCCTGGACAACTACGCCATCTTTTTGCCTCTATCCTTGCCTTGTGCTCACCATCTAATCCAAGACTTTTATGGGAAAAGTACCAAAATTCTTTGTGTGAGGATTACCAAAGAAACCAGCCAATAACCATCATGCACAACTCCGAAGTACGTTACAAAGCTCTACAAGATATATCAACCTTCTTGGATGCCATGGGTAGGAAATTAGAAGATTTCCATCTAGGCCCTCAAGCTGCTTATGTATCTAAGTACTTCAAACTAACCAAAGACATATCATATGAGAAAAACATCCCAGTAAGTGAAACTGACATTCATAGTCGCGACAATCTTAATAAAGAACAACGCTATGCTTACGACATAATTTTAGGAAAAGCTTTAGCAAATGAACCATGTGCATTCTTCATTGATGGTCCAGGAGGAACTGGTAAGACTTACCTTTATAAAGCGCTTATGGCTACCCTTAGGTCTAAAGGACAAATTGTGCTAGCAACAGCAACCTCTGGTGTAGCTTCATGTGCACTACCTGGAGGTAGAACTGCACACTCACGCTTTAAATTACCTTTCCATGATGAAAATAAGAAAATTGCCAATGTAAGCAAACAATCTGGAACAGCAAAACTTATACAGGAAGCCAAACTAATCATTTGGGATGAGGCCCCAATGGCACATAGAGAGGCCGTCGAAGCGTTTGCTGAAATGCTTAAAGACATAACTGAAGTAGATTTACCTTTTGGGAACAAAACTATAGTTTTCGGAGGAGATTTCCGCCAAGTTCTACCAGTAGTTACCAGATCAACCAGACAAGAACAATTAGATGCAAGCTTATTTAACTCTCCACTTTGGCCTTACCTTACCAAAATACAACTAACCGAAAATATGAGATCAATAATCGACCCTTTGTTTACTCAAGATCTCATGCGCGATAGAAATGGAGCAGAACATCAAGATTTAAAACGGAACATCATATTACCTGCAAACATACTTATTCCTTTTGTTGATGAACAAACATCGCTACAACAACTCATCAAATTTGTTTACCCGGACATGCATGCGTTCACTACTAATCATCAGACAGTAATGAACAGGGCATTACTAGCACCTACAAACGACTGCGTTGACGACATAAACAACGCTATGCTAAAAGATATGAATGGAGAAATAACATCATACATAAGTACTGATGTAACTATCGATCCACAACTTCAAGGAGATTACGAGGACTTCCTAAATTCACAAAATCCTAGCAGTTTACCCCCACACAAACTCCTACTTAAAGTTAATTCACCAGTAATGCTATTAAGAAACATCAGCCCTGTTGAAGGATTATGCAATGGCACTAGACTACTTTGCAAAGAACTAAAAACACACACAATCGTTGTCCAAATTGCAACAGGCCCTTATGCCGGGCAAACAACCATACTACATAAAATACCTTTAGAATCATCCAACAATGATAGATTCGGTATTCCTTTTAAACGATATCAATTTCCAATACGACTTTGTTATGCTATGACTATTAACAAAGCTCAAGGACAAACATTAGATCGCGTCGGGATATATTTACGGGAGCCTGTTTTTTCCCATGGCCAACTATACGTAGCATTCTCAAGAGTAAGAAGCTTTGATGCGTTAAAAGTACTAATAACACCTCCAACTTTTTTGGATATTTCACAAAGAAACATAACACAAAATATCGTTTTCCAAGAAATAATTGAAAAGGCCCAAAATTATCAAAACTCTTCTCTAATAAATAACAACCAAAAATAACACACATACTTCACATATTGTAAATGACATATGCTTATTATTAATATTTACAGCTATTCAAACAACCATTTGCTAGGTCATAATGCAAGGAATAAAATACCTGTCCGTTAGAGAAATTACTCCCTCAACTACTGACTGGAGGGTAAAAGTCTTAGTATTGGACAAAACAAATGCCTACACAAGTGAAGGTGGACGTCGAACTCAGAAAGTACTACTTCAAGATAATCAGGTATGCTCAAATCCAATATTATATTTTGACCTTATCATGCTGTTCTTACATTCTTGTTAATCTCACGACTCAATGCTTACGTAACAGGGCAATAAGATTGAAGGCATTATGTGGGACAACACCATCGAAGTTTTGAAACAAACTCTTCAGCCTTTTTCAATGTACATCATAGGAGGAGCTAAAGTTCAGCCCATCAAACCATCCTTCCTACATGCATCTCCTGGTACGACGTTACAATGGGTGTTCATGCCATCAACCTACATACGCCCAATGCCAGAAACAGAGGAAGGCATTCCGTACCCTCCTATAGAAATAGCACCATTAGCAGACGTTAGAGCACTCGTAGGAACCAAAACCATGATTGGTATGTAATTTACAAATAAATTTAATGCACTATGTCCTATTTAGATATTCTGCCAAGCAGCAAATACATAGCCTCACACAAAAATTTACATCTAACAGATATAATTGCTGTGGTTGTGGAGATCAAACCACCTAAAGAACGTGAGGTAAAATCAAGGGTCGTTCAGCTTCAAGAATTTACTATCACAGACCGAGAGTAAGTTGAATAAAAATTTCATCTCTTTAAAAATAACAGGATACAAGCCACAATAAGACTAAAATTTGCTATCATACATTTGACAACTAGGTTAAAACCCATAATGCTGACAATGTGGGGAGAATTTCTCAACAACCAAGGAGCACAAATCTATGCGCACAAAGAAACCATGCCCATCATAGTTTGCCGAGGACTTACAGCCACCGCGTTCTCAGGTTAGTTATACATTTTACGTTATTGCTCAGATATTAAAGCTATATGTTAATGAACAAACATATTTAATCTTTGTATCTTATAAAGGTGGATCTCTATCAACTGTTCCATTCTCCTATGTGACACTAGATCCAGATATTCCACAAGTTAATGAACTACGTAGCTGGTAAACGTGCCTACATCCCTCAGTCTAATATTCAGTATAAACAAAAAATAGAACAATAAGCAACTATTTTCACTACGTGCAGGGTTGTGGATAACCAAAAAGCAATTAGAGGAATCAACCAACAGATTACTTACAGCTATCTGGAGGCGAGAAGGGACAACACCAAAACTATCCAGATAACCGACATATGTGTCATTCAGCCAGACACAAAGGTACACAATATCTACTTCTCCTACACAAAGTAAGAGTACATATACATCTTTATATTACTGCAAACTAATGCATATCTCTTTCAATTTCAGAATGTCCACATTAAGGGCTCGATGTCCATTCCAGACTTACTACAAAAAGTTCAGTACTCCAACTGCCCAAAATGCAGTCAGACAACAGAAGCACATGCGAATGAGCAGTTCCAATGCAACACATGTAACACTGAACAGATTGCAACCTCAAGGTACCCCTCGTAATGCCCATACTTATACTGTTTTTTGCTAACCAAATTGCAAGAAGCAAGCTAGCTTACAAACCATGACAGATGCAAGCTAATGGTCGAACTTGAGGATGCAACAGCAACTATACCAGCAACACTCTTTGACAAGGCCACAGAAAAGCTTCTAGAACAGACAGCAGATCAACTGCAAAAAGTAAACGAAGAGGTAAAGACTTATAACCCCACCTAATGCAAACTTTAATCAAAACTATTCATGCTAATTGTTTACATTAAAAATACATTTAAGGGTGTGAAAACCCTACTGGCTAGGACAAACAGAGCTCTGAGGGCACAAAAACTGATACTTGAAATCAGAGCAACCAAAAAAAAATTCACTGACAAGAAAACAAGATACACAGTACAAGATTGGATACAGGCAGACAAGAATCCAGAAACAGCAACTAGGAAAAAAGAAGGCACGAAGGATTATGGAAGCACTCCAGGTAAGCAATTACACAATCATACCATTACACATTTTCATAATACAGTCACTTTTAATAATATGCTGTATCTCTCGGTCCATTACAGATAAAGAAGAGCCCAACAGAATCAGAGCAGCACCACAACAAACACCTGAACCTGACAGCCGTAGGAAAGACAAGCAACTATGTGAAGATACAGAAACAACCCCAATGAAGAAAGTCAAGCTAGAATTTGTTCAGAAAAACACAACCACAAACAATCCACAATCAGAATAGCCGGAAAACTTGGTGGAAAATGGAGGAGACGATATCCTTAAGAATGTTTTGCCAGACAACTATTTTGAAATGCATAAAACTATCATGCTTTTTAAATGCAATATGTAAACTTAGCTTACCCCATTTTCATACTTCCTAATGGTAGGCTAATATCCATATATATATATATGTATATATACCCATCCCAAAAAGATAAGTACATAAGCCCATATATTTTTGGGGCTTACTAGAACCTCAGAAAACCTAATTAAGGTACACTGAGTTTTTGTTGATAAATAGTCAGCTAACCAATGCACAAATGTAACTGCAGATATTTGTAATAACTTATATCAATATTTTGCCAATGTACATTACACCTAAAGTATAAAGCCTGCCAAAAACACAATAAGTCTATCCTCCACTATAAAACATAAATATAAATAAAAAATGTAACTTAAACACAACAAATAATAATCCGTGTAACTATTATCCGTTTATATTTCGACTGAAACAGGGCCTACCGTGCAGAGCACGGTTCGCCAAACTAGTATAACTATTAAAGTTGCATCTTTGGTAGTACGCTTTTTGTGACGTTTTGGTCGTCCGGCTTTAGCGACGTTTTAATCGTCGCTATACCAAAATTTTTGTCTTTTCCTTTTTTTTTTTTGGTTAGGTAAAACGAAGTCGTATGATTTGGTACGGTGTTATCACATCAACGTGTTTATCACTAGGGTTTTTATTTGAAGCATTCAATTCTCTGATTCGAGTTTCGGAAATTTTAATTGTGTTATTATGTAGTTTCTATTAGTACACTGAAACTCTGGTTTGACTTTTTTTGCACGAAGGTGCATTTCGATCTTCAGAATTTTTTGGTTAGGTAAAACAAATTCGTATGATTTGGTACGGTGCCACAAAAACTACTAGAAAATAAAATATTGTAAAAATTAGACAAGAAATGAGAATGTTCATTCGATCTATGATACATAAAAGATACATAAAAATAAAAAACGAGATCCAACTCCCATTTATCTTACTTATCCTTCGGTTAATTTACTTCGATAAAAGATAAGAAAATGAAAATCTTCCGAACCTTTTCTTTTTATTTCTTTTTATTAGTATTAGTTAGGGTTAAGTCTGACATGAATAATATTCTACGACTAACAATTCATTTATTCGAGTTTGAGAAATTTTAATTTTGTTATTATGTAGTTTTTATTGGTTCACAGAAACTCTGGTTTGACTTTTTTTTGCACGAAGGTGCATTTTGATCTTCAGGATTTTTTCCCCACATGTAACCTTTCTTGCTGCAACACGCAGGCATATTGTCACCTCTAGATGATGGTTTAAATGTTTTTCTAAGCATTGAAGTAGGTTGATATCTTCTTTATTTTTGCTAAAGTAAATTTATTGCAGACATAAAAATTATAATCGGTGCATAAAAAAAGTGAGGGCACACCGTGCATCGCACGGTGGCCCCCACTAGTATATATATGGTGTATATATATATAATGGTGTGTCAGCTTGCTCTCCGAATGCTTCCTTATATAGGCAAAGTTCCAAGGGCCGGACCAGTCTTTGATATGGCCGGACTGGTCCGGCCTAATGATGACATTCATCTCCCCTTAATTTCCAATTTACGGATAAAAATTTATATTTTGGAATAAAACTTTAAAAATTCATATCTTGAGTTCTGGATCTCCAAATGACATGATTCAAGAGGCATTGGAAAGCTCGTTGAAAAATCTACAACTTTCATGAAGGACTCTTCTTCAGAAAATGTCGTTTTGATGAGCCATTCGTTTGTCGAAGACATTTCTCGATTACCACTAAATCGAATCGATTAGCCACTTGACCACTTGACTTAATGATACTTGAGTTGTAGAAGTCCGATTGATGTGATTCAAAATGCGTTGGAAAGCTCTTTCAAAGATCTACAACTTTCATTAAGAACACTTCTTCAGAAAATGCCGTTTTAATGAGCCATTTGTTCGTCGAAGATATAATTCGTTAGTGGTACCACTAACCACTGAGCCACTTGACCACTTGAGTTAGTGGCACACTCTTATATCCCTAAAAATACCTCTTTTAGGCCTCAAAACATGTCATTACTCGGGATTTAGGTCAACCTATAATTCTGCAATAAACCACCAAAATACCGAACGTAAATCCGACACGACACTCCGGTTACTAAACCGGTACAAAAACTAATAAAAACACATAAAAACACGATATTTTATAAAATATTCATGACTTATATATTTTTATGAAATTTAGGAATTAACGACTCGAAATGATACAAAAGTGCTCAAAATGATATTAGAAATGGAGTAAAATGTTATGAAAATAACTGTGAATTTTTTCCTCATCAATTGCTATCAACACTTAACCAATATGTTGTGGAATAGACTCAAAACCAATATCTCCAATTATCCTCTGGAGGACTTGTCCTCAAAAAGGAATGATGCCTATAGGATATTTGATGAGATGAAGTGCCATAGCAAGTTGGACCTCTCTGGCTTGGACACTCTCTTAAGTGCCTTCTTTGATAACGCGTCGCATCACAGTGCAGCCCGGAAGGACATTGCGGGGAGGCTCAGTGCAACTTTATTTGAAGAAAAGCATTCTATTCTCTCAAAGCAACTTGTTGATGTTATAGAAGTTGAAGCAGATCATCTGAAAGAGATTGAATCATCAAAGTCAAGTCTTGCCGAGCTCGTGACCAGCAGGGAGGATTTGGAGAAGAAAGTTGAGGCCTTGAAGAGACAGGAAGCAGAAATGGCTTCGTTACTTGAGAGCCGTGAAGAGGAGTGGAAAAGCATGGCCGTCCGTGCATCTGAGTTGGAGAGTGGCCTAAATGAGCTCGAGAGCGCACCTCGGTTGCAACACGGGGAGCATGAAGCTTTAGAGAAGATGGCGGAGTTGCTTGAGCTTTCTCGCCAGGAGTTACTTGACTTTAATTTGCTTACTTAGTTTGCTACTCATTTCCTCAGGGGACATTATTATTATTTTTTTTTTTAAATGTAAAATTTCAATTGATATGAATCAATAAAAACTTTATCATTTCTTTTTTTTTAAGACGCCTTTCCTCTTTTTTTTTTTTTTGTACGATGGGTCTCCATTTTTGTTTTGGTACGATGAAACTCAACTGATACGCCTCAATAAAATCTTATTATTGCTCTCTTTTACAGAATGGACCTTTTTTTTTTTTGGTATCATGAAACTCAAGCTCTTTTTTTTTGAATGGACCCCCTTTTTTTTGTATGACTGAACTTGGAGTAACTTCCCAAGCTGCCTACGTACCCCGAGGATGCTTTTCAGGGGATCAAGTCAAACGTAGTTCATTTTTTTTTTTTTTTTTTTTTGTAATTCAATGCAAGATTAATGCAGTTTAGGCTCGTGCTTAGGAGCATTGTTTGAGTTATGCATAAAACCTTTTGAGGAACTTGCCGTTGATTGGGCCAAGCTTGACGCCGTCTTTGTCCACCAACTTGTATGCTCCGTTAGTGTAGACCTCCCGAATAACATAAGGGCCATCCCATTTTGAGGTGAACTTGTTTTTGGACTTATGTGTCAAGATGATGGGTCTTCTCACAGCAAGCACTGTTTCACCAACTTGGAATGACCTTGGGCGAACCTTCTTGTTGAATGCCTTTGACAATCGTGCTTGATAGCATTCAAGATTCTGTTGAGCCTAGAGCCTTTTTTTCATCCAAAGCTTCCAACTCTTCAAGGCGAAGGCGGGCATTTTCTTCATCAGTTAAGCCCTCTTGGATAGAAATCCTCAGCGAAGGAATTTGCCGCTCAAGGGGTAGCACAGCTTCAACACCGTACACAAGCGAATATGGAGTGGCTTGCGTTGGCGTTCGAAAAGTGGTGCGGTAGGCCCATACTGCTTCACCCATCCGTTCATGCCAGTCCTTCTTGTGTCTGGCGACACTTTCTTCAGTAAGTTGCATAACGTCTTATTGAAAGCTTCTGCAAGTCCATTGGCTGGTGCATTGTACATGGAGGACTTGTGCTGCTTGAAGTTGAACTGTTCACATAACTTATCAACCAAGCTATTCACGAACGGCTTTCCATTGTCCGTGATGATGTAGCGTGGAACTCCATAGCGATAGATGATGTTTACCCGAATAAAGCGAACAACATCCTCTTTCTTTACCTGCCTTAGTGCGACAGCCTCAGCCCATTTCGAGAAGTAATCTGTGGCAGCCAAAATGTAAAGATGTTGGCCTGAAGATTTCGGCAGTGGACCAACCACATCCATTCCCCAAGCGTCAAACGGCCATGCTGCTACAGTTGGATGCAACGGCTCAGGAGGCTGATGTATGAAGTTGGCGTGGAATTGGCATGCTTCACATTTCCGAGTGTAATCCATGCAATCTTTTACCATGGTCGGCCAGTAGTATCCAATTCTTTTGATGCGAAAATGTAGTTTCGGACCGGACTGATAGGCGCCACAAATCCCAGAGTGAGCCTCCTCTATGGCGTGAAGAGCTTCATCTTCTCCAAGGCAACGAAGAAAGACTCCTTCGAAAGAGCGCCGATACAAGATATCATTGTGAAGGAAAAAGCGTGGGGCCCGTCGCCTTATGTCAACTTTCTTCTTTTGATCGTCAGGGAGCCTTCCGTGTTTCAAGTACTCCACTAATGGATGACACCAATCCTCTTGGTCGATTTCATATACGCAGATGGCATAACTATCATTATCTTCTTCCTCGTCATCTTCAAAGTATGGGGGAACCACCCACTGCTCGCAGACGGGGACTTGCATCTTTCCATCGCCGATTGCCAGTGTCGCAGCCAAGTTTGCTAGAGCGTCCGCTTGCTTGTTTTCATTTCTTGGAACGTGCTCAATTGTGACGTCGCCAAGATAAGCAATGATTTTTCTTGCATAATTGCAGTATGGGACTAACTCTGGCTTTTTTACATCGTAGGTGCCTTCAAGCTGGTTGATGATCAATTGAGAGTCGCCATAGACGTTTAGTCTGCATTGCTTTACATCCATTGCCATCTCAAGCCCTAAGATCAAAGCTTGGTATTCAGCAACATTGTTGGAGCAACATTCCGTCAATTTGAACGAGTACGGCAGCACTTCACCTTCTGGGGAAATAAAAATGACTCCAGCGCCAGCACCGTCTCGTCTCGCCGCTCTATCAAAATACATCTTCCAAGGCGGAAGTACTTCAATCACCATGACATCCTCATCAGGCAAATCATCTGAGAGCTCCCACTCTGCCGGGATCGGGTGATCAGCCAAGAAGTCTGCAAGCACTTGCCCTTTGACAGCCTTTTGAGGCATGTAAACAATTTCAAATTGTTGAAGTTGGAGATACCACCTTGCTAATCTATCTGACAACACGGGCTTGGATATGACATATTTCAGTGGATTTGCCTTTGACACCAAATGCACAATATGAGCTTGAAAGTAGTGTTTTAGCTTCTGGATGGCGAATATGATCGACAAGCAGAGCTTCTCAATTGGAGAGTATTTCAGCTCATGAGGAGTCATTGTTCTGCTCAAGTAATATAATGCACTTTCTTTGCCTTTGTCTTTCTCCTGAGCTAGCAGTGCACCTACCGACCGTTCTTGCGCGGTGACATAAAGGATAAGAGGTTTACCTTTGATAGGGGCTGCCAAGACTGGAGCATTCATCAGATATGCTTTAATGCTTTTAAACACTTTTTTCTGTGAGTTGTCCCACTCAAACGGAACTCCCTTTTTCATCAGATGGCTAAAAGGTTGGCACCTTCCAGCGAGGTTTGATATGAACCTTCGTATGTATGCTAGTCTCCCTTGCAGGCTTCTAAGTTCATGCAGATTACGAGGCTCTGGCATTTTCATAATGGCTTCAACTTTAGACTGGTCGATTTTTATTCCTCGATGACGGACGATGAAGCCGAGGAATTTGCCCGAACTGACTCCAAATGCGCACTTTATGGGATTCATCTTCAATTGGAATCTTCGGAGCCTATCAAAGACTATTCTCAAGTCGTTTATGTGGTCGGCCTTCTTCTTCGACTTGTCGACCAAGTCATCAACATAGCATTCAACGTGTTGGTGTAGCATGTCATCGAATATTTTCTGCATCGCACGCTGATAAGTTGCCCTTGCATTCTTTAATCCAAATGGCATCACCTTGTAGCAATAGATACCCTTGGGCGTTCGAAATGCCGTGAGTTCTTCGTCTTCTGGAGCCATACGGATTTGATTATACCCCAAAGATCCATCCATGAAAGATAACACCTCGTGACCTGTGGTTGCATCTACCATCAGCTCCGTGATTGGCAAGGGAAAATCATCTTTGGGGCATGCATTGTTCAAGTCTCGAAAATCAACGCAGACGCGAATTCGCCCGTTTTTCTTCCTCACGGGTACGATGCTTGAAATCCATGTTGGATATCTAACCTCATGAATGAATCCTGTCTCAATGAGTTTGTTGACTTCTGCTTCTATAAGAGGCACAAGGTCCGGTCTAAATCTCCTTTGAGCTTGCTTAACAGGATGCGATCCCTTCTTTACAGATAATTGATGAACGGCTACTTTTGGGTCTAGACCAGGCATCTCTTTGTACGTCCATGCGAAGACGTCTTTTTACTCCTGCAAAAGTTCAAAGTAGACATTTTCCTCTTCTGAAGACAGGAGAGCACTGATGAAGGTTGGCCGCGGCTCATCTTGTGTGCCAAGGTTGACTTCTTTCAATTCATCGATAGTGGACTTGACCCCTTCTTCCAGCTCCAGGGGCACTTCTTCGGCATCCTCTTCCACATCATCGTTACCGAGGGTAATGTGATAGGTGGGATAGGCCTCTTCACAGGAGGTGATTATGTATGAGGATCCAACACTTTCTTCTGGCTCATCTGTCCGTAACGGTGCATTTACTTCTTCTTCGTCGTATCTGACATTGCTTCCCGTATGCACCACAGTGTGTACTTTTACTTTTAGAACATTTCCGCAATGTATGACTAAGTCAGAGTGGTGCCTCATGCGAGACGGAATCGTGCTCCTGATTTCTCTAGGGTCTACTTTCACGCTCCCTTCCTTAGTTGCACGCTTCTTGGACCACTTTATTCCGTTTGCTCGGGTGGATCGAATGGCATTCTTCGTTGAAACTGACAATCTCTCCAATGCTGAGATACGATCTTTCGTGGGCCCTAATCTCTCGAACACTGAAGGTCTTTGAGAGGGCGGCTCGATAATATTTGTCGAAGATGCTTCATCTTCCACGCCGATATAGTTATTGCTTGCTCTTTTTATCGAGATACGGATAGGTGGTGAAGGGGCATATCCAAGGCCAGTTCGCGAAGATCCAACAGCCCTACTACTTCCTTCTGAGGCCTTCAGTATTTTTCCAAGTTCTCCACTTTTTGCCCTTGCTATTTGGGTAGGACTTCGAGATCCACGCGCCGCCTTCGCAAGGAGTTTGTAGGCAATAGGGTCGAATCCTTCCTTTCTTGCGGTTGGAATGGCTCCATGTTCCACAATCGGACCCTCCTTGGGATGCGTAAATCCTTGCAATGGAGTACTCGACTTCATGCATTCTACCTTAGAAAGCGGTAGTGTTAACCCACTTAATTCTTTCGGCCCCTGTGATGGGTGACTGTCTCCCTTATGCTTTGGCACACGTAGAAGCACTGGAGGTTTTGACTCTTCATGCTGACTTACGTCTTTAGGTGTCATTGCTTCTTCTTTTATCTTGTTTTCCCACCGTTCTTTGCTTTCTTTTGAGTTAGCATTGTCATCTTCTTTTGCAGGAACCGGCTTCAAATAGAATTTGGCATCTGCAAAGTGTGCTTCTGCTTCAGCAAAAGGATTTTCATCTGCAACAACTTTTCCCACTACCCCGTTGCGCCAATACTTGAAGCACTGATGGAGAGTTGAGGGGACGACTCCATTTTCATGTAGCCATGGCCTCCCCAACAGCATGTTGTATGAAGTTTTGGCATCGATGACATGGAAGAGCGCGCTGGAAGACATATCGTCCATCAAAATTTCTAATCTTATTACTCCGATTGCTCTTTGCCCCCTTGGTTAAATCCTTGGATCATAAGGCGGCTGTCAGCGAGTTCATCCATTGAAACACCAAGCTCTCTCAATGTGCGGAGCGCTAAAATATTGACAGCGGAACCTCCATCCAACAACACTCGATTTACTCTTCTTCCACGTGTGAATGTACCTACAAACAACGGGCGATTATGGGGTGCTGACCCTAGCAGCATATCATCATCCGTGAAGGTTATCTCAGTTGTGCATGCAATTTTCGCCTTGATTGGAGCCTCCCCTTCCGTTGAAGAGTTTTCCTTCACGGTTTTGTCGTCATCTTCCTCCATATGGATAGCACAACAGGAAGCCACTTCCTCTTCTGAGTATTTTTCAAGGTCCTCAACTTCAAAGATCTTCTTAGGCATATACTCCAACAAGGTGATGGGAGTGCGGGGACTTTTGTATCCGACACTTTCCAAAGGGATGTCCTTCTTTTCCTTTCTTTCTTTTCTTACCTTGCTTTGCTGCTTACTCACCCTTTTTGCTTTTTTGTTTCTCTTGACATGGAGGACTTAGGGTGATTCTTTCTTTGCTCTTTGACTCAAGTGGCGCGTCATCCCTTTCTTCTTCTTGTGAGTCACGAGAATCCATCCGTCATCGACTTGTTCAGTGGACTTAAGGTTTTTTTTTCTTCTTCATCAACAACCCTTGTTAGTCCAGGAGAAGTTGTGAAGTTCTCCTTGACGATTGGTAAAAATTCAAGGGACTTGATTCCAATCGGATCAAGAGATCCATACTGAATGGTTTCTTCATGATCATCCCTCGGTTCTTCTATAGTGATTTGATTCATGCTAGCTTTCTCTTCCTCAAGCACAATATTTCCTTCGTCGGCTAAACGCATAACCCTGTCTTTGAAGACGAAACACTTCTCGATAGGGTGACCGCACAAGCGATCATATTTGCAATAATTTCCCTCATTTGCTTTTGTAGCATCTTCTGGGCGCTTCGTTTCTGGGAGTTCGATGATCTTGGCTTTCAACAACTCATCAAAAATTGCTGGCACATCTGAATCGAAGAAGGGATACTTCTTTTGTTGTCTTTCGTTCAAGGTAGGTCGTCGCCTTCCTGCCTGTTGAGGCTCGAACTTTCTTTCCTCCCACTTGCTTGAACTTTGGTTGTTAACTCTTACCGGAGCTACAGTGGCGACATTAGACTGTTTCTTCTCCATTTTGGGAGCAGTTTTCACGGTTTTCTTCACTTCTTGATTTTCTTTGATCCTCTTAGGATCTTGCACAGGAGCTTGACCTCCGTTGGCATCAATGCTCAATTCCATGTCATGGGCGTGAGTAGCTAACTCCTCAAAAGACCTGGGTTGGATCCCTTTGAGATTGTATTGCAATCCCCAGTTCATGCCTTGAATGCACATTTCAATGGCAGAGGCTTCAGACAACTGGTCTTTGCAGTTAAGGCTCAGACTTCTCCATCTGTTGATGTAGTCAACAACTTTCTCTTCTTTCCACTGCCTGGAGTTAATTAGTTAATTCCACCATGCCTTGTGTTCTACGAGTCTTTGTAGAAGCGATTCAGAAAATCTGCCCAGCTTGCTCCCAAGCGTCCGCAGAGAGGCCGGGCAAGATCACAGATCGATCAAAGCGTTGCCTTTGAGAGAACGTACAAATTGTTTCACCAAGTGATCTCCATATGTTCCGGCATTGTTGCAAGTTTCCACGAAATGAGCAATGTGTTGCTTTGGGTTGCCTTTTCCGTCGAACTGTTGGAAGTTTGGTGGTTGATAACCAGATGGCATCTTTAGATTGTCAATCCTTTGGGTGTATGGCTTGACATATGATTGAGAAGACTTCATGGACCCTCCAACCTTGTCCTTTATCGTCCCCATGATGAATTCTTGCAGCTGGCTGACGGGAATGGTTCCATCGGGGGAAATCTTCAGATCACTTGCCAAAGTAAAAGACTTGGAGGTCTCCCTATCTTTGAACGAATTTTCTGGAGCCATTTTCAGGTTGTTCGCCATGTGCAAAGACTTGAAGGCTTCTTGCTCCTTTGAAGTAACGTCATGTTCATCCTCATCGTCATGCACCACTTCTTTTGATTTACTTGCTTCTCCCACATAATCAAGTTTGCTGGCCAGCTTGGCAATTTGCACGTCTTGGGTCTGAACGTGTGACGTGAGGGCTTCAATGGCCTTTGTGAGGCTAGCAATGTGCTCCTCCATAGTGGTAGAATTCGTCATCATGACATCCGCAGCCATTGGCGACATGAATCCATCAGAAGCTTCATGAGGGGAAAATAGACTAATGCTAAGTTCTTTCGCCATGCCTCGAGTCACCGGGCCAGAAATTCGTCCCTGGGATGAAGCACTAGCAACAGTCTTTTCAGCAACGGCCTTAGAGACTTTTGAGACATCAGCTTTGGCAACCTTTGAAGCAGCAACCTTGGCGACTTTTGAAGCAACGACTTTTGGAGTTGCCGCCTTTGAGACTTTTGAGTCATCAACCTTTGGAGCCATTTGTTCTTGAACTTTTTTTTTAATTTTATGGAGAGATGAAAGGAGAGATTGGTCCCACTGGGCGTGCCAGAATTTGTAACGCGGATTTCGTGTTAATCACTGAAATGCGACAAAGAAAACACAAAATCGTAACAAATGAATTTTATTAATTTATGAAAATAAAAAGTGGTACAATCTCTATGATCCTTTGATTCTCCTTTTGTGATGATTAAAAGCTTCCCGGATATAGCGGGAAACTTTGAATTTGGTGATGATTTATGACTTCCCGGATATGGAGGAAACGTCTTTAATTTGAAATGAAGACTCCGGATATGGCGGAAGACTTCAAAGTTGATGAAGATTGGAAGGAACTTTTGTGTTACCTTCGACCCCTTCTGTTGAAGAACTTTAGCCCTTTGTTTGTTGATGAACTTTGGACTTTTGTTGATTTTCGAGCGTTGAAGATGCTATTTGATCCTCTAGCCTTTCTTGAATAGCTTTTAGTTTCTCTTTGAGGATCACTGACTTTGTGTTGATGCCGAGTGTTGGAAGTTTTCACCAACTCTTCTGTGTCTTCTCTCTTGTTGCCTTGCTCTCCTCTTGTGTGTCTTCTCTTTTCTTGTTTTTCTGGTGCTTTCCTCTTGTGTGGCTTTCTTCCTTCTTGTGTGTGTGTCTATCTTTTTTCTTTTCTCAAATGACCAAGCACCATCCCTATTTATAATGCTAGAGGAGAGCTTTTGGTGGAGGTGCATTTAATATAAATAAATAAAATCTCTACATTATATTTCAAGAGACTTTATTATTTAATCAATTATATATTATTTCCTAATATTAAATGTAGGAAACAATACAAAATAATTTAAATTTAATGGCATACGTGTTATGTGACAAATATAGTGTGTCACATTGTATATCTACATTAGCCATTTGTTATAAATCGACTAAATCTCTATATTTTATTTTAAGAGATTTTAATCAATTATTTATTTTTATATTATTCCCTAGTATCTTTGATAGGAATTTAGGACAAATGTATTATGTGACATATTTGCCATGTCACATAAAATTTTAATATCTACAGTCATGAAATTCTACAAAACTATTTGTAGAAAAAAGGTGCTTGGGGAATATTTTTTTTAAGGTAAACTATTGACCTCTTAGCTTATTATTCATTTTTGTAGGTTTTTATTATTTGATTTGTATTAGTTTGTGTGTGTATATATATATAGAGAGAGAGAGGAGGAGGAGGAGGAGGAAGGAGCCAAAAGTCCTTTTTTTTAATACAAAATTAGTAAACAGGATACACACCTTTTTTTAGTTGTAAAAAGGACAAAAAAATTCAGATGGACAAAAATAACTTTATATCAATTCGCGTCACTGCTTCTTTTCTTCTCTTTTTTTAATTTCTCCGTTGCCGGCTTTTTTATCTCATTTTTTTTCAAACAATCGTAATTTTTTATTTAGAACTCCAATCATTAAAAAAAATTCACCAAAATTCTTGCTTTTTTTTGCTCTTTATTTTGAGATCTCATAGGATACACTTCCGACGTAAATTTTGAAAGACGAAAAAATATTTGCATTAATCGGAGCATTTTTCTTATAAACACCCGTAACTTTTGATTTAGAACACCGATCATCAAAATTCTTTCACCAAAGCTCATTTTTTTCTCTTCATTTTGAGATCTCATATGATACCCTTTCGACGTAGATTTTGAAAGCCGAATTTAATCGAGGCGTTTACACTATCACCGTATCAATATCACAAGATCGTGATCACACTAACAAAGATCACAATATCGCGATCAATAATGATATCAATATCAGTATCACTAGGGCTGTAAATAAGATGGGCTACTCGTGAGCTACTCATACTCGATTCGTAAGAGAGATCGACTCGATTCGGTTTTTTCCGAGTTCGAGCTACTCGAATAATTTACCGAGCCGAGCTCGAGTTTTAAAATATATTAAACGAGTAGCTCGCGAGCTTAATCGAGCTTGATTAAATAATTATTTAATTAATTAAATTTATTATTACATATTATTTTTCATAATTAAAAAATATTATTCGAGTTGAGTATTAGACGGGTCGAGCTCGATCTTGACATATTTCATTAAAAATTAAATGAATTCTAGGAAAATAATCGAGCTTATGAGCCGAGTCGAGCTATATCGAGTACTTAGCGAGTCGAGTTCGATCTTGCTTTTTTAAGGCTCGATCGAGCTCGAGCCGAGTTTCGAGTCTGAACTTTTTTAGTCGAGTCGAGCTCGAGCCCTAGAGAGTATCGACTCTACTCGGCTCGATTACACCCCTAAGTATCACAGTATCAGTATCACATTCAAACACAAGAACACACTAACATTATCACAGTGTGTGAGCTTGCTGATGGTTGATCCTTATGACATAAACAACTATTATAACAAAGTGGATATATAATCATGTCATGTGCCAAGAATACAAAAAAACTAGTAATTAAGACTGATTAATCACTTTGATATAAAATGAGTCTACTTATAATCGTGCTCCAGAGTTTATAGATAAGTCTAACATAATTTAAACTAATAGATAAGTATCATCTTTAAATGAATCAACTTTAAACTTCTATTTAAATTTCTAAGATTCCCATATCCTACTCTTCTCTTTAAACCTTTATTGTGTTTGTCTTGCTTACCTTTATCTTATGCTGAGCCATCATATTGTCCCCAGCTGTCTCATCTTTATCCAAAGCTGTCTCATCTCATATTTGTCCCCAGCTTTATTATCAGTATCACAGTAACAGTATCAATATCGGTATCAATATCAGTAATAGTATCAGTATCAATATCAGTATCAGTATCAGTAACAATATATGTATCAGTATCAGAATTAGTATCACAATATCAGTATTACATTCAAACACATGAACACACTAACAGTATCACAGTGCGTGAGCTTGCTAATGGTTGATCCTTATGACATAAACAACTAGTATAACAAAGTGGATATATAATCATGTCATGTGCCAAGAATACAAAAAAAAACAAGAAATTAAGACTGATTAATCACTTTGATACAAAAGGAGTCTACTTATAATTGTAGCTCCAAAGTTTATAGATAAGTCTAACATAATTTAAACTAATAGATACGTATCATCTTTTAATGAATCAACTTTAAACTTCTATTTAAATTTCTAAGATTCCCATATCATGCTCATCTTTTAAACCTTTATTGTGTTTGTCTTGCTTGCCTTTATCTTATGCTGAGCCATCATATTTGTCCCCAGCTATCTCATCTTTGCAAAAGTCCATTGAACTTGTTGCCTTTCTTTATAAACTCAAACAATGGAGCTGCATTTTCTCTATTTACTTCAATTGCTTCCACATTGAACTGCATTTTGTATTAATAATGAGAGAATGAGCCTACAATATCAGTATCAGTATCATAGTATCAGTATGGTTGAATCATAACAAGAAATCAAAGATAGATTAAGAGTGAGTACTTAGCTTTAGAATATGATTTCTTGTTCATCTAATAGCATTGAGCTCTTCTATTTTCTCAGTTTAGCTCGTTAACATCTCCATCTCGTTTAATCAAATTTAGCTCCATTTCAATTATAAGAGCTCTACTCCATTAATCATCATCAATAGCACATCACTCAACCTCAAGAAGTAGAAACTTTATCTTCATGATTAATTCAGCTTCACTCCGGCTACATAAACATCAAGTTCAAATCTTCAAATCGATGCTATAAAAATTCATCCATTAGAGGATAAAGATGTTGAAATAGTGTCCTAAACCTAATAGGGTTGGACCGGATCTGACCGGGTCGGATCACTTCTACTATTTCTTTATGTTTATACATATGATATATGGCTTACATGTTATTATATATTATGTTTATCCATATGAACCAATTTGTGATTGTATATATGATAACGTCCTTAGTGTCAAACTATGAGAGAGAAACCATGATAGTGATTATGGTTGATGATATCTCGACTCAATTTAAAAGGTTTGATACTTAAATGTCTCTAGTCGTGTGTACCGTCAAACGGGACATTGATGGTATGAAATAGACTAGCACGTATTGGATGTCTTATACCTTATTGAAGGTAGGGATATATCTCATCTATCAAAGTGTTGAGACACTTTGATTGTACGTGGACGTGTATTAGAGAATGCGTACGTTAGACTGACCCACTTATTTTATTAAGTGTCGCACTATGTGGCGGTTGTGTAATTATCCTGAGGCCGGAGTCTTCATGGCATCAATGTGTGGATTGCCATACTTTGACACTATTGAGGTTTCCCCTAGCCATAGGGCAATCATACAGTAGTGATTGGGTGTGATACTGAAGAATGCGTAGGATTCATGTGGCTCGTCCGGAAATCGCGTATCCTACAAATATGAGTAAATATCTGAGGCCTTCTTATAAGGATTGTCTTAATCTCGTGAATCTTTGCCAAGTGGGAGTAAATGAGTTACTTTGAGAGAGCATGATATCCAGATTATAAGATACGGCTGTTAATGTATTGACACTTGAGATACGATTGTATGGATATTGTAACGGCAATAGGATTTTATTTACACGGTAACTGTTTCACATGAAAGGTAGTAGTCATTGTATTTGACTCTTTCGATGATTGGAGGTCACGGTGTGTTGCTAGACGCTATTCCGTGATCGTTAGGCATGAAGGTTCTTCCAATATATATATATATATTGGTTTAAACCAGATATTTTATTAAAAAACTTGTGTTAAACTGTACAAAAAGAAATTAAAAGCCTTTAAATATTTTCTAGTTTTTCCAGGCAAGCCTAATCTCGCATGCCTTTCGAATTGCCCGAGAGATGAAAACTGCTTTCGAGGGTCTCTGCCTATCATTATGGTGAAATTCTTCGTTTTGTCAGTACCAAATGCTCGAAATTAGTTTCTGGAAAAGGAATCTCCAAAACTCTGACCGTTTGTTTTGGGTTGGAGTTTTTTTTGGGTTGTTTGATATAGTAGCGGATAATAAAATATAACAAAAATGATTGAAGTAATGATTAAAAAGTTAATATGTTTTTTTGAAATTTGGATAGATAAATAAATGATTGGTGAGAGAAATTGAAATAAAATAGTATAATGAATAAAATAATGTAAAAAAGATAATAAAGTAGATAAAGTGAAATGGTGAGAGATGATTTAATATTTTTTTTATTTGTAGTTGAAGAAATGATTGGTAAGAGAATTGTAAAAAAATAATTGGTGAAATTATATAAAAAAACTCCAAAAAAAAAAACTCTAACCAAAACAAACAGGAGCTTATCCTTCTTGAACATGTCCACGTTGAGACAATTATCTAACCATTGAGGAACATCTTGGGTAGTACTACCTCCGTTCCAAAATATAAGTCATCCTACACTTTTAGTTCTTTCCCATAATATAATTCATTCTACATTACCAATGCAACATTTATTACTCTTTTATCTATTTTATCCCTAATTTATTATCAATCCAACAACGTTTCATTATTTAATAACCATTGCATTAATGATAGTCAAAGGGTATTTTAGACATTAAACATACGGGGCGGCTGGTTAAAAGACCTAGTTGACCAAAGTTTTGGTTGCCTTAACCTGGCGAACCAAAGTATTGGCTTATTAGACCCAATCTTTTAATAATAGGCAAGATACCTATTATACCCTTTTGCAACTCCCCCCATTTCCAAAAATCCGGCGAGGGCAACCCTAATTTTCGACATTCCGGCGAACCCAAAGTAGGTTTTGAAATTTTCCCTCCAAAATTACCCCCAAATTTCCCCCCAATCTTGACCCGACCCGTATTGTCTATAAAGTCGGGACTGTGGGCAAAAATGCACCATTTTCCGATCATGTGAACCTCCAAAATCGATTAAGAAACCAAATCCGCCATTGTAGTGACTCGATTAGAGCTCCAAAATCGATTAAGCAACCAAATCCGCCATTGTTGTGACTCGATTAGAAGCTGAAGCTCAGGTGTTGTTTGAAGAGGTGAACAAACTCAAAACTCCTCCAAAATCTCTGTCGGGTATGTATTATTTTTCTTAGTTTCAGAGCATTTTTTCAATAACATGTTAGTATATAATGTAATGAAGTGGGGAAGAAGATGCATTGAAAGTAATTAAGATGTTGGCTTGTACAAACTTCCTACTTTGACTAAGTATGTTTGATGTTTTCCCTTTCGGTATTGCAATTCTTCAACTACAGTCCCCCTAAGTATTGAATTGAGTTCAACTACAGTCATGTGAAAGTAGTTAAGTTGCGTAATAGACAAAAACAAGTTTTAACTCGTTATCTTTTAAGTCCATTGTTGTTTGTTTTTTACCTGCCCTTGATTGTAATCATTGTATTGAATGGATTAAAGCAGGATATTGTTGATTCGTCATGGGTAGGGAACGCAAAGTTTCGATATATGTATGTTATCCGGTTGAGTTTGGGAAGAATGTCGAGGGTGATTGGTTTTGGAATTATGTAGGAAATGAAACAGACCATGTGACCAAGTTGTTAAACGTGAAAAAAAAATGTTTCATTTCTTGAATTGTATGAGCTGGTGAAAGAAGAATTGGAATTTGATACAAGGTTGAATGATTTTGAATTAAAAGTTATGGCCCTTATTAGTAAAGCTGCATCGATAGTAGTTGATTGTGATAAGGTCGTGACACGGTTCTTTAGTGATTGTGATCTAAAGAAAGATTTGATATTAGTAAGTTTGAAAGCAAAGGAAAACGGAACATAATTTGAAGGGGAAGCAACTCATGTTGAACCGGAAGCATCACGTGTTGACCATGATGAACATGCTATGGAGAGTCAAGAAACACGTGAGTTGGTGTACTTGATGGGAACTCAAGCAAGTAGTGTTGAAATGGTTGTTGATGAAAACAATGAGGTAAATGAGAGATTTGATGGAATGTGGATTGATGAAGGTTTGGATAGTAGAGAAACTGTTGAGATGCTTGAAGATTCTTTATTGATGTCGTTGGGTCAAGATGTATTTTTAGAATCTCAAGAGCCCATGAATGTGGATTATCCAAATGGTGATGGTTTGAATGTAGGCCCCCCCTGAATATGGAATCTTTGAATGCACCGGAACCCGGAACTGGAATCGATATCGAATGTGTAGATGTTGTGAACATTACTGAAGATGTCGACATACATGTCAAAGACAAGTTTAGATCCAGTGAGTATTTACAGTATAAGGTTGAGATGTTGGTTGTGAATTTTAAATTGTTTTTCAAAACGTTGAAGTCCACCAAAAGCCTTTTTACAATAAAGTGTGAAGCCAACGGATGCAAATGGCGGTTGCGAGCAACGAAAACTAGTGGATGTGAAAACTTTGAAGTGACAAGGTATGAATTTAAGCATACTTGGCGACCTTTGATTGGTACAAAAGACCACAAACATGCTTCCTACAAGCTAATCGGTAGACATTATTCTCGGAGGTTTAAAGATCCTAAGCATGTTAATCCACCGAGGGATATCATTAATGACTTTTTCCAAGAGTTTGGATATGACATAAATTATGACAAGGCGCTTGATGCCAAGAAATATGCCGAATCAATCATCCGGGGAAATCCAAAAACAAGTTATGGACAATTACATAAGTATTGTCATGCGTTGAAGTTGGCAAACCCGGGTACTTTGACGGATATTGAAACCAAACCAAACAACGAATTCTTATATTTTTTTTATGGCACTTAGTGCAAGCATTGAGGGGTATAAGTGGATGCGGAAAGTCATTTCTGTGGACGGGACACATTTGAAAACGTCTTATGAAGGTGTTCTTCTTGTGGCAACGTGCCAAGATGGAAATGGAATGATATTTCCAATCGCATGGGGTGTTGTTGATGCGTTGAGAAGACGGAATCTTAGGGATGGTTCTTTGAAAGGCTTAAAAAGATTACAGGTGACACCGACGATCTAGCAATACTTTCTGATCGTCATGATGCTATAAAAGCGAGATTTGAGACTCGTGTTTGTGAATGCGCATCAAAGGTTTTGTACTTATCACATTCAAAAGAATCGAGGACTCGTTATCGGGTTGTAATGTGTCAGTCTGTTTTATAGGGTTTCGCGGGCCTATCTTTCAAGCGAGTTTAACGAGAGAATGGGATGAGAATGATCAAAAGTCGGGAGGGATATCAAAACGTACTTGGATAAATCAACTTTCCCTTACTGGTCTAGATGTCACTTTCCGGGTGAACGGTACGATATAATGACAACTAACCATGCAGAGTCTTTGAACAGTGTGCTTAAGCGTCCTCGGGAATTTTCGATAATTTGGTTAATTGACTTTATCCGGGGACTTTTACAAAAGTGGTATGCTGAAAAAAGTAAACTTGCTACAAAATGTGGTGCCGTTCTCACTCCATCTGTGGACGTAGAAATAAAAAACCACTACGACAAGGTAAAGAATTATTTTGTTTTATTAATTTCTGATGTTGAAAAGAAGTATGAGGTTTTTGATACCGTAGGCCATTTGACTTACAAAGTTGACTTGGATGTAAGGAAGTGTAGTTGTAAGTGTTTCGATTTAGATAAGTATCCATGCGTGCATGCCGTTGCTGTGGCAAAGAACATAGGGATGCATGCCACGGATTATACCTCTCGTTATTACAGCACCGATTATTGGAGGAAAGCTTATGCTCAATGTGTGTATCCCTTGCCGAATTCTGGGGATTGTGTTTATCCTGAAGACGTGTTGAGCAAAATGGTATTGCCACTGGTCCCGCAAAAGAGACCACCTGGACGTCCATCAAAGAAGAGAAAACCATCTGCCGGGGACGGAAAAAGGATTGTACATTGTCGTAAGTGAAAGCAAACTGGCCATAACGTTACTACTTGTTCGCGTTTGACTACCCAAGAAACTGATACCACTACCCATGAAACTTATACCGAGGCTGAATTTATACCACTGAATTGGTTGGTTTAGAATTTGTAACATGATGTTTAAGTTTGATGTACCTTGTGACACGTTCTATTTTTTATGTTGGATGTTATTTTGTTTAACATGATGTTTAAGTTTGATGTATGTAAACAAGTAAACAAGTTCAAGTTTGTTTTGGAGTGTTTGTTGATTAATTACTTAACAAATTGAAAACAACGATCACAGTAATCGCCTTGATCGAACCTCGATCTATCGTGTCATTATGTGTAATCAACCCTGATCACAGTAATCACCTTGATCGAACCTCGATCTATCGTGACATTATGTGTAATCAACCCTGATCACAGTACGAACATCGATCTATCGTGTCATTACGTGTAATCAACCCTGATCACAGTAATCGCCTTGATCGAACCTCGATCTATCATGACATTATGTGTAATCAACCCTGATCACAGTAATCTCCTTGATCGAACCTCGATTATCATGACATTATGTGTAATTGATGTAAGTCAACCTGATGACATAATTTCTGATAATTTACCCCGTTTTCTAATGCAATTAGCGATATTTTGATATCAACTTGAGCTATTTGAATGATGATTGTAACCATATTTTGTGTACATAGATCTTTCAGATAAACCCTGTTTTTAGTTGTATTATATTAATTATTAGCCGATTTTGTTATCAGTTTTACACGTGGTATCTTTGTGTCTATTTTGCAGCACAGATATCACGGTGGGGAGTGGATTCTGACCTTAAGATGGCCTTTGATTCTTTTGTGATGATTTTGTGCCGTGGCAAGGATTTCAACCCTAAGGATTATTGATACTCATTAGAGGGTTCAATCCAAGCCAGCTGGGAGAATAAAATGATGATTTTGTGATTTTATATATTGATGACCTGCGCCATGTCACAATGACCCGCGTCAAAAAGTGGTTGAGTAATTAATGCAGATGTCATTCAGTCAGTCACCACTATTGGACATGACGCGCGCCAAGAAGATATGACCTACGCCATCAGTGCAAATTTGGGAATGACGTGCGCCAATATGGGATGACGCGAGTCAAGAGTGCAGAGTCAGAAAAGTTTAATCTCTTTTATTCTTCCATTCACATTATTGTCAGAAACACACTACATATTCATCATATCATCCATCTTGTAGGCAAAAACCCCACCCCAGGCTCTTATAGCCAAATTCTTGTAGAAATTAGCTCTTGGTTATCATTGTAACTATTAAGAATCTTAGTTTAATTTCTATCACTTTTGGTTGGAGTTTGAAGACATAAGTTTGTAACTCCATTGAAGGTTTTGGAGCTTGGTTGAAGATACCAATTTCGAGTTTTGCTTTTGATTGGTAACTCTTAATCTTTACTTTGATTCAAGTACACTTATGATTATGAATGTTAGCTTTGTTATGTTAATGTTTGTAGTTATGAGTGGCTAGGTTTTTATAGCCAAGATTATGTTGTAGTAGTAGTTCATCCTCTTGTGATTGATTGGGAATGATTGTTTATGTTGTTAGTTTTGATTGTTGTGGAGCTTTGCCTACTTGTTTGCATTGTTTGTTGACATTGGAGTAATTGCCTAGTGTTAGCACTTTACACGTTTAACGGATACCGAACGGAGATGTTAATTGTGGGAAGAGGGTAGGTGAACCGGAAGGTAAAATCGACCTCTTCGAGGCATTCGATTTCTTATCCGGGGATAGTTGGCTTTGCCATTGCATTCACGGGCGTAGCATACCGAATCATTAGGTTTATGGCACCTAGACCAAGGAGGAGGTAGAGAGCAATTTCAATCACTCGTATGAGGGGGAATTGCTTGTTTAGGAATGCACCGCTTCACACTTTCAAACACGAATGGTAGGTAGGTAGGAAGTCGTTCCCATGGCATTGCAAGAGGATAGCTAGTCTACGCATTATCTTGGTTAGCTTCTTTTATAATTTACCATCATTGTTAATTCAGCATTTTATTTATGCAATCGATTCACCTTTCACCAATTTGCGACCTAGATCGAATTAATATAGACTTTTTAGTGTGTGACCTCAATTGGAGTGCGCAGTCCCCGAGGAGACGACCTTGACTCACCAAACTAGACTACAGTCGACCCGGTACACTGCCGGTTAGATTGGACACCTCGGTTTGGCCACATCAGTAATCAACCCTGATCACAGTACGAACCTCGATCTATCGTGTCATTATATGTAATCAACCTTGATCACAGTAATCGCCTTGATCGAACCTCGATCTATCGTGAGATTATGTGTAATCAACCCTGATCACAGTAATCGCCTTGATCGAACCTCGATCTATCGTGACATTATGTGTAATCAACCCTGATCACAGTAATCGCCTTGATCGAACCTCGATCTATCGTGTCATTATGTGTAATCAACCCTGATCACAGTAATCGCCTTGATCGAATCTCGATCTATCGTGACATTATATGTAATCAACCCTGATCACAGTAATCGCCTTGATCGAACCTCGATCTATCGTGTCATTATGTGTAATCAACCAGAATCACAGTAATCGCCTTGATCGAACCTCGATCTATCGTGTCATTATGTGTAATCAACCCGAATCACAGTAATCGCCTTGATCGAACCTCAATCTATCGTGTCATTATGTGTAATCAACCCGAATCACAGTAATCGCCTTGATCGAACCTCGATCTATCGTGTCATTATGTGTAATCAACCCTGATCACAGTAATCGCCTTGATCGAACCTCGATCTATCGTGACATTATGTGTAATCAACCCTGATCACAGTAATCGCCTTGATCGAACCTCGATCTATCGTGTCATTATGTGTAATCAACCCTGATCACAGTAATCGCCTTGATCAAACCTCGATCTATAATGAGATTATGTGTAATCAACCCTGATCACAGTAATCGCCTTGATCGAACCTCGATCTATCGTGACATTATGTGTAATCAACCCTGATCACAGTAATCGCCTTGATCGAACCTCGATCTATCATGTCATTATGTGTAATCAACCCTGATCACAGTAATCGCCATGATCGAACCTCGATCTATCGTGTCATTATGTGTAATCAACCCTGATCACAGTAATCGCCTTGATCCAACCTCGATCTATCATGACATTATGTGTAATCAACCCTGATCACAATAATCGCCTTGATCGAACCTCGATCTATCGTGTCATTATGTGTAATCAACCCTGATCACAGTAATCGCCTTGATCAAACCTCGATCTATCGTGTCATTATGTGTAATCAACCCGAATCACAGTAATCGCCTCGATCGAACCTCGATCTATCGTGACATTATGTGTAATCAACCCTGATCACAGTACGAACCTCGATCTATCGTGTCATTATGTGTAATCAACCCTGATCACAGTAATCGCCCTGATCGAACCTCGATCTATCGTGACATTATGTGTAATCAACCACCCTGATCACAGTAATCGCCTTGATCGAACCTCGATCTATCGTGACATTATGTGTAATCAACCCTGATCACAGTAATCGCCTTGATCGAACCTCGATCTATCGTGTCATTATGTGTAATCAACCCGAATCACAGTAATCGCCTTGATCGAACCCGAATCACAGTATTATCCGTGCATATATAAAGCATCCCACACCCTAAAACCCTAATTCAAAAGAGGAAATTCACTTCTTGGCTCCTTCTTCTGCGGCGCCTCAACTTCAACTCCAACTCCAGCGCCCCAACGGCAACGGCAACGGCAACGGCAACGGTAACGGCGTCGCACTTAAGGTAAGGGCAACTCTTCCTCCTTATCTTCCTCCTTATCCATAGCTTCACTTTTCGACATTTTTTGCTTATAGTACTTCCTTTTCAAGTCTGGTCAGCCGCTTTACCACAACTTATCGAGGTTTGTGATAGAATTCTTTGATTTTTCATTTCCAGTGCCAATCGCTGAACCTAAGTTACATTTATTGATAGAGACATTGCCATTTTCATGACTTTGGCCGTCAAGTAGGTCATCTTTGAGTCCACAAGTAGCAACTATTGTAGCATGTGAACTAGTGAAGAAGTATTGGAATATGACCATTGAAATATTGTCTTGTTATATTCCTAAAATTCTTAGTTTTTTTTTTAGTGTTTGTCAATCTTTTGCTGGTCTTTTTTGAGGGAAAGAATTTATAGCTGTGATTGGCTTTCTGGAAATTTTGGATAAGGAGTTTTATAAAATACTCGAATTTAATCATGATCAAATAACACCTTATCACTCCAATAACATACTTATCACAGCATTACAATTCTACTAAAAACATTAGGAAATGCTAATGTCACATCCATTGTGACACAATGAATGATACGACATGTTTTTTTATCCTTGATCATGATGTAGAACCTATTATTCATGAAGTAGACCACTATGATCAAGAGTAAAGAGTGTGTTGTGTCACATCCATTGTCAGTAGCATCACCCAAAAACAGTACAATAGATAGCAAAGCAACATAACAATACCTAGAAAATGCAAGTTCAACTAGCAATAAAAAACCAATACAACTCACTTCAACACAAAAATTGACACAACCAACACAAGAATAACAACTAATAACACCATCAACCAATCTTGGTATCAATTTTTCCCAAACAAAGTCAGCCAGATTTCTTCATCTCTACCACCATTTCCAATTGAGGAAACTTCATCATAGGCACTCTACCAATCGGGTTGCACCATTCAAAAAGTCACAAACAGAGCACTTGAAATACAACATTCCCTTGTTTGGCTTACTCAATTCAACGATTTTCAAAGTTGCGTTCTTTTCACACTTACACTTTCTATACTCATAGAGAATGTCATGAGCTCCTCCGGTTCGCCCACGCCATGTTGGTGGTGGACATTGCAGCTGAAATATAAAATCCAAGAATGAGACCTAGCTTAGTATGTTAATCGAACTAATTTTATTGGCTATAACACCACAAGTAAGCCAAGAATGCGTAAAACAAATTAATACAAAGCTACAAAAATGAAAATATAAAAAAAAAAAGAAAAGCTTTTGCCGTCAGATGTTGATGAATCATACAGTAACTTTTTAATGTTTAGAAAAAGAACTGAGCTTGAACAAGCTTACCATTTCCAACTTGTCAAATCCAGCTGCAGAAGAACTTGCCTACCTGAAAAATAACTAAGAATTTAAAGTTACATTATAAATAAAAAACTAAATAGCTCAAAAACTCAGATTAGTACTTCAAATCTACCAGAACGTGCTCAGCTGCAACCTGAATTCGAAATCTTTTTTGTTTGAATTCAAGAAATCAAACACAGCCTAAAGCTTATTTTGAAGAATTTAATTGTGAAAATGCCACAATCAGACCTACAATATTAACATATAAGTTAAACACCACGTAAAACATCTTAAAAATCTACTAATACTCCAAATTACTATTTGCATAAATAGTAATTTACATACCCATTTTTTTGAAGAGGACATTCCACTTTCTCCAACTCAAGCTTCTTCAAGCCATATTTCTCGAAACCAACCACATGCTTCCTCATCAAATGAGGGATAAGAAGTTGCAATGGCACAATCCATTTAATAAGTTGTGCTCTTTTAACATGATTCCCCAAACTGTCATACACATAGATCTTTCTCATACCAAGATCAACTTTCACAAGAAACCAATGGCTGCTCTTGTTAACCGGAATATACAAACATCAAACAACCACAACACAATTTAAGATAGGACTACCTAACAAGCAATACATTCAAACCTCCTTATCTTCAAAAAGCACAACGACTTTCGATGCGGGCACCCTCCTTGTCACTTCCCACTTCAGCATTCTTGGGAGAGCCTTTTCATCAACAAGCCTCCCCAATTTCCGTAAAGACGGAATGGATTCCAGTGCCCATGCCTACGTAAACATCACATTTACAAAAATCTTTCACAATATTATATGCCTTCCAAATTAAAATAACAAAACAAAATCATAATACTTACCCACACAGCATGCAACAATCCATAAGATGTATATTGTATCTTATCCTCATGCTTTGTGAACAACCCACTTAAGTTCCGCCTAAACAAGTTAACCGTGCAACTATAGGATAGGTTCCCCCAAGGATACATGTTGAATGCATCCAGATCATCCACCAACTCCAACCACCACCACTCCAACGCCACATTCTCCTCTGTAGCTAACAAAACAAAAATTAAAACAACCACCAATCCCAACTTGTATTTATCGTCAGATGCATCTTTATCTCTACGATTTCCATTGTTAACTCGATCAAAAGTTGCCAACAAATCCTTTCGGTTTATACTAGCCTTCCCCTTAAAGTATTTTTGTCCAAGCCGACAAAGTCTTCCTTCTTTTTCTTCAAACGTCCCACGGTAACCAGCTCTCAATCCCGTAACAACTAAAAATTCCTTCAAACCAAACCTCAAAGGCTTGTCCCCGGTCATAAACCAAAACGATTGATCTTTTTTATCGTTCTTTAACTGCCACATGATCAATTGACGAAGAATTTGATAACAACTCATTTTATGAAGCCCAATTAAAAGTCCAAAGCAACTATCTTTAAACAATTTCTTGTGCTTATTGTCTAGGTTATCATACACATACCTAACTTTATCATCAATGCACCTGTTAGCAATCTCACAAATTTTTTCCTTTTGTTCATGTGTTACGTTGTATTTCATCGCCATTTACTACAAAATAAACAAAATACATAAAAAGCTTTACCAATCACATACTAGATGGATTACCATAAACACACTTCAATGGATTAAGGCAAACAAATCCGATAACTCTAATTTCATAAATTACTGATTAAGTACTTACCACACAAACTGAATTTGAACTAAATCTACACGATTTGTAAATGAAATCAACCAATTCCACCACCGACCGTCGGAAATCATTTAAAAGAAAGCCTAGAGTCTTCGTGGGTCTTCAATCGGATGGGTTGAAAACAAGTTTGAATTTGTTTTCAGTGAAGAAACGGTTTTTACCGTGAAGAAGATGAAGAAAGACTCTTCGATTTTGGGAACTACCGGATTCTCGATCTGAGTAAAATGGATTGGTAAAGTTGTGGAAAATAAGAGAAATAATGGGTTATAATGTAATGGCAAATCCTAAGTTCAAAGTTTTTAATACTTTTTACATTTTTCCGCTTTTTTTAATCCCTTAAACCACAAAGTTCTTTGCGCCGATACTTTAGAAATGGGTCGTATAAGCCATTCTCCCTAAACGTTAATGACATGCAACCACTTTCTTAATCTGTGTGAAAACACCTATGATTTTTTTGGGATATTGGATTTATGTATTTTTCTCAATAATTCATTGTAATTGTAGAGGAAATTTGCTATATTTTAAACGCTACTGTAGTTACATTTTTTCTCTCCTTTTTTTTTCCTCCAAAGGATTTTAGTTTTGTGGTAACCTCTATTTCCCCTTTTTTTTTTTTTTTTTCATAAATCGAGGGGAAGTAAGACTATTTTAATTTGATCTGTAATTGTAAAGATGCTACTACTCGGTGTTTCTTCAAGAATCGGAGCTTAGAAGAGTGATGGGGAGAAAGCTCTGGGTTTTTTCCTGAACTGAGAAATTTTAGATTTTTTTAGTTCGATCATATCAGTTTCTCAAATAGGAATTAGGTCATATTTTAGTTATGCATTGTAAAATTTTGATCTTGGATACATTTCCTTGAAATACAATAATCCTGTTACATATATAATTTACTTCTATATTTGATTAAAATCCATCGAATCGGTGGATTATGTTTAAAATATCTCCTTAAAATATGTTGTCATTCTGTTGTTAGTATTGCATTTTGAGGTACTTTTAGACTCTGACTGCATCTGTAATTGGGTTCCTGGAAAATTTAGAGTGGATTATAGTGCAATTGGGGAGACATTTGAAAGAGACTCGTCGATGTTATGGAATTGGCATATGCAAATTCTCCCATTTGTTAATCCGTTATGGAAAGTGATAGAACCAGTACCAGCCGTTCAGATAGCATCAGCGATAATCAACCCAAAGCTCGACTTTTGCAAGGGTAGAACATCTAATCCCAAATGCTTTGCTTTCTTGGATTCTTATTTCTTTCTTGTTGTATTTTACTGCCTGATGACACTTTAGCTTACTCATGAGAGAGGAGGTTGTCTCTCTTTAGTTTTGTTGTTGTTTTCTTTTTCTTTTTTTTTTTCTTTTTCTTTCCCTTCAACATAGTAGGATTTGAGTCAGGTGTACTCTTTCATAAGTTGTTCTTGGGAACTAGTTTATTGTGTGGGTGTCTCCACACGGTGCGGAGACACCGCGTGTGGCAACCCTCGCACCACATGCTTTTATTCTCAAAAAAATCATGCTGGCTCGCTGCTTCACCCGTCACTTCACCCTCAAATACCCTCACCACATAATAACTTCCCGTTGTTCTTTTGTTGGGAAGTGACCACTAGCTACCTCTGTTCCTATCCCCGTAAGCAATGTTGTTCAACTATCGGTTCCCTTCTGACTCGTACAAATTATTAAGAAGCATAATTTGACAATAGATTCTGCCTTTCTTTCTGGTTAATTTGCTTAAAGTTTGCCACTTTGCTACTGTTGTAAGTGTTAATAAAGTATCTTCTCTTGAAAAACCTAGGAGGAGGTACTAGAACACAAAATGTTTTCCTTTGTTTTTGCTAGAAAAAGGGTTCAAATTGTTATTTAACCTGTTTTTAATGCCTCTGAATGGTATTTTTAACGGTGCATATTGTCCTCCATTCTGCATGCTAATGAATGGAGTTCTAACATCGTAACATTATTCTGCAGGAGGACGTATGGCCCATCAAGGCGATCAACAAAGGGGCAATGGACACCAGAAGAGGTACTGTTGATATTGTGTACAGTGTTTTACTAGAGTTTTTATTGTTCTGGGAATGTATGTGGTGGATCCAAGTTTTCTATTAGCTACTGTATGATGCAGTTGTAATGATGCTAATTGCTTTGATAATCATTTAAGTTTTCACTTCATGCCGACGGGATCAGACATCAAACTCTGCCCACTACAGTATAAATATAACATTGTCTACATAGTCCAACAACTTGCTTGTGGTCTTGTATGACATTGTGGCAGTCGATTTTAAATTATTCAGTTTATTCTCTTTCCTCGGGCATTGTCCATAATACATCAGGCGGTATTGTCCTAATTTATCAAGTGGCAGAAGAAGCCTTTGCTTGATAAGGTTGTCACTTTATATGTTCAGCTTATAACAAGTGAAAGTATAACATTTGAACATTTATCGAGTTACACACCATCTATGTCCAAACTACATATGTAAGGAAAGTCAGTGATCAACTAAACTGATCATGTTCTGGGCACAAAGTCATCGTTTCAGTACTGATTTTTACTTGTGCTTTTTAACTGAAGCAATTTCGATTCATCTGCAGGATGAGATTTTACGAGAGGCTATGCAGCGGTTCAAAGGGAAAAACTGGAAAAAGATAGGTACATAATTCTTTCAATCTATGAAAATCCATGCATGTATTAAAGGCGTTCATATTACACTAATCACAAGTGAACTAGATGTGGTCAAAATATGTAAAAATCTCTAGTTGGAGAGTAAGATTCCTAAGCTTAAGTAACTTATCAAAATGCATTGACTAGCAAATATGGACAACATCATTCGAGCCGTCTTCCTACAAGCTGAACTTGTTGAACTTTTTTTTTGTCAACTAGTTTCATTCTCTGGGTTGTATAGTTAAGTTCTCAAATGTTGTTTGCCAGATGGTATCAAGGGGTTTAAGGGTTTAAGTTAGAAATTTCTTTTAGGCCCTATAGAACCCTTTTGGTGAACTTCTTGGAGCAAACATAAGAGCTGAACTCTAATTTATATGGTTGTTCATCGTTAAGTAGGGACTTGAGAATGTAAATGACTGTACAATTTTGTTTGGTTCAGCGCAATGTTTCAAGGACCGGACAGATATTCAGTGTTTACACAGATGGCAAAAAGTTCTCAATCCAGAACTTGTAAAAGGTCCTTGGTCTAAAGAAGTAAGAAAGTTCTTGTAGGCAGCTTTGTATTTATCAATTTTTTTACTTCCTGCTGACCTGCTTTGAGTTGAATAGGAGGATGATGCAATTGTTGAATTGGTTAAGAAATACGGGCCCACAAAATGGTCTACCATCGCTCAACATCTACCCGGACGTATAGGGAAGCAGTGCAGGGAAAGGTAACTTGGAACATATTAATCTTTGTAATTTACTAATCAAACTATAAACATAGTTTAAGTGGATTGGGATGTCTTAGATTGATTTTCTTGGTGCACTGGTTATTCTACTCTAGCAAGAAAATCTTCGATTCATCCATATCATACGACTATGGACTTTTGAAAAGGCAATTGCATGATTTTGGCAGACTAATAGATACTCATGCATCTGCAATGGTTTGAGTTTCAGGGGTTTCTTTACATTGTATATTGTCGGTGAAACTTACGTGTTTAGTTTCTTGTAATGAATCCAGATGGCACAACCATCTAAACCCCAACATAAACAAAGAAGCTTGGACTCAAGAAGAAGAACTTGCTCTGATTCGTGCTCATCAAATATACGGGAACAAGTGGGCTGAATTGACCAAGTACTTACCTGGCAGGTATATATTCATGTTTCATTAAAATCTTGAATTCCTCACGTCAAACCTCTTCGTGGTTGATAAGCGCCTGTCCTGTTATCAGGTCGACAATGCAATTAAGAATCATTGGAATAGTTCAAGAAAGAAGTCAGGCTTACTTGCTCAGTTCCAAGGCTTGTCTAACCCGATTCATACAATTCAAAATGTAGCAACTTGTTCAAAAACACCACAGAGCAGTGAAAAAGATAGTTTTGCTAGAAATGGACAACCCGAGATGGAAGAAGTTTCACAGTGTAGTCAAGGTTCAACTGCTGTTGGGCTTTCTCAGTCAACAAGTGATGCAGGAAATACAACAAATATGCATACAAGAGAAGTATACCTTGAGTATAACTTGCCAGTAGAATGGGGGCTCAATGGGAAATGATTGGCAGCTTAATCAGTAACAATTTACCCGAGAATCCTATGTCCGGACAACTTATACATTCATCGATGCTCGGGCCACCATTTATCAACACACTTTCCGCTCCACTCTTCGGGAAACATGGCTTTGGCTACAGAAGAATCAGGTTGCCATTTTGCTCCCGAGGAAGAATAAGGTGGCAAAATCATCGGTCCGTTTCCTTCGTGAGTGGTACAATGGATGGATCTCATTGAATCTTTACATTACCAATCCTTTAGCTATCGGGCCTCCCCATGGAAAGCACGCCCGCTTTGCAACCGTGTTTTCTTCATTTTGTCAATCATTTCCTGATCCTTCTTCACAAATGTATGTCCGAACCTGGTTCACTTATATATGGCGCCGATCCTATCTTTTCAACGACTCAACCGACATTCGTAACAAAAAGCCCTTTGGAGAGGAATGATAGCTTCAGGATCAAGAAGACAATGCAGGATGACATGTAACAACTTGATCAAGGATTGATACTCGTGAGGCTTTCCATTTAGACAACGAGACGCCTTGTCGTTTTTACTTTACTCCTCTTTTTCGATTCGTTAGCAAAGAAACTACATACACAAAAGAAAAACATCAAACATTTAGAATGCAAGAAATATGCATTACAAGGCATGCAGATGATACAGAGATTGTAAAGAGCTAGCTAACCTTGGTGTTTCAGGAGTGGATTTGCATTTGAGATCTTTGCTCGAGAGAGGCTAAAGTCGTCGCGTGCTCGTGAGCTTGAACCAAAGAAGATAAAAGTGTGACCCACCACCACCACCAATGGCGGCATCATGTTTCTTTTCCTTTGACCCACCAGAAGCTGAGGAAACAGGTGGAGACAGGTAACTCAGAGGCTTTCCATTTAGACAACGTAGACGTCTTGCTGTCTTCTGCTGCTCTTTCTTTGACTCGTTAGCAGCAAACTACATACACAAAAGAAAAAAATCAAACGTTTAGAATATGCAGATGATACAGAGATTGTAAAGAGCTAGCTAACCTTTGGTGTTTCCTGAAACACCAAAGGTTAGCTAGCTCTTTACAATCTCTGTATCATCTGCATACCTCGTAATGCATATTTCTTGCATTCAAAACGTTTGATGTTTTTCTTTTGTGTATGTACTTTGCTGCTAACGAGTCGAAGAAAGAGGATCCACAGAAGACAGCAAGACGTCTACGTTGTCTAAATGGAAAGCCTCTAGGTTACCTGTCTCCATCTGTTTCCTCGGCTTCTGGTGGGTCAAAGGAAAAGAAACCTGATGCCGCCATTTGTGGTGGTGGTGGGTCACACTTTTATGTTGTTGGTTCAAGCTCACAGAGCACCAACAGCCTCAGCCTCTCTCGAGCAAAGCTCTCAAATGCAAATCGCACATCTGAAACACCAAAGGTTAGCTAGCTCTTTACAATCTCTCAGATCATCCGTGATGCCTCGTAATGCATATTTCTTGCATTCTAAACGTTTGGTGTTTTTCTTTTTATGTAGTTTGCTGCTAACGAGTCGAAGAAAGAGGAGCCACCAAAATTCCAGGCTTTCAGAGGGAAGACGTATTCCCGCTGAAGACAGGGTTGATTGATTATGCATGACCCTTTGATAAAATATTTACTACATTGAGCATTATGTTATTTACTACATTGAGCATTTTTTGGTTTTATATCTGTGCATCATTTTATTTGGATTTCACTTCTGCTTATCTCCCATTTGGCTTCTTTATTTGATAATTTACTTATGACCAAGATTAATTGTCGCTACCGGCAAAGAATTTTCGTTTGATGCTTTGACAATGTGGTTTGTGTAGTGAGTTTTATGTTTTGAATATCTAAATGAGCATTATATAATTCATTCATATTGGACAGTGGATTTTTTTAGCTCAACTATCTGTATTGTTTCCTAGCAAGCAATTTGTATTCTATATGAATATTTTCTCTTATTGAGATGCATTTCACCCTGACATCCTCTCTGATTACTTCAAGTTATCGTATTTTATAGCTAACCTTTAGTTGGATAAAGGCATGCAGACAATCTCTGTATGAATACACGTAGCACACACGACTAGTATGAAACCCGAATGATCGACAATAGAGTAAAATAGCCGAGTTGGATCGGTTATGGAGCTCAGAGTACAGAGAGTATGAGGAATCAAGATTCAAAAGATAATATGAAAATAGAAAGAAAACAATACACATTATAAGTACATTTTTTTTTCTCACTCAAAGAATCAACTAATCCCACTTGAACATATGACGAGAAATAAATATACAAGAACAATGTTGAATAAACAGAAGTTATAACCATTTTAAAGAGAGAATGAAAAATAAGCCCCGATCTTTACAAATAATTAGTTAGAAAGAACTCCAATTTTATGTATGCTTCAAGTGAACTGGAAATAATATTGAGTTAACCGAATCCACGCTTCACAGAAGCTACTTATGCACCAACATTCGAAGCAAACGATTCCATATTCGTCAAACATACATACTATCAAAATACAAGAATATTTACAGATTTTGCAGGAGGAAATAGTACGCTTATAGTATGAGTTCCATAAATGCAGTAAGTAGGTTCATCGTATTCATCTAGCACAACAATACCGGTAAAAAGCAGCCTTACACCTCCACGTGTTCAAATCAATAACATGAAAGGGATTTAATTAGACTATATTTGTTCCAACTATGCCCATTTATCAACTTGTTTTCATTATACATACTGTAATGTACAGTTTCCTTGCTTCATGGCACAGTAACACCAGAACTGACAAACAACAGTAGATAACAGTAGGTGGAAGGGTTTTGGGTATGTAAGAATTTGAGATTCACGGAAGTAACAATACACAAATAGACAAATACCTAACTTCATTTCATTCTCCAATTCGAACTTTTAACAAAGTTAAATTTAATGCTTCCTCAGAATCAAAACCAAATCTCTCTTGATTCACAACACCTAGACTGCTAGAGTGAATGTAACATCCTGACTTTTCAGAAAGGGTAAAGAGGTAATTGGGTAATTTCACTATGACTTAATTATTATTTATCATATTTAAAGTAATTAAAATGTGATTTAATTATTTAAAAGAGGATTTATTTATTATTTTAATGGAATTAATTGATAGCTATAAAAAAATAATACCCAAAGTCTTCTCATAATTTTGATACGCAACTTCTAATAAAAAAAAGAGAGGAACGGCGACTCAGAAGAAGAAACAGACGCAGAAGATGCCTGGAAAAAGGAGAACGTAAACTCCAATCGTAGGGCCATCACCATGAAGGGACGGAACTTTGGAAATCAACATCTCCTTTTTTCGTAAGTTTTCAGTTTAGCCGTAATTTTTGGTAACCGTCGAGTTCGATTGATCATGAATTCATATCTTTCAATCCGTAGCTCTGTTTCACAGCAATGAGTAGTCAAAACGATCGTCATGGAGCGTAGATTGTTCTAAAAATAGTTTCACTACAAGTAATCCAGGTAATCTTCAGTTTTACACACTTGTTCAGTTCGGGTTTTTCAAGGAAACTAGTATTTTTAGGGTTTCTTGTTGATCAAATATGTTTTGGATTTGAGGATCTAAAGTTGTAGCGGTTGCTTGTGGTTTCCTTTGAAGATTGTTTGCACTTAAGGTAAGAGGCTCTTCCTAACGAATAATTATGGTTTTACAATGTTTAGGTTGAGTGTTAGTTGTAATTAAAGTGTTGGATGCTATGTGATGTTTAGTTATATGTAAATCATGTGTTTACTGTTTCTTTGTGATAGTTGATGTTAAACATGTTTGATTTGGGTTGGAAATCGTTAAGTTGCAGAAAACCATGTTTAGGGCTTTTCAGGTGCAATGCGCGCGCATTCAGCCCAGTTTTGGGGAAATGTTGTTTTAAGCTATGAGTCCAGTTTAAATGTTCTTTCTTGATCTAATAACACTAAATGAAAATGAACAAGCCTTGATTGAGTTTCTGATGCGTTTAGTTCCGGCACCGAATGTACTCTTCAAGGGAGTTGAAGTTCGGGACCGTCGGAAGGGCATGATAGGCTTGCGCTTTGATGAACTAGATTTCATCAATGTCTGTGTAATTGCTAGGCCTTGTACGTGTCTAGTGGTTTAGAAGAGAGAGAAGTAGGGGTGAGAGAGCTTACTTGAAAATACTTAGGTGGCTTGTTAACAATGAATACTAAATACATACTTGCCTAGTAATACGCTTAAACGTCATGTCACTTTTGGTTAGGCACATGTAAACTTCTTCGCTATGTGACTCGTCCGACAGTGGATAACCCCGTGACCTTCAGAGGCCAAATGACATGGGAGCTTCACCGACTCAGATGCATACCGGGAAACCCGGGACTCACAAAGGCAAGCCCACGTTGGTTGGCACCTCTCGTGGTGGTCACACTCGCGAAGTGCCCTTGAGTAACGATAATTTAATAATCATAATAATAACCTTTGTTGTATAACTTAGTTATTCGTTAGTTTCTCACTTTTACTAAGTACTTTGTACTTACCTCATTCGCATTTTATTTTGTATGCATTGTGGGGTGAGAAGACGAACATGTTGACCAAGCGTAGATGATGACTTTTGAGGACTTGATGCCTTGACGAAGCTTTTAGTTTATTTCCTTGTAAATGTGGTACTAGACTAGTCGTATTCTTTTCTTAGACTTGTTGTACTTGTACTTCTAGACTTTTGTAAGTTAAGTTTTTACTTTTAAGACCTCAGATTGTGTAAGTCTTGGGTTTTCCGCCGTTGTAATTTAACCATCCATCTTTCGTTGGTTTGAATTCTATTCTTAGTAGCATTTATGTTTTTACCCGAGTCTTTTAGCTTCCGCTTGCTTTATTTGATGACGTAGATGCTTGCGTATAATGTTAGATTTATTTAATGCTATACGCGCCGAACGCTCTCCGAATAAGGGCTCGGTATCCGTATGCTATATGTTGAAACCAAATTCAGGTGAACAAGAACACATTATAGGCATAATTAGGAAGATCAATCTTCCCATTTCCCTAATGGAAGAACTCAAATTATAAGCTGAGCAAAGGACTGAAACAATGAAATCTAGCAGGACACACACTGATTATCAACAAGAGCAAAAAAGTTTTAACTAAACCATATCATGTTTTCAGTATTTCCATCTATACGTATATGCATATAGACACTTTCATCCCCTCAGATAAGATCTCGTCTTTTTCTTGGAATGATACAACACAAACAAAAAGAGAAAATAGGGGAAGAAAAAATTACTCACGGAACTCGGAAGATAACAGAGTTACAGCAACCGGCGGTTGCGTTCTTTGACCATCAAAGTTGTAGCTGTAGTTTTTAAAAAATCAAGAGATTCAGGACAAAGCAAGATAAAGCAGACTCAAACAACCTTTCAACAGGAATAATGCAGAATTAGAAGTATTGAGTTTTCAATGCGCAGTCTTAACATACACAACAATGATGAAATATTAAAAAGAGAAAAAAATTTCTTCCTGACCACTAATATTACTAGCATTATATGAGAAGTACTACCACTTAATCGGAAAACTTCCACTACTTTTCAACAAGAAGAGATTATATATAAAGCTCTCATTTTGATATCCGAGACATAAAAGTCAATATACAAGCCAAAAAAAAGCTATAAAAAAGGGGTCACAAGATGCATATAATCAATTTGAAAAGCCTCAAAGGGAGGGCCAACAATGAAGGAGAAATCCAAAGTTTCATGAATGCACATTTTACCTTGGTTACTGACGATTTCAAAAATCATTGATGATAAATCCAGTGATGTTCTCCTAAAGACAACCTGCAAAAGCTTCATGAACAATAAAAACGATAAAAAAGAGGGGAGTGTTTTGGTGGTGGTTTAGATTGGACTTAAGAAACTGTATCTCAAGCTGCCTACGTATCCAATGCATGTATTGGAATCAAGTCTTCGTAGTTCCTTAGGGATGGTTTATATAGAGGAGAGTTATGACCTAAGGCCCCGTGGGCCTTGTCCTTGTTGGGCTTGGATTTCGTGTTCCCCAAGGAAAAGATAACTACAATATAATCTCCTTAATTTTAAGAGATAATTATGGATATATTTGACTGTCAGGATCAGAGTATTAAATATGAGGGATTTTTCCTATATTTATCTGTTTATCACACACGTGGGAGATACGATTGAGGACGGACTCTGGCCGACTTAGATAGCCCGAGCTGAACTGGCTGAACCCTTTTGTGTTTGTGCCGACCTACGAAGGTCGGGGAAGATAGCCGAGCAGGGATCAGCTCGGATTCTTGCGTGCATAAGCGGTTTGGTCCGAGAAGGGCTTGAGCCGACCTATGTGGTCGGCAAAGGTGTTTGATCACAAGTACAGGCCGACCTGGAAGGGTCGGAGGATGCTGACCGAGCTCATGCAGCTCGGGTACTGAGGGTTCTGGCCTTTGATGGAGGCTTTCATCTATCTTTATTTATTATTGTGCTGATGTGGAGGCGACATGTGGGTAAGGTCAATTTTGGGCATCGTCATAGCCCCCGCATCCAGCCTAAGCCCTCGAGGTCACCGGATCCGCTTAAGGTTGCTCGGCCACGGTCCTCTAGACTTGAAGAGTTGATACACGCCTTATTCTCACAATCTGAAGAGTTCCGTTGTAAATCTGCTATGACTTTGCAGAATTCAAGGCATTTTAGCCCATGATGGTGGTTGCACGATGGCGCTCAATAACAAGGATGAAGAAAAAGTTGTGTTTGAGATTATGAACTGAGCCGTAGAAGGCTGCCTACGTACCCTTAACTTGTAAGGGATCAAACCCAATTTTCGTAGTTCTTCGAAGATGAGAGCCCTCTTTTGTCAAGGGTGTGATGCTGCTATTTATAGGGCCATGAGTTGGCGGTTACCAGGCTGTTGGACAAGCTGGCAAACTGGGAAGCTGCCGAACCGAGATCGGTCTTAGAGTGCCGAGCTGAAGAGCTGGCGAGCTAAGAGCCGTGAGGCCTGAGAGCGTTGTTTATGAACTTTTTTGCCTAGTTGTGTTGGCTTTGTTCGCATTGAAGGATGGCGGACTAGAGGGGCAAGCGGATCGAGCCCCCAGTGCTTTGTATCAAGCTATCTGCTTGTTACTTCATTTCCGTTGCCTTGGATCACGATAGGAATCGTGATGGTGCGAGGTGGGCTTGATCGTGCTTGGCTTGGTCCGGCTTATTAAGGGGCGGATAGTCTGGGCCGAGGGGCCTATCCCTTTCTGGTCTTACGTATAGGCTAGGTTCGGATCCATGGGCTCTTTCCGGAACTAGGGGACTCGGGCTGATTCGACACATCAAAGTCCCTGTACTCTTTGAGCTGTCAAGCGTGTAACTGAAGGTCATGGTGCAAAGTTGTAACGACTTGATACACTGTTTGCCGAGGTGACTGTTGCAGAGCGATTTACTGAGATAACGTAAGGCTCATTTAGCGTAGTGCACTGGTGTTGTGCTTAAGTCGAGACCGGTTTTAAGCGCGTCGGGCTTGAGAGCGTAAGGCCACAACTTTGAGAAGATTCGCTCGGGGCAAGCTTTAAATATGGTGCCGAATGAGTCAGCGATAAAAGATTTGCTCGGCGGCTTATCGATCGACTTCGGCGTTAAGTTTAACGGCGAGTAGGGCCATATTAGACTGACTTCTAGTGCTATTAAGCGGACGGGCTGTGATGCCATGCTATTAAGCGGACTCAATGTGATTTTTAGTTGACATAGGCTTGCTGAACCGGACATGTAAAGCTCAGATTATGTGTCATGCGGACTTTATTGAGCCCGACCTACGGAACAGAAGCCGATCACTGGGATGATTGATGTGGAGCTAGCCGACGCTGGCTTCAAGGCCATGGAATACGCAAGCTTGCTTTTCTTACTCGAGTGTTGTACTTTGATAGTGTTTCTTACTTGCAGGAAACCTGGATTGGCCAGGACGTTTTCCCCAAGATGGGAAAGTTTACTAAAGATTTGAAGAAGATTTCCAACCTGAGGCAAGGTTGGCGTAACCATGTCTACACTTTGGGGGTGGATAAGCAGAGGGTCAGATTGCTGACTTTGTCAGAGACAATCTCCCCCGCAAGGCTTTTTATAAGATGGGAATGGGTGCGGTCTGTGACAACCGTCTGAAGGACTTCTTGGAGGGACCCGGACATTGTGTCCGAGTGCTCTTGTCGTGTTATGGCTGCTTGTTTCTTGCTTCTTCAGAGCCACAAGAGTCCAGCCTCCGGTTCTTAGGTCAATAGGCTTGTGGACTTGTTTTGAAATTTTATTTCAAACGAAATTGCCATCTGTAATAATTTGATAATAGAAGGAGTATTTCATTAAGTTCTCGGCCTTAACTTTATTCCGAGCACTTTTTTAAGTACTTGATTATGGTAGAGGTATCTTGCCCTCCAAAGATGCCATGTATTAACTTGTCGCTTTTGGATGGCAGATACCAATGCAAACTAAGAGATTGTTTTACAAAACTTGAGTCCGACCCGTGGAGCTCAATTGAAGCGACCCGTGGACTTTGGTTCGAGTCCGACTTGTAGACCTAATGATCTTGACCGACAAACTTCACGGATCTCATCTTACTAAGCTCGCTTTGAGTCTCACATATCCTTTGCAAACTTTGATGAGTTTGACTCATGAAGAAGTCAGGTCAAACTCATTTTGCGATTTGGGTGTAAGTTGGTTCCAGATCGCTGGAGCTCGGATGTACTCTTGATGAGTTTTCTTAATCCGAACATTCGGTCTCTTGAGTGCTTTATAATAGGGGACGTCTTGCCCCTCAGTATGCCATGCACTAACTTATAGTTTTTGGATGGCATACTTGGTTGTTTGTTTGTCTGGTCTCGAGTTTGGCCTGTAGACTTAATTATTTGAGTCTGTCACGCAGACTTTATTAGTTTGGTCTCTATTGATCATGTTGAGTCCGACATATGGTGCTCAAGTGTCAGTCATAGTGTTTTGAGTGGAGTCAGACATGCGGAGCTCGGCTTGTCTGGCCTGCAGACAATTTAGCGGGCATGTTCGTTTGATCCGACGCGTGAGGCGGGATGTCATTTTTTGGCGAACTGAGTCAGAAGTTTTGCTGACCTCGCATGTTAAATTTCTACGAGCTGGGTCGGATTTGTCAGACCTCGTGTGTGTTTTACTGAGCTGGACTGGGTGGGATCAGGTATCATATTTTAAGGGAGTCAGAAGTATTTCTGACTATTTTAGTGAGTTTGAGCTTTTGATGAAATACATAATAGAACGAGTCAATATTACATTAAAATAGCGTTAAGGAGAACCAGATGAGACAATGTCCTTATTGCGGGCTTGACCGCTTGGTGCACCAGAGGTGCTGTTGATCATACCGATGTGACGATGGCGGTTAAAGTTGTGGCATTCAGGGCGGCCGACTGCTCCGCATATTGTTGGGTGAGCTGGTCCATGATATATCCAAATGATATCGCCACCTATAGTCCCGAAAATAGCCCATCGGAAACCTCCAAGTCGGATGACGGCCCGCGGCCATAGTTTCAGCGTCGCCAACCAAGTTAAGGTCGCCATAGTCAACCCCCACCCGGAGCCCATAGAGCCTATAAGGCCTCTACCGGCTCAGAGGGCCGACCTGCGACCTTGGACGATAGGTCCATATGAGGCCGCACAAGACTTAATGGGAAGCAGCAAGGAGAAAGAATAAGGGATAGATGACGGTCGGGCGCACCCATGCGATCTTACGAGGTCGCCGCCAAGATATTCAACCCACTTGCCGTCTAGATATTTAGTTTGCTTAGCTACTAAGTTTACTTAATGATTAAGCTAGCATGTGACATCTGTCTTTACTTAGCACCTAAGCCTCCCCCTCCTATAAAAGGAGAGCTTGTGTAATAAGAAAAGGGGATTGATTCTAATAGAAAGCAGGCCAAAGCTCTGCAGAATTATCCACTCTTTAACACTCCTTCCGTTCGCCGCTATGCACCGCCGGCTAGCAACCATATAATCACAAAAAAATCAGCCAGATATCCACTAAATATACACCGCTGAGCCTCCGTGATAATCTCCAGCATTATCAGTTGGCTCCGCTACCGGGAACCCCCTACAATAGCAAGCTCTCAACCTCTCCGGCGTAAAGCCACCGGCTGAGCACCCTCATCCAGCGGAGCATAAGGGCGTATTCATCGATCCACTAAGTCCGGACAGGTTCATATACCCCTGTGTTCGTCTCACTAGAAAGAAAGGGTAAATCTAGCATAGCTTGCACGAAGCTCACGAGTTAAGCGTTTGGGAAGCCACCTCTCTCATAGGGTTGTCGTTCAAGTTCGTGTCTTCATTTTGATCAGGTTTTCAAAGAGCGTTGTGCTCGTGTCCATCTCACTATTTTACCAGAAAAACCCCCCAAACCGCCTTTTTTTTACTTCCCACAGTGAAGAGTACTTTCAAAAGGTGACCATTTTACCTCAATAGCATATACGTCGACTTAACAGAAAATGTTATCTAGAGTTTTTGTGGTTTTCTCGCGTTTGGATCATCACCGCTTCTCCCTTGAAAACCATATTTCCAGACACCACGTCACCTGATCTATCACTATCTAAAAGATCTCCCTCCGGCTCACCTAAAAGATCTCCGATCTAAACCACATAAGTCAGAAAGAAAGTACAAAGTAGCTGTGTGTGTCAGAAAGAAGTTGTCAGAGTCGGTAGCGTCTCCATTAGCAGATCTTACCTCCAAGCCAAATCAGCTTGTAGACTCAGCGATGGCAGGGAGCATGGGACAACTACCTCCACAAACCCCAGGAAAAGAGGGCCCGCGCGGAGGGCGGGGGAGAAACATTCGACAATCCCACTGCAGAAGCAGGCGGTGTTAGGTGTAGTGCCCGAAAGACAATTTCTGTAATTGTTTTTGACAGGATTTATAATTCATCTTAATATTTGCATTTATGTTTATATTAATACACTGCCGAAAACCCTAAGTATATCGGTATGTAATCATATAACTCAGTGTATGGCATACACACGAGGATTGAGTTAGTGATGATATGCTTAAAACTAGTTAGTCCATGGTGAATTTAATCAGAGTATGGGTCTCATGATTAATATACCAATAATGCACCCAGAACACTTAACTGTGTGACCGTCTTATCCGGACCGTCGGTATAGGGTACCTAGTGGGGCATTTATATATGATGTCTATCATATAGGTCTGGACCGATTTGATTTGAATTCTCGATATAATTCCATGATCGAGAAATCTTATCGAATCACAAGATGATCATATATGGATTAATCTCAATCCTGATGTGATCATAGTCTACTGCTTGGTTCAAAGTAGGGTTTGATGTGTTAGTTAAGGATCACTTGGATACATGTGATCTGAACACTTCTCGTTGGCTCTATTCTGGAATGAGTGAGTAGTCTGTGACTTCACAGATATGGAATCCATTCATTCCTCAAGGGAAGTAGAGATGCATAGCTCCTTATTTGTTAATCCTAGAAACTGATCGATGGGCCCAGTTCATATTATATTATTTATGAACTAATTGATCACTAGGGGGTTAATGGTGAATGAGGATAAGATGTTTTGAGAAGGGTTTACGGAAATATCCCGAATCAAAACGAACAGTCTATGGAGGATTTATCCGTAAGTAATGATTATATCAATGGACGCTTTTACTCAATGATTAGAGTATAAGTATATATCTATAATCGATAGAGTTCAGTTTCGGGTTTATGGTGGCGTAATCCCGGAATTAATAGATTGAATAAGAATTGTTCTGTTCGATGAATAATTTAATTTAATTTATTGTAGCTATTGGTTATAGGTCCATGGTCCCCGATGTGGCTCCTAACATGCATATGTTTCTTGACGTTGGGCCTCAATAATAATTAAGTAGTTGGACTATTTAATTGATGTGCGATTTATTATTTATTGGACTAAATAATAAAATACATGGAAAAGACATTTTTCGTGGACTCGGCCCATTATGTGAAATTTCGTGTGAACCCTAATTTTCTAGTATTGGGGGCGTGTTTTGTGTCTTGGTAATTATTAAGGAATTAGTTTTCTTGATAATTATAAGACATGTGATTAATTGTTTATTTGTTAAATAATTAATTAAGGAAAATATATTAGATTGATCCTTAAATATTCTAGATTATTCTAGGAGTATCTTTTATGGAAAATGATTATTATAATTGATTTTGTATTAATTATTAAATCCTTGGAGGACAAGGATTTCTCTCCTATATAAAGAGAGTTCTCCCAAGCCTTTTCAATGAACATAATGCGCATACTGTTAAGGGTGATTTTATATGATTTATATCGTTATATTTTGTAACAATTCTCTCCATATTCGTATAATTCGCATAGAAATTGAGTGTTTAATTGATTTATTGAGCAAATGAGTTTTTAAACGGTTTATTCGCAAAATTGGTTAATTTATGTGTTTTATTGATGATTTTATGTTTATTTGAATATTATTACATTTTGCGATGTTTTTAATGACTTGTAGATGCAAAATTGCGGCTCAAAAGATGATGGAAAGAAGATAAATGTCGGATTTAATTAATGAAAAGAGTTAAAGGAAGGAAAATCGATTTTTGATCAAGTGAACGTATGTTTCAATTCTCCGCCCACCGGACGGGGGTGCTCTGGTTATTCGGACGGGCGTCCAGGTTGGTAAATTCAGATCGAGTTTTGTTTAAATTGTTGAACGAAAGCGCCCAAATTAAAGAAGGACGGACGCCTCACCAAGACTCGCCCGACTCAAGAATTTACACACACGGACGGGCGCCCGTATGAGTGGACGGGCGTCCACGGCCGACATCAGCATAACCGACCTAGTTTTCTATAAAAGAAGCCGTATTCTCAACCCTAATATCATCATATCGACTGCAGCCGCCAGAGAACCCTAAATTCTGAGCAGAGGCAGGCTCGGTCGGCAGAGCCTTGTGCTCTGTCGACCGAGGTTAGTTAGGTTTTATTTATTTTATGTCGTTTCTTCTTGCTCGATTCATGAGGATGGCTTGAAGCTGATCAAACTTGGAGCAAGCATGTAAAACTTTTCAGCATCATTTTTTCTTCCTTTGGATGATTTTGTGAGTTTTAATTAAGTTGTTTCTTTTCTATGATTTTCATGCTATGCAATTTAAATCGAGAGATGTTTTGCTATTGATGTTTGCCATATGATGAGAATCGGTGTAAACACTAGATCACCATAGGAAAGAATAGATCTTTTTTAACCTAAAAATACGAGAGTTGCTAGGTTAGAATATCTAGATTGTTAGATTGAATAAATCTTGCACCTTGGTTTGAAAGCGTTAATCTTTAAGATCGAGAGATAAAAGATTGATAGGCGAACTTTTCTAAGAGATTAGGAGTTCATACCTTTGATAGGTGAATCACAATTTTAGTTAAATCATCATAAGATAATCTAGAGAGGAAATTGAGGGTTGCGGGATGGTGGATCATTGCTTGTTCTATGTTTAATCGCTATAGTCATTATCATGCTTTTATGAGTTTTATTGTTTTTCTCGTTTACAGTTTAGTTATGTTCGCAACGATCTTCCCTGGCTTTGGACTGACAATCCTCTGTCCAGTTTATCTTTTCGTTTTGTTATTTTAGGTTTTAATAATAATGGTATCAATCTTAGGAAAATTAATACGAACTAGATACCCCGATTCCCTGAGATCGACTCCGGTATTAATCGCTATGCTACGATCCCTACACTTGGGGTATACCGGATTTATAAATTTATTACTTGTTTATTTTGCTTAGATAAAATCCGAGACACATACATACACAAAAAATAAGCTAAGGAATTCGGCCAAAGCTTAGGGTTTGAGTTGGGAAAATATTCAGGATTTTCCGGGTAGTATATCAAGGAGGTCAAGCATCAAGAATCGGCTTCCACCGGTTGTTGCTTGGAGATACACATCGGAAGATTATGGCTTCTCGATTCTCGGATCTCGGCTTATTCTTCGGATCTCGGCTTATCTTTTGATTGGTAAGTAAATCTAACCTTCTTGTAGGTAGATCTTAAATTATGTGCTTTAATGGTATATTGATCGTGATCCTTGTTATTCCGCTGCGTAATCGGGCGGATCTAGATCCGTCCGGCGATATTACATCCAACAGGCGGGTCGCAAAGGGACGGCCTGGCCGCCGGAGACGCACAAAACGTTTTGAATCAAAAACTAGATCGAAGGAGGCTGTCGCGGCTCTAGAGGGGGCTTGCAAGGAGCCGGTTAGGTCGCAACGAAGCCAAAGGTCGGCCCCGAAAAAGATGCATGTTTTCCAAGACCATGAGATTGCGGAAATGAGGGAGTACGCGAGGTATGCTGAAACAATGTACCTAACCAACTCTCGCCTGGTGGCAAAGGATCAGGCCCCAATGTTGATCCGACCCCCGAATCCACCTAGGAATGAAATCAACCCTGCGGCCCAAGACAAAGTCCGTCAGAGTCAGATCCAGGGGATTGAGGTCGAAGAAAGTGTCCAATCATCGGGTCGTAAAGGACAGAGGAAAGAGGTTGCACAAGCCTCGATCCGGCCTGGTCGAGATGTTCAGAAAGAAAAGACAGTAGAAAGAGGGTTAGCTTTTAAAAGGTTATGTGAGAAGGACAGGGCCCCAGCCTTAAGGCGTCTCAGCCTTCTAGGAAGAGAGGTACCCCCCAGACAAGAAGAAAGGAACGCGCAGGACGCCCGCACGATCATAAGAGAAAAAAGAGCCCGACAAGAGGGATCGCAGGATCATGCGGAATCGGAGCGCAGGGAGGAGCGAGTTGAGGCACAAACCCTGTCACGACCCAGGTTCGATCCCCTTTTGTCCGAGCAAATGGAGATAATAAAGAAAGAGCTCGCTAAACTAAAAAGGTCGAGACCTCCTGAAAAAGCCACTCCAATCTCTAGGATCGATGTGCTCGCCAAAAAAATCACCGAGACATTGCCCACCACCAAGGAAAAAGGTTAGCTACCCCAGTTATAATTATTACAATGGGAACTCTTGTCCAAATGACTGGCTCACTACCTTCCAAGGCTGCGTCGCCTTAGCAACTCAAAATAAATCCGCCTGGTGCATCGCCTTAGTCGGTAGCATGCAGGATAGGGCTGCCTCCTGGGTTCGCGGGCTTCCTCGTGGCTTAGTGGAAAGTTGGGATGATCTATCTGAAAAGTTCGTTAAGGAGTTTGAATCGGCGAGCAGGCTGAAAAAGACCATTGAAGATCTGTACGAGGTTCGCATGGGAGGACGCGAGTCTGGAAAGGAATATTATGAGCGGTTTATCAGAGTATATGATCAGACTAGAAATATCCCCGACGATGCCATCATAACGTGTTTCCTCACCGGAATCGCCAAAGGTCCGATGAAGACAGAGTTTAACCTACGGCCCCCAAGGCGGGCCATAGGGAAAAGCTGGAAAGGGCCAGAATGATGGGGGTGAGCGAAGCGCCGTCTTCTGGGAAAGCAAAACCTAAACCAGAGCAGCACCCTCAGAAGGAGGATCGCGGAGACGATCGCAAGAAAGAGAAAGGTAGGGACGCGAGTCATGATCGTGAGGCCAAGAGGCCGTATAAATTCAGCGAGGATAATTTCACGCCGCTCTACACGAAAGCCTCCCAGATACTGTTCGAGATCCGCGAGCATTTTGATAAGTCCAAACCTATGAGGGTCGACCCCGAAAGTCGTGACAAATCGAAGTACTATGACTATCATAAGGATCACGGTCATATCACTGATGAATGTTTCACTCTAAGGAGGGAAATAGAAAGGTTAATCCGTGAAGGACCCGCAACTAAGTATAAGCGCGAGGGAAACACCGGCACCAATCAAGGGCGCCAACCCCCGCGTTTACCAGAAGGAGGTTCAAGTTATCCATGGGAACCTCCCTAGCAATAGCCAGCTGAAATCACAGATACACCTGATCAACACACGCGGTTTTGACAAGCAGATAGTGTTGGGGGAAACTGAGAAAGGAATCATATTTACTAAAAGCGAGCTCACCACAGTTGATGGACCAATAGAAATACCCCTCATTCTAAATGTCGGGGTAAACGATAAGCATGGTGTCAACAGAGAGATGGTCGACACCGGGGCCGGCCGTGACGACATTTATTTTGACTGTCTGAAGCAGATCGGATTCGGAGAGGCCAAGTTAAAGCCTTACCTTGGAGTGCTAGAGGGCTTTACCAACGATACGTTGCGGGTCAAAGGCACAATCGACCTCAACATCACTCTGGGTGACTATGAGCCCTGCCGAACGGAGGTAATTACTTTCTTGGTCATCGACCTCCCCTCTTACTATAACATGATCTTGGGAATTCCGGCCATGAAAAAATTCCAAATGGTGGTGTCTGTTCCGCTCCAGCGGGACAAGTTTCATGTGGGAGACGAAATTGGGGTCGCCACTAGACGGCCCGGATTTTTTCTTGAGTATATAACAAAGAACAGGGCCGATTCCAAGCGGCCCAGGGTAGAAGGGTTCAATATGGCCGCAGACCAGATCGCCATGGTAAAAGAAGTACCGAACAGAGCCGTAGAGGTAGAAACCTTGCAAATCCACGATCAACCATATTTCACGACAGAGGATGAGCTGGTCGAGGTTGTTATAAACGAAAAATACCCCGATCAAAAAATAAAAATCGGGTCACAGACAACAGAAAGGTAAAGAAATGAGCTGGTTGAGCTTTTGAAAGAAAACATGGACGCCTTCGCCTGGGAGGTAACAGATATGAAGGGCGTGGAGCCGGAGGTCGCGCTACACTACTTAAGCGTTGACCCCAACTTCAGGCCGATCCAGCAGAGGGCACATCAATTCTCGCCAGAAAAGGAATTTGCTATAAAGGATGAAGTCGACAAGCTTCTGACAGCTGGAATAATCAAGGAGCTTCAATACCCGACTTGCTTGGCTAACGTTGTGATGGTGAAAAAGCACAACGGAAAGTGGCGGATGTGTGTGGACTTCACCGATCTTTACAAAGCCAGTCCTAAGGTTCCCTATGCGCTACCCAGAATTGATAAAATAGTAGACGGGATCGCGGGTTTCGAAATGTTGAGTTTTTTGGACGCCTATTCAGGCTATCATCAGGTAAAGATGGCCGACAACGACAAAGAGCTGACCGTCTTCAGGGCCGCCGGCGGACTCTATTACTATGAGATGATGCCATTTGGTCTGAAGAACGCGGGCTCAACATATCAAAGGATGGTGAACAAGAGTTTTTAGCTCGCAAATAGGCAAAAACATAGAAGCTTACATTGATGATATGGTCATGAAATCGAGTCGCCAGAACCACCTGGTGTACATTCGCGAAACCTTTACGAACGTAAGAAAGCATTCGATGAAGTTAAACCCTGCCAAATTCACTTTTGTGGTTCAGGCTAGAAAGTTTTTGGGCTTCATGGTGAACCAAAGGGGGATCGAAGCAAACCCTGAAAAGGTAGAGGTTCTTATCAACATGAGTGAGCCGACAACAATCAAAGAGGTACAGAGGCTAAATGGAAGGATAATAGCTCTGGGAAGATTCATCTCAAAATCTGCGGAGAAGAGCCTAGCCTTCTTCAAAATCCTCAAAGGGAGCAAAACCTTTGCGTGGATAGGAGAATCCTCGCAGGCCTTCAAAGAGCTCAAAGCTTATCTTTCAAGCCCGCCATCGACGACTACCCAAAGAATCGAGATGTCTTGTTTTCAGATTTAGCTGGCCTCAGTTTCAATGTCGCCACAAAGACTTATCAAAGAGGAGTGCACACTTCAAAAGCCCATCTACCATGTCTCTAAAGCTCTTAGTCCAGAAGAGAGCCACTATTTTAATATTGAAAAATTAGCCTACTGTGTGGTCAAAGTCGCTCGAAAATTAAGGGCTTACTTTTCATCGCATACCATTATAGTACTCACAGACGCTCCCCTGCGCCTGGTCCTACACAAGCCGGACTTGTCTGGTCGCTTACTGCGATGGGCCATCGAGCTCACTGAGTTCGACATCCGGTACGAGCCTCGAAAAGCTATCAAAGCCCAGGCCTTACCTGACTTCATAGCGGAAACAAGCTTCAATGAACAGTCGGAACAGCCCGCGCCGAAATCACACGATGAGATAATAGAGACCACAGCGGACGAGCCCCAGAGGCCAAGTCACTGTTGGCAGCTTTATGTCGATGGCGCAGCCAGTCACAAAGGGTGCGGGGCAGAGATTATCTTATTGGAGCCAGGTACCTCGGAGGAAATTGAAAAAGCCTTAAGATTTGATTTCACCGCATCAAATAATCAGGCGGATTGCGAAGCGGTTATAGCAGGACTTGGTCTCGCTAGGGCCATGAATGTGGACAATTTGGAGGTATTCTACGATTCGCAATTAGTGGTCAACCAGAAAACGGGATCGTTCGGTATCCATTACGAAATTTTACAAAAGTACATCGATCTCGTCAAAAAACTCGAGGGCAGCTTCAGATACTACAAATTTACCAACATCCCTCGAGAGGACAATCACAGGGCAGATTACCTATCCAAGCTAACTAGCGATGACGAAATTAGCAATCCCGCGATCATGGTGGAGCATCCGCGCGAGCCCACCATTAACCGGGTTGAAGTAATGAACTTCCAACCCGCTAATCCGTGTTGGATTGACACGATGAAGGCTTATATCGACTCAGGGGTACTTCCCAATGTAAGGAGGCTAAGGCCCTGGTCAGAAGAGCCGCCAGATACACCGTTTTAGACAACATTTTATATCTAAAGTCATTCTCCAAACCTTTATCATGATGTGTGCGACCTGAGGAAGTTGAAGGAATTCTCTTGAGTCGCGAGGGAGGTCGCGGCGGCCATACGGCTAACCGCACCCTTGCTCAAAAAGTACTACTAGCATGGTATTACTGGCCGAAGTTCGCAGAAGACACCCGGGTATACGCCAGAAAGTGCGATAAATGCCAGAAATTCGTAGACATTCCCAGGCCACCATCCGTCGAACAGAGCATTGTCGTCGCCGCCTGGCCATTTGACATGTGGGCCATTGACCTCATCGGACCGCTTAAGAGAGGTCGCTCAGGATGCGAATACTTTGTGGTCTCCGTCGATTACTTCACCAAATTGATCGAGGCCAAAGCCTTGGTCAAAATCAATACCAGAGATATCATCTACTTCCTGCTCGATCAAGTCTGGAACCGATTCGGCGTCCCTAGGGTAATAGTGTCAGATCACGGACCGCAGTTCCGTGAGGAATTCTATGTATTCTATAGAGAGAATAGTGTCAAGCACTGGCAATCATCAGTGTGCTACCCACAGGGAAACGGTCAAGCCGAAAACGCAAATAAACAGGTGCTAAGTGTGCTGAAGAAGAGTTTGGATGAAAAAGCAGGAAAGTGGCCGGATCATTTGCCAGCGGCCTTATGGGCACTCAAAACGTCACGAAAAACAACTACAGGGGGAACTCCTTTTGCTTTGACTTACGGGTCGGAGGCTATGACCCCGGTAGAAATGGCCCTACCAAGCCTTAGGGTCGCATATTTTAGCGAGGCCGAAAATCCGCTGACAAGGCAGCTCGACCTCGATCTAGCAGAAGAGCGACAGATCAATTCGTATAGCCGTTTGCTCAACTGCAAGCAAGCGGCCAAGCGTCACCACGACAAGCACATTCGCAATCATCATTTTACCGTGGGAGATTCTGTTTTGCATAAAAGACAGGCCACTGACCACGAGGCAAAGAAAGGAAAGCTATCCGAAAACTGGGAGGGCCCAGTACGGGTCACAAGAATAATCAAGAAAGGGACTTACGTGTTAAGTGATAATCAAGGTCGCGAATACAACAGGCCCTGGCACACCGACAACTTAAAAAGATATTAAATGTAATCCGTATCTACTTTATGCAAAAAAAAAACATTTTGACAAACATATCAAATGAAAAGACCGCAATTGCCTGCAATAGAGGGTGACCATTCTGTTCTTGGTAAACATATGTGCTACTAAACTCACCGGCTTACCCAAGAACAAGGGGGCCGCTAATTTTCAAAACCATTCCCGAAAATCCGCAGCAGTCCAACGGATGAGTCGGCACCCTAGATGCGTCGGTACATAGATAAGAGATCAGCGACCCAAAAGGAATAAGGCGATCAGGATCCATTGCGACGGCAAATTTGATCGCCTCATGATGAATCAGAATCCCTCAGTCAATTTCCACCTCAGGGTCACGAATGGCAGGCAGAAGAAAAGCCTCAGCCTCAGTAACGACCTCGAAATCCATAGACGGAAGAGCTCGCGAGTTAATGAACCGTTTCCATTTTCGATTACCACTAGACAGTTCAGACGCAGAGCCTAATGTGCGAGGGCGACGATGAGTGGGAAAAAGCTTACAAGTCGCGTGGCGCAGGCGGATTTGTCGGCTTTCCTCACCCTGAAGATTCCAGGCGACCTCATAATGAGCAAGGGGGTCGACATCAGCAATACGAAGAGCTCCATTTATGGCTTCCGGGGTAAAAATGACGCAAGCACCCCGAAGAGGAATAGAGTTAACAACTTCATCGGGAGAAAGATCTGACAAAACATAATAAAATTCCCTCCATAGTAAGGTTGAAGGACGTCATGAGTGGAGAGGCAAAGTCTAGCCACCCAGAAAGCCAAACCCTGAGCAAAGAGCCATCACCATCGACCTTGTCTTCATTCAAACCTCTCTCCCTCACCAGCTTCACAACATCAAAGTATCGCCAGAAATGATCTTTGGTAGTAGGAGAAGCAGTAAGGATGAAAAGAGAAACATCGCGCATAGGGGCCTTGCACACTCGGACTGCACTGCCCTCTTCGGTTCGGAAAGACATAATCATTCAAAGATTTGTTCCAAGGTAGGAATGAAGGGAAAGCCGGTTTACCCCCTCCTTTTATAGCAAGGGCGAGGGAGACAAACGGCCACGATCGAAAAGATCTGACGGTTAGGGTTCACGTGGTTTTATCCAAAAAATTCAAAATTCAAAGGGCACATTTAACGCATGACAGTTATCAGCACGAGATTCAAGGCTATGCCGGCCGCACATTCCCCGGTGGTCAAAAGCCTGGCAGTGAGCTGTCCAATCAGCTCAGAGCTCTAGCTTTCTTCAGAAGCACGACAGTCAAGAAAGTTTCTTCCTGACCAGTCAACTAAGCCTTCAAGTTTCGGGAAAGCCCAATATTTCTAGCTCGCCATAAACTTAAGGGGCCGCATATTGAAAAATTTCGAAACTCCAGACAAACACAATGTACCTCGTCTCCAACAAGGGGACCGCAGGCCGGATATTTGTTTCGCCCCAACTTATTAAAGTTTGGCGTAAAACAAAGGGGGTCGTATGCTGATTTTTCAAATTTACAATACCTAGTATTTTAAGCGAGCTATATCAACCTCGTCAAAAAACAGGGGGCCACACACATACAAAATACAAGAGAAATCAAAGGAAACAAGTGCAGTGCATAAATGAGGGAGCCAAAAGCACGGATCAAAATGCGAAAAATGAAAACTAAAAGTTATTACAATAACATCAAAAGAAAACGTCGAAATAACCCAAATCAGAAGCAAAGTCGAATTATTACAAGACCACAGGAAAATATTTCAAAAAGAAGGCACCAAATCTTCAAGTTGAGCCTGGAGGAGTGTCAATATACTCATCGCCTGGTTGGGCGCTCACATCAGCAGAAGGATTCTTCAAAATGGCAAATTTCACAGGATTAACTGGAGGAGGATCCCAGACTGGCTCACTATCCCTTATCTGCCTAGTTTGAATAGAGGTAATGTGATCCACAACATAAGGAATATCTGGATGAAGTGCCAAAAAATCGGGATTTCACTGGAACGTGTTAACCCACCGAAGCATTTCCTTAAAGGTGATCGACTCTCTACCGTGATAAGCCTAAAGGCAGCAAGCGAGGTGGTTGAAACCTTGGTCAAAACTCACCTCCAAGTACTCGAAAAACTGATCAGAATGCTTATAGGCAGTAATGGACACAGGACCCGCTTCCTCAGCGGCCTTTTTTGCGACAACAAGTTGCTCTTTTAAACTCGCAATCTCCTCCTGCGCGGCCAACAACCCTTCAGCAGATTTGTAGACTTCATCTTTCAGAATTGCCACTTTCTGTTGTAGCTCAGCATCCAGCTTAGCGCTCTCAAGCATGGCCGTGGTCGCCCGGCGCTTCAAACGGCGAAATTCACATAGTGTAAATATATTGGCGTTGAGTGAGCGCAAAAGAAACCACCATAACATAATAGAATAGTAAGAGAAGTTTGTCGGGGGTTCGAATCCCTCCTCGCCCACAACCGGCCCATGAATTGGTTATTCCTAAACGAGTCATGAAGGGTATAACGAACATACCCTGTCTCCACATTGGATCTTTAGCATAAAAGTTCTTTATGCAACTTTAGAGTTGGGCCTAGGAGAACTGAGTGCGGTACGTGCCGGGAGTCAACAAGATTTGTTTCAGGCTTGCCTTGAGCGGATACGGCCAAAGGGAAAATGAATGCTTGTCAAACTCAAGGGCAAGGCAGCGATAGGACGCGTGGAATTAGATCGTGGTAAAAGGTGCTGCATGAGATACTGGATGACTGCACAGCCTTGCGATCTACCTCGACCAAGGCCTCCGCACTCTTGCTCTCAACGGCGACCCTGGGCTTATTCGAGGCCCCAAGGGCCGCAGTTGCTTTCCTAAGCTCGGCCTTACGTTTCTCAGTGGGCTCAAGATCCTTGTTAATGAGAGTTCCAAGCTGAAAAGAAAAGAGAGAAAGCCCGCCAGAAAAGAAAAGTTAGAAAAAATACGAGACAAAAATAAAAAAGCTCACCATAGAGGCTGTGATCCCAAACTGGCCAGAAAGATCTTTGAGCTCAGCGACCTCATCTTTGGCGGGGGCATCATCCTGAACCACGATGTGAGCAATGATCCCCCTACCAATCTCCATCTGAACTCCAAGCGGTGAGTCCCATGCAAGACGGCCCAAGGGAATGACATCGGCAATTGCCTTCTTGATCTGTTTTGCCTTCGTCATGTCAATGCCTTGGATAAAATCAGCATCTAGCCAAACAACCTCCTTCCCTTTATAACCTCAAAGAAGGGTACCTGTGGGCAGCGCCCCCGTCTCCTCCGTGACCTCTTCAGCAGTAACTTCTGGCCGCAAAGAGCCTTTGTCAGCAGGTCGCTTGTCGGGATGGTCAGAGCCCCTCTCAGCTCCACCAGCAGTCTTGGTCTTTTCAGTTCTAGACCGTTTGGGGCCCTGAAGCTTTTTTACAGGTACTTCAGCTTGTGATCTCTTTTGGGCCCCGCCCGCCTGGCTTGAGCTCGCACCTATGGGCGCCGCCGGAGGTTGAGTGGGATCGTATGTTTCATCAATGACAGAGGCATCCACAGTACGTGGTATCTTCCCCAGAACCTGTTTTAGAGTTGCCTGTCGAGTTTTGGCGTTCTCATCGGCGAGCCTTTGTCTCTGAGCTCGGCGTTCATTAGCGTCCATGCCTACAAAAGAGTTCTTTAGAAACAGGTCAAAAGAGGAGCAAAACAATACAGCATATAAAGTGATGAAGTAAAAAGCAATGAAAGAAAATTACAAGACGGTCTTCTCTTAGGATCGCCTCCACATACAAGGCACTCGGAGGGAAAGCATTTACCCAAGTGGCAATCTCCTATCCAGTCGGAGTCACATTCCTCCGGTTCTACAGCTACTAGGGCTTCCGCTATACCTGGACCCGCTAGCCCCGCCATGCGTGCAAGGGGAAGAGCCACATCAAGAAGATCGACCCAAGCCACATTTCGTAAAGAGGGCTCGACTCCATCAGAATTTATAAGGGCCAAGAGCCCTTTAACAAAGCGATGCTCAGAAACTAGGGGCTCGCCAATTGAAAGGGTGGACTTTCCTTTGCGCTGTACGGCCTTGGGAAACGGCCAACCAACTTTGGATTCCACTTTCAGCACCCGTTCTTGCCATCTATGGATTTTATTTGGTAGCAAGAAAAACAAGCGAGGCGTTTTGGTCCTCAAAGATATCTGCCCCGGAAAGCCCGTCGCACAGAACAGGTGGAATTGACCCAGTAGAGTAAGGGTGGGCTCTCTCTTCATCGTCCGACACATAACGATGACGGCCATAATTTGAATAACGGCCCCAATCGCAAAATCGGTGGGTAGAGCTCCCGTCAGCTCGCAGATCTTGACAAAAAGTGGGTCAAATGAGGGTCTGAGCCCTGCATAGAAATGATCAAAGTGAAGGATCAGGGTATCATCCAGACGACGGGAACAAACATAATCCTCGCGATCTTCGGGTTTAAACTTATCCTCTTCTTTCGAATAATCAAACAAAGAAAACCTGTAGACATTTGTGTCAATCTTATATCGACGGCGGAGAAGTTTGTTGAGGTCATCGCTGTCACGAAGCATAACCCACTCCTCCTCCAGAGCCTTCTCATACGCGGCCAGAAGTGTAAACTCCCTTAACGCTTCCGGGTTATTGGGTTTCGGGTTTTTCGCTTTCGCCGCCGCTTCACCAACAGTCATCGGTTTGGGGTCCTATTTCTTTTTTGGCTTTTTAGGGAGCTCCTAGACGGACTTACAAGGTAAGGGTGCGTTCTCATCTTCGCTCGAGCCCATCAGCTCATAAAGAGCGGCGTCCTCAATATATGCCTCATCGTGCCCAACGGCATCACTTGAGCTGGGTTCGCGGCCTGATCTTCAACATCAGACCCCTCTTTTTCTCCGGCCGCGCTGGTACTGGTTCCTTGATCGCGGGCCCTCTCTTTGAGACTCTTCTTACGTCGCGGCGCCGGATCAGGGAACATAACATCTAAGTTGAAAGGGTCACCGCCTACTTGGGTAGTGGCTTCCCCTCCAGTTATCTCGTCAAGCAGGTCGTCCCCGGCAGATACGTCGGGGCTAAAGGGGTCATCATCCCCTTCATCCAGTGCATAATCATACGCCTCCTGATCCCCTTCGGAGTCGCCCCTAAAAGAATACTCTCCGTCGGACATCCTGCAAAAACAAGAGGAAAAGGTGGAGCTCCCAGACCTTGTATAATAAAGATTAAGCCAGGAAGGTGATCGCACCAATCTCGACGCCTTTCCCTCCATTCTTACAGGAGAAATGGAGAGCAATTGCAAGTAAAGTGGAAGCACAGATACGAATAATACCAAGCAAAAGAAAGGAAATGTTTCAAAGCCAAACCACCTAGGTACACCTACTAAAAAATCCCTTATAACAAAAGCATGCTTTACGCCTCCCTTCCTTTAAAGAAAGATAATACCCAAAACAAGAACACAAACTCCTAAAGCCTCGAATTTTTCTCAAAACATCCTAAGTTGAACATACATTGCCACAAAGTGAAGCGAATTTTCTAAAAGGGATCGAAATACGGGAAGGAAAACAAAGACGGGCTTAGGGAAGGAAAATCTACCTGTTTCTGAGAAAAAGCTCGAGCCGGAAACCGGGAAAGCACGTCGGAATCCTCAAACTCTTGGCCGGAATCTTCAAATCCTAGCCTGAAACCACAAGCTTGTTTAAACCACCGCCAAAATCCTCTCCAAAATCTTCACCAAAAAACCCTTGCACTCGCAGAAAGCAAAGAAAAATAGAGGGGAAAAGTTGAGGGGAAGTAGAAAAGCGAAAAGTGTTTAAGGTTTGAGGGGTGCAAGACTTCTATAGGCAAGGGAGTTTCGATGCGGCCGGGAATCAATCCATCTAACAGTCGAGATTTGCACGGTCGATTCGGATTTCGAAATTCAAAAACCATAATCATTATGAAGGCCAATCAATGCCCACGTGCCTACTCGGGCAGTTACCAGAGGCATCAATGCCCACATGATTGCGGTTACCGAGAGGGCTGACGATTGCCACGATCTGACGGTTCAATTACTCAAACACCCACGAGCTATTGGATCACCCCACTTCAGACGACGAGGTTGCAAACTGACCTAAAGTTACTTCGAGGCCGCTCGCTTGAATAGCCCGGTCCTAAGTGAACAAGTCGCTTCAGACGACGAGGTCGCAAACTGGCCCAAAGTTACTTCGAGGCCGCTCGCTTGAATAGCACGGTCTTAAGTGAGCAAGTCGCTTCGGGCGATAAGGTCGCTTCGGGCGATAAGGTCGCAATAACCCCACAGTATAATCCTTGTGCTCATTTTTCTCCATGCTTGACATTCCATGAAAAATGCCCAAGACATGGAGTAAGGGGCCATTGATATATCCAAATGATATCGCCACCTATGAGTCCCGAAAATAGCCCATCGGAAACCTCCAAGTCGGATGAAGGCCCGCGGCCATAGTGTCGGCGACGCCAACCAAGTTAAGGTCGCCATAGTCAACCCCCACCCGGAGCCCATAGAGCCTATAGGGCTTCTAACGGCTCAGGGGGCCGACCTGCGACCTTGGACAATAGGTCCATATGAGGCCACACAAGACTTAATGGGAAGCAGCAAGGAGCAAGAATAAGGCAGGATGACGAAGCTGGCGACCCATGCGATCTTATGAGGTCGTCGCCAAGATATTCAACCCACTTGCCGTCTAGATATTTAGTTTGCTTAGCTACTAATTTTACTTAATGATTAAGCTAGCATGTGACATCTGTCTTTACTTAGCTCCTAAGCCCCCCTCCCTCCTATAAAAGGAGAGCTTGTGTAATAAGAAAAGGGGATTGATTCTAATAGAAAGCAGGCCAAAGCTCTGCAGAAATATCCACTCTCTAACACTCCTTCCGTTCGCCGCTGTGCACCACCGGCTAGCATCCATATAATCACTAACAAATCAGCCAGATATCCACTAAATATACACCGCTGAGCCTCCGTGATAATCTCCAGCATTATCAGGCCAGTTCGGACTGATATATCGAGTGAAAATATTGGACGAGCAGGGACATGCTAGTGCTGACTTCTCACGTGAAAGTATTGAGCGAAGCGAGCAGGCCAAAGCTAGTGCTGACTTCTCGTTTTAAAAGCACGGCGAGCAGGGCCAGGCTAGTGCTGACTTCTCGTGTGAAAAGTTTAGGACGAGCCGGGCCAGGCTAGTGCTGACTTCTCGTTTAAAAGCACGGTGAGCAGGGCCAAGTTAGACTAACTTCTCGCGTGAAAAAGTTGCGTGTGTGTTTGTCCTGTAAAATCAATAAAAACCATGCGTAATGGAAAATAAAATAATAGTAAATTAACGTACCGTTTGCTTATTGGTGTAATCTGTTGGTGTCGAACTGAAGTCGGTCTTACAGAAGGCTCGCTCGAAGGCGAGTTCCAAATATGATGCCGACCTGAAGTCGGACATACAGAAGGCTTGCCCGAAGGCGAGTACCTAATATGATGCCCACCTGAAGTCGGACTTACAGAAGGCTCGCCCGAAGGCGAGTTCTAAATATGACGCCGATCTAAGGTCGGATTTACAGAAGGCTCGTCTCGACTCTTTAGCTCGGGAGAGTTCCAAAAATAAGAAATATTATCATTTAAGTCGTAGAAATAAAACCCGATGATACCTTGTATCTTGAGAGCTCGGATCTAGAGAGCTGGGGAGCTCGGCTCGGATCATGGAGAATAAGGATGAAAACTCACAGCTTATTGTGGTGTTACAACAACAACTTTCTGGAGACGATCGGGCATCAAAACGGACCCCGATTGACACAAAATTTGGAGGATTTGTTCGTCCCTCCTTCTTCTTCAATATGGACAGTGGAAATATTTTTTCAACGGCTCAATATTTGGAAATTGACCACCGATCTGGCTGCTGCGTTTTTTGGTGATACAACAAAGAAGAACAAATTTCTGATGACGATCGATCGGGCATCGAAACGGACTCCGATCGACACGAAATTTGGAGATCTTGTTCTTCCCTCATTTGTCTTCGATCTAAATGGTGTAATTTGCGTTTCAACGGTTCGATCTCTGGAAATAAACCACCGATCTGGCTGCTGCGTTTTTTGGTGATACAGCAGCAACAACTTTCCGGTGACGATCGGACATTGAAACGGACTCCGATCGGCAAGAAATTTGGAGGGATCGTTCCTCCCACCTTCTTCTTCAATCTGAACGGTGGAATTTTTGTTTTGACGGCTCAATCTCCGGGAATTGGCCGTAGATCTGACTGCATTTTTCTATTGGATTTATCTAGAGTATGAGGACCTAAATTGGGCTAAAATTCGATGGCTCATATGGTATGAGGATCTGATACAGACCATTAGGTGTCACGTGTATAACGTCGGTCCTACCCACGTCAAAAGCCCCACAGATCTGAGCTAGAACGGAGGTCATAGGTTAGGCCTGATTGGAGATGATGTGACACTTCTTAAGATATGGGAACCCAAAGGTCTCTGACATGAATGCGTTTTCCGGCTGTCTTTTAAAATTTGAATCTCCACTATCAAATTTTGAGATCCCGATTCACCTTCACCTGGCCTACATACTAATCATTAAATCATGTAATCAAGATGTCTCTCTAACTTCACCATTATAAAATAAAACTCCTTCGATTTGAATTTTTCTTCGCTTTTCAATTATAATCAAAATCCTTTGTTTTTCAGAGTATGCGCATCATCAAAAAAATCATTCACTTCTTCTGAAACCGAAATCCTCCTTGAAATCTCAATGCCTTCTACTGAAGATTAAGGTACCTTAATTTCAGAGGTTTTGGGTCATCAACCCGCACAAAAGAAAGGTACAAACTCATCTAAGGTTGTGGTAGTACTTCTTGATGTGAAGGATATTCGATCCTCTCATACTGTCGACACAGCCATGGAGGAGCCGGACTTATGATATCGACCTGAAAATATTTAGTACTCGCCTCCCGTCATTTTATGTGAGGGCCAATAAATCCCATGAAAGTTTTCTGTCCATTTACGAAGAACAATTGGTGGGAGATCTCTGATTGCCTTTGAATCCAGCCCTCATACACGTCCCGAGATTTGTCCGGTTCATAGATTTTTTTAGTATCCATTCTTTTATGATCCACCTTGTTTATATTATATTGTAACAATAAATGTGAGTGTTCAAAAAAAAAAAAGATGTGAAGATAATGCTACGTTGATTAGATTCTGTTTGTATTGATGTTCATTCCACGATTGAATTTACAGTTGAAACAATCAACTCATTTAAGGTTATCATTGTACACTATACTATTATTGTATGAGTTAAATATGTACTTAACAATGTATAACGTTAGATTATTTTGTTAAATTTCATACAAATATATCAATTTAACCAACATCAACACGTGCAACGCACGTGCATTTTGCTAGTTGTAATAAAAAAAAACGTGAAACGCCACATTCCCATCATTGGAGCGAAATCTTTTACTAAATTTTTCAAAATTACAAACAGTAAAAACTTTCTTTTTATTTTGCTTCAGGTAATGCAAAGTAACAATACTTTTCCATAAGAAGGCATAACGTGTTCTGTGAAATGTATTATAAAGTTGCATTGGTTAGTGTACGAGTTGGAAATTTTTGAATATTTGTAGGGTATAAATCGATAAGGCCGTCCCTTAAATCTATTTTTTTTTTTGTTTTGCATTTAAAAAATTAATCTTTAAGCATGAGTTTTTCATCTAATCTCTATTTCTTTTTATTGGGTCATATAGATGAATGTTATACTATGGTGTACAAATGAATCTTTTATTTAATATTACCGTTGTTAGTATAAGAACAAAAACGATAATTTATTTTAGTGTTATTCCCTATATGAGGTTTATAACGTCTCATTGAGAGTTCGAACCCCGTTAGGGGCAAAAGAAAATAAAAATTGGAAGTGGTGCAAATAAAGGGTCCCAAAAAAAAATTTGCTACTACACATTAGGTTCTTGAAATTACATGTATGTATTTCTTTTTGTACAACAATAAAGAAACAAAGCTGGACTCCATGTCTTCAGTTTCATTTCTTCTTGATATTTGTATTATCATTGCTTTCGAGCCCTGATAGGATTCTACTAACCAGCCATATTAAAGCTACACCAACTAAGGCACCTGATAGATGGGCTAAGTGATTTATGTTCTGCACGCCATACGTGCCCGATGAACCGCCTACTAAGCTTGCTGAAGCTTTTGCTGCTTCCATCACCTAGTTTTCTACAAGCACGCACACACACACACATACGAAACAATAACGTGTAAAAGATCTTATGTGTAAAACACGCAAACATCTTATGTGTAAAAGTAAAAGATCTTGAGAGAAATGATAACGGATTACTGTTAAAAAGGATAAATGCACAGAAACATACACTTTCTATGACAAATTGGCCTAATATAAGTACTTCAAGGATCTTCCTCCAGTCCCAAGACATCTGCACAAAGCACCAAGACACTTTCAACATTTCTATGAGCAAGAAAACTAGAGCATTTTGCGTAAAGCAGAACACTTGTGTTACCTTTACAAGGACACTAATTGCAAAAAGCCCGAAAACTGCACCGGAGGCACCAAGAGATACTGTGTTCCTTGGGAGAACCAACCACGAAACAAGATTTGCTCCCACGCCCGTTAAGATGTAAGAAAGCCATACGGCAAAGTTTCCTTCTTCTTCTTCAACAAGTTTTCCTTCGCGTGGAATATATTAATTGTAGGAAGATTATACTGCATTTTCCAAACATAATGGTAACTAAAGAGAATCAAGTCAGGTTGTGATACAGGTACAAAGCGCTTGTCCATTGAACCTGGTAAACTTTAAATTTTAGTTTTTCAAAGCATGCAATACAAACAAGTAACCGATTCTGACAGTTCACTGTCCGTATGAAAAAAAAAGATTTCACAAATGACCAATTAATTTTTCTTCCTACATGAATCAGTATTGACTTCGAATTTTCTTTTCTTATTTTGAAAAAAAGTTGAATTTGAGGCTCAAGAACCATAAAAGTACACTAAATCAAGCCATGTTTAGATGCTGTATGTATGCAAGACGATAAAGAAAAGGACGAAAAGATTTTGGAACCTGAAACACATGGTCTGCCAAGAATATTCCAAGATTAAAAAGTAGAATCCAGAATATTCCGGTAACACGTTTTTCTGGCCTCCACCTAGGATCTGGCTTCTGCAGTTCAAACTGCGATATCATATCTAAAGAAGCCTCAGCTATTTGATTAAGTGAATTTACACCAATAAAACAAAGCAATTGATACAAAACTGTACAAATGTCTCAATCACATTTTAAAAGCAAAATATGAACAAAGAAAATAAACATCACCAACTCTAGCAAAGGGAAGAACTCATGGCAGGGGCTTTGGAGTGGAACATTTCAAAATATTGATAATTAGAAAAAGATCACAGAACTTATGTTCATGCAAGCAATCAATAAGAACTCGAAGTCAGAAACAATGTACTAAGTTTGTGTAAAAATCTCAAAGAATGTAGCTGCTAGCATTCTATAACATGGCCTCGGCTCGTTTTACCAAATTACAACCTTCAATAAACTGATTAGACCTAATTTTTGCCTCAATAGTTACAAACTTGATGAATTACACCGTTCAATAAACTGATTATAGCTTAACTTTTGCCCCAAAAGGCAAATACTATGGAAAACTCCACTAAATTTTCCCCTATCGGAATGCCACCATACAACCACACCCATAGAGTAACATTTTTACATACTCCATTTTCAGCTGAAATTCTCACTTGAGATTCAAGAATCCATCAAAATTCCCCGCATTACAACTGCATCCCAGTGGAAAGTACTAAAACAACAAGAGGGATTCCTGCAATCCGTATGTTCACCAAAATGCCAACAAGAAAGGAATCTAAAAAGACAAACTTTTTCCGGTCCTGTGACAGTCAACGACTTGCCCTGAATCTTGACAACCACCACTCCCAAACCACACAGAACAGCACGCCTACACACTCATTATCAATACATACAAACTAAAAAAACACACCAATTATAGTTCCATTAACACATAATTGAGCTTCTTCAGTAAAACCGGAACGTGTACCTGATTTTTTGGTCGATTTACAAACAATACGAGAGGAAGTAGCGGGAAAACAAAGGGGAGAGGTGGGTCTGATGAAGGGAAGTGAACGGAAGCAAAGTTTGGGGACAGGAGTGGATTGACAGGGTAAAACTGCGAAATGAAAGGTTGGTTTGCATGGAGAACAAGTATGAATACTTCTGGGCACAGGGAGCTGCTCCAGCTGAAACACAGGCTGCAGCTTCAGTGTCATCGTCACTCGAGATTTTCTTGCCCAATAGGAAAATATAGTTTTATAGGGACTTTATTGTCCGGCTTTTACTTATACATAAGGATTGCATTGGATATACCAAGTAGCTTTGATTACATTACATTACATTTTTTTTTTCTTTTTTGATTTAATTAGATTGCTTTGAAACAAACCTTTTTTATTTTATTTTATTTTCTAATTATGCATTGCACGTGGTTTGGGAAACAAGTTATACACTCACCTTCTTCATTCCCAGACAAACAACAATCATTGTCAGCTATTCTGTTATGTGTCAGAGTTTCTCTCTTCACTTCACGTTTGAGTGATGAGTGCCCCTGGGGTCATTAAAGAGCAGAAATCATCTAATCTCTTTGCTCTTTTTTGTTTTCTTCCTTGCGCGTCTCTCTCAACTGCTTCTCTCTAGAGTCGCCATTGAAGACCTTGAGCACATTTCTCTTCAAGATTGTCTCTATTTTTTCTCGATTATCTCTGTCTTTTACTAGTTTACTGACATTATTCAGGTGATATTCCTCTACGGACTGGGAGGAGTGGAAGCTTCTTCTACAAATTTCAAATTCGTGATCTCTAGAGTTTCCATTGAAGACTCTTAGCAGTTTTCTATGGTAATTTCATACTCTTCTATTATACGGAAAATCAGTTTCTCTTCTCGGCTATCTCCGTCTCTTTTTTATTATTTGTGTCTTTTAATCGTTTACTGACATTATTCTGGTGATATTCCTTTACGGACTGGAAGCTTCTCCCACAAATTTCAAATTTGTTATCTCCGGAGTCGCCATTGAAGACGTTGAACAGCTTTCTGTGGTAATTTCATACTCTTCTATTAGACGGAAAATCAATTTCTCTTATCGATTATCTCTGTCTCTTCTCGATTACCCGTGTCTTTACTTATCGATTATCTCTGTCTCTTCTCGATTACCTGTGTCTTTTACTCGTTTACTGGTATTCCGGTGAGATCCTCTACTTGAAGCTTCGTTATCTCTTTGTAGTGTAATTAACATCATCTAATTCTACATTTCTCAGATTATCACCTTATTTTTTTCTAATATGTTCATAGGAAAATGAAATTATCACCTGTTTATTTCTAATTTGTTAGTAGGAAATGGTATTATATTTTTTTATCTTCTTTCTGCCTTTGCTTCATCTAGGTTTGAAGAAATGAGTGAAAACAAAAAGATCCCCAAATCTGGAGTTCCAATTAAAGGTGATTTGTATCTTCTACTGTTTAATCATTTCAAATCAAATCATTGAAGTCTGATTATATTTTAATTTCCTTATCAAAAGGTGATGTGTATTTGAATTTGTCTGGAAATTGTCGTAACAGGTAAGAAAGTGACCATAAAACATTCGGTGGTTGAGCCTGAGATAACACTGGAGGATCTAATTATGGTTTATCCACAAAAGAATGAAAGATTCATATTGGAAAAAGAATATGTAGCGAGTCTTCAACTTACAGATTATCAAGTGGAAGGATTAAAATGGCTTTGGACACTCCATTGTTCCGAAAAACGAGTTGGAGGTGTTTTAGCGGATGATATGAGCATGGGAAAGACGAGACATGTAATTAACTTTTTGAGGTTGAGAGTTTGATTTTTTCTTAAATATAGTTTGTATTAAATTTGGTTATGTAACAGATTTGCTGTTTCATTGCTGTGTTGAGGGAGTAATTCAAAAGATTAAAAATTAAACCTATGGAGTACGTTATTAATTTATTTAATTTTTTTGTTTATCATGAAATTCTACAAAACTATTTATAGAAAAAAAGGTGCTTGGGGAATATTTTTTTTAAGGTAAACTATTGACCTCTTAGCTTATTATTCATTTTTGTAGGTTTTTATTATTTGATTTGTATTAGTTTGTGTGTATTATATATATATATATATTATATATATATATATATATATATATATATATATATATATATAGAGAGAGAGAGAGAGAGAGAGGAGGAGGAGGAAGGATCCAAAAGTCCATTTTTTAATACAAAATTAATAAACAGGACACACTCATTTTTTCAGTTGCAAAAAGGACAAAAAATTCAGATGGACAAAAATAACTTTATATCAATTCGCGTCACTGCTTCTTTTCTTCTTCTTTTTTAATTTCTCCGTTGCCGGCTTTTTTATCTCTTTTTTTTTCAAACAATCGTAATTTTTTATTTAGAACTCCGATCATTAAAAAAATTTCACCAAAATTCTTGCTTTTTTTTGCTCTTTATTTTGAGATCTCATAGGATACCCTTCCGACGTAAATTTTGAAAGACGAAAAAATATTTGCATTAATCGGAGCATTTTTCTTATAAACACCCGTAACTTTTGATTTAGAACACCGATCATCAAAATTCTTTCACCAAAGCTCATTTTTTCTCTTCATTTTGAGATCTCATATGATACCCTTTCGACGTGGTTTTTGAAACCCGAATTTAATTGAGGCGTTTACACTATCACGATTCAATATCACGAGATCGATCACACTAACAAAGATCACACTAACAAAGATCACAAGAGATCGATCGTATCAATACTTGATATCGATGATCAATAACGATCGATCGGTATCACTAGTATCGTGAATTGAGCCGGCTACTCGTGAGCTACTCATACTCAATTCGTAAGAGAGATCGACTCGATTCGGTTTTTTCCGAGTTCGAGTTCGAGCTCGAGTCGAGCTACTCGAATAATTTACCGAGCCGAGCTCGAGTTTTAAAATATATTAAACGAGTAGCTAGCGAGCTTAATCGAGCTTGATTAAATAATTATTTAATTAATTAAATTTATTATTACATATTATTTTTCATAATTAAAAAATATTATTCGAGTTGAGTATTAGACGAGTCGAGCTCGATCTTGACATATTTCATTAAAAATTAAATGAATTCTAGGAAAATAATCGAGCTTATGAGCCGAGTCAAGCTATATCGAGTACTTAGCGAGTCGAGTTCGATCTTGCTTTTTTAAGGCTCGATCGAGCTCGAGCCGAGTTTCGAGTCTGAACTTTTTTAGTCGAGTCGAGTTGAGCTCGAGCCCTAGAGAGTATCGACTCTACTCAGCTCGATTACACCCCTAAGTATCACAATATCAGTATCACATTCAAACACAAGAACACACTAACATTATCACAGTGCGTGAGCTTGCTGATGGTTGATCCTTATGACATAAGCAACTATTATAACAAAGTGGATATATAATCATGTCATGTGCCAAGAATACAAAAAAAAACTAGTAATTAAGACTGATTAATCACTTTGATATAAAATGAGTCTTCTTATAATCGTGCTCCAGAGTTTATAGATAAGTCTAACATAATTTAAACTAATAGATAAGTATCATCTTTAAATGAATCAACTTTAAACTTCTATTTAAATTTCTAAGATTCCCATATCCTACTCTTCTCTTTAAACCTTTATTGTGTTTGTCTTGCTTGCCTTTATCTTATGCTGAGCCATCATATTGTCCCCAGCTGTCTCATCTTTATCCAAAGCTTTATCCAAAGCTATCTCATCTCATATTTGTCCCCATCTTTATTATCGATTATCACAAGAATGATGATCGATATTGGTATCAATATCGATAATAGTATCGATGTCGATGATCGGTAACAATATCGATTATCGATAACAATATCGAGATCGATGATCGAATTAGTATCACAATATCAGTATCACATTCAAACACAAGAACACACTAACAGTATCACAGTGCGTGAGCTTGCTAATGGTTGATCCTTATGACATAAACAACTAGTATAACAAAGTGGATATATAATCATGTCATGTGCCAAGAATACAAAAAAAAACAAGAAATTAAGACTGATTAATCACTTTGATACAAAAGGAGTCTACTTATAATTGTAGCTCCAAAGTTTATAAATAAGTCTAACATAATTTAAACTAATAGATAAGTATCATCTTTAAATGAATCAACTTTAAACTTCTATTTAAATTTCTAAGATTCCCATATCATGCTCATCTTTTAAACCTTTATTGTGTTTGTCTTGCTTGCCTTTATCTTATGCTGAGCCATCATATTTGTCCCCAGCTATCTCATCTTTGCAAAAGTCCATTGAACTTGTTGCCTTTCTTCATAAACTCAAACAATGGAGCTGCATTTTCTCCATTTACTTCAATTGCTTCCACATTGAACTGCATTTTGTATTAATAATGAGAGAATGAGCCTACAATATCAGCATCAGTATCATAGTATCAGTATGGTTGAATCATAACAAGAAATCAAAGATAGATTAAGAGTGAGTACTTAGCTTTAGAATATGATTTCTTGTTCATCTAATAGCATTGAGCTCTTCTGTTTTCTCAGTTCAGCTCGTTAATATCTCCAGCTCGTTTAATCAAATTTAGCTCCATTTCAATTATAAGAGCTCTACTCCATTAATCATCATCAATAGCACATCACTCAACCTCAAGAAGTAGAAACTTTATCTTCATGATTAATTCAGCTTCACTCCGGCTATATAAACACCAAGTTCAAATCTTCAAATCGATGCTATAAAAATTCATCCATTGGAGGATAAAGATGTTGAAATAGTGTCCTAAACCTAATAGGGTTGGACCGGATATGACCGGGTCGGATCAAAACTACTATTTCTTTATGTTTATACATATGATATATGGCTTACATGTTATTATATATTATGTTTATCCATATGAACCAATTTGTGATTGTATATATGATAACGTCCTTAGTGTCAAACTGTGAGAGAGAAACCATGATAGTGATTATGGTTGATGAGATCTCGACTCAATTTAAAAGGTTTGATACTTAAATGTCTCTAGTCGTGTGTACCGTCAAACGGGACATTGATGGTATGAAATAGACTAGCACGTATTGGATGTCTTATACCTTATTGAAGGTAGGGATATATCTCATCTATCAAAGTGTTGAGACACTTGGACTGTACGTGGACGTGTATTAGAGAATGCGTACGTTAGACTGACCCACTTATTTTATTAAGTGTCGCACTATGTGGCAGTTGTGTAATTATCCTGAGGCCGGAGTCTTCATGGCATCAATGTGTGGATTGCCATACGTTGACACTATTGAGGTTTCCCCTAGCCATAGGGCAATCATGCAATAGTGATTGGGTGTGATACTGAAGAATGCGTAGGATTCATGTTGCTCGTCTGGAAATCGCGTATCCTACAGATAGGAGTAAATATCTGAGGCCTTCTTATAAGGATTGTCTTACTCTCGTGAATGAGTTACTTCGAGAGAGCATGATATCCAGATTATAAGATACGATTGTTAATGTATTGACACTTGAGATACGATTGTATGGATATTGTAACGGCGATAGGATTCTATTTACACGGTAACTATTTCACATGAAAGGTAGTAGTCATTGCATTTGACTCTTTCGATGATTTGAGGTCACGGTGTGTTGCTAGACGCTATTCCGTGATCGTTAGGCATGAAGGGTCTTCCATATATATATATATATATATATATATATATTGGTTGAAACCAGATATTTTATTAAAAAACTTGTGTTAAACTGTACAATGATGTTCAGCCTATAAAAAACAGTACAAAAAGAAATTAAAAGCCTTTAAATATTTTCTAATTTTGCCAGGCAAGCCTAATCTCGCGCGCCTTACGAATTGCCCGAGAGATGAAAACTGCTTTCAAGGGTCTCTGCCTATCATTATGGTGAAATTCTTCGTTTCGTCAGTACCAAATGCTCGAAATTAGTTTCCGGAAAAGGAATCTCCAAAACTCTGACCGTTTGTTTTGGGTTGGAGTTTTTTTTGGGTTGTTTGATATAGTAGCGGATAATAAAATATAATAAAAATGATTGAAGTAATGATTAAAAAGTTAATATGTTTTTTTTGAAATTTGGATAGATAAATAAATGATTGGTGAGAGAAATTGAAATAAAATAGTATAATGAATAAAATAATGTAAAAAAGATAATAAAGTAGATAAAGTGAAATGGTGAGAGATGATTTAATATTTTTTTTATTTGTAGTTGAAGAAATGATTGGTAAGTGAATTGTAAAAAATAATTGGTGAAATGATATAAAAAAACTCCAAAAAAAACTCTAACCAAAACAAACAGGAGCTTATCCTTCTTGAACATGTCCACGTTGAGACAATTATCTAACCATTGAGGAACATCTTGGGTAGTACTACCTCCGTTCCAAAATATAAGTCATCCTACACTTTTAGTTCTTTCCCATAATATAATTCATTCTACATTACCAATGCAACATTTATTACTCTTTTATCTATTTTACCCCTAATTTATTATCAATCCAACAACGTTTCATTATTTAATAACTATTGAATTAATGATAGTCAAAGGGTATTTTAGACATTAAACATACGGGGCGGCTGGTTAAAAGACCTAGTTGACCAAATTTTTGGTTGCCTTAACCTGGCGAACCAAAGTATTGGCTTATTAGACCCAATCTTTTAATAATAGGCAAGATACCTATTATACCCTTTTGCAACTCCCCCCATTTCCAAAAATCCGGCGAGGGCAACCCTAATTTTCGACATTCCGGCAAACACAAAGTAGGTTTTGAAATTTTCCCTCCAAAATTACCCTCAATCTTGACCCGACCCGTATTGTCTATAAAGTCGGGACTGTGGGCAAAAATGCATCATTTTCCGATCGTGTGTGTTGAAATAGTGTCCTAAACCCAATCGGGTTGGACCGGATCCGACCGGGTCGGATCATTTCTACTATTTCTTTATGTTTGTACATATATTAAATGGCTTTTATGTTGTCATATATATGTTCTTTTAAAGAACCAATTATGAATTGTTATATGATAACGTCATTAGTATTAAACTGTGATAGAGAAACCATGATAGGCGATTATGGTTGATGAGATCTCTAATCACTTTAATAAGTTTGATACTTAAATGTCTCAGCCGATGTACTATTAAACAGGGCATTGATAGTATAAGCAGACTAGCACGTATTAGATGTCTTACATCTTTTAAGGCGGGGATAGATCTCGTCTCATCGAAGTGTAGGGACACTTGGACATGCGTGGACATGTATTAGAGAATGCGTGACGTTAGATCGACCCACTTACACGGATAAGTGTCACACTATGTGGCGGTTGTGTAATTATCCTTAAGACCGAGTCTTCATGGCATCACGGTGTGGATTGTCATGCTTTGACACTATTGAGGTTTCCCACAGCCACGGGCGATCATGCGGTAGTGATTGGGTATGATAATCTTTGAAGCGCGGAGTATACATGATTGGTCGTCCGGGAATCGCGTATCCTATGATTGGGATCGAATATCCGAAATGGCCTTCTTATAAGGAATGTCTTACTCTCGTGAATCTTTGCAAAGTGGGAGTAAACGAGTTACTTCGAGAGAGCATGATATCCAGATTATAAGATACGGTCGTTGATGTTTTGACACTCGACTAACGATCGTATGGATATTATTACAAATGATAGGATTGTAAGTTACACGGTAAGCTGTTTCACATGAAAGGTAGTAGTCATTGCATTTGACTCTTCCGATGATTGGGGGTCACGGTGTGTTGCTAGACGCTATCCCGTGATCGTTAGGCATGAAGGGCATTTTCGTAATTTGCACTTTGTGTCTACGGCCAACATATTCGGAAGTCTATCGGGTCACACACATAAGAACATCTAGCCGGATTAAAATGTGGTTATAGATGATAACCAAATAAGGAAAATTTATCTCGAGACTATAAGGATTATAGTGGTAAATTAATATGGTGGTATTTATTTATTATGAATAAATTAAATACAAGATATTAATAATAATTATATTAATTAAAGAATATTCCGGAAGCCAATATTTGGCTATATGGGGCGCCACATTGATGTGTATAAGATACACTTGGATTGTGTAATTTAATTAATGATATTACCATATATTAATATTAGATATTAATATATCCCTCTATATACTCTATATAAGAAAGGAAAAAGTGTCAAATGGTGACACTTGTTTTTTTTTTTATTCGTTCTCCTTTTTTACTGTTCTTAGGCCCAAAAATCCGGCCCAATCTTTTTTTTTTAATAACTTTTTACTGTTCATTGGGCGGCCCAGCCCAGAAAAAAATGGTTTTTTTTTTTTTTGAGGTGAAGGGTTTGAGTTAAATTGTTCCATTTTAGATGACTCAATTGTATTTTTAATCTACACATTAGCTTTAATTTATTCTTAATCTTATTATGTGTGTTGTGCTTAACATGTATCCGATTCCAATTTAATTACATATTATTTTGCTTTCCATCGAGATTTTTTTTTTTTTTTTTTTTTTTTTGGTCTTATCCTAATACGATACGACCACGTGGTATTTCAATATACTATAGTTTGTTTGTGTGTGTGTTCTTTTCCTTTTTTGCGTATATATATTTTACATTGTGTGTCTATGCCGGTTTTTTTAGGGGCATCGTTTTTTGGGGTGCTACGTATTGATTATTTTTTTCCGTCTTCGTTTTTTTACTTCTATATATTGTGTGTGTCGGTTTTTTTCTTTGGTCAATGGTTTAGTAGTGTCGAAATGTGTCGATTTTGTGTCGTGGAGTGTTGATATTATGTTAGATTTTAATTAAAATTTTAATTAATATTCATTTGATCAACCGAAAACCGTTGGATATGGCGTCGGGGTGTATCGAAGCGTGTCGTGTCGTGTTTTGGGTAGAACACGTGTTGTTGCAGATAATGTCGAAGATAGCTTCATTTTTTCAGTTAAAATTGATTTAAGTAGAAATTGAAAAAAAAAAATTTATTCGGTAGTGTCGAAAAGCATCCATACGATGTCGGGAGATGTCGAAGATGTGTCGGATATTCATTTCATACGCACTTATATTATTCTTCTATGAACATGTTTTGATGCCACCCTAAAAGGTATGAGGGGTGGGTTGGGTTAGGGTGGTGGGAAGGGTAGGGTATAGTAAGATGGGTGGTGGGCACGGTAGGGTAGGGAGTTGTAGGGTAGAGTAGCATGGGGTGGTGGGTAGGGTAAGGTAGGGTGGGATGAGATAAAATAGGGTGTAATAGGCTTAGCTAGGATAGTGAATTAATATATAAGATACACTTGGATTGTGCAATTTAATTAATGATATTACCATATATTAATATTTTTTTTTTTTGAGAAACCAAACATTTTATTAAGCAATATCTGCAGAACAAGCAGCTAATACATCACCCGGGGGCGAGGAGCCCCAAAAGGTGCGGGAAGCGACAAACAAACCATGTCTAGCTAAAAGATGCGCCGGGATATTTCCTACGCGCCGAACAAATGAAAACGAGACAGACACAAAGCTAGCCAAACAATCTGAAGAAGGCAAACAGTGCTGTGAGGTCCTCTCACGGCCTCGAAGTCGCGAGACGCGAGACGCAAGCCAAACAATCACTCTCCACCTCGAGCCGCCGGATACCTAGATGCACCGCCTCCTCCAAAGCCAAGAAAATAGCCTTAAGCTCTAAAAACTCCACTGGGTCACCTGGATCAAAATGATACGCAAAGGAGTGAAGTACTGTTCCACCCGAGTCTCGGAAGATAACATATATATTAATATTAGATATTAATATATATATATATATATACAAATAACACTTATCTGTGCGTGTGTGTGATAGTGCACTATGCATGCGCATGTATGTGTAATATATATATATAAATAGATTTATGTGTGTTATATATATGTGATATATACACATGTGTAAATTGATTTATGGTAATATAATAAAAGATAGATATTGTCAATATTAGATATTGACAATATCTTGGGAATATTCAATATAAGATATTGACAATATCCTAGATTTATTTAATATGAGATATTATAATAAATGAGATAAATCAATCAATTATATTTTCCTTATTTTATTGGAAAAATGTTTTCTTCTCCTCCACACTAGATAGGGGCGCCCCAACCACTATAAATAAGAGGTGGGTGTCAAGCTCTTCGGTACATCATAATTTCAAGAACTAATAGTTCTTGTGTAAAATAGAGAGCATCCTATAGAGAGTTTGAGAGAGGGGAAAAGGGCCGGTCTAGCAACCGGAGTTTTCCAATAGCAATCCATGATGGGATTCCGGCGGGGTGTTCGTGTGGACTAGCGGTAGAGGCTGAACGCTTGGGCGGCTCTATACAGAACTACTCTCCTTAGACGGTCAAAGTGTCGATCTTTTAGATCAACCAAGGTAACCACCGTCTACTGACTTGTTTGCTTATTGCTTAAACGAAGTCGATCCTGGTTAAAAGGAAATAAAATTTTAAATTCCGCTGCGTTCCCGCGTAGATTTCCCAACAGTGTGAACCTCCAAAATCGATTAAGCAACCAAATCCGCCATTGTAGTGACTCGATTAGAGCTCCAAAATCGATTAAGCAACCAAATCCGCCATTGTTGTGACTCGATTAGAAGCTGAAGCTCAGGTGTTGTTTGAAGAGGTGAACAAACTCAAAACTCCTCCAAAATCTCTGTCGGGTATGTATTATTTTTCTTAGTTTTAGAGCATTTTTTCAATAACATGTTAGTATATAATGTAATGAAGTGGGGAAGAAGATGCATTGAAAGTAATTGAGATGTTGGCTTGTACAAACTTCCTACTTTGACTAAGTATGTTTGATGTTTTCCCTCTCGGTATTGCAGTTCTTCAACTACAGTCCCCCTAAGTATTGAATTGAGTTCAACTACAGTCATGTGAAAGTAGTTAAGCTGCGTAATAGACAAAAACAAGTTTTAACTCGTTATCTTTTAAGTCCATTGTTGTTTGTTTTTTACCTGCCCCTGATTGTAATCATTGTATTGAATGGATTAAAGCAGGATATTGTTGATTCGTCATGGGTAGGGAACACAAAGTTTCGATACATGTATGTTATCCGGTTGAGTTTGGGAAGAATGTCGATGGTGATTGGTTTTGGAATTATGTAGGAAATGAAACAGACCATGTGACCAAGCTGTTAAACGTGAAAAAAAGCGTTTCATTTCTTGAATTGTATGAGCTGGTGAAGAAGAATTGGAATTTGATACAAGGTTGAATGATTTTGAATTGAAAGTTATGGCCCCTATTAGTAAAGCTGCACCGATAGTAGTTGATTGTGATAAGGTTGTGACACGGTTCTTTAGTGTTTGTGATCTAAAGAAAGATTTGATATTAGTAAGTTTGAAAGCAAAGGAAAACGGAACATAATTTGAAGGGGAAGCAACTCATGTTGAACCGGAGGCATCACGTGTTGACCATGATGAACATGCTATGGAGAGTCAAGAAACACGTGAGTTGGTGTACTTGATGGGAACTCAAGCAAGTAGTGTTGAAATGGTTGTTGATGAAAACAATGAGGTAAATGAGAGATTTGATGGAATGGGGATTGATGAAGGTTTGGATAGTAGAGAAACTGTTGAGATGCTTGAAGATTCTTTATTGATGTCGTTGGGTCAAGATGTATTTTTAGAATCTCAAGAGCCCATGAATGTGGATTATTCAAATGGTGATGGTTTGAATGTAGCCCCCCCCCCCCCCCCGAATGTGGAATCTTTGAATCCACCGGAACCCGGAACTGGAATCGATATCGAATGTGTAGATGTTGTGAACATTACTGAAGATGTCGACATACATGTCAAAGAGACAAGTTTAGATCCAGTGAGTATTTACAGTATAAGGTTGAGATGTTGGCTGTGAATTTTAAATTTTTTTTCATAACGTTGAAGTCCACCAAAAGCCTTTTTACAATAAAGTGTGAAGCCAACGGATGCAAATGGCGGTTGCGAGCAACGAAAACTAGTGGATGTGAAAACTTTGAAGTGACAAGGTATGAATTTAAGCATACTTGCCGACCTTTGATTGGTACAAAAGACCACAAACATGCTTTCTACAAGCTAATCGGTAGACATTATTCTCGGATGTTTAAAGATCCTAAGCGTGTTAATCCACCGAGTGATATCATTAATGACTTTTTTCAAGAGTTTGGATATGACATAAATTATGACAAGGCGCTTGATGCCAAGAAATATGCCGAATCAATCATCCGGGGAAATCCAAAAACAAGTTATGGACAATTACATAAGTATTGTCATGCGTTGAAGTTGGCAAACCCGGGTACTTTGACGGATATTGAAACCTGAAGAGAGTTTGAGAATGTGATAAACACAAGAGTAAACTTCAACTTAGTTTATTCATTGAGTAAAAGGATGTATAAATAGATACAATTGAGATAGAGAGACTAGCTAGCTAGCTTGGGCGGCCACTTGAGTATGTAGATGTGGGCGGCAAGCATGCAAAAGTAAAAAGTAAAAGTTATGTCTATGACATAAAGTAAACTAGAGTTTGACATATTAATTGTTTATATGACCCACAATTAATATGTCTTTTACAATTAATTTTACAATTAAATAAGGTGTACACAATATTATGCACGAAATCTAGTGCTCGGCAATCTCTTGAGCACTGCTGAAGCCTCTCGCGTGATCGAGTCTCTTGAGTAATATTTCCACACCCCCTCAAATCAAATTTTGTATATGTTGATGCAGCCAAGTTTGCTACTTAGTCTCATTGAACATAAGAGGTGAAATAGCCTTGGTAAGAATATCGACATTACGATCTTTGAGGAACATCTTTGGAGTTGAATAATCTTGGCATCAATGCTCCTTGAAAGTGTCTCATCAATGTCCACATGCTTGGTTTTATCATGATGGGTGGATCCTCTGCCATGCATAAGGTGAATTATTATCACAACAGAGTGTGATAGGTTCTTCGATATGGTTCTTTGAAGTTCGATCGAGTAGACTTTTTAGCCATAGAGCTTCACAAATGCCAAGTACAAGTGCCCTTAGTTCACCTTCAAAGATCGCTTCTCGACCACATGAGGTTGTTTCTTGCTCCTCCAAGTAACCAGGTTCCCCATATATATGAGCAATAGCCTGTGGTAGACCTTTCTGTCAATGTGACATCCAGCCCAATCAGCATCGGTGTAGACCTTGATTGATCTATCAGGAGACTTGGTGAAGTGCAGGCCTTGGCCAGGAGTGGATTTTAAATACCTCAGTATCCTATTCACTGCATCCCAATGTTGCTCAGTAGGGCAATGCATGAATTGACTGACCAGACTGACCCCATATGCAATATCAGGTCTTGTGTGAGAAAGGTATATGAGTTTGCCTACAAGCCTTTGATATTGTTCTTTCCTCGACAAACAATGTCACCATGCGATAGAGGTATGACCTGGTCTCACTGAGATAATCTGACGAGTTTGCATCCCAAAGATGCCGTTTCCTTGATGAGGTCCAGGACATACTTCCTTTGGGAGATCGAAATGCCATTGGTGTTTCTAGCTACTTCCATACCAAGAAAGTACTTGAGGTAGCCGGATCTTTAACTTGGAACACCTTTGCCGGTAGAGTCTTCAAGTTACGGATTTGGTGAGAGTCTTCCTCGATAAGGATGATATCATCCACATATACAATTAGAATGGACCTCTCTGCGGTTGGTTGTCTTGACAAACATGGTGTGATCGAGTTGCATTGATGATATCAGCGAGCTTTAACCACAGTAGTGAGTTTTCCAAACCAGGCTCTTGGGGATTGCTTCAGGCCATATAGAGATTTCCGAGTTTGCATACCTTTGCCCGAGTGTAGGGATTGACAAAACCAGGAGGTACATTCATATAGACTTCCTCGGTGAGATCACCATTGAGAAAAGCATTTTTGATATCCAATTGGTGTAGAGGCCAGATCCAGTTGGACAGCTAGAGATCGAGAACCACGAGCGGTGTTGAGTTTTGCCCTTTGGTGCAAAAGTTTCCTTATAGTCAATACCATAAGTTTGAGTGAATCCCCTTGCTACCAATCGGCTTTGTACTTGTCAATTGTACCATCGGCATTGTATTTGATAGTGAATAACCATCTGCAGCCTAAGCTGTCTTCTTGCCTTTGGGAAGAGTTGTGAGGTCCCAAGTATGATTATCCGGGAGGCGATCATCTCGGTTTTAACAGCTGACCTTCCACTTATCATTTTGAAGGGCCTCTCGAATATTTCTAGGGATAGAGTGAGAGTCCAGTCTGTGTAAACATGGCAAAGGCAGGAGACAAGCGATCATAAGATAAATAAGTATGAATAGAATGATCAGTGCATGATCTTTTCCCTTTCCTTAGAGCAATAGGTCTGTCATCAATGTCAGTAGACTGCTGAGGATCTGCAGATTGCTGAGTGTCAGTGGGCTCAGGAGCAGCAGGCTCTCGAGTCGCTTGGTTCTTTGAGGATCGATGAAGCTCGCTTTGTGAGTCAAGAGGTGGGGGTTCGATCTCTTTGAGGCTCGATGGAGTTCTTGAGGTTAAGAGTTTCTTGAAGGAAGGGTTTAGGTCAATTTCTATCAGGTTTCCATCAGTGACTGCCTCAGTGGACTTGCTGTAGTAGGGAGTCCTTTCAAAAAAATTTACATCCATAGAATTATAAAATCTCTTTTCAGAAGGAGAGTAGCACTTGTAACCTTTCCTGTCCTTTGCATATCCTAGGAAAATGCACTTGTGAGCTTTGGGATCAAGTTTGCTTCTCGTGTTGGGCATGGATATAGACAAACACAAGTACAACCAAAGATTTTTGGAGGTAATCGGGAAATAAGATGGGGGGAGGAGTGTGTGTCCAGTAGGGTTTTGATAGGAGTTTTGAAGTCTAGTACCTCTTTGGGAAGTCTGTTGATTAAGTATGTGGAAGTCAATATGGCTTCACCCCACATATATTTTGGAACATTTGTGGTAAACATAATAGACCTAGCCATTTCAAGCGGATGCCTGTTCTTTCTCAAAGAACCCCATTTTCTTTGAGGGGTTTCAACACAACTCTTGATATGGACAATCCCTTTATCCATCAAGAAATTGCGAGATGAGACTCATAATATTCAAGAGCATTGTCGGTCTTCAAGATTTTGATCTTAGTGTCAAACCGAGTGGAGACCATGTTGTAAAATTCTTGAAAGATGGGTCCAACTTGGACTTATCCTTCATTAAAAATAACCAAGTGGTTACGGTGTGGTCATCTATGAAGGTAACAAACCACCTCTTTCTGTTATGCTTTTTACTCTTGAGGGTCCCCATACGTCACTTTGTGAATTAAGGTGAATGGTGTGGATGGTAAGTAAGGTAATTTTGCATACACAGATTTGGTGAGTTTAGCAAACCGACAAATATCACATTGAAGATCATTCAAATTACAACCTTTAAACAATTCGGGATCTATAGACTTTAAATAACTAAAGCGGGATGTCCTAGTCTATAATGCCATAACATGATATTGTCTAGGTTTTGAGTGCAGTTCTTTGAGGCGATTCATCTTGATCTTACATCTTGGCGAGGTTGACCACAAAGCAGACTGAGCAAGGTTTAGCAGTCCCAATCAACGCCTTTGAGGAATGATCCTGGAATGTGCACCGATTCTCATTAAAAACAACGATCCAGTTCAAATCTTTAGTAAGTTTATGACAGATATGTAGATTGCAATCTAATTTTGGAACAAATAGGACATTCTCAGCAGCATATCTTATTAGTAAGTGTGCACTTTTTGACCAAAACCTTTTGCACTAGAGATAGAACCATCAATAGCCTTAATATTGTGAATTTGGGGACATGGCTTAAGTTGAGTAATGAGATTTTATTACAGTCATATGGGATGAGGCCCAGAGTCAACAATCCAGGTTTCATTACTAATAGATGAGTAGAATTTACTGTCATTTGGCATGAGAGGCTATGTCGGTAGAGTGACTACCTCCCTTTTGTTGAGTTAGGAAGGCTTTGAATGCAAAGCAAGTGAGCATTCAACTGTTGTCATCTTCTTCCTCACTTATGTGTGCGCTTACGACTTTCCTTAAGGTGTCCGGAGGTCTTGGAGGAGTTAGGCTTGCCATGTAGCTTCTAGCAAGTGTCCTTGGTGTGATTAGTGCGTTTGCAGTGGTCACAGAACAGCTTCCCAGTTTTATCAGCAGGCTTCCTGTAAGCCTCAGTAGCCTCAGCAAGGTTTCCGACAGTCAGCAGGGTGGCACTTTCAGTAGGGTTGTCATTGAGGGGTTCAAGAAAGATCACTTTCCTCCTGCTTTCCTCATGTTTGACCTCAGCAAACATGGATTTGAGATTTGGAAGAGGTTTAGTAGCAAGAATTCTACCTCTGACATCATCAAGAGTAGGATTCAGTCCAGTAAGGAATTTGAATACTCTTTTTTTCTCGATAATGTCTTTAAAGAGAGCGACATCTTTAACATCATTCCAGGGTGAGTTTCTAACATATCTAGGTGTTGCCATGCCTTAGATAGTTGATTAAAGTATTGAGTTCTGAGACATATCCCCTTATGCGCAATTTTGAATCGAGCTTGAGTTCATAGACTTGAGATGTATTGTCCTTTTTGAGTAAAGGTCTCGGCATTATCCTGATTTCCTTAGCGATGTCATACATCATAAAGTTCTCATCGATCTCTTTTGTCATAGACCTCGTGAGGATGGTCATGACTTGGTTATTTTTCTGTGTCCCATGCTTCAAACTTGGGGTCGGTTCAAGTGAGGGCGGAGTTTGAAACTGACAGATATCCCATCTTGCCCTCGGCCGGAGATATACATTTTCATAGACCTTGACCATAGCAAATAATTGTTACCATCAAGTTTATGATTTGTAAAGAAGAGTGTTCGATTATCGATCACGAGGCATTGTGAGTCTCTTGAAGAAGATGAAACTTCGAGATAATGTTGACATTTTTCTGAAAAAGAACTGAGTTTTGCAGCGGATTTTAGAACTCAGTAAGGCGCTCCGATACCATGAAGAGAGTTTGAGAATGTGATAAACACAAGAGTAAACTTCAACTTAGTTTATTCATTGAGTAAAAGGATGTATAAATAGATACAATTGAGATAGAGAGACTAGCTAGCTAGCTTGGGCGGCCACTTGAGTATGTAGATGTGGGCGGCAAGCATGCAAAAGTAAAAAGTAAAAGTTATGTCTATGACATAAAGTAAACTAGAGTTTGACATATTAATTGTTTATATGACCCACAATTAATATGTCTTTTACAATTAATTTTACAATTAAATAAGGTGTACACAATATTATGCACGAAATCCTAGTGCTCAGCAATCTGCTGAGCACCCTGCTGAAGCCTCAGCAGACTGAGTCTGCTGAGTAATATTTCCACAAAACCAAACCAAACAACGAATTCCTATATTTTTTTATGGCACTTAGTGCAAGCATTGAGGGGTATAAGTGGATGCGGAAAGTCATTTTTGTGGACGGGACACATTTGAAAACGTCTTATGAAGGTGTTCTTCTTGTGGCAACGTGCCAAGATGGAAATGGAATGATATTTCCAATCGCATAGGGTGTTGTTGATGCTGAGAAGACGGAATCTTAGGGATGGTTCTTTGAAAGGCTTAAAAAGATTACAGGTGACACCGACGATCTAGCAATACTTTCTGATCGTCATGATGCTATAAAAGCAGCATTTGAGACTGTGTTTGTGAATGCGCATCAAGGGTTTTGTACTTTTCACATTCCAAAGAATCTGAGGACTCGTTATCAGGGTTGTAATGTGTCAGATCTGTTTTATAGGGTTTCGCGGGCCTATACTGAAGCAGAGTTTAACAGAGAATGGGACAGAATGACTGAAAAAGTCGGGAGGGATATCAAAACGTACTTGGATAAATCAACTTTCCCTTACTGGTCTAGATGTCACTTTCCGGGTGAACGGTACAATATAATGACAACTAACCATGCAGAGTCTTTGAACAGTGTGCTTAAGCGTCCTTGGGAATTTTCGATAATTTGGTTAATTGACTTTATCCGGGGACTTTTACAAAAATGGTATGCTGAAAGAAGTAAACTTGCTACAAAATGTGGTGCCGTTCTCACTCCATCTGTGGACGTAGAAATAAAAAACCACTACGACAAGGTAAAGAATTATTTTGTTTTATTAATTTCTGATGTTGAAAAGAAGTATGAGGTTTTTGATACCGTAGGCCTATGAAGCACGGACACGGACACGGGAACGGCGCACGACACGACACGGACACGGCGACACGGTTACTTTCAGAATTTGAGGGAACGACACGCCGCCGACACGTTTTAATATATATATATGTATATTAATATATATATTATTAAAAAAACATAGACGTAGGTTGATGCCAATTCGCAGGACGGATTGCATTCCTTGCGTGTCCCTTACGTGTCCCCAACGTGTCCCGCCGTGTCCCTTTCGTGTCCCCACCGTGTCCCTTGCGTGTCCCCGCCGTGTCCCGCCGTGTCCCTTGCGTGTCCCCGCCGTGTCCCCAACGTGTCCCGCCGTGTCCCCGCCGTGTCCCCGCCGTGTCCCACCGTGTCCCCAGCGTGTCGGGCCGTGTCCCTTGCGTGTCCCCAACGTGTCGGGCCGTGTCCCGCCGTGTCCCCAGCTTGTCGGGCCGTGTCCCCAGCGTGTCGGGCCGTGTCGGAATTCAAAATTTGAATTTAACATTATTTTAATCGAGCGACACGTTTCCGACACGTGTCGGGAGCGTGTCGGGCGCGTGTCGGGCTGAAAATGTGTCGGACACAGCGCACGGCGACCTAATTGAAGTGTCGGTGCTTCATAGCCGTAGGCCATTTGACTTACAAAGTTGACTTGGATGTAAGGAAGTGCAGTTGTAAGTGTTTCGATTTAGATAAGTATCCATGCGTGCATGCCGTTGCTGTGGCAAAGAACATAGGGATGCATGCCACGGATTATACCTCTCTTTATTATAGCACCGATTATTGGAGGAAAGCTTATGCTCAATGTGTGTATCCCTTGCCGAATTCTGGGGATTGTGTTTATCCTGAAGACGTGTTGAGCAAAGTGGTATTGCCACCGGTCCCGCAAAAGAGACCACCTGAACGTCCATCAAAGAAGAGAAAACAATCTGCCGGGGACGGAAAAATGATTGTACATTGTCATAAGTGCAAGCAAACTGGCCATAACGTTACTACTTGTTCGCGTTTGACTACCCAAGAAACTGATACCACTACCCAAGAAACTTATACCGAGGCTGAATTTATACCACTAAATTGGTTGGTTTAGAATTTGTAACATGATGTTTAAGTTTGATGTACCTTGTGACACGTTCTATTTTTTATGTTGGATGTTATTTTGTTTAACATGATGTTTAAGTTTGATGTATGTAAACAAGTAAACAAGTTCAAGTTTGTTTTGGAGTGTTTGTTGATTAATTACTTAACAAATTGAAAACAACGATCACAGTAATCGCCTTGATCGAACCTCGATCTATCGTGTCATTATGTGTAATCAACCACGATCCGATGTCGCGCTTGATCGAACCTCTATCTATCGTGACATTATGTGTAATCAACCCTGATCACAGTAATCGCCTTGATCGAACCTCGATCTATCGTGTCATTATGTGTAATCAACCCTGATCACAGTAATCGCCTTGATCGAACCTCGATCTATAATGAGATTATGTGTAATCAACCATGATCACAGTAATCGCCTTGATCGAACCTCGATCTATCGTGTCATTATGTGTAATCAACCCTGATCACAGTAATCGCCTTGATCGAACCTCGATCTATCATGTCATTATGTGTAATCAACCCTGATCACAGTAATCGCCTTGATCCAACCTCGATCTATCGTGACATTATGTGTAATCAACCATGATCACAGTAATCGCCTTGATCGAACCTCGATCTATCGTGTCATTATGTGTAATCAACCCGAATCATAGTAATCGCCTTGATCGAACCTCGATCTATCGTGTCATTATGTGTAATCAACCCTGATCACAGTAATCGCCTTGATCGAACCTCGATCTATCGTGACATTATGTGTAATCAACCACCCTGATAACAGTAATCGCCTTGATCGAACCTCGATCTATCGTGACATTATGTGTAATCAACCCTGATCACAGTAATCGCCTTGATCGACCTCGATCTATCGTGTCATTATGTGTAATCAACTTGAATCACAGTAATCGCCTTGATCGAACCCGAATCACAGTATTATCCGTGCATATATAAAGCATCCCACACCCTAAACCCTAATTCAAAAGAGGAAATTCACTTCTTGGCTCCTTCTTCTGCGGCGCCTCAACTTCAACTCCAACTCCAGCGCCCCAACTCCAACGACAACGGCAACGGCAACGGCGTCGCACTTAAGGTAAGGGCAACTCTTCCTCCTTATCTTCCTCCTTATCCATAGCTTCACTTTTCGACATTTTTTGCTTATAGCACTTCCTTTTCAAGTCTGGTCAGCCGCTTTACCACAAACTTATCGAGGTTTGTGATAGAATTCTTTGATTTTTCATTTCGGTGCCAATCATTTGAACCTAAGTTACATTTATTGATAGAGACATTGCCATTTTCATGACTTTGGCCGTCAAGTAGGGCAGCTTTGAGTCCACAAGTAGCAACTATTGTAGCATGTGAACTAGTGAAGCAGTATTGGAATATGACCATTGAAATATTGTCTTGTTATATTCCTAAAATTCTTAGCGTTTTTTTAGTGTTTGTCAATCTTTTGCTGGTCTTTTTTGAGGGAAAGTATTTATAGCTGTGATTGGCTTTCTGGAAATTTTGGATAAGGAGTTTTCAAAATAAGCTTTAGGCTGTGTTTGATTTCTTGAATTCAAACTAAAAAGATTTCGAATTCAGGTTGCAGCTGAGTACGTTCTGGTAGATTTGAAGTACTAATCTGAGTTTTTGAGCTATTTAGTTTTTTTTTATAATGTAAGTTTAAATTCTTTGTTATTTTTCAGGTAGGCAAGTTCTTCTGCAGCTGGATCTGACAAGTTGGAAATGGTAAGCTTGTTCAAACTCAGTTCTTTTTCTAAACATTAAAAAGTTCTGTATGATTCATCACTGTCTGATTTGCAAAAGCTTTTCTTTTTTTGTATTTTCATTTTTGTAGCTTTGTATTAATTTGTTTTCTGCATTCTTGGCTTACTTGTGGTGTTATAGCCAATAAAATTAGTTCAGTTAACATACTAAGCTAGGTCTTATTCTTGGATTTTATATTTCAGCTGCAATGTCCACCACCAACAGTGGCGTGGGCGAACCGGAGGAACTCGCATGACATTCTCATGAGTATAGAAAGTGTAAGTGTGAAAAGAACGCAACTTTGAAAATCGTTGAATTGAGTAAGCCAAACAAGGGAATGTTGTATTTTAAGTGCTCTGTTTGTGACTTTTTTGAATGGTGCAACCCGATTGGTAGAGGTGCCTATGATGAAGTTTCCTCAATTGGAAATGGTGGTAGAGATGAAGAACTACAGCGACTTTGTTTGGAAAAAATTGATACCAAGATTGGGTGGTTGATGGTGTTATTAGTTGTTATTCTTGTGTTGGTTGTGTCAATTCTTGTGTTGAAGTGAGTTGTATTGGTTTTTTATTGCTAGTTGAACTTGCATTTTCTAGGTATTTTTATGTTGCTTTGCTATCTATTGTACTATTTTTGGGTGATGCTACTGACAATGGATGTGACACAACACATTCTTTACTCTTGATCATAGTGGTCTACTTCATGAATAATAGGTTCTACATCATGATCAAGGATAAAAAAACATGTCGTATCATTCGTTGTGTCACAATGGATGTGACATTAGCATTTCCTAATGTTTTAGTAGAATTGTAATGCTGTGATAAGTATGTTATTGGAGTGATAAGGTGTTATTTGATCATGATTAAATTCGAGTATTTTATATTTATTTCAAGATTAGGATTTAGGTTATTTCTTTACTATAAATATGCAACATTGTAATAAGTTTAACATCAAGAGAAATAAAAACAGTATTTCGATTCAATAAAAGTACATAATAGCCATTTTATTCAGTTTAACATGATAGCCATTTTATTCAGTTTTTCTTCAACAAACGTAATAAAAGTACTACTAAATGATATTAAACATGTTAAACAATATTAAACTTGTTTTAAACAAGTTCTTCAACTCTTGCTCTTATAAGGAATACAATAACATAATCAATTATAAACTTCCCATAACAGTCTTCTTATTACAAAAATATACCATTATGCTATGATAACATGTAATTATAATCTTCTTGCATACATAACTTAATACTTGTTCACCAAACCCTTGTTCACATAACTGTATTTCCATTCCAGACAATTAGGATTGTGTCAAATAAAGAATACAACAACAAAAGCAATTGGTGTTAGAAGTGAAATGTTACCAATTGTTTCTACATTACACCGTACTAACTGTTTCCCATTACAAAACCCTCATAAATTGTTTGTACATCATCATACACGACTCCTATGGCTCAAAATGGCATGCAAATCAACTCGGCAGCTAACTTTTTTCTCCACATTGGCATATGATCATTTTGAATCGTTTTAATATCCAGTCTTCCGAGCAAAAACTCCAAGAATTTAATGGTGAAAATGCCACAATCAGACCTACAATATTAACATATAAGTTAAACACCACGTAAAACATCTTAAAAATCTATTAATACTCCAAATTACTATTTGCATAAATAGTAATTTACATACCCATTTTTTTGAAGAGGACATTCCACTTTCTCCAACTCAAGCTTCTTCAAGCCATATTTCTCGAAACCAACCACATGCTTCCTCATCAAATGAGGGATAAGAAGTTGCAATGGCACAATCCATTTAATAAGTTGTGCTCTTTTAACATGATTCCCCAAACTGTCATACACATAGATCTTTCTCATACCAAGATCAACTTTCATAAGAAACCAATGGCTGCTCTCGTTAACCGGAATATACAAACATCAAACAACCACAACACAATTTAAGACAGGACTACCTAACAAGAAATACATTCAAACCTCCTTATCTTCAAAAAGCGCAACGACTTTCGACGCGGGCACCCTCCTTGTCACTTCCCACTTCAGCATTCTTGGGAGAGCCTTTTCATCAACAAGCCTCCCCAATTTCCGTAAAGACGGAATGGATTCCAGTGCCCATGCTTACGTAAACATCACATTTACAAAAAGCTTTCACAACATTATATGCCTTCCAAATTAAAATAACAAAACAAAATCATAATACTTACCAACACAGCATGCAACAATCCATAAGATGTATATTGTATCTTATCCTCATGCTTTGTGAACAACCCACTTAAGTTCCGCCTAAACAAGTTAACCGTGCAACTATATGATAGGTTCCCCCAAGGATACATGTTGAATGCATCCAGATCATCCACCAACTCCAACCACCACCACTCCAACGCCACATTCTCCTCTGTAGCTAACAAAACAAAAATCAAAACAACCACCAATCTCAACTTGTATTTATCGTCGGATGCATCTTTATCTCTACGATTTCCATTGTTAACTCGATCAAAAGCTGCCAACAAATCCTTTCGGTTTATACTAGCCTTCCCCTTAAAGTATTTTTGTCCAAGCCGACAAAGTCTTCCTTCTTTTTCTTCAAACATCCAACGGTAACCAGCTCTTAATCCCGTAACAACTAAAAATTCCTTCAAACCAAACCTCAAAGGCTTGTCCCCGATCATAAACCAAAACGATTGATCCTTTTTATCGTTCTTTAACTGCCACATGATCAATTGATAACAACTCATTTTATGAAGCCCAATTAAAAGTCCAAAGCAACTATCTTTAAACAATTTCTTGTGCTTATTGTCTAGGTTATCATACACATACCTAGCTTTATCATCAATGCACCTGTTAGAAATCTCACAAATTTTTGCCTTTTGTTCATGTGTTACGTTGTATTTCATCGCCATTTACTACAAAATAAACAAAATACATAAAAAGCTTTACCAATCACATACTAGATGGATTACCATAAACACACTTCAATGGATTAAGGCAAACAAATCCGATAACTCTAATTTCATAAATTACTGATTAAGTACTTACCACACAAACTGAATTTGAACTAAATCTACACGATTTGCAGCCGGAAATCAACCAATTCCACCACCAGCGGTCGGAAATCGATTACAAAAAAAGCTGCAGAGTCTTCGGTGGGTCTTCAATCAGATGGGTTGAAAACAAGTTTGAGTTTGTTTTCAGGTGGAGAACGGTTTCTACCGTGAAGAAGATGAAGAAGGGCTATTCGATTTATGAGCCTTCGATTTTGGAAACTACCGGATTCTCGATCTGAGTAAAATGGATTGGTAAAGTTGTGGAAAATAGGAGAAATAATGGGTTATAATGTAATGGCAAATCTGGAAGTTCAAAGTTTTTAATATTTTTTACATTTTTCCGTTTTCTTTTTTAATCCCCAAATGGTCAAAGCCCTTTTAGGCCGATATTTTGTAAAAATGGGTCATATAAGCCATTATCCCTAAACGTTAATGACATGCAACCACTTTCTTAATCCGTGTGAAAACACGTATGGTTTTTTTGGGATATTGGATTTATGTATTTTTCTCAATAATTCATTGTAATTGTAAAGGAAATTTGCTATATTTTAAACGCTACTGTAGTTACATTTTTTTCTCTCCTTTTTTGGCCCCTCTGGATTTTAGTTTTGTGGTAACCTCTATTTCCCCCCTCTTCTTTTTTTTTTTTCATAAATTGAGGGGAAGTAAGGCTATTTTAATTTGATCTGTAATTGTAAAGATGATACTACTCGGTGTTTCTTCAAGAATCGGAGCTTAGAAGAGTGATGGGGAGAAAGCTCTGGGTTTTTTCCTGAACTGAGAAATTTTAGATTTTTTTAGTTCGATCATATCAGTTTCTCAAATAGGAATTAGGTCATATTTTAGTTATGCATTGTAAAATTTTGATCTTGGATACATTTCCTTGAAATACAATAATCCTGTTACATATATAATTTACTTCTATATTTGATTAAAATCCATCGAATCGGTGGATTATGTTTAAAATATCTCCCTTAAAATATGTTGTCATTCTGTTGTTAGTATTGCATTTTGAGGTACTTTTAGACTCTGACTGCATCTGTAATTGGGTTCCTGGAAAATTTAGAGTGGATTATAGTGCAATTGGGGAGACATTTGAAAGAGACTCGTCGATGTTATGGAATTGGCATATGCAAATTCTCCCATTTGTTAATCCGTTATGGAAAGTGATAGAACCAGTACCAGCCGTTCAGATAGCATCAGCGATAATCAACCCAAAGCTCGACTTTTGCAAGGGTAGAACATCTAATCCCAAATGCTTTGCTTTCTTGGATTCTTATTTCTTTCTTGTTGTATTTTACTGCCTGATGACACTTTAGCTTACTCATGAGAGGAGGTTGTTCTCTTTAGTTTTGTTGTTGTTTTCTTTTTCTTTTTTTTTTTCTTTTTCTTTCCCTTCAACATAGTAGGATTTGAGTCAGGTGTACTCTTTCATAAGTTGTTCTTGGGAACTAGTTTATTGTGTGGGTGTCTCCACACGGTGCGGAGACACCGTGTGGCAGTATTCTAAACCATGTGATTTTATTTCGTAAATAAATTGTGTGGTTACATTCGCGTTCACCCGTCACTTGGCCCTCAAATACCCTCACCACATAATAACTTCCCGTTGTTCTTTTGTTGGGAAGTGACCACTAGCTACCTCTGTTCCTATCCCCGTAAGCAATGTTGTTCAACTATCGGTTCCCTTCTGACTCGTACAAATTATTAAGAAGCATAATTTGACAATAGATTCTGCCTTTCTTTCTGGTTAATTTGCTTAAAGTTTGCCACTTTGCTACTGTTGTAAGTGTTAATAAAGTATCTTCTCTTGAAAAACCTAGGAGGAGGTACTAGAACACAAAATGTTTTCCTTTGTTTTTGCTAGAAAAAGGGTTCAAATTGTTATTTAACCTGTTTTTAATGCCTCTGAATGGTATTTTTAACGGTGCATATTGTCCTCCATTCTGCATGCTAATGAATGGAGTTCTAACATCGTAACATTATTCTGCAGGAGGACGTATGGCCCATCAAGGCGATCAACAAAGGGGCAATGGACACCAGAAGAGGTACTGTTGATATTGTGTACAGTGTTTTACTAGAGTTTTTATTGTTCTGGGAATGTATGTGGTGGATCCAAGTTTTCTATTAGCTACTGTATGATGCAGTTGTAATGATGCTAATTGCTTTGATAATCATTGAAGTTTTCACTTCATGCCCAGCGGGATCAGACATCAAACTCTGCCCACTACAGTATAAATATAACATTGTCTACATAGTCCAACGACTTGCTTGTGGTCTTGTATGACATTGTGGCAGTCGATTTTAAATTATTCAGTTTATTCTCTTTCCTCGGGCATTGTCCATAATACATCAGGCGGTTTTGTCCTAATTTATCAAGTGGCAGAAGAAGCCTTTGCTTGATAAGGTTGTCACTTTATATGTTCAGCTTATAACAAGTGAAAGTAAAACATTTGAACATTTATCGAGTTACACACCGTCTATGTCCAAACTACATATGTAAGGAAAGTCAGTGATCAACTAAACTGATCATGTTCTGGGCACAAAGTCATCGTTTCAGTACTGATTTTTACTTGTGCTTTTTAACTGAAGCAATTTCGATTCATCTGCAGGATGAGATTTTACGAGAGGCTATGCAGCGGTTCAAAGGGAAAAACTGGAAAAAGATAGGTACATAATTCTTTCAATCTATGAAAATCCATGCATGTATTAAAGGCGTTCATATTACACTAATCACAAGTGAACTAGATGTGGTCAAAATATGTAAAAATCTCTAGTTGGAGAGTAAGATTCCTAAGCGAAGTAACTTATCAAAATGCATTGACTAGCAAATATGGACAACATCATTCGAGCCGTCTTCCTACAAGCTGAACTTGTTGAACTTTTTTTTTGTCAACTAGTTTCATTCTCTGGGTTGTATAGTTAAGTTCTCAAATGTTGTTTGCCAGATGGTATCAAGGGGTTTAAGGGTTTAAGTTAGAAATTTCTTTTAGGCCCTATAGAACCCTTTTGGTGAACTTCTTGGAGCAAACATAAGAGCTGAACTCTAATTTATATGGTTGTTCATCGTTAAGTAGGGACTTGAGAATGTAAATGACTGTACAATTTTGTTTGGTTCAGCGCAATGTTTCAAGGACCGGACAGATATTCAGTGTTTACACAGATGGCAAAAAGTTCTCAATCCAGAACTTGTAAAAGGTCCTTGGTCTAAAGAAGTAAGAAAGTTCTTGTAGGCAGCTTTGTATTTATCAATTTTTTTACTTCCTGCTGACCTGCTTTGAGTTGAATAGGAGGATGATGCAATTGTTGAATTGGTTAAGAAATACGGGCCCACAAAATGGTCTACCATCGCTCAACATCTACCCGGACGTATAGGGAAGCAGTGCAGGAAAGGTAACTTGGAACATATTAATCTTTGTAATTTACTAATCAAACTATAAACATAGTTTAAGTGGATTGGGATGTCTTAGATTGATTTTCTTGGTGCACTGGTTATTCTACTCTAGCAAGAAAATCTTCGATTCATCCATATCATACGACTATGGACTTTTGAAAAGGCAATTGCATGATTTTGGCAGACTAATAGATACTCATGCATCTGCAATGGTTTGAGTTTCAGGGGTTTCTTTACATTGTATATTGTCGGTGAAACTTACGTGTTTAGTTTCTTGTAATGAATCCAGATGGCACAACCATCTAAACCCCAACATAAACAAAGAAGCTTGGACTCAAGAAGAAGAACTTGCTCTGATTCGTGCTCATCAAATATACGGGAACAAGTGGGCTGAATTGACCAAGTACTTACCTGGCAGGTATATATTCATGTTTCATTAAAATCTTGAATTCCTCACGTCAAACCTCTTCGTGGTTGATAAGCGCCTGTCCTGTTATCAGGTCAGACAATGCAATTAAGAATCATTGGAATAGTTCAGTAAAGAAGTCAGGCTTACTTGCTCAGTTCCAAGGCTTGTCTAACCCGATTCATACAATTCAAAATGTAGCAACTTGTTCAAAAACACCACAGAGCAGTGAAAAAGATAGTTTTGCTAGAAATGGACAACCCGAGATGGAAGAAGTTTCACAGTGTAGTCAAGGTTCAACTGCTGTTGGGCTTTCTCAGTCAACAAGTGATGCAGGAAATACAACAAATATGCATACAAGAGAAGTATACCTTGAGTATAACTTGCCAGTAGAATGGGGGGCTCAATGGGAAATGATTGGCAGCTTAATCAGAACAATTTACCCGAGAATCCTATGTCTGGACAACTTATACATTCATCGTATGCTCAGTTTCACCATTTATCAACACACTTTCCGCTCCACTCTTCGGGAAACATGGCTTTGGCTACAGAAGAATCAGGTTGCCATTTTGCTCCTGAGGAAGAATAAGGTGGCAAAATCATCGGTCCGTTTCCCTTTCAGAGTGGTACAATGGATGGATCTGCTGAATCTTTACATTACCAATCCTTTAGCTATCAGTTCCCCATGGAAAGCACGTCTGCTTTGCAACCGTGTTTCTCTTCATTTTGTCAATCATTTCCTGATCCTTCTTCACAACAGATGTCTGAACCTGGTTCACTTATATATGGCGTCGATCCTATCTTTTTCAACGACTCAACTGGACATTCAGAACAAAAAGCCCTTTGGAGAGGAATGATAGCTTCAGGGATCAAGAAGACAATGCAGGGATGACAGAACAACTTGATCAAGGATTGGATACTCAGAGGCTTTCCATTTAGACAACGTAGACGTCTTGCTGTCTTCTACGGCTCCTCTTTCTTCGACTCGTTAGCAGCAAACTACATACACAAAAGAAAAACATCAAACATTTAGAATGCAAGAAATATGCATTACAAGGCATGCAGATGATACAGAGATTGTAAAGAGCTAGCTAACCTTGGTGTTTCAGGAGTGGATTTGCATTTGAGATCTTTGCTCGAGAGAGGCTAAGGCTGCTCGTGCTCTGTGAGCTTGAACCAGCAGCATAAAAGTGTGACCCACCACCACCACCAATGGCGGCATCATGTTTCTTTTCCTTTGACCCACCAGAAGCTGAGGAAACAGGTGGAGACAGGTAACTCAGAGGCTTTCCATTTAGACAACGTAGACGTCTTGCTGTCTTCTGCTGCTCTTTCTTTGACTCGTTAGCAGCAAACTACATACACAAAAGAAAAAAATCAAACGTTTAGAATATGCAGATGATACAGAGATTGTAAAGAGCTAGCTAACCTTTGGTGTTTCCTGAAACACCAAAGGTTAGCTAGCTCTTTACAATCTCTGTATCATCTGCATACCTCGTAATGCATATTTCTTGCATTCAAAACGTTTGATGTTTTTCTTTTGTGTATGTACTTTGCTGCTAACGAGTCGAAGAATGAGGATCCACAGAAGACAGCAAGACGTCTACGTTGTCTAAATGGAAAGCCTCTAGGTTACCTGTCTCCATCTGTTTCCTCGGCTTCTGGTGGGTCAAAGGAAAAGAAACCTGATGCCGCCATTGGTGGTGGTGGTGGGTCACACTTTTATGTTGTTGGTTCAAGCTCACAGAGCACCAACAGCCTCAGCCTCTCTCGAGCAAAGCTCTCAAATGCAAATCGCACATCTGAAACACCAAAGGTTAGCTAGCTCTTTACAATCTCTGTATCATCTGCATGCCTCGTAATGCATATTTCTTGCATTCTAAACGTTTGGTGTTTTTCTTTTTATGTAGTTTGCTGCTAACGAGTCGAAGAAAGAGGAGCCACCAAAATTTCAGGCTTTCAGAGGGAAGACGTATTCCCGCTGAAGACAGGGTTGATTGATTATGCATGACCCTTTGATAAAATATTTACTACATTGAGCATTATGTTATTTACTACATTGAGCATTTTTTGGTTTTATATCTGTGCATCATTTTATTTGGATTTCACTTCTGCTTATCTCCCATTTGGCTTCTTTATTTGATAATTTACTTATCTGCTGCTTGTGACCAAGATTAATTGTCGCTACCGGCAAAGAATTTTCGTTTGATGCTTTGACAATGTGGTTTGTGTAGTGAGTTTTATGTTTTGAATATCTAAATGAGCATTATATAATTCATTCATATTGGACAGTGGATTTTTTTAGCTCAACTATCTGTATTGTTTCCTAGCAAGCAATTTGTATTCTATATGAATATTTTCTCTTATTGAGATGCATTTCACCCTGACATCCTCTCTGATTACTTCAAGTTATCGTATTTTATAGCTAACCTTTAGTTGGATAAAGGCATGCAGACAATCTCTGTATGAATACACGTAGCACACACGACTAGTATGAAACCCGAATGATCGACAATAGAGTAAAATAGCCGAGTTGGATCGGTTATGGAGCTCAGAGTACAGAGAGTATGAGGAATCAAGATTCAAAAGATAATATGAAAATAGAAAGAAAACAATACACATTATAAGTACATTTTTTTTTTTCTCACTCAAAGAATCAACTAATCCCACTTGAACATATGACGAGAAATAAATATACAAGAACAATGTTGAATAAACAGAAGTTATAACCATTTTAAAGAGAGAATGAAAAATAAGCCCCGATCTTTACAAATAATTAGTTAGAAAGAACTCCAATTTTATGTATGCTTCAAGTGAACTGGAAATAATATTGAGTTAACCGAATCCACGCTTCACAGAAGCTACTTATGCACCAACATTCGAAGCAAACGATTCCATATTCGTCAAACATACATACTATCAAAATACAAGAATATTTCTGATTTTGCAGGAGGAAATAGTGCGCTTATAGTATGAGTTCCATAAATGCGATAAGTAGGTTCATCGTATTCATCTAGCACAACAATACCGGTAAAAGCGACCTTACACCTCCACGTGTTCAAATCAATAACATGAAAGGATTTAATTAGACTATATTTGTTCCAACTATGCCCATTTATCAACTTGTTTTCATTATACATCTTTGTAATGTACAGTTTCCTTGCTTCATGGCACGATAACACAGAAGCCCGACAAACAACGAGTAGATATGATGAGGTGGAAGGGTTTTGGGTATGTAAAATTTGAGATTCACGGAAGTAACAATACACAAATAGACAAATACCTAACTTCATTTCATTCTTCAATTGAACTTTTAACAAAGTTAAATTTAATGCTTCCTCGAGAATCAAAACCAAATCTCTCTTGATTCACAACACCTAGATTGCTTAGAGTGAATGTAACATCGACTTTTCGAGAAAGGGTAAAGAGGTAATTGGGTAATTTCACTATGACTTAATTATTATTTATCATATTTAAAGTAATTAAAATGTGATTTAATTATTTAAAGAGGATTTATTTATTATTTTAATGGAATTAATTGATAGCTATAAAAAATAATACCCAAAGTCTTCTCATAATTTTGATCGCAACTTCTAATAAAAAAAGAGAGGCAGCGACTCGGAAGAAAGCAGGCCTTGAAGATGATGCGGAAAAAGGAGAACGTAAACTCCAATCGTAGGGCCATCACCATGAAGGGACGGAACTTTGGAAATCAACATCTCCTTTTTTCGTAAGTTTTCAGTTTAGCCGTAATTTTTGGTAACCGTCGAGTTCGATTGATCATGAATTCATATCTTTCAATCCGTAGCTCTGTTTCACAGCAATGAGTAGTCAAAACGATCGTCATGGAGCGTAGATTGTTCTAAAAATAGTTTCACTACAAGTAATCCAGGTAATCTTCAGTTTTACACACTTGTTCAGTTCGGGTTTTTCAAGGAAACTAGTATTTTTAGGGTTTCTTGTTGATCAAATATGTTTTGGATTTGAGGATCTAAAGTTGTAGCGGTTGCTTGTGGTTTCCTTTGAAGATTGTTTGCACTTAAGGTAAGAGGCTCTTCCTAACGAATAATTATGGTTTTACAATGTTTAGGTTGAGTGTTAGTTGTAATTAAAGTGTTGGATGCTATGTGATGTTTAGTTATATGTAAATCATGTGTTTACTGTTTCTTTGTGATAGTTGATGTTAAACATGTTTGATTTGGGTTGGAAATCGTTAAGTTGCAGAAAACCATGTTTAGGGCTTTTCAGGTGCAATGCGCGCGCATTCAGCCCAGTTTTGGGGAAATGTTGTTTTAAGCTATGAGTCCAGTTTAAATGTTCTTTCTTGATCTAATAACACTAAATGAAAATGAACAAGCCTTGATTGAGTTTCTGATGCGTTTAGTTCCGGCACCGAATGTACTCTTCAAGGGAGTTGAAGTTCGGGACCGTCGGAAGGGCATGATAGGCTTGCGCTTTGATGAACTAGATTTCATCAATGTCTGTGTAATTGCTAGGCCTTGTACGTGTCTAGTGGTTTAGAAGAGAGAGAAGTAGGGGTGAGAGAGCTTACTTGAAAATACTTAGGTGGCTTGTTAACAATGAATAATAAATACATACTTGCCTAGTAATAAGCTTAAACGTCATGTCACTTTTGGTTAGGCACATGTAAACTTCGGCTATGTGACTCGTCCGGACAGGTGGATAACCCTGTGACCTTCTAGAGGCCAAATGACATGGGAGCTTCACCGGACCTGTATGCATACCGGGGAAACCCGGGACTCACAGTGCAAGCCACTGTTGGTTGGCACCCTCTCGTGGTGGTCACACCTCGCGTAGTGCCCTTGAGTAACGATAATTTAATAATCATAATAATAACCTTTTGTTGTATAACTTAGTTATTCGTTAGTTTCTCACTTTTACTAAGTACTTTGTACTTACCTCATTCGCATTTTATTTTGTATGCATTGTGGGGTGAGAAGACGAACATGTTGACCAAGCGTAGATGATGACTTTTGAGGACTTGATGCCTTGACGAAGCTTTTAGTTTATTTCCTTGTAAATGTGGTACTAGACTAGTCGTATTCTTTTCTTAGACTTGTTGTACTTGTACTTCTAGACTTTTGTAAGTTAAGTTTTTACTTTTAAGACCTCGTATTGTGTAAGTCTTTGGGTTTTCCGCCGTTGTAATTTAACCATCCATCTTTCGTTGGTTTGAATTCTATTCTTAGTGCATTTATTGTTTTTACCGAGTCTTTTTAGCTTCCGTTTGCTTTATTTGATCTGACAGCGTAGATGCTTGCGTATAATGTTAGATTTATTTAATGCTACTCTGGCATGACGTTTCTCTCCCGAATAAGGGCTCGGTATCCAGGGCGTTACAGTGAAACCAAATTCAGGTGAACAAGAACACATTATAGGCATAATTAGGAAGATCAATCTTCCCATTTCCCTAATGGAAGAACTCAAATTATAAGCTGAGCAAAGGACTGAAACAATGAAATCTAGCAGGACACACACTGATTATCAACAAGAGCAAAAAAGTTTTAACTAAACCATATCATGTTTTCAGTATTTCCATCTATACGTATATGCATATAGACACTTTCATCCCCTCAGATAAGATCTCGCCTTTTTCTTGGAATGATACAACACAAACAAAAAGAGAAAATAGGGGAAGAAAAAATTACTCACGGAACTCGGAAGATAACAGAGTTACAACAACCGGCGGTTGCGTTCTTTGACCATCAAAGTTGTAGCTGTAGTTTTTAAAAAATCAAGAGATTCAGGACAAAGCAAGATAAAGCAGACTCAAACAACCTTTCAACAGGAATAATGCAGAATTAGAAGTATTGAGTTTTCAATGCGCAGTCTTAACATACACAACAATGATGAAATATTAAAAAGAGAAAAAAATTTCTTCCTGACCACTAATATTACTAGCATTATATGAGAAGTACTACCACTTAATCGGAAAACTTCCACTACTTTTCAACAAGAAGAGATTATATATAAAGCTCTCATTTTGATATCCGAGACATAAAAGTCAATATACAAGCCAAAAAAAAGCTATAAAAAAGGGGTCACAAGATGCATATAATCAATTTGAAAAGCCTCAAAGGGAGGGCCAACAATGAAGGAGAAATCCAAAGTTTCATGAATGCACATTTTACCTTGGTTACTGACGATTTCAAAAATCATTGATGATAAATCCAGTGATGTTCTCCTAAAGACAACCTGCAAAAGCTTCATGAACAATAAAAACGATAAAAAAGAGGGGAGTGTTTTGGTGGTGGTTTAGATTGGACTTAAGAAACTGTATCTCAAGCTGCCTACGTATCCAATGCATGTATTGGAATCAAGTCTTCGTAGTTCCTTAGGGATGGTTTATATAGAGGAGAGTTATGACCTAAGGCCCCGTGGGCCTTGTCCTTGTTGGGCTTGGATTTCGTGTTCCCCAAGGAAAAGATAACTACAATATAATCTCCTTAATTTTAAGAGATAATTATGGATATATTTATTTATCGAGGATCGAGTATTAAATATGAGGATTTTTCCTATATTTATACATTTATCACACACGTGGGAGATACGATTGAGGACGGACTCGGCCGACTTAGATAGCCAGTGGCCCAGGGTGAACCCTTTTGTGTTTGTGCCGACCTACGAAGGTCGGGGAAGATAGCCGAGCAGGGATCAGCTCGGATTCTTGCGTGCATAAGCGGTTTGGTCCGAGAAGGGCTTGAGCCGACCTATAGGGTCGGCAGGGGCAGGTTTGATCACAAGTACAGGCCGACCTGGAAGGGTCGGAGGATGCTGACCGAGCTCATGCAGCTCGGGTACTGAGGGTTCTGGCCTTTGATGGAGGCTTTCATCTATCTTTATTTATTATTGTGCTGATGTGGAGGCGACATGTGGGTAAGGTCAATTTTGGGCATCGTCATAAGCCCCCCAGATCCAGCTAAGCCCTTGAGGTCAGCTCGGATCTGCTTAAGGTTGCTCGGCTACGGTCCTCTAGACTTGAAGAGTTGATACACAGCTTATTCTGTCAATCTAGAAGAGTTCCGTTGTAAATCTGCTATGACTTTGCAGAATTCAAGGCATTTTAGCCCATGATGGTGGTTGCACGATGGCGCTCAATAACAAGGATGAAGAAAAAGTTGTGTTTGAGATTATGAACTGAGCCGTAGAAGGCTGCCTACGTACCCTTAACTTGTAAGGGATCAAACCCAATTTTCGTAGTTCTTCGAAGATGAGAGCCCTCTTTTGTCAAGGGTGTGATGCTGCTATTTATAGGGCCATGAGTTGGCGGTTACGGTACATTGGACAGGGGCAAGCGGGAAAGCTGCCGAACCGAGATCGGTCTTAGAGTGCCGGTGAAGAAATTTGGCGAGCTAAGAGCCGTGAGGCTGAGCGTTGTTTATGAACTTTTTGCCTAGTTGTGTTGGCTTTGTTCGCATTGAAGGATGGCGGACTAGAGGGGCAAGCGGATCGAGCCCCCAGTGCTTTGTATCAAGCTATCTGCTTGTTACTTCATTTCCGTTGCCTTGGATCACGATAGGAATCGTGATGGTGCGAGGTGGGCTTGATCGTGCTTGGCTTGGTCCGGCTTATTAAGGGGCGGATAGTCTGGGCCGAGGGGCCTATCCCTTTCTGGTCTTACGTATAGGCTAGGTTCGGATCCATGGGCTCTTTCCGGAACTAGGGGACTCGGGCTGATTCGACACATCAAAGTCCCTGTACTCTTTGAGCTGTCAAGCGTGTAACTGAAGGTCATGGTGCAAAGTTGTAACGACTTGATACCTTTGTTTGCGAGGTGGTATTGCGGAAGCGATTCTTGAGATAACGTAAGGCTCATTTAGCGTAGTGCACTGGTGTTGTGCTTAAGTCGAGACCGGTTTTAAGCGCGTCGGGCTTGAGAGCGTAAGGCCACAACTTTGAGAAGATTCGCTCGGGGCAAGCTTTAAATATGGTGCCGAGCTGGAGTCAGGCGTATAAAAGATTTGCTCAAGGGCTTATCAGACTGACTTCTGGCGTTAAGTTTAACGGCGAGTAGGGCCATATTAGACTGACTTCTAGTGCTATTAAGCGGACGGGCTGTGATGCCATGCTATTAAGCGGACTCAATGTGATTTTTAGTTGACATAGGCTTGCTGAACCGGACATGTAAAGCTCAGATTATGTGTCATGCGGACTTTATTGAGCCCGACCTACGGAACAGAAGCCGATCACTGGGATGATTGATGTGGAGCTAGCCGACGCTGGCTTCAAGGCCATGGAATACGCAAGCTTGCTTTTCTTACTCGAGTGTTGTACTTTGATAGTGTTTCTTACTTGCAGGAAACCTGGATTGGCCAGGACGTTTTCCCCAAGATGGGAAAGTTTACTAAAGATTTGAAGAAGATTTCCAACCTGAGGCAAGGTTGGCGTAACCATGTCTACACTTTGGGGGTGGATAAGCGGAGGTCGATTTGCGACTTTGTCGGAGACAATCTCCCCATAAGGCTTTTTATAAGATGGGAATGGAGTGCGATGCTGTGACAACCGTCTGAAGGACTTCTTGGAGGACCGGACATTGTGTCCGAGTGCTCTTGTCGTGTTATGGCTGCTTGTTTCTTGCTTCTTCAGAGCCACAAGAGTCCAGCCTCCGGTTCTTAGGTCAATAGGCTTGTGGACTTGTTTTGAAATTTTATTTCAAACGAAATTGCCATCTGTAATAATTTGATAATAGAAGGAGTATTTCATTAAGTTCTCGGCCTTAACTTTATTCCGAGCACTTTTTTAAGTACTTGATTATGGTAGAGGTATCTTGCCCTCCAGTATGCCATGTATTAACTTGCTGTTTTGGATGGCAGACAGCCAATGCAGCTAAGAGATTGTTTTACAAACTTCTTGAGTCCGACCCGTGGAGCTCAATTGAGTGCGACCCGTGGACTTTGGTTCGAGTCCGACTTGTAGACCTAATGATCTTGACCGACAAACTTCACGGATCTCATCTTACGAAGCTCAGTTTGAGTCTGTCATATCCTTTGCAAACTTTGATGAGTTTGACCTGCGAAGCTTAGGTCAAATCTGTCTTGCAGATTTGGGTGTAAGTTGGTTCCGTACTGCGGAGCTCGGATGTACTCTTGATGAGTTTTCTTAATCCGAACATTCGGTCTCTTGAGTGCTTTATAATAGGGGACGTCTTGCCCCTCAGTATGCCATGCACTAACTTATAGTTTTTGGATGGCATACTTGGTTGTTTGTTTGTCTGGTCTCGAGTTTGGCCTGTAGACTTAATTATTTGAGTGCATCGCACGAGACTTTATTAGTTTGGTCTCTATTGATCATGTTGAGTCCGACATATGGTGCTCAAGTGTCGGTCATAGTGTTTTGAGTGGAGTCGGACATGCGGGCTCGGCTGCATCGGCTCTGAGACAATTTAGCGGGCATGTTCGTTTGATCCGGCCAGCGTGAGGCGGGATGTCATTTTTGTGGCCGAGTCGAAGTTTTCTTGACCTCGCATGTTAAATTTCTCTGGTGGGTCGGATTTGTCGGACCTCGTGTGTGTTTTTTGAAATTTGGGTAGGTGGGATCGGGTATCATATTTTAAGAAGTGAAGTATTTACGACTATTTTAGTGAGTTTGAGCTTTTGATGAAATACATAATAGAGCGAGTCAATATTACATTAAAATAGCGTTAGGAGAACCGGATGAGACAATGTCCTTATTGCGGGCTTGACGCTTGGTGCACCAGTCTTTGTTGATCATACCGATGTGGCGATGGCGGTTAAAGTTGTGGCATTCGAGGCGGCCATTGCTCGCATATTGTTAGGTGGTGGTCCATGATATATCAAATGATATCGCCACTATAGTCGAAAATAGCCCATCGGAAACCTCAAGTCGGATGGCGGCCCGCGACCATAGTTTTTGTCGCCAACCAAGTTAAGGTCGCCATAGTCAACCCCCACCCGGAGCCCATAGAGCCTATAAGGCCTCTACCGGCTCAGAGGGCCGACCTGCGACCTTGGACGATAGGTCCATATGAGGCCGCACAAGACTTAATGGGAAGCAGCAAGGAGAAAGAATAAGGCAGGATGACGAAGCTGGCGACCCATGCGATCTTATGAGGTCGTCGCCAAGATATTCAACCCACTTGCCGTCTAGATATTTAGTTTGCTTAGCTACTAAGTTTACTTAATGATTAAGCTAGCATGTGACATCTGTCTTTACTTAGCACCTAAGCCTCCCCCTCCTATAAAAGGAGAGCTTGTGTAATAAGAAAAGGGGATTGATTCTAATAGAAAGCAGGCCAAAGCTCTGCAGAATTATCCACTCTTTAACACTCCTTCCGTTCGCCGCTATGCACCGCCGGCTAGCAACCATATAATCACAAAAAAATCAGCCAGATATCCACTAAATATACACCGCTGAGCCTCCGTGATAATCTCCAGCATTATCAGTTGGCTCCGCTACCGGGAACCCCCTACAATAGCAAGCTCTCAACCTCTCCGGCGTAAAGCCACCGGCTGAGCACCCTCATCCAGCGGAGCATAAGGGCGTATTCATCGATCCACTAAGTCCGGACAGGTTCATATACCCCTGTGTTCGTCTCACTAGAAAGAAAGGGTAAATCTAGCATAGCTTGCACGAAGCTCACGAGTTAAGCGTTTGGGAAGCCACCTCTCTCATAGGGTTGTCGTTCAAGTTCGTGTCTTCATTTTGATCAGGTTTTCAAAGAGCGTTGTGCTCGTGTCCATCTCACTATTTTACCAGAAAAACCCCCCAAACCGCCTTTTTTTACTTCCCACAGTGAAGAGTACTTTCAAAAGGTGACCATTTTACCTCAATAGCATATACGTCGACTTAACAGAAAATGTTATCTAGAGTTTTTGTGGTTTTCTCGCGTTTGGATCATCACCGCTTCTCCCTTGAAAACCATATTTCCAGACACCACGTCACCTGATCTATCACTATCTAAAAGATCTCCCTCCGGCTCACCTAAAAGATCTCCGATCTAAACCACATAAGTCAGAAAGAAAGTACAAAGTAGCTGTGTGTGTCAGAAAGAAGTTGTCAGAGTCGGTAGCGTCTCCATTAGCAGATCTTACCTCCAAGCCAAATCAGCTTGTAGACTCAGCGATGGCAGGGAGCATGGGACAACTACCTCCACAAACCCCAGGAAAAGAGGGCCCGCGCGGAGGGCGGGGGAGAAACATTCGACAATCCCACTGCAGAAGCAGGCGGTGTTAGGTGTAGTGCCCGAAAGACAATTTCTGTAATTGTTTTTGACAGGATTTATAATTCATCTTAATATTTGCATTTATGTTTATATTAATACCTTTGCCGAAAACCCTAAGTATATCGGTATGTAATCATATAACTTTCGGTGTATGGCATACACGAGGATTGAGTTAGTGATGATATGCTTAAAACTAGTTAGTCCATGGTGAATTTAATCGAGTATGGGTCTCATGATTAATATACCAATAATGCACCGAGAACACTTAAGCGTGTGACCGTCTTATCGGACCGTCGGTATAGGGTACTAGTGGGGCATTTATATATGATGTCTATCATATAGAGTGCGGACCGATTTGATTTGAATTCTCGATATAATTCCATGATCGAGAAATCTTATCGAATCACAAGATGATCATATATGGATTAATCTCAATCTGATGTGATCATAGTCTCTTACTTAGTTCAAAGTAGGGTTTGATGTGTTAGTTAAGGATCACTTGGATACATGTGATCGAACACTTCTCGTTGGCTCTGATGCGGAATGAGTGAGTAGTGCGTGACTTCACGGATATGGAATCCATTCATTCTGCGGGAAGTAGCAGAGCAGTTCCACTTATTTGTTAATCACAGAAAGCGATCGATGGGCCGGTTCATATTATATTATTTATGAACTAATTGATCACTAGGGGTTAATGGTGAATGAGGATAAGATGTTTTGAGAAGGGTTTACGGAAATATCCCGAATCAAAGCGAGCGATCTATGGAGGATTTATCCGTAAGTAATGATTATATCAATGGGCGCTTTTACTCAATGATTAGAGTATAAGTATATATCTATAATCGATAGAGTTCGATTTCCGGGTTTATGGTGGCGTAATCCGGAATTAATAGATTGAATAAAATTGTTACATTCGATGAATAATTTAATTTAATTTATTGTAGCTATTGGTTATGAGTCCGTGGTCCCCGATGTGGCTCTAACATGCATATGTTTCTTGACGTTGGGCCTCAATAATAATTAAGTAGTTGGACTATTTAATTGATGTGCGATTTATTATTTATTGGACTAAATAATAAAATACATGGAAAAGACATTTTTCGTGGACTCGGCCCATTATGTGAAATTTCGTGTGAACCCTAATTTTCTAGTATTGGGGGCGTGTTTTGTGTCTTGGTAATTATTAAGGAATTAGTTTTCTTGATAATTATAAGACATGTGATTAATTGTTTATTTGTTAAATAATTAATTAAGGAAAATATATTAGATTGATCCTTAAATATTCTAGATTATTCTAGGAGTATCTTTTATGGAAAATGATTATTATAATTGATTTTGTATTAATTATTAAATCCTTGGAGGACAAGGATTTCTCTCCTATATAAAGAGAGTTCTCCCAAGCCTTTTCAATGAACATAATGCGCATACTGTTAAGGGTGATTTTATATGATTTATATCGTTATATTTTGTAACAATTCTCTCCATATTCGTATAATTCGCATAGAAATTGAGTGTTTAATTGATTTATTGAGCAAATGAGTTTTTAAACGGTTTATTCGCAAAATTGGTTAATTTATGTGTTTTATTGATGATTTTATGTTTATTTGAATATTATTACATTTTGCGATGTTTTTAATGACTTGTAGATGCAAAATTGCGGCTCAAAAGATGATGGAAAGAAGATAAATGTCGGATTTAATTAATGAAAAAGAGTTAAAGGAAGGAAAATCGATTTTTGATCAAGTGAACGTGCGTTCAATTCTCCGTCCACTGGACGGGCGTCTGGTTATTCGGACGGGCGTCCAGGTTAGTAAGTCGGATCGAGTTTTGTTTAAATTCTTTGAGCAGCGTCAAATTAAGAAGGACGGACGTCTGACCAAGACTCGGCCCGACTCGAAGAATTTACACCAGCTGGACGGGCGTCCAGAAGGAGTGGACGGGCGTCCACGGCCGACATCAGCATAACCGACCTAGTTTTCTATAAAAGAAGCCGTATTCTCAACCCTAATATCATCATATCGACTGCAGCCGCCAGAGAACCCTAAATTCTGAGCAGAGGCAGGCTCGGTCGGCAGAGCCTTGTGCTCTGTCGACCGAGGTTAGTTAGGTTTTATTTATTTTATGTCGTTTCTTCTTGCTCGATTCATGAGGATGGCTTGAAGCTGATCAAACTTGGAGCAAGCATGTAAAACTTTTCAGCATCATTTTTTCTTCCTTTGGATGATTTTGTGAGTTTTAATTAAGTTGTTTCTTTTCTATGATTTTCATGCTATGCAATTTAAATCGAGAGATGTTTTGCTATTGATGTTTGCCATATGATGAGAATCGGTGTAAACACTAGATCACCATAGGAAAGAATAGATCTTTTTAAACTAAAAAAACGACGAGTTGCTAGGTTAGAATATCTAGATTGTTAGATTGAATAAATCTTGCACCTTGGTTTGAAAGCGTTAATCTTTAAGATCGAGAGATAAAAGATTGATAGGCGAACTTTTCTAAGAGATTAGGAGTTCATACCTTTGATAGGTGAATCACAATTTTAGTTAAATCATCATAAGATAATCTAGAGAGGAAATTGAAGGTTGCGGGATGGTGGATCATTGCTTGTTCTATGTTTAATCGCTATAGTCATTATCATGCTTTTATGAGTTTTATTGTTTTTTTCGTTTACTGTTTAGTTATGTTATAGCGATCTTCCACTGGCTTTGGGTGACAATCCTCTGTCGATTTATCTTTTCGTTTTGTTATTTTAGGTTTTAATAATAATGGTATCAATCTTAGGAAAATTAATCTGAACTAGATACCCCGATTCCCTGAGATCGACTCCGGTATTAATCGCTATGCTACGATCCCTACACTTGGGGTATACCGGATTTATAAATTTATTACTTGTTTATTTTGCTTAGATAAAATCCGAGACACATACATACACAAAAAATAAGCTAAGGAATTCGGCCAAAGCTTAGGGTTTGAGTTGGGAAAATATTCAGGATTTTCCGGGTAGTATATCAAGGAGGTCAAGCATCAAGAATCGGCTTCCACCGGTTGTTGCTTGGAGATACACATCGGAAGATTATGGCTTCTCGATTCTCGGATCTCGGCTTATTCTTCGGATCTCGGCTTATCTTTTGATTGGTAAGTAAATCTAACCTTCTTGTAGGTAGATCTTAAATTATGTGCTTTAATGGTATATTGATCGTGATCCTTGTTATTCGGCTGCGTGTCAGGCGGATCTAGATCCGTCGGCGATATTACATCCAACAGGCGGGTCGCAAAGGGGCGGCCTGGCGCGGAGAGCGCACAAAGCGTTTTGAATCAAAAACTAGATCGAAGGAGAAATTTGTCGCGGCTCTGAGGGGCTTGCAAGGGCGGTTAGTCGCAATGAAGCCAAAGGTCGGCCCGAAAAAGATGCATGTTTTCCAAGACCATGAGATTGCGGAAATGAGGAGTGCGAGGTATCTTTGAAACAATGTACTAACCAACTCTCGCTTTGGTGGCAAAGGATCGAGGCCCCGATGTTGATCCGACCCCCGAATCCACCTAGGAATAAAATCAACCCTGCGGCCCAAGACAAAGTCCGTCAGAGTCAGATCCAGGGGATTGAGGTCGAAGAAAGTGTCCAATCATCGGGTCGTAAGGGCGAGAGGAAAGAGGTTGCACAAGCCTCGATCCGGCACAGTCGAGATGTTCGAAAGAAAAAACAGTAGAAAGAGGTTAGCTTTTAAAGGTTATGTGAGAAGGGCGAGGCCCCGGCCTTAAGGCGTCTCGGCCTTCTAGGAAGAGAGGTACCCCAGAGACAAGAAGAAAAAGGCGCGGGGCGCCCGCGCGATCATAAGAGAAAAAAGAGCCCGACAAGAGGATCGCGAGGATCATGCGGAATCGGGCGCGAGGAGGAGGCGAGTTGAGGCACAAACCACATCACGACCAGAGTTCGATCCCCTTTTGTCGAGCAAATGGAGATAATAAAGAAAGAGCTCGCTAAACTAAAAGGTCGAGACCTCACGAAAAAGCCACTCAATCTCTAGGATCGATGTGCTCGTAAAAAAAAATCACCGAGACATTGCCCACCACCAAGGAAAAAGGTTAGCTACCCCAGTTATAATTATTACAATGGGAACTCTTGTCCAAATGACTGGCTCACTACCTTCCAAGGCTGCGTCGCCTTAGCAACTCAAAATAAATCCGCCTGGTGCCTCCTGGGTTCGCGGGCTTCCTCGTGGCTTAGTGGAAAGTTGGGATGATCTATCTGAAAAGTTCGTTAAGGAGTTTGAATCGTGGCGGTGAAAAAAGACCATTGAAGATGCATGCGAGGTTCGCATGGGAGGGCCGAGTGCAGAAAGGAATATTATGAGCGGTTTATCGAGTATATGATCGGACTAGAAATATCCCGGCGATGCCATCATGCGTGTTTCCTCACGGAATCGCCAAGGTCCGATGAAAGACGAGTTTAACTCTCGGCCCCAGGCGGGCCATAGGAAAAAGCTGGAAAGGGCGAGAATGATGGGGGTGAAGCGAGCGCCGTCTTACAGGAAAGCAAAACCTAAACCAGGCGGCACCCTCGGAAGGAGGATCGCGGAGGCGATCGCAAGAAAAGAAAGGTAGGGGCGCGAGTCATGATCGTGAGGCCAAGAGGCCGTATAAATTCAGCGAGGATAATTTCACGCCGCTCTACACGAAAGCCTCCCGAGATCTTTGTTCGAGATCCGCGAGCATTTTGATAAGTCAAACTATGAAGTCGACCCGAAAGTCGTGACAAATCGAAGTACTATGACTATCATAAGGATCACGGTCATATCAGCGATGAATGTTTCACTCAGGAGGAAATAGAAAGGTTAATCCGTGAAGGACCCGCAACTAAGTATAAGCGAGGAAACACCGGCGCAATCAGGCGCCAACCCCGCGTTTACGAGGAAGGAGGTTCAAGTTATCCATAGGAACCTCCACAGCAGCAATAACCGGTGAAATCACGAGATACACTGATCAACACACGCGGTTTTGACAAGCGAGATAGTGTTGGGGAAGCGAAAGGAATCATATTTACTAAAAGCGAGCTCACCACGGTTGATGGACCAATAGAAATACCCCTCATTCTAAATGTCGGGGTAAGCGATAAGCATGGTGTCAGCGAGAGAGATGGTCGACACACGGGGCGGCCGTGGCGACATTTATTTTATTTGTCTGAAGCGGTCGGATTCGGAGAGGCCAAGTTAAAGCCTTACCTTGGAGTGTTAGAGGCTTTACCAAGCGATCGTTGCGGGTCAAAGGCACAATCGACCTCAACATCACTCTGGGTGACTATGAGCCCTGCCGAACGGAGGTAATTACTTTCTTGGTCATCGACCTCCCCTCTTACTATAACATGATCTTGGGAATTCCGGCCATGAAAAAATTCCAAATGGTGGTGTCTGTTCCGCTCCAGCGGGACAAGTTTCATGTGGGAGACGAAATTGGGGTCGCCACTAGGCGGCCCGGATTTTTCTTGAGTATATAACAAAAAACAGGGCCGATTCAAGCGGCCCAGGGTAGAAAAGGTTCAATATGGCGCGAGACCGGATCGCCATGGTAAAGAAGTACGAGCGAGCCGTAGAGGTAGAAACCTTGCAAATCCACGATCAACCATATTTCACGACGGAGGATGGTGGTCGAGGTTGTTATAAGCGAAAAATACCCGATCAAAAAATAAAAATCGGGTCTGAGACAACGAAAGGTAAAAAATGAAAGTGGTTGAGCTTTTGAAAGAAAACATGGGCGCCGCTGGGAGGTATGAGATATGAAAGGCGTGGAGCGGAGGTCGCGCTACACTACTATAGCGTTGACCCCAACCAGGCCGATCGGCGGAGAGGCACATCAATTCTCGCGAGAAAGGAATTTGCTATAAAGGATGAAGTCGACAAGCCGGCATTTGGAATAATCAAGAGCTTGATACCCGACTTGCTTGGCTAACGTTGTGATGGTGAAAAAGCACAGCGGAAAGTGGCGGATGTGTGTGGACTTCACCGATCTTTACAAAGCCAGATCCTAAGGTTCCCTATCGCTACCGAGAATTGATAAAATAGTAAGCGGGATCGCGGGTTTGAAATGTTGAGTTTTTGGGCGCTATTCAGGCTATCATCGAGTAAAGATGGCCGACAACGACAAAGAGCGACCGTCTTGGGGCGCGGCGGACTCTATTACTATGAGATGATGCCATTTGAGTCACGAAGAGAGCGGGCTCAACATATCAAAGGATGGTGAACAAGAGTTTTTAGCTCGCAAATAGGCAAAAACATAGAAGCTTACATTGATGATATGGTCATGAAATCAGTCGCGAGAACCACTGGTGTACATTCGCGAAACCTTACTGAGCGTAAGAAAGCATTCGATGAAGTTAAACCACCGCCAAATTCACTTTTGTGGTTCGAGGCTAGAAAGTTTTGGGCTTCATGGTGAACCAAAGGGGATCGAAGCAAACCCACGAAAGGTAGAGGTTCTTATCAACATGAGTGAGCCGACAACAATCAAAGAGGTACAGAGGCTAAATGGAAGGATAATAGCTCTGGGAAGATTCATCTCAAAATCTGCGGAGAAGAGCCTAGCCTTCTTCAAAATCCTCAAAGGGAGCAAAACCTTTGCGTGGATAGGAGAATCCTCGCAGGCCTTCAAAGAGCTCAAAGCTTATCTTTCAAGCCCGCCACTGCTGACCAGTCCAGTAACTGGAGATGTCTTGTTTCTGTATTTAGCGGCCTCAGATTGGGCTGTCGCCACAGCACTTATCAAAGAGGAGTGCACACTTCAAAAGCCCGTCTACCATGTCTCTAAAGCTCTTAGTCCAGAAGAGAGCCACTATTTTAATATTGAAAAATTAGCCTACTGTGTGGTCAAAGTCGCTCGAAAATTAAGGGCTTACTTTTCATCGCATACCATTATAGTACTCACAGACGCTCCCCTGCGCCTGGTCCTACACAAGCCGGACTTGTCTGGTCGCTTACTGCGATGGGCCATCGAGCTCACTGAGTTCGACATCGATGCGAGCCTCGAAAAGCTATCAAAGCCAGGCCAGGCCTTACGACTTCATAAGCGAAACAAGCGATGAGCGATCGGAACGGCCCGCGCGCCGAAATCACACGATGAGATAATAGAGACCACAGCGGACGAGCCCCAGAGGCCAAGTCACTGTTGGCAGCTTTATGTCGATGGCGCGACCCGATCACAAAAGTGCGGGCGAGATTATCTTATTGGAGCCAGGTACCTCGGAGGAAATTGAAAAAGCCTTAAGATTTGATTTCACCGCATCAAATAATCAGGCGGATTGCGAAGCGGTTATAGCAGGACTTGGTCTCGCTAGGGCCATGAATGTGGACAATTTGGAGGTATTCTACGATTCGCAATTAGTGGTCAACCAGAAAACGGGATCGTTCGGTATCCATTACGAAATTTTACAAAAGTACATCGATCTCGTCAAAAAACTCGAGGGCAGCTTCAGATACTACAAATTTACCAACATCCCTCGAGAGGACAATCACAGGGCAGATTACCTATCCAAGCTAACTAGCGATGACGAAATTAGCAATCCCGCGATCATGGTGGAGCATCTGGCAGAGCCCACCATTAACCGGGTTGAAGTAATGAACTTCCAACCCGCTAATCCGTGTTGGATTGACACGATGAAGGCTTATATCGACTCAGGGGTACTTCCCAATGTAAGGAGGCTAAGGCCCTGGTCAGAAGAGCCGCCAGATACACCGTTTTAGACAACATTTTATATCTAAAGTCATTCTCCAAACCTTTATCATGATGTGTGCGACCTGAGGAAGTTGAAGGAATTCTCTTGGAGCTGCACGAGGGGATGTGCGGCGGCCATACGGCTAACCGCACCCTTGCTCAAAAAGTACTACTAGCATGGTATTACTGGCCGAAGTTCGCAGAAGACACCCGGGTATACGCCAGAAAGTGCGATAAATGCCAGAAATTCGTAGACATTCCCAGGCCACCATCCGTCGAACAGAGCATTGTCGTCGCCGCCTGGCCATTTGACATGTGGGCCATTGACCTCATCGGACCGCTTAAGAGAGGTCGCTCAGGATGCGAATACTTTGTGGTCTCCGTCGATTACTTCACCAAATTGATCGAGGCCAAAGCCTTGGTCAAAATCAATACCAGAGATATCATCTACTTCCTGCTCGATCAAGTCTGGAACCGATTCGGCGTCCCTAGGGTAATAGTGTCAGATCACGGACCGCAGTTCCGTGAGGAATTCTATGTATTCTATAGAGAGAATAGTGTCAAGCACTGGCAATCATCAGTGTGCTACCCACAGGGAAGCGGTCAAGCAGCGCAAATAAGCAGTGCTAAGTGTCTTTGAAGAAGAGTTTGGATGAAAAAGCGAGGAAAGTGGCGGATCATTTGCGGCGGCCTTATGGGCACTCAAAGCGTCGAAAAAAACAACTACGGGGAACTCCTTTTGCTTTGACTTACGGGTCGGAGGCTATGACCCCGGTAGAAATGGCCCTACCAAGCCTTAGGGTCGCATATTTTAGCGAGGCCGAAAATCCGCTGACAAGGCAGCTCGACCTCGATCTAGCAGAAGAGCGACAGATCAATTCGTATAGCCGTTTGCTCAACTGCAAGCAAGCGGCCAAGCGTCACCACGACAAGCACATTCGCAATCATCATTTTACCGTGGGAGATTCTGTTTTGCATAAAAGACAGGCCACTGACCACGAGGCAAAGAAAGGAAAGCTATCCGAAAACTGGGAGGGCCCAGTATGGGTCACAAGAATAATCAAGAAAGGGACTTACGTGTTAAGTGATAATCAAGGTCGCGAATACAACAGGCCCTGGCACACCGACAACTTAAAAAGATATTAAATGTAATCCGTATCTACTTTATGCAAAAAAAAAAACATTTTGACAAACATATCAAATGAAAAGACCGCAATTGCCTGCAATAGAGGGTGACCATTCTGTTCTTGGTAAACATATGTGCTACTAAACTCACCGGCTTACCCAAGAACAAGGGGGCGCTAATTTTCAAAACCATTCCGAAAATCGCGGCGATCCAGCGGATGAGTCGGCACCCTAGATGCGTCGGTACATAGATAAGAGATCGACCCAAAAGGAATAAAGCGATCGGGATCCATTGCGGCGGCAAATTTGATCGCCTCATGATGAATCGAGAATCCTCGGTCAATTTCCACCTCGAGGGTCACGAATGGCGGCGGAAGAAAAGCCTCGGCCTCGATGCGACCTCGAAATCCATAGGCGGAAGAGCTCGCGAGTTAATGAACCGTTTCCATTTTCGATTACCACTAGGCAGTTCGAGACGCAGAGCCTAATGTGCGAGGCGGCGATGAGTGGGAAAAAGCTTACAAGTCGCGTGGCGCGGCGGATTTGTCGGCTTTCCTCACCCTGAAGATTCAGCGACCTCATAATGAGCAAGAAGTCGACATCGACAATCTGAAGAGCTCCATTTATGGCTTCCGGGGTAAAAATGACGCAAGCACCCCGAAGAGGAATAGAGTTAACAACTTCATCGGGAGAAAGATCTGACAAAACATAATAAAATTCCCTCCATAGTAAGGTTGAAGGGCGTCATGAGTGGAGAGGCAAAGTCTAGCCACCCAGAAAGCCAAACCCTGAGCAAAGAGCCATCACCATCGACCTTGTCTTCATTCAAACCTCTCTCCCTCACCAGCTTCACAACATCAAAGTAACGCCAGAAATGATCTTTGGTAGTAGGAGAAGCAGTAAGGATGAAAAGAGAAACATCGCGCATAGGGGCCTTGCACACTCGGACTGCACTGCCCTCTTCGGTTCGGAAAGACATAATCATTCAAAGATTTGTTCCAAGGTAGGAATGAAGGGAAAGCCGGTTTACCCCCTCCTTTTATAGCAAGGCGAGGAGACAAGCGGCCACGATCGAAAAGATCTGACGGTTAGGGTTCACGTGGTTTTATCCAAAAAATTCAAAATTCAAAGGGCACATTTAACGCATGACAGTTATCAGCACGAGATTCAAGGCTATGCCGGCCGCACATTCCCCGGTGGTCAAAAGCCTGGCAGTGAGCTGTCCAATCAGCTCAGAGCTCTAGCTTTCTTGAAGCCACGGCGAGATCAAGAAAGTTTCTTCCTGACCAGTCAACTAAGCCTTCAAGTTTCGGGAAAGCCCAATATTTCTAGCTCGCCATAAACTTAAGGGGCCGCATATTGAAAAATTTCGAAACTCCAGACAAACACAATGTACCTCGTCTCCAACAAGGGGACATGAGGCGGATATTTGTTTCGCCCCAACTTATTAAAGTTTGGCGTAAAACAAAGGGGGTCGTATGCTGATTTTTCAAATTTACAATACCTAGTATTTTAAGCGAGCTATATCAACCTCGTCAAAAAACAGGGGGCCACACACATACAAAATACAAGAGAAATCAAAGGAAACAAGTGCAGTGCATAAATGAGGGAGCCAAAAGCACGGATCAAAATGCGAAAAATGAAAACTAAAAGTTATTACAATAACATCAAAAGAAAACATCGAAATAACCCAAATCAGAAGCAAAGTCGAATTATTACAAGACCACAGGAAAATATTTCAAAAAGAAGGCATCAAATCTTCAAGTTGAGCCTGGAGGAGTGTCAATATACTCATCGCCTGGTTGGGCGCTCACATCAGCAGAAGGATTCTTCAAAATGGCAAATTTCACAGGATTAACTGGAGGAGGATCCCAGACTGGCTCACTATCCCTTATCTGCCTAGTTTGAATAGAGGTAATGTGATCCACAACATAAGGAATATCTGGATGAAGTGCCAAAAAATCGGGATTTCACTGGAACGTGTTAACCCACCGAAGCATTTCCTTAAAGGTGATCGACTCTCTACCGTGATAAGCCTAAAGGCAGCAAGCGAGGTGGTTGAAACCTTGGTCAAAACTCACCTCCAAGTACTCGAAAAACTGATCAGAATGCTTATAGGCAGTAATGGACACAGGACCCGCTTCCTCAGCGGCCTTTTTTGCGACAACAAGTTGCTCTTTTAAACTCGCAATCTCCTCCTGCGCGGCCAACAACCCTTCAGCTGATTTGTAGACTTCATCTTTCAGAATTGCCACTTTACTGTTGTTGCTCGACATCGACTTAGCGCTCTCAAGCATGGCCGTGGTGCCCGGGCGCTCAAGCGGCGAAATTCACATAGTGTAAATATATTGGCGTTGAGTGGCGCAAAAGAAACCACCATAACATAATAGAATAGTAAGAGAAGTTTGTCGGGGTTGAATCCTCCTCGCCCACAACCGGCCCATGAATTGGTTATTCTAAGCGAGTCATGAAGGGTATATGAACATACCCTGTCTCACATTGGATCTTTAGCATAAAAGTTCTTTATGCAACTTTAGAGTTGGGCCTAGGAGGCCGAGTGCAGTGCGTGCCGGAGTCAACAAGATTTGTTTCGAGGCTTGCCTTGGCGGATCTGGCCAAAGGAAAATGAATGCTTGTCAAACTCAAGGGCAAAGCAGCGATAGGGCAGCGTGGGAATTAGATCGTGGTAAAGGTCTTTGCATGAGATCTTTGGATGTTTGCACTGACCTTGCGATCTACCTCGACCAAGGCCTCCGCACTCTTGCTCTCAGCGGCGACCACAGGCTTATTCGAGGCCCCAAGGGCGCGATTGCTTTCTAAGCTCGGCCTTACGTTTCTCGGTGGGCTCAAGATCCTTGTTAATGAGAGTTCCAAGCTGAAAGAAAAAGAGAAAGCCCGCTTGAGAAAGAAAAGTTAGAAAAAATACGAGACAAAAATAAAAAAGCTCACCATAGAGGCTGTGATCCCAAACTGGCCAGAAAGATCTTTGAGCTCAGCGACCTCATCTTTGGCGGGGGCATCATCCTGAACCACGATGTGAGCAATGATCCCCCTACCAATCTCCATCTGAACTCCAAGCGGTGAGTCCCATGCAAGACGGCCCAAGGGAATAACATCGGCAATTGCCTTCTTGATCTGTTTTGCCTTCGTCATGTCAATGCCTTGGATAAAATCAGCATCTAGCCAAACAACCTCCTTCCCTTTATAACCTCAAAGAAGGGTACCTGTGGGCAGCGCCCCCGTCTCCTCCGTGACCTCTTGCTTGATAACCGGCGGAAAGAGCCTTTGTCGTGAGTCGCTTGTCGGGATGGTCAGAGCCCCTCTCAGCTCCACCAGCAGTCTTGGTCTTTTCAGTTCTAGACCGTTTGGGGCCCTGAAGCTTTTTTACAGGTACTTCAGCTTGTGATCTCTTTTGGGCCCCGCCCGCCTGGCTTGAGCTACTTTATGGGCGCGCGCGGAGGTTGAGTGGGATCGTATGTTTCATCAATGACAGAGGCATCCTGAGTACGTGGTATCTTCCCCAGAACCTGTTTTAGAGTTGCCTGTCGAGTTTTGGCGTTCTCATCGGCGAGCCTTTGTCTCTGAGCTCGGCGTTCATTAGCGTCCATGCCTACAAAAGAGTTCTTTAGAAACAGGTCAAAAGAGGAGCAAAACAATACAGCATATAAAGTGATGAAGTAAAAAGCAATGAAAGAAAATTACAAGACGGTCTTCTCTTAGGATCGCCTCCACATACAAGGCACTCGGAGGGAAAGCATTTACCCAAGTGGCAATCTCCTATCCAGTCGGAGTCACATTCCTCCGGTTCTACAGCTACTAGGGCTTCCGCTATACCTGGACCCGCTAGCCCCGCCATGCGTGCAAGGGGAAGAGCCACATCAAGAAGATCGACCCAAGCCACATTTCGTAAAGAGGGCTCGACTCCATCAGAATTTATAAGGGCCAAGAGCCCTTTAACAAAGCGATGCTCTCGAAACTAGGGGCTCGCCAATTGAAAGGTGGACTTTCGCTTTGCATTTTATGCGGCCTTGGGAAGCGGCCAACCAACTTTGGATTCCACTTTCGGCACCCGTTCTTGCCATCTATGGATTTTATTTGGTAGCAAGAAAAACAAGCGGCGTTTTGGTCCTCAAAGATATCGCCCCGGAAAGCCCGTCGCCGCTGAGCAGGTGGAATTGACCCGATAGAAGTAAGGGTGGGCTCTCTCTTCATCGTCCGACACATAACGATGGCGGCCATAATTTGAATAACGGCCCCAATCGCAAAATCGGTGGGTAGAGCTCCCGTCGGACTCATGAGATCTTGACAAAAAGTGGGTCAAATGAGTGTCCAGAGCCTGCATAGAAATGATCAAAGTGAAGGATCGAGGGTATCATCCAGGCAGCGGGAACAAACATAATCCTCGCGATCTTGGGTTTAAACTTATCCTCTTCTTTGAATAATCAAACAAAAAAAACACTGTAGACATTTGTGTCAATCTTATATCGGCGGCGGAGAAGTTTGTTGAGGTCATCATCCACGAAGCATAACCCACTCCTCCTCCAGAGCCTTCTCATACGCGGCCAGAAGTGTAAACTCCCTTAACGCTTCCGGGTTATTGGGTTTCGGGTTTTTCGCTTTCGCCGCCGCTTCACCAACAGTCATCGGTTTGGGGTCCTATTTCTTTTTTGGCTTTTTAGGGAGCTCCTAGACGGACTTACAAGGTAAGTGCGTTCTCATCTTCGCTCGAGCCCATCGGCTCATAAAAGCGGCGTCCTCAATATATGCCTCATCGTGCCTTGGTGGCATCACTTGGCTGGTTCGGCGGCCTGATCTTCAACATCAGACCCCTCTTTTTCTCCGGCGTATTGCAATGCGGGTTCTTGATCGCGGGCCCTCTCTTTGAGACTCTTCTTACGTCGTGGCGCCGGATCAGGGAACATAACATCTAAGTTGAAAGGGTCACCGCCTACTTGGGTAGTGGCTTCCTGTCTCGGATTTTATAGCAAAGCAAAACAAACAAGTAATAAATAAATCCGGTTTACCCCAAGTGCGAGGATCGTAGTATAGCGATTAAAAACCGAGTCGATCCACGAGGAATCGAGGTTGGTCTAGTTCTTAATTTTTGAAAGTTGTCACGACTACTATTATTACTAGAATTATAACAAAACAAAACTAAAAAAACGAAAACAACAAAATGTAAACCGGACAGAAGATCAACGATCTAAAGCCAGGAAGGATAATTACGAGCCGAGCTAACTAAGTTGTACCTATTTTATAACTAAAACTACAATAAAATTACTACGATTACTACGATGAAAGCGAAGCAAAGGCGGCACAAGCGATTTTTTCTTTAATTAATTTAACAACGAACAAGCAATGATCCACCGATTCCACAACACTCAATTTCTTCTCTGGATTATCTTGTAGTGATTTAACGAAAATTGTGATTCACCCATCAAAGGTATGAATTTCTACTTTCGTAGATAACTCGCCTATCAATCTTTTATCTTTCGATCTTAAAGATTAACGCTTTCATAACAAAGGTGTGAAATCTCTCAATTTTCGTAATCTAGATATTCAACCTAACAACTCTCGTTATTTTAGATCAAAAATCCAATCTTGACTATGGTGATCTAAGGTTTAACAACGACTCGTCAAGCGTTAAACATCAAATAGCAACCATCTCTCGATATAAATTGCATAACAACAACAAAAACATAGAAAAGATACAACTTTTATTAAAACTTACAAGATAATCCAGATTCGAAATCGAGATGTTGCTAAGAAGCGGCTTCATGAGGCTTGTTCCAACGTGCTTAGCCTCTCATCATCGTTTTATTACAACTTAATTTATTTATACATACAAGCATATACATATACATACATAGACATATGCATACATATATGATCCCAAAACTAAAGAAAAAGATGAAGAAAGGAGCTTGTATGTATGCTTACATAGTGATATACATAGACATATATGTATATATGCATACACACATCTTCAAATCTTCAAGAAAAGAAAAAAAAAGTGAAGAGAGAAAACATGAAAAGGGATGGCCATGGAGGCCAAGGAAGAGGCGTGCCAAGGCTTCTCTTTTTTAGATGGAGGAGTTATGATGGATATATCCTCCCATGTATGGTGATGGATGTGTGTATATAATGGGAGGTGATATAAAGGAGGTATCATTTGGGGAGGCTAGGAGTTAGTTGGGTAGGCTTGGAGTAATGATGAGTTTGTTAGATAGGCTTGGAGTTTGTTAGGGAGGCTTGGAGTTTGTTAGGGAGGAATCATTGCAAGTAACATGCAATATTTTTAGGGAATTAAATCCAACTCGTCCATAATTGAGCTGTTAGGAAAAAAATCATAACTTGAGTTGTAGACCTCCGATTGGCGTGATTCAAAATGCGTTGGAAAGCTCATTTTAGTATCTACAACTTTCATCAAGACCTCGTCCCCTGAAAATGCCTCTAAGTCGGGTCAAATTTCCATCGAAAAACAGGTTCACGGTAGAAGTCGTTGGAAAATATTGATCCGTTGATCAAATAAACTCGTGGCATCTTCTTCTTCTCTTCCTCAAAAATCCATCTTTTAGGACTCAAAACATGCCTTCTTCATCAAATATTCTCTTTGTCTCCAAAAGATTCTCTTTGTCCCTCTTAGATTTTCTTGCTTGATCAGGCAAAAAAACTCTCGTCTCGTGATTCGATCTTTAGTTCCGTCTCATGATAATTCTTATCTTTTTACTGAACACAAAGAATCGAACCCACGAGTATTTCGACAACAAAAGTTTTAATGAAGCAGTATATATATGTATACATATATATATATATATCATCAAAGGAAACGAGAGAAAGAGAAAAAAAAGCAAAAGAGACAAAAAAAAAAGAAAAAGGAATATTTGGGTCCCAAGGAATATTTTTATTCCTTTGAAGATATATATAAATATATGGATAGATAGATAACTACTACTTATACATTTTAGTAATTATGACTTGAGTTGATATAATAATGCTCAAAATCCGAACCTTATCATCTTTTAATCATCTTTTAGATCGATAATATGTATCTACAAGACATCAAAACATTGCAAAGTGTAATCACATATAAAACCAACGATAAAACACATAAATCAACCACTTTTGCAATTAAACCGTTTAAAACCTCACTTGCTCAATAAATCGATTAAACGCTCATTTTCTATGCAAATTATATAAATGTGGAGGAAATCATTATAAAATATATCATTAGAAATCGTATAAAATCACCCTTAACAACTCCCCACACTTAGCTTTTGCTCTCGTCGAGCAAAACAAAACAAGAATCAAGGCTCGAGAAAAGATAGACACCTCAAGCCAAATATAACATATATTCAATAAATCAGGAGGTTCACCCTGGTGTGTGTGTGCATAGCCATAGAAAACTTCCACTAAGTCCAAACTTGAAAAATTCAAAGCAAACTAGTTAATACCCCTTCAAGCTAGTAATAAATGATACTTATAAGATGCACCCTACAAAGCGTGACATATCCCGAAAGGATAATAGAATGTATCTAGGACCTTTCGATATACTCAGAGGATAATCCCTACAACATATCTGGGTTTATACTAGGTATAAGATTAACGATAACCAAGTCTTTAATTAATTTTTTCAATTTTATACATACATTAGAATGAGCTCTTTCCCGTCATAGTAGAATAGGATGTTTCGGGATAACACCTACCTTACTCAAATCATGGGGTAGCTTCTTCTAAGCTGTCGTGAGCTTTTAGTCATCATAGTGGTATAGGATATTTCGTGATAATGCCCTACCTCACTCCAATCATCGACTAGCTTTCGACACACCCATTTATTTATGTGATTACTTAGAGATTTACGGCTAGCGGTGGTAATTTTTTTTTTTTTTTCTAATGACCACTTGAGCATAACACCTCAAATAAACAATTTATTCATTATTATTTTTTCAAAGACTTTAATTACGTTTCACTTATCACATTCAAACCTAAGATATTCACGATTATAACATACTTTGGATCTAAACACAAACTATCATAATCGTCACGATATATCGTTAGCACTAAGCACATGACTTATAAGATAATCAACTATCACTAATCCAAAGGGTATAGCTTTATATTTTAGCTCATCATTCACTATGGCTTGTGAAACATATAATATCGGGTGAAACAACTAACCTACTAAACATACGGTATCTGACATCAATGACTATAAAAAAAAAACCGAACAAAGATATGCATTGCTTACTCGGGACTAAACAAGAAAAAACTAAAAATTTCGAAAAATTTAGCTATATTTTTTTTTTTTTTTGCATAGAATCATAATGAATTAAGCAAATGGTAGATACACATAACCGACTATCCCCCCCACACTTAAATCACAACATGTCCTCGGGTTGTGCGAGAAAGTAAAAGAAAAAGAACACTTAGGCGATTGTAGTCGAAAGAGGCAGTGCGGATGTGACGTCCGATCCGAAAAATGTCGACGAAAGTAGTAGATCGTGGACCATCCACGGAAAACCGACATCGTCTGCGAAAGCGCACAATCACTATCGCAAATATCCTGCGCACACTTGACAAACACGGAAATATCTCGGGATACGGGGAATATAACATGTTACAGAAAAATCGATACAAGCACGAGGAAATAATCGCTCGGATGGAAAAATCACCATACTGAGGAAACATAGGACATCTAAGCATATACGTATCATAGAGAGTATCACATGAGCATATATCATCAACTCAAAGTCAGATATTCCTACTAGATCATAAAATGAAATGTAGTGAGTCTTTTATACCCAGATCCTCAAGGGTTCAACAACCTAAGTCCAAGAAATGAAGTATTTGAATTTTCTCTTTGTTATACCTCGGGATTTTAGGATAACCACCTAATCGTTCCCTCTTTAATGATATTCAAAACATTCATCCACGAGACTTTTTTTTTTTTTTTTTTTTTTTTTTTTTTTAAACATAGAAAAATACCTATTCTAAAAAAACATCCAGTTCTTTAATGTATACATTGGTAAAAGACTAACATGTTCAACAAAGCTATTCTTAGCCTGGATCAGGCCACTTCACCTTCCTTCCAGCCACTACATCGTGTAAGCTCTGATCATTGGTGTGGCTGCAGAAACAGCATCTAACACATGGGGTCAAGTTTCTGATTGTTTTCCAAACACTTTTAATCCTCCCCATTGTAGACTTCTTCTTTTTCAGCTTTCTCTTTAACTGTGCCTCCCTTTTAAGTTCTTTCATATCCCAACTACCAGCCATAACTTCCTTTAATGAACTACTGCCGTCATCCTCAGAAAACAAGTCGGGTGAAAATTCATCAAACTCAGTGACTTCGGTCATACCACACCCGAGGATGTCGAGGAAATGAACAATCAAAGGTTTCTTTTGGTTTGACCTATATAATGCTTGCACCTTTGACCATTCACTCACGAGCGGGTGGTCACCATGACCTCTTAGTTCTAAAACACCTCAGGGAATGATTTGCGAGAATTTCAAAGGGGCGGACCAACGTGTCCTTAACTTTCCAGAAGCAGATGTAACCTGGAATTGTACAATAAAACTTGCTCCCCAACTTGAAATTCTCGCTTCTTGATCTTTGCATCATGAAGGAGTTTCATTCTATCCTTACTCATCCTGGCACTCTCGTAGGCTTGGAGTCTAAACTCATCTAACTCATGCAAGCTGCAGCGATCGATGTTCACCACATGATTGGGTATCGAAGTTTAAGAACTTAGTAGCCCAATACGCTTTATGCTCTAACTCAGCGGCAAGTGGCATGGTTTTCCATATACCATCGATAGGGTGATGTACCCGTGGGGTCTTATAGGCGATTCGATCGCCCGTAGTACATCATCCAACTTAAGACTCGATCCTTTCGTGGATTTATTTACAACTTTTCCAAGATCTTCTTTAAACTCGATTGCTTCTCTCGACACGGCCACTAGTCATAGGGTGATATGGTGTGCCAATTTTGTGCCGGACACCATATTTCTCAAGGACTTTCTCTAGTGGTCGGTTGCAGAAGTGTGTTCCTTCATCACTGATTAAGGCACGGGGACATCCAAATCTCACAAAGATATTTTTCTTAAGAAAGCTCATGACCGTTTATGGTCATTGCGAGAAGTGGCTTGAGCCTCCACCCATTTTGACACATAGTCAACGCAGACTAAGATGTATTTGTTTCCACAGGAAGATGGAAGCGGACCCATAAAATCAATACCCCATACATCAAAGACCTCGCATTCTAAAATGGGCTTTAATGGCATGTCAAAAGCGCCTAGTTAGAGCACCGGTTCGTTGGCACATATCACAAGCCTTGCGAAGGCTTACGAATCATAAAGATCGTGGGCCAATAGAAACCGGATGAAAAGATTTAGCAGCAGCGGTTTTCCGAGGGGACCAAAGTGGCCGCAGTAGGCCCTTTGTGGCATTGTTTAATGATATCACGTTGCTCGATTCGAGGAACACATCTTCTTAACAATCCGTCCTTACAAATCTTGAAGAGGTAAGGTTCATCCCATACAAATGTTTTCAAGTGAGAGAAGAATTTTTCTTCTTCTCACGATATGAAAATTCGGATTTAAATCATCGGGAATGCAGGTAGTTGGCGATGGAAGAATACCATGGAACATTTGGAGCGCAATCGTCTATTAGCATAACATTTTCTAGAGGAAAGTAAAGGTCTATATCATCCGGTTTTTCTCTTCCTCATTCGGCATCCTTGAAACATGATCGGCTACTACGTTTTCAACGCCCTTTTGTCTTTAATATGAGCGTCAAATTCTTGCAGGATCGGTATCCAAGCGTAGTAAGCGCGGTTTAGCATCTTTCTTAGTCATGAGATATCGCAAAGCGGCGTGATCGATCCACACGCGATAATGCGGCGCAACAAGTAACTACGAAACTTGTCCATAGCGAAGACTACGCCAATAATTCCTTTTCCGTAGTGGTGTAGTTAACTTGAGTAGGGTTTAGTGTGTGGTGGCGTAAGAAATAGGCTGGAATTTCCCCTTAATTCGTTGTCCTAAGATTTGCACTGCTTGACATAGTTGGATGCATCACACATAAGTTCGAAAGGTAGATTCGGTCGGGAGAGATAAGAATCGGTCTGAAATCAATTGATTTTTAAGCTCCTTAAGCGCTTGCTTGCAACTATCATCAAAATTAAAAGCAGCGTCTTCTCTAAGTAAAGTAGAAAGGGGCTTGGCTATCTTGGAAAAGTCCTTAATGAATCTCTATAAAAACCGACATGTCCAAGAAAACCTCTAACCAGCGCACATTTCTAGGAAAATTCATCTTCTCTATAGCTTCCACTTTTGCCCTATCCACTTCCATTCCTTTGGTTTGAGATCTTGTGGCCAAGAACTATTCCTTCATCTACCATAAAATGGCACTTTTCCCAATTTAGGACTAAGTTCTTTCCACACAATGAATAACACTTGGTCAAGATTATCAAGACAGTCATCAAAGGATTGACCAAAGGCGAGAAATCGATCCATGAATATCTCCATACACTTTTCAACAAGCCCATCAAAGATTGCCGGCATACATCTTTGGAATGTAGTTCAGGGCATTGCAAAGACCGAATGGCATTCGCTGTAAGCGAATGTACCATAAGGGCAAGTGAAAGTGGTCTTTTCTTGGTCATTTGGGTCTATGGGTATCGGAAATATCACGAATATCCATCAAGGAAACAGTAGAATGCATGTCTGCCAGGCGCTCTAACATCCGGTCAATGAATGGAAGGGAAATGATCTTTCATTGTAACTTCATTGAGCTTTCTATAGTCGATACAAACTCTATAACCGATGATGTGAGTCTCAATGCTACTTCTTCGCCCTTCTCATTCTTCTCAATAGTAATTCCACCTTTCTTAGGAACTACACGAGTAGGAGATACCCATTTCTTTTATCGGCAATTGCGTAAATGATACCCATGTCTAAAAGCTTAATAATCTCCTTTTTGACCACCTCTTGCATATGAGGGTTGAGCCTCCTCCTGGGAACATCTAACACACTTGGCACCTCTTGGTCTTAATCTTGTGCATACAAATGTCGGGAGATATCCCCTCGATGTCTCCTACTTGCCAACCAAAGGCTTTCTCATTCTGTCTTAAGGCGTCCAATAACTTCATCTCTTCTAATCGAGATAGCTTGGCGAGAAATAATCAACGGAAGTTTGTCACCTTCTCTTAAGAACACGTATTTCGGATGCTTAGGTAACGGCTTGATGCCAGATCTGTAGGGGTCTTCTAAACTCGATTTAAGCTCCCCACTTTTTAACTCAACATCACTGAGTCTACTTAGTGGTCCCACCGCCAAAGCTTCTCCTTTCAACAAATATTTATCAAATTCAAACTTCTAATTGTTCTAGATTCACCCAACCATGATTATTCAAGTTCTCTATTAATCGCTCATATTCGGTTTCAATGACCATGACTTGCTTTTCTATGTAATCATTAAAATCATCGAGACATATCTTCTATAGAGAAGCCGGTTGGATAATCGGAGGTCTCACGAATAGCTTTGGAGACACTTTGTAGCTCACCTCACGATCACCAACTCGTATGGTCACTTGGCCTCCATCACGAGTCAATGAGGGGCTCATTGTAGAAAGAAAAGGTCTTCCAAGTATCAAAGGGTATTCTCATCCTTCCCGAGTGTCTAGGGCGTACCAGTCAACCGGAAAAGTGAATCTATCTATTTGAACTAGAACATCCTTTAATATCCCAAAGACTTTCTTGGAAGATCTATCGGCGAATTGAAGGTTCATGGTTGTGGGTTCTAAAAGATCATTCAACCCAATTTGTTTCTTGCATGAGACAATGGCATCGAGACTTATGGATGCACCTAGGTCACATAAAGAATTTGGAAAGACTAAGCCTCCCATCAACAATGTGAGCACAAACTTCGAGGGTCACCCGCTTTTGATTGGTAGATCATCATAACTTATCATAGAGCAATCCTTACCAATCAACCGATCCATGTCTTGAGCTTCTTTTTAGAAGAAACAACATCCTTGATAAACTTAGTATACTTAGGCATCTCAACCAAAACATCGAGATAATGGAAGATTAACTGAGTAGTTTTGAGAAGATTAAGCACTTTTTCATAATTCTTGTCCTCATGCAAGGCGATGTTGCTTTTTCTAGGTGGATATGGAAGTTTCTTTAAATCACCCTCGAGAAAACACTTGCTTCGAGGATGGCGGCGACTTTATCTTCCAAATCTTTCCACCTTACCACCTTTTCACTTCTTTTACTAGTCGGGGATCGGCCACGACTTTCATCTGAATTTTTCATCTCTGGGGGGTTCAGCCACTGAGGTCTTTCAAACTCTTTACTTCTCGAGGGGTCACCACCGAGTACTATCAAAGCGAGCAGAGGGCATGGATGCACGACTTCCCTCTGCCTCATCATTGGCGAGAGAGGGTTAGTGGTTTCCCTGGTTGAGGGGACCACTTAGTTGAGTACCGGATCTCGAGATTCATGGCGGCCTCTCTCTACCATACGGAATTGAAGGAACTAGGTCGATTGCATTGGCTGTGATTTAAATCCGTCTGAGCTACTTGACCACCTTTAGGATTCTTTTCGGTGGCCCAGGCATTTGCCACTGGCGGTCTACAAAGCTAGCTGTTGACCAATTGCCCGATTTGCCTCTCAAAACTCTTGTTTGTACTACTCGTGAAGTTGGATACTTTTATTTTGCTCCTCCAACTTAGCTTCAAGATTGTTAGATTGGGAGGGGCCTTGAGAGTTTTGAAAGTTTTGCGGATAAAAATTTGTTGGACCGATTTTGAAATGTAGAATTAGAAATTTTAGGCCAATTTCAGATTGAACTTTTGATTTGTATTGGAAAAATTGGAGTTAGTTACGATTGTAACTAGGGTTTCGATTGAAGTTTTGATTTTGATTAAAATTTGATTTTGGATTGAAATTTTGATTCGATCGAAACCTGGTTTTGAAGATTACTCGGCCGGAAGAATTGATTATTAAACCTCACGATTGGGTGGCCAAAGAAAGCGTTTACTTGACGTACGTCCGTTCATAGGACGAAGCGAGATGTATGTCCCACATTGTCACAATTCGACATGTGGCTGGATTATCTGCTATAGTCATGAGCGGCATTAACTTGATAAGCGAGAGGGGAGAAAAATTGACCTTTGGCCAACCATATGTCGGTCGGCAACAACTCTCACGATCTGAACTTGAGAGTTACGTGGAAAGGAAGAATTACGATTAATCGGATTAGAGAAATTTGAGAGGCTGCCATCTGCTTTTGCAGCATGGCGATCAAGCCTTGCATATTCACCTCCTCGATCTTAGGAGGAGGAGGTGCTTGGATAGCTTGATATGAGGGGGCATAATTGTATTTGGCAATATCCTCGAATAATGCCCACCCCTCGTCAGGTGTTTTCTTTAAAAATGCTCCACCAGAAGAACTATTGACCATGCCCCCGTGAGCTCGGTCAATCCATCGAAAAGCGTATTGACTTGCCTCTGCAAAGGCAAACCATGGTGGGGACATTTCTGAAGAAGAGATTTAAACCTCTTCCACGCATCGAAGAAAGACTCATTTTCCTTACGATAAAAGTGAAAATTTCATTTAAACAACTGAATTTTGTCTTTGATGGTGGAAAATATTGACTCGGGAACTCTTTCTCGAGTTCCGCCAGTGTGGTGATTGTGTCGGCGAGGAGAGAGTGGTACCACTCTTTAGCCTCCCCCGTAAGGAAAATGGAAAAAGTTTTAATTTTATCGCATCCTCACTAACTCCTTGAATGCGAGTCGTACCACATATTTCGAGAAATGTGTGTATATGAGTATGAGGATTTTCATTGAAAACCATGAAAGATGGATGCATGTTGCATCATTTGGATAAGACCAGGTTTAAGTTCGAAGGTTGGTGCATTAATGGCGGGTAAAGCGATTGCGGGTTGACGCTTGACTTCACCAGGCATGGCGTGAGTCGACCAACGTCACGTCTATCGTCTGCGACCATTATGACTATTTCTTCGATCTCGTCGACCAGGCGTTCCTCAAGATCTTGATCGGCCTCACTCTCCCGCCGTCGGGAGGAACCGCGGGACGGACTCTTCGCTGTTTGGTCCGACTATGGTTCGTTCGAGGTCGGGGTGTAAAGCGATGGACCTTTTCGACTCGAGTTTGCATAAACCGGCTCGTACACCAACACCTAAATCACGAGGTTTCGGATTTTTTTCCTTATGCTTCAGCGAGTGGGATTCACCGAGAATCCTTCACCCAACCTCGACGATTGAAGCGTGTTCCTTGGTTTTTTTTTTTTTTTTTTTTTTTTTTTTCAAAAACTAAGGTGAAATATATATATAAGGATGTATATATATATATATATATATATATATATATATATATATATATATATTTGTGGCGTGTGTGTATATATATATATATAGATATGCTAGATATATATATATACAAGGGGGACAAGATAATGGGAGGGGAATATTTTTTTTTTTATGAGTAGGGGACAAGGGGGACAAGGGGACAAAGATAAGATATTTTTTTTTTTTTTTTTTTTTTTTTAAAACCTACCTACGAAAAACTTGATAACAAAAACTAAAAAAATTAATAAAACTAGACAACCGTCGAGTCCCGGTCAAGAATGGCGCCAAAAACTTGTCTCGGATTTTATAGCAAAGCAAAACAAACAAGTAATAAATAAATCCGGTTTACCCGAAGTGCGAGGATCGTAGTATAGCGATTAAAACCGGAGTCGATCCACAGGAATCGAGGTTGGTCTAGTTCTTAATTTTTGAAAGTTGTCACGACTACTATTATTACTAGAATTATAACAAAACAAAACTAAAAAAGCGAAAACAACAAAATGTAAACCGGACGAGAAGATCAACGATCTAAAGCCGGAAGGATAATTACGAGAGCCGAGCTAACTAAGTTGTACCTATTTTATAACTAAAACTACAATAAAATTACTACGATTTACTACGATGAAAGCGAAGCAAAACAAAGCAAAGCGATTTTTTCTTTAATTAATTTAACAACGAACAAGCAATGATCCACCGATTCCACAACACTCAATTTCTTCTGGATTATCTTGTAGTGATTTAACGAAAATTGTGATTCACCCATCAAAGGTATGAATTTCTACTTTCAGTAGATAACTCGCCTATCAATCTTTTATCTTTCGATCTTAAAGATTAACGCTTTCATAACAAAGGTGTGAAATCTCTCAATTTTCGTAATCTAGATATTCAACCTAACAACTCTCGTTATTTTAGATCAAAAATCCAATCTTGACTATGGTGATCTAAGGTTTAACAACGACTCGTCAAGCGTTAAACATCAAATAGCAACCATCTCTCGATATAAATTGCATAACAACAACAAAAACATAGAAAAGATACAACTTTTATTAAAACTTACAAGATAATCCAGATTAGAAATCGAGATGTTGCTAAGAAAGCGGCTTCACAAGGCTTGTTCCAACGTGCTTAGCCTCTCATCATCGTTTTATTACAACTTGATTTATTTATACATACAAGCATATACATATACATACATAGACATATGCATACATATATGATCCCAAAACTAAAAGTAAAAGATGAAGAAAGGAGCTTGTATGTATGCTTACATAGTGATATACATAGACATATATGTATATATGCATACACACATCTTCAAATCTTCAAGAAAAGAAATAAAAGTGAAGAAGAAAACATGGAAAAGGATGGCCATGGAGGCCAAGGAAGGCTGCCAAGGCTTCGCTTTTTTTAGATGGAGGAGTTATGATGGATATATCCTCCCATGTATGGTGATGGATGTGTGTATATAATGGGAGGTGATATAAAGGAGGTATCATTTGGGGAGGCTAGGAGTTAGTTGGGTAGGCTTGGAGTAATGATGAGTTTGTTAGATAGGCTTGGAGTTTGTTAGGGAGGCTTGGAGTTTGTTAGGGAGGAATCATTGCAAGTAACATGCAATATTTTTAGGGAATTAAATCCAACTCGTCCATAATTGAGCTGTTAGGGAAAAAAATCATAACTTGAGTTGTAGACCTCCGATTGGCGTGATTCAAAATGCGTTGGAAAGCTCATTTTAGTATCTACAACTTTCATCAAGACCTCGTCCCCTGAAAATGCCTCTAAGTCGGGTCAAATTTCCATCGAAAAACAGGTTACGGTAGAAGTGCGTTGGAAAATATTGATCCGTTGATCTCGTAAACTCGTGGCATCTTCTTCTCTTCCTCAAAAATCCATCTTTTAGGACTCAAAACATGCCTTCTTCATCAAATATTCTCTTTGTCTCCAAAAGATTCTCTTTGTCCCCTCTTAGATTTTTCTTGCTTGATCAGAGCAAAACTCGTCTCGTGATTCGATCTTTAGTTCCGTCTCCGCAGTAATTCTTATCTTTTTTACCTGAACACAAAGAATCGAACCACGAGTATTTCTGACAACAAAAGTTTTAACAGTACAGTATATGTATACATATATATATATATCATCAAAGGAAACGAGAGAAAGAAAAAAAAACAAAAGAGACAAACAAAAGACAAAGGGAATATTTGGGGGTCCCAAGGAATATTTTTATTCCTTTGAAGATATATATAAATATATGGATAGATAGATAACTACTACTTATACATTTTAGTAATTATGACTTGAGTTGATATAATAATGCTCAAAATCCGAACCTTATCATCTTTTAATCATCTTTTAGATCGATAATATGTATCTACAAGACATCAAAACATTGCAAAGTGTAATCACATATAAAACCAACGATAAAACACATAAATCAACCACTTTTGCAATTAAACCGTTTAAAACCTCACTTGCTCAATAAATCGATTAAACGCTCATTTTCTATGCAAATTATATAAATGTGGAGGAAATCATTATAAAATATATCATTAGAAATCGTATAAAATCACCCTTAACACTTCCCCTCCAGTTATCTCGTCAAGCAGGTCGTCCCCGGCAGATACGTCGGGGCTAAAGGGGTCATCATCCCCTTCATCCAGTGCATAATCATACGCCTCCTGATCCCCTTCGGAGTCGCCCCTAAAAGAATACTCTCCGTCGGACATCCTGCAAAAACAAGAGGAAAAGGTGGAGCTCCCAGACCTTGTATAATAAAGATTAAGCCAGGAAGGTGATCGCACCAATCTCGACGCCTTTCCCTCCATTCTTACAGGAGAAATGGAGAGCAATTGCAAGTAAAGTGGAAGCACAGATACGAATAATACCAAGCAAAAGAAAGGAAATGTTTCAAAGCCAAACCACCTAGGTACACCTACTAAAAAATCCCTTATAACAAAAGCATGCTTTACGCCTCCCTTCCTTTAAAGAAAGATAATACCCAAAACAAGAACACAAACTCCTAAAGCCTCGAATTTTTCTCAAAACATCCTAAGTTGAACATACATTGCCACAAAGTGAAGCGAATTTTCTAAAAGGGATCGAAATACGGGAAGGAAAACAAAGACGGGCTTAGGGAAGGAAAATCTACCTGTTTCTGAGAAAAAGCTCGAGCCGGAAACTGGGAAAGCACGTCGGAATCCTCAAACTCTTGGCCGGAATCTTCAAATCCTAGCCTGAAACCACAAGCTTGTTTAAACCACCGCCAAAATCCTCTCCAAAATCTTCACCAAAAAACCCTTGCACTCGCAGAAAGCAAAGAAAAATAGAGGGGAAAAGTTGAGGGGAAGTAGAAAAGCGAAAAGTGTTTAAGGTTTGAGGGGTGCAAGACTTCTATAGGCAAGGGAGTTTCGATGCGGCCGGGAATCAATCCATCTAACAGTCGAGATTTGCACGGTCGATTCGGATTTCGAAATTCAAAAACCATAATCATTATGAAGGCCAATCAATGCCCACGTGCCTACTCGGGCAGTTACCAGAGGCATCAATGCCCACATGATTGCGGTTACCGAGAGGGCTGACGATTGCCACGATCTGACGGTTCAATTACTCAAACACCCACGAGCTATTGGATCACCCCACTTCAGACGACGAGGTTGCAACCCGACCTAAAGTTAGTTCTTGAGGCCGCCGCTTGAATAGCCCGGTCCTAAGTGAACAAGTCGCCAGACGACGAGCGAGGTCGCAGCCCGCCCAAAGTTACTTCGAGGCCGCCGCTTGAATAGCACGGTCTTAAGTGAGCAAGTCGCCGGGCGATAAGGTCGCTTCGGGCGATAAGGTCGCAATAACCCCACAGTATAATCCTTGTGCTCATTTTTCTCCATGCTTGACATTCCATGAAAAATGCCCAAGACATGGAGTAAGGGGCCATTGATATATCCAAATGATATCGCCACCTATGAGTCCCGAAAATAGCCCATCGGAAACCTCCAAGTCGGATGAAGGCCCGCGGCCATAGTGTCGGCGACGCCAACCAAGTTAAGGTCGCCATAGTCAACCCCCACCCGGAGCCCATAGAGCCTATAGGGCTTCTAACGGCTCAGGGGGCCGACCTGCGACCTTGGACAATAGGTCCATATGAGGCCACACAAGACTTAATGGGAAGCAGCAAGGAGCAAGAATAAGGCAGGATGACGAAGCTGGCGACCCATGCGATCTTATGAGGTCGTCGCCAAGATATTCAACCCACTTGCCGTCTAGATATTTAGTTTGCTTAGCTACTAATTTTACTTAATGATTAAGCTAGCATGTGACATCTGTCTTTACTTAGCTCCTAAGCCCCCCCCTCCTATAAAAGGAGAGCTTGTGTAATAAGAAAAGGGGATTGATTCTACTAGAAAGCAGGCCAAAGCTCTGAGAAATATCCACTCTCTAACACTCCTTCCGTTTCATTTGTGCACCACCGGCTAGCATCCATATAATCACTAACAAATCAGCCAGATATCCACTAAATATACACCGCTGAGCCTCCGTGATAATCTCCAGCATTATCAGGCCAGTTCGGACTGATATATCGAGTGAAAATATTGGACGAGCAGGGACATGCTAGTGCTGACTTCTCACGTGAAAGTATTGAACGAGCAGGGCCAGGCTAGTGCTGACTTCTCGTTTTAAAAGCACGGCGAGCAGGGCCAGGCTAGTGCTGACTTCTCGTGTGAAAAGTTTAGGACGAGCCGGGCCAGGCTAGTGCTGACTTCTCGTTTAAAAGCACGGTGAGCAGGGCCAAGTTAGACTAACTTCTCGCGTGAAAAAGTTGCGTGTGTGTTTGTCCTGTAAAATCAATAAAAACCATGCGTAATGGAAAATAAAATAATAGTAAATTAACGTACCGTTTGCTTATTGGTGTAATCTGTTGGTGTCGAACTGAAGTCGGTCTTACAGAAGGCTCGCTCGAAGGCGAGCTCCAAATATGATGCCGACCTGAAGTCGGACATACAGAAGGCTTGCCCGAAGGCGAGTACCTAATATGATGCCCACCTGAAGTCGGACTTACAGAAGGCTCGCCCGAAGGCGAGTTCTAAATATGACGCCGATCTAAGGTCGGATTTACAGAAGGCTCGTCTCGACTCTTTAGCTCGGGAGAGTTCCAAAAATAAGAAATATTATCATTTAAGTCGTAGAAATAAAACCCGATGATACCTTGTATCTTGAGAGCTCGGATCTAGAGAGCTGGGGAGCTCGGCTCGGATCATGGAGAATAAGGATGAAAACTCACAGCTTATTGTGGTGTTACAACAACAACTTTCTGGAGACGATCGGGCATCAAAACGGACCCCGATTGACACAAAATTTGGAGGATTTGTTCGTCCCTCCTTCTTCTTCAATATGGACAGTGGAAATATTTTTTCAACGGCTCAATATTTGGAAATTGACCACCGATCTGGCTGCTGCGTTTTTTGGTGATACAACAGCAGCAACAAATTTACAGTGACGATCGGGCATCGAAACGGACTCCGATCGACACGAAATTTGGAGATCTTGTTCTTCCCTCATTTGTCTTCGATCTAAATGGTGTAATTTGCGTTTCAACGGTTCGATCTCTGGAAATAAACCACCGATCTGGCTGCTGCGTTTTTGGTGATACAGCAGCAACAACTTTCCGGTGACGATCGGACATTGAAACGGACTCCGATCGGCAAGAAATTTGGAGGGATCGTTCCTCCCACCTTCTTCTTCAATCTGAACGGTGGAATTTTTGTTTTGACGGCTCAATCTCCGGGAATTGGCCGTAGATCTGACTGCATTTTTCTATTGGATTTATCTAGAGTATGAGGACCTAAATTGGGCTAAAATTCGATGGCTCATATGGTATGAGGATCTGATACAGACCATTAGGTGTCACGTGTATAACGTCGGTCCTACCCACGTCAAAAGCCCCACAGATCTGAGCTAGAACGGAGGTCATAGGTTAGGCCTGATTGGAGATGATGTGACACTTCTTAAGATATGGGAACCCAAAGGTCTCTGACATGAATGCGTTTTTCAATTTGTCTTTTAAAATTTGAATCTCCACTATCAAATTTTGAGATCCCGATTCACCTTCACCTGGCCTACATACTAATCATTAAATCATGTAATCAAGATGTCTCTCTAACTTCACCATTATAAAATAAAACTCCTTCGATTTGAATTTTTCTTCGCTTTTCAATTATAATCAAAATCCTTTGTTTTTCCGAGTATGCGCATCATCAAAAAAATCATTCACTTCTTCTGAAACCGAAATCCTCCTTGAAATCTCAATGCCTTCTACTGAAGATTAAGGTACCTTAATTTCAGAGGTTTTGGGTCATCAACCCGCACAAAAGAAAGGTACAAACTCATCTAAGGTTGTGGTAGTACTTCTTGATGTGAAGGATATTCGATCCTCTCATCACATCGACGACACTGACCATGGAGGAGCCGGACTTATGATATCGACACGAAAATATTTAGTACTCGCCTCCGTCATTTTATGTGAGGGCCAATAAATCCATGAAAGTTTTTCATCCATTTACGAAGAACAATTGGTGGGAGATCTCGATTGCCTTTGAATCCAGCCCTCATACACGTCCCGAGATTTGTCCGGTTCATAGATTTTTTTAGTATCCATTCTTTTATGATCCACCTTGTTTATATTATATTGTAACAATAAATGTGAGTGTTCAAAAAAAAAAAAGATGTGAAGATAATGCTACGTTGATTAGATTCTGTTTGTATTGATGTTCATTCCACGATTGAATTTACAGTTGAAACAATCAACTCATTTAAGGTTATCATTGTACACTATACTATTATTGTATGAGTTAAATATGTACTTAACAATGTATAACGTTAGATTATTTTGTTAAATTTCATACAAATATATCAATTTAACCAACATCAACACGTGCAACGCACGTGCATTTTGCTAGTTGTAATAAAAAAAAACGTGAAACGCCACATTCCCATCATTGGAGCGAAATCTTTTACTAAATTTTTCAAAATTACAAACAGTAAAAACTTTCTTTTTATTTTGCTTCAGGTAATGCAAAGTAACAATACTTTTCCATAAGAAGGCATAACGTGTTCTGTGAAATGTATTATAAAGTTGCATTGGTTAGTGTACGAGTTGGAAATTTTTGAATATTTGTAGGGTATAAATCGATAAGGCCGTCCCTTAAATCTATTTTTTTTTTTGTTTTGCATTTAAAAAATTAATCTTTAAGCATGAGTTTTTCATCTAATCTCTATTTCTTTTTATTGGGTCATATAGATGAATGTTATACTATGGTGTACAAATGAATCTTTTATTTAATATTACCGTTGTTAGTATAAGAACAAAAACGATAATTTATTTTAGTGTTATTCCTATATATGAGGTTTATAACGTCTCATTGAGAGTTCGAACCCCGTTAGGGGCAAAAGAAAATAAAAATTGGAAGTGGTGCAAATAAAGGGTCCCAAAAAAAAATTTGCTACTACACATTAGGTTCTTGAAATTACATGTATGTATTTCTTTTTGTACAACAATAAAGAAACAAAGCTGGACTCCATGTCTTCAGTTTCATTTCTTTTTAATATTTGTATTATCATTGCTTTCGAGCCCTGATAGGATTCTACTAACCAGCCATATTAAAGCTACACCAACTAAGGCACCTGATAGATGGGCTAAGTGATTTATGTTCTGCACGCCATACGTGCCCGATGAACCGCCTACTAAGCTTGCTGAAGCTTTTGCTGCTTCCATCACCTAGTTTTCTACAAGCACACACACACACACACACACACACACACACACACACACACACAGACATACGAAACAATAACGTGTAAAAGATCTTATGTGTAAAACACGCAAACATCTTATGTGTAAAAGTAAAAGATCTTGAGAGAAATGATAACGGATTACTGTTAAAAAGGATAAATGCACAGAAACATACCCTTTCTATGACAAATTGGCCTAATATAAGTACTTCAAGGATCTTCCTCCAGTCCCAAGACATCTGCACAAAGCACCAAGACACTTTATGCATTTCTATGAGCAAGAAAACTACAGCATTATCTACAGCATGAGCATTAAACCTTTACAAGGACACTAATTGCAAAAAGCCCAAAAACTGCACCGGAGGCACCAAGAGATACTGTGTTCCTTGGGAGAACCAGCCACGAAACAAGATTTGCTCCCACACCCGTTAAGATGTAAGAAAGCCATACGGCAAAGTTTCCTTCTTCTTCTTCAACAAGTTTTCCTACGCGTGGAATATATTAATTGTAGGAAGATTATACTGCATTTTCCAAACATAATGGTAACTAAAGAGAATCAAGTCAGGTTGTGATACAGGTACAAAGCACTTGTCCATTGAACCTGGTAAACTTTAAATTTTAGTTTTTCAAAGCATGCAATACAAACAACTGAACAAGTAACCGATTCTGACAGTTCACTGTCCGTATGAAAAAAAAAGATTTCACAAATGACCAATTAATTTTTCTTCCTACCTGAATCAGTATTGACTTCGAATTTTCTTTTCTTATTTTGAAAAAAAGTTGAATTTGAGGCTCAAGAACCATAAAAGTACACTAAATCAAGCCATGTTTAGATGCTGTATGTATGCAAGACGATAAAGAAAAGGACGAAAAGATTTTGGAACCTGAAACACATGGTCTGCCAAGAATATTCCAAGATTAAGAAGTAGAACCCAGAATATTCCGGTAACACATTTTTCTGGCCTCCACCTAGGATCTGGCTTCTGCAGTTCAAACTGCGATATCATATCTACAGAAGCCTCAGCTATTTGATTAAGTGAATTTACACCAATAAAACAAACCAAATGATATAGAAACAGTACAAATGTCTCAATCACATTTTAAACACAAAACATGAACAAAGAAAATAAACATCACCAATTCTAGCAGTGGTTTTGGAATGGAACATTTCAAAATATTGATGATTAGGAAAAGATCATAGAACCTATGTTCAAATATCTTTTAAAAGCAGTGGAGGTGGAAGCAAGCTCAATAACTATGGAAACAGGCTGAATCATGCAAGCAATCTATAAGAACTCAAAGTCAGAAGCAATGGATTAAGTTTGTGTAAAAATCTCAAACAATGTAGCTGCTACCATTCTAAAACATGGCCTCGCCTCGCCTCGCCTCGTTTTACTAAATTAAAACCTTCAATAAACTGATTAGACCTAATTTTTGAGTCAATAGTTACAAACTTGAATTACACCGTTCAATAAACTGATTATAGCTTAACTTTTACCCCAAAAGGCAAATACTATGGTAAACTCCACTAAACTACCCCAATGCCACCATACAACTACACCCATAATAACCGTATGTATTCCATTTCCAGTTAAAATTCTCACTCGAGATTCATGAATCCATCGAAATTCCCCGCATTACAACAACTACATCCCAAAGAAAAGTACAAAAACAACAAAAGGGATTCCTGCAATCCATATGTTCACCAAAATGCCAACCAGAAATGAATCTAAAAAGACAAACTTTTCCGGTCAGTCAACGACTTGCCCTGAATCTTAACAGCCTCTACTTCCAACCCACACCAAAGACGGTTACACACTCATTAGACATTATCAATACGTAAAAACTAAAAAAACACACCAATTATAGTTCCATTAACACATAATACAGCTTATTCAATAAAACCGGAATGTGTACCTGAATTTTTGGTCGATTTACAAACAATACGAGAGGGGGTTGCGCGAAAACAAAGGGGAGAGGTGGGTCTGATGAAGGGAAGTGAACGGAAGCAAAGTTTGGGGACAGGAGTGGATTGACAGGGTAAAACTGCGAAATGAAAGGTTGGTTTGTATAGAGAACCAGTGTGAATTCTTCTGGGCACAGGGAGCTGCTCCAGCTGAAACACAGGCTGCAGCTTCAGTGTCATCGTCACTCCAGATTTTCTTTGCCCAATAGGAAAATATAGTTTATTGTCCGGCTTTTACTTATACATAAGGATTACATTGGATAAACCAAGTAGCTTGGATCAAGTGGTAAATAACTTGAGAATGTATAGGAATGTCACTGGTTCGATTCTTCTCTGAGGCGCCGTCATGTTAAAAGAGCTCTTAGCTGCGAGTCTTACCCCGAGTAGAAAGTCAGGATCTGCAGACGCACCTGCATCGAACTTCGGATTAGTCGGACTTGTGAGTTCCAGATACCAAGTTCGGAAGTCGGTGCGCGATGGATGGCTTTTAAGAATATCTGTCTGCTTTGCTTCCGTGTGCGACTCGTTACTTTATCTCTTCCACAAGCTGTCGATGCGCGTTTAACTGTTCTCGGGATCACGTGGTGAGTTATCGATCTTGGAAGGCTCGTTACAGGTTCTAGCTCTGTAGCTGGGTTTACTATTGATTTGTTACCGGTAGCGTTTGTTCAAGAAGCTTACTTGCCTTAGTTCCCAAGAGAAATGGTTGGAACATGTGTGCGAGAAACAATACCCAAAATCTCATATAGCTCCATCATTTTCTCGGATGAGTAATGATACGGGTACAACCTGTCAGACACAACCTTCATATGCATCATTAATTATGGTAGGTCCACATAGTGATCAATATGCAATAATACAACATTTTCTGGTTGTCTTTATGTCCTCGTGTACAACTGTAGTTTTCTCCCCTGTCAAGACCTTCAAGGTGATGTGCACCGTAGAGATCACATATTAAAGAGGTTGGTCTACTAATTATAACATTACATGATGAGCGCTATTTAAAGACGACCAGAGTATAATTTAAAGTCTGACGGGTTGGGTAAGTTTCAAACAGGGGAGATGAAAGTAAAAATTACATATTATGAAAGATATAAGAGCACTTGCATCATATGCTCTAAATTAATATTCTATTATACAGTTTTAAATACATATTTTTTTAATTTACAGAATCTATATCTAAGATGAAATGCATCAAATTCTCTATTTTACGTAATGTGTTAGATATGAAGGAAATAAATACGGTAGATGTAAAGGAAATTTTACAAAATCTGTAGTTTACAGTAAAATGTAGAGTATCTACTGCAGTGCCATTTTTACTAAATCTGAATGTTGAAATCTTTAAAATGCCGTTTTTATAAGATTTACAGTATCTACTGCAGGTGCTCTAATGTTTGATTACATTACATTACATTTTTTTCTTTTTTGATTTCATTAGATAGCTTTGAAACAAACCTTTTTTATTTTATTTTATTTTCTAATTATGCATTACACGTGGTTTGGGAAACAAGTTATATACTTACCCTCTTCATTCCTAGGCAAACAAAAATCCTTGTCAGCTAGTCTGTTATGTGTCAGAGTTTCTCTCTTCACTTCACGTTTGAGTGCTGAGTGCCCCTGAGGTCATTAAAGAGCAGAAATCATCTAATCTCTTTGCTCTTTTTTGTTTTCTTCCTTGCGCGTCTCTCTCAACTGCTTCTCTCCGGAGTCGCCATTGAAGACCTTGAGCAGCTTTCTCTAGTAATTTCATATTCAATTTCTGTTTAATCGTTTCAAATCAAATCGTTGAAGTTAGATTATATTTTAATTTCCTTATCAAAATGTGTTTTGTCGTCAATCGTTTCAAAATGTGATGTGTATTTGAATTTGTCTGGAAATTGTCGTAACAGGTAAGAAAGTGGCTATAAAACATCTGGTGGTTGAGCCTGAGATAACACTGGAGGATCTAATTATGGTTCATCAATAAAAAAAAATGAAAGATTCATATTGGAAAAAGAATATGTAGCGAGTCTTCAACTTACAGATTATCAAGTGGAAGGATTAAAATGGCTTTGGACACTCCATTGTTCCGAAAAACAAGTTGGAGGTGTTTTAGCGGATGATATGAGCATGGGAAAGACGAGACATGTAATTAACTTTTTGAGGTTGAGAGTTTGATTTTTTTTTTAAATATAGTTTGTATTAAATTTGGTTGTGTAACAGTTTTGCTGTTTCATTGCTGGGCTGAGATCTTCAAAATTGGTGGAAAGAATTTTGGTTGTGGTTCCTCTCACCTTAGTCGAAACTTGGAGGGAGGAATTCAAAAGATTAAAAATTAAACCTATGGGGTAAGTTGTTAATTTATTTAATTTTTTTTGTTTGACATGAAATTGTAAGAAAATGTTTACAGAAAAAATGTGCTTGGGGAATATTTTTTTAGAGGTAAATTATTGACCTCTTATCTTATTATTCATTTTTGTAGGTTTTTATTATTTGATTTGTATTAGTTTATATATATATATATATATATATATATATATATATATATATATATACTAGCGGACCGGACCATGCTTTGCATGGTGCGTGCCCTCGAGTTGTTGTTTTTTGTTACGAATGTATTGAGCTGCATCTAGTTAATTTTATTTTCCTACTGTATGGACCTTGTTGGTTTGATTGTGATGTCATTCTTAGAAAGAGGAAATTTTTTTTTTTTGGTTGCTACTTCAAAACATAATGTTGGTTAAATTTTTTTACATAGCAAAATAATTAAATTTGAGTTTTAGCAAAATGTTTGATTACATCTTTAGGCGTAACCTTGATCACTTGTTTTCTCCTTGATCACAAAATGATTTCAGTAGGAAAACTTGAGTCGACATTAAGTGACTTGCATTTAGTCGGAACTGTCTTGGTGTCTTTCACTTTCATCTTTTTCAATGGTGATTGGTGTCCCATCTGTTGATGAGGACGTGTTCTGGGTTCCAATTTCTGAATTTAACACACCACCTTTCTCTGCCTTTGCTTTGGGATGTTCTTCTGCATTTTGGGCAGCCAAAGGTTTGAGTTGAGAACCTATGAGACAAAAATTGCGTTTAGAATTGGTTTTAATGTTTTAATGTGTTGTTCACTATCCCAGGCTGTGTATTTGTTGTTTGTGTGCACATGTTGTTTCTATTACCTGTTGCTTCAGCATGTTCTGTTGGTTTTGTATCATGTGATGTGCTCCCAGTGTTTGGTGCCGCAGGGAATTGAAGTGTATCTATTTGGATTGTGTATTTAGTAGCATTTTCGGATGTATCCTTGCGCAGCCCGCAATTGGACATGGAATTGAAGGTCCTCGTAATGCCCTGTTGGTCCGCTTGATGAGTGCGTGCATTTCTGCGTGAAATAATATTTTTTTAGATACCTGGCATATTTTGTTTATCTTATCTAATTTGGAGAAATGTAGTGTGTACCTCTGTGTTAAGTTCTGCTAGTTCCTTTGTTGTTTTCCCCAGCAGTTCTTCGGCGACTTTGTCAAACATTGTGACTCTAATGGAACTGATCTCGATTCGATTATAGTCGCATTTAGTTTGCACCTGTGGATAAAAGTAAGAATGCATCACAAATAAATACACTATCTTGGTACACTATAAAACAGAACCGCATAGGAAATAAATTGAAAAACAAACAAACAGAACGCCAAAAAAATAGATGAATTGAATTACAGGCATACAAAACGCAAAGAATAGAACCTCAAAAAACACAGCTATGCAAAAGCTTAAAAATATCAACAAATTCGGTACACAGTAAAACCGAGAAATATTAGGAGAAAAGAGAAGCTGATTGCCTAAGGAGTCACTCTAATTGATTAAAACCAACATGCAAATGAGAGAGAGGTAATTAGAGGCAAAGAACAAAACAACAAACACACATCAAACATGACAACGATGCAATGGGCAAAATTCCTGTGAGAATCACGAAAAATAACTACAATTGAAGCAAGTACGTGGACAACTGAATGAAAGCTCGAGCAATAATTTGTGTTACCTTATTTCTGCAATTCGGTTTCCGCAGCAGTTGAAGCAGTAATACGTTTCACCAGGGTCAGCTGTGATCAAGTACATGCATTTAGGGCAGGCACTGTATGTAAGTTGTTGGTGTGTCCTATCAACTGTCAAGCATATCTTCACCCATGGATTCTGTTTTTATTTTGTGAGTAAGGGTGTCAGGTGACATTGTTATATTTACTAAACTTATATTCAATGTACATCTTGTTTGAAATACTTAAAGAATTGAATAGCTATTTTACCTTTCCATTGGGATTTATCTCGGTAAGGCGGAGAATCTTTTCATTTGGGGAGTAAGCTAGCAAGCTTTTAAACGTTTCACGAGTTGGAGTCCTTTCCGTATTGTTGATCACAATCATGTGGTCACTAACCCTGCATTTTAATTTGATAAGCTTCAGTTCCACATAAAATTTGTTTGTTTTATATCTTGCTTTTGGCTAAATAGGAGCTGTATTAACGTAAGGATTGTAATTTAGGTTCCAAAAGTATATAAAGAAGAATGTTTACATACCATTTTTTGAACTCACATGCCTGGGCAACATCAGGGTTAATTGCTATCATAGTTGCTGGAGTCGTTGCTAAATCGAGACCTGTTTTTTTGGATAAGCAACAGCTTAAGTGAACTCATGATAAGTTATTTATGTGGCTGGAAAACATGCAGCAGTTCTGTATGAATACCTGTGAACGTGGACGCTATCAAACCTCTAGCCAGCATAATAGGGTGCTCATCTTTCATTTCTAACAGCTGTGTTCCTTGACGGTTGACGAAGTTTTCCCAGAGTGTAAGAGTGATTGGACGTAACCTGCATTTCATATGTGTTAGAATTTAAAAAATAACTTGCATACAGAGAAAATATCAAACTGTCTTTGTTTCTTACTCTTGTTGCATTATGGTGCATTCTTGGAGCAGTAAAGTCCTTCCATATTTTGTTTTTTCCCTAGGCGGTTTTACATCCAGGAGTACGGCAAACAAATCTGCATATAGAGTAAATATTTTTAGCTGTTATTTTTGCTGCAAAAAATAAAATGAATGAATTTTTGATATGAGTTTGAGTTATCTTTACCAACTCTCTTGTCTGTTCCTATGGTGTTAATCATTTCTGTGCAGCTCATGTAAGGGATCTTGGGGTAAAGGATCCTTTCCTCTTCGATGGTCACTTGTTTTATGAATGTTGGTCTACCTATGTTCCTTTGCATTGTCATTCCTGGACAATTTTAAGGAATCATCTTTCATGGGACTTACACCGCTCCCGCCATGTAGTATGTGTTGAACAATGAGAGGGTATCCTTATACACATCTATGAAACCATCCCACAAGACACCTTGCACTTTGTTCCCCTGCAAAGACGAAGGAAAAAGCCTTGTAATAAAATCATGTTGTTAAAGAATCTATTTGCGTTATATTTTTAGTCAAGCCAAACGTTAAATGAAAGTGGTGTTGTATTGCAAATGTGGGCCTGTAGTATTGGGAATTAAATACAGCTATCAGTTCTGTAAGATAAATGCTGGAGGACATGTTGTTTAATATAAATTTAATGTGGACCAAAAACCAAAAACAGCCTGTAGATTTCTTCTGTGAATTTAATGAGATTAAATAGGTTGACTCATGTTGGAAGCCACAATGTCAAGGGCACATTACCAAATGAGATCAATAGGATTAAATGCAATAACCTAACTAATATTGGGAGGTGGAAAATTTATGGTTGCAAAGATTAAATATACTGGTGAGGACCGTAAATATTAAATAAACAATGTATATCTCCATCCCAAAACAGGGAAAACTCTATAAAAAGGGTGAATAGCAAACCATATTGTTAATACCATAGGCAAAATAGTATATAACCAGGTTACAACTACAGCAGCGGCACATCTTCAAATAAATAATGGATTTCCAGGCTGCGTATCCGACACTGCTGTATGAGGTCGCAGAGAACGAGTATGAAGCATATGCGCCTGCTATCCCAGCCAAGGATGATGATTCTTCAATAAGGCATGAAGAAGTCGCAAAGGTTGGTTCCTACCCAGATCATGCAGTGAAAAGTATTGCAAACCAAAGGGACCGAATTGAAAAGAGCTTGCACAAGTCAAGGGAAGAACTTAAGAAGCAAAGAATCTATGGTAAGGAGCAAGAGAGGCTTGCAGAGATGTGGAAGGAGAAATACGTGTTAGCAGATGAACATCGAGTAAAACCCAAAGACCCAAAGATGGGAAGTGAAGGAAATGGAGACGCAGAGAAAGTACTGATTCAAATGGACAACCTCGAGGAATGGGGCTATGGATTAGACCGTAAAGGCAACAGAAAGTGTCTTGCCTAATTAGAGATCAAATCGAAAGTAGAAGTATTCAATTAATGTAAAATCGATTGTCTAATGTAATGATAGGGTAATCTATAGCAACACGAGAGTTAGAAAAGGCATAGAGCCTAACACTACCTCTGGTTTGCCTAATAAAAATCTAATTTGGCGTAAATTTCTGCAGGTAAAAAAAACAACAATGCATCGCGTATCATTGTTTGTATATGTGAGCACAATGAAAATTAGTAATACAGTGTCTTAAAGCACCAGAACAGCATAATAACACGCATATGTTAAACTCCAAATTGTTCCGTGAAATAAATCTGAACTACAACTTTAACTGTATGGTATAGAGGTAAACACATGTTCTGCCAAGTAAAATAAATATCTCATTTGGCGTAAAGCTCCGGAGAAAACAGAACCACATCGGACCACATATCATTGTTCTTACATGCAGGCATAATCAGACCAAACATCAAATTGCCGTAAAGCACCAGAAACGCATAAAAACCTGGCTATGTTAAACTACATTTTGTTCTGTGTAATAAATATTTATCGTGTTAACGCATATTAATATTTGAAGTTATTCCTAAGGTGGCAAAGAGCTGGATCGAAATGTAGTGACCTTTGTTCTACACAGACTATCGACTGTAAAATTAGATTACTGTATGCCTAATGAAATGTGGAAAGGGCAAGGAGTACTGGAATCTGTTGTTATAGGTGTACCTCTTTGTCTGCAAGAACCATTTTTTGTAGACGCTTGCCTGGTTTTGGGTTCATGATGTTCCCTTTTTCCAGCACAAGGACTTTGCATTTCCAAACCGTGTCTCGCGCGCGGATATCTGGAATGAGAAGTTCTGGGGCCATTTCCTGTAGGCTGACATCAGTATGAGTGTATTGGTTCATTGAAAATATATTTAAATGTTTATGAGAACAACAATATTAAACGAACGTGGAAAAATGAGACAAATGTGTATTTGTTTCCTATAAAGGAGTACGAAAAATAACATAAAACGTGTCATACCGTTATCTTGTGATTATTTCAGGGAAGACAATGTTAATTGTTTTGTTTGTATTTGATGCCTCATCCATGTCCGGCGGGACTATAAGCACCTTTACAGAGCTTGATTTTTTAGCTCTCGACAAGGCGACATAAAGCTGTCCATGCGAGAAAACCGGGTCTCTAAGGTAAATACCAACACGATCAAGTGTCTGTCCTTGAGCTTTGTTGATTGTCATTGAAAAGCATAGTCTAACAGGAAATTGGTACCTCTTGAACGGGATTCCAGATTTCCGCTCTTCGTTTGAGGCTTCGAGAGGTATCCTGTGTAAAATGGTCTCTTCCCCGGAGTTTGGTCCACTGGCTATCCTAGCGACAATCGTATAAGACCTTAATTCTTTACAAACTAATCTGGTTCCATTGCATAATCCAAATTGTAGGTTCATGTTTCTCAATAGTATAAGGGGGCTATTCAGCTTTAATTCAAGTCTATGCGGTGGCAGACTACTTGGGTTAAGCGTGTTCAAAAATCTTGATAGTCCCCTTGCTGTTGTTGGTCTATAGCAACATCAGTACTATAGTACGTAGTAAGTTCTCCAGGTAGTTTCCGTAGCATGTTTGAATTGATATCATCTACACACTTGTTTGTCGGCGCGAGTAACCCTCTGCCTACAATCAGCGCAGGATCGTCTTTAAAAATCGATATGTCCGGGTACACAAACTGGATAAGACTCTGAAGTGAATCCTCAATGCTCAGATATCACGGAATAACCATATTTGGGGCGCTTCACATAACCATCTTCGCCCTCCTCGGTGTGTTCCATTACCTATTTGTAGTAGATATTCAGTGAAATCAGGGTCATGTAGAGCACGCATGTTTTCAGTAAGTTCTATTCTTCGGAATGAATTCCATAGAGGGGAACTAATCAGGCAAGAGTCAATTTGTTGATGCCTTGTGGAGTTTGTCACAACAGCAATATCTCGCCGGAAATCGCCAACGAATACCACAACCTTATTTCCAAAAGGCTTGTCAACATCGCTTATGTCTTTGAGCATTTCGAGAGAATGCCTCGATGCACTTTCGGTGCGCCATTGGGGCCTCATCCCATATGATCACTTTGCCTCACGCAAAGAACCTTGCCAATGTCGATTGCTTACTTACATTCGCTATCTCGATTCTCATCGGTATGGAGTGGAAGTTTGAATCGTGAGTGCGCAGCTTCTTCCCAGGAAGAATGGAAGTCGCTATTCGAATAGCAAAGTGGCAATCGCCACATGGTTGAGTACTACAAGGGATGCAAGAATGGTTCTGTATAAGAAAGTTTTTCCTGTTCCACCAGGCCCGTCAACGAAAAAAACAGCTGGTTCGTTTGACAGAGCTTTCTCCATGATTGCATCGTAGGCCTGACGCTGTTGGTTGTTTAGATTAGTAACATTTTCAAGGTCAGCCTCAGGTATTTGTATCTTCCTCTCATGCTCTAACTCCTTCGATGCATCGATGTTCCGATACACCATGTCAGCTTCTGGTCCCAAATCATACTGGCAAAGTTTTTTGCCCATATCGTCTAGGAGGTAGAGTATGTCAGAGAGTGCTCTTTTACGAGCACTGGATTCACCTATGCAACCTACGCCTTGGATCCTCATATAGTCTTCGCACATATACTTAGAGTACTTATGCCATATGTCTTTTGGTTGAGCTGGTGTACAATGAACTAATATAGAAGCAAAAAGACTACGCAACTGTCTTGGCATTTGGTAGGAGACCGCCTCATCCAAACATCGGTACAAATCTAAGTCCGTTGCAAGTAAACCGCGTTGAAGTGCAGCCTCTCGGAAGGTCGGATACACACGACCTTCAAATGTGAGTAGGTCGTCAAAGGATTGTGGACCGTGAATGTGGTTCAGCAATAAACGCAGATAGTATCTTTCTCCTTCCGATGGTGGCACTGTGTTGATACGGCCAACAACTTTCCCTCTTTTTCTTTCATTCCAGAATCTCTTTCCGCTATCCCACACGAAAAATTTTGGGAAGTCTTTATATAGGCAGCCCAAGGATTGAGCTTTCATATTATGTTTATTCATGTGGAAAAACTGAGTCAGCATTGTCTTCGAAAGGAAGCTATTAGAAACAACATCTGAAAGGTCTGCATCAACAGAGAATGACACACTATAGTTGTTCGGCAAGTGGATCTGTAGACCTATCACAGAGGGATGTATTTCAAACAGCGGGAAAGAAAAAAGGCGCCACGCAGCCTCCGGTGGAGATACCCACCTTCCCTTTTGATATTCATGGATCTCATCCTCTGTAGACGAAGTAGAAACCTGGAACGCTATCCTGTCTGGCCCCTTGTAGATATACTTGTATAAGTATTTCACCAGCTTGATTGTCGAGCATACCTCTACATTTATGTGACAGTTGTATCTTTTCAGGAGATATGGGTTGTAGGGAACAATCCATCCATTATCGTAGGGTGACCTCTAACAATAGCCGACAACCCCGAATCTCGCCGTCGATACAAAGCGGTAAATCTTGTCTCGCGCCATGTGTTGTGTGATCCGAAAAATTCCTAGGATACCTGCTTTTGCATAAGTTATTTCGCATGCATGGGCATTTCATGTTGAGTGATCCACATGGACCATGGATCATATGTTTGGTAACCAATGCAAACAACTCAGATCCTTTGTCGGGTCTGGAAGCTCGCACTAATGTAGCGATCGTAAGCCTCGGGGTTTCTGAGTTTGGATTCAGGATCAAGTATAATAAGAAGGTGCACATGTGGTAGCCCTCTTTTGAAACTCAATTGCGTACGGAAGCATTGGGGCTACCAAATATCCGATCCGTCAATAGATCCTTTTTCAAAAACTCAAGCTTCGATTTGAATACACGTGAGAGAAGGTCGGCTGTTCGAGGCGACTCTCCAGGCAAACAAATGGCTTGTTATTTCCTCCACGCCTGAGTTACATGTCATAGTTATAAAGAAATCTGGGCGGCCAAATTGTTTGCACAAGAGCCATAGCATCTAGGTATCGCTTTCATATCCCGTGGACCTCCCATAAACGGAAGGGGAGGATAATTTTTTCCTACTATTTGAAGCCGAGGTAACGCCATTATCGATGCTGTCAAGAAGACCTTGCAAATGTTCAGTTCTGATCTCTTTTTGCTGTTTCCTCACATAGTCAAGTCTACAAGATTCAACTTTCACAAACATATCAACAATATACTGCTGTAATAAACGGCCACCATGTAGCAATCCAGATTCGTCCGACTCTCTCATCTGCAGCTTGTAGCAATAATATTGTCTACATGAAACAATATTTCTCTTGCGTTGGCCACGAGCCATCGCCGCAACAACAATATTGCGCTTTGAGATTCTCGCTAGCTCATTCGCAAACGAATCGGAAAAATATTTTTAAAACAAATACGACGACTCCTCGGCAATAACTAATGCCTCTGACTCGCACATTCTCGCGGATCAACTCCGGACCTCGAGTTGTATTTATATATACGTTTCCTCAGGTTGGGCGGTAGCTTTTCAATACCAAAATGCCAACCCATCGTCACCGCTTAGCAAAGAACAATGGGTATTGCAATGCATCGTAGGATGCAAAGTTGTGAGATATTGTAAAAGGAAGTGCATCTTTCGTGATAAATCTGGATGTGACATTGAGGATAGGTATCCATCTCATCCTCTAGTGATAGTATAGCCGCAACGTCATTACTTGTAGGCTCATTGTATACCCTTTGATCAAGCTTAGGGAGTTTACTGAAGCAAATCTTGTGTTGGGATAAATCTTCAAAATCCTTCAATTGCTTTAGAAACACAACATAAGGATTGGCTCGTAAAATGTCCAACAAATTTTTCGAGTATCAGGCGGTCTAAACGTGAGGAAAGTGTCATGCGTTGGTCTAGCTCAGCCTCACCATCGTACAGGTACAACTGTAAGTTCTTAGGAGGAGCCTCAGAAGATTGCAAGGGCGGCAGCTTATGATACACCTTGCCTTGAACACTAAAAGTATATATACCTTGGCGATTTTTCATTAACTCGGGATCTGTTTTTGCGCCAAAAGTGGTGAATGCAAGATGGTTATTGTAAAGGCACGTAGCGGCTAAACCGAATTGAATCCTCATCTAGAGACGTGAAGAGCCGTAGAAGTTCTTGCGGCATACGAGCAGGCGCAAGTCTAACCTCTCCCTCAGAATAGCAAAAAGAAGGTGGTTCACGGTGAAAGCGTTTCGCTGTACAATACTCGCAATCTACCGCATCAGGAACTATAGATTGGTATTGTGCCTGCACTGTAGGCCTTAGTCGGGATGCAGGAGGCTGCGGACCACGCTGCTCATTTCTCCTCCGTGGAAACACCGAAGGATCAATCTCAGCACAAGATGATCTGGCTCTAAAGGCTGATCTACTCAAGGTTACTGATTCCATAGATGTAACAGGTTGGCCTGAGTGAGACAACAGAGAAGAAGGCCCAGGGGAACAACCACTGGCGGAAGCGGCACTCTGGTTTACAGCAGCGTCGACAAAATCAGAAGACTTGACTGTTCTATCCCTAAAAGAAGGAACTGGAGTATCCCTAGGCAGGGAACCTGAGGATTGACCTATATAACATTCAGCACCAGAGGAAGACACTATGTCGCCAACACATGACAAGGGTGAACCGTGGTCGGGTTGCCGCCAACCAGAGATGCGACAAAGCGCGCAGAGCGTTTACAAAGATAACGCATACGCCTGCGTCTTAGCAATTCATCCTTTCTTTCAGGAGGCATTCTAGCATAAGCCTCCCTCCTCTTCTCATTCCTCGAAGCCAATCCATCATCATTCATTTCCCCTATAAAATAGCATGTTCAATAAGGGTGCTAGAAACTAACTACGACACAGCGTACATCTAGCAGCAACAGAAAAAGGCACAGGCAAAAACTCCCAGAGAATTTCACTTCCAATGATAAGGAAGGAAGACCAAATGTCGAACATGTATCCTTTGCTACAACTTAAACGTAAAGCCACATAAGGCCTCCTAAGCCTCATTGAATTCCGGACATGAATAAATGCGTAACTCACATCATCTACACTATATAGAGCACAACGAAAGTGGCACTTGTAATATGACTATATACAAAGAATGGCACATAGGGCCCCACACACTGGGTCAAAACTTATATCACAAAGGCCAAAAGGTAACCCAAATGTAATCAGTAGCTAAACATACCTGTAAATTACACACAAAGGCGGAAAAATTTTAAACATAAAGGATGTGAACTTGTGGCTAACATAAAATCTAAAAGCACATATAGATCAAACCACACAAAAGTAATAGACCTGAAATTTTTTTTAAAAAAAAAAGGAAAATACCTGCGTGCAAGAAATCTAGAAACCGGAAGGCGGAGCTGCACACCACAACCAAACAATAACTGCAACAACATCAATCCCGAAAGCACAAGGTTAGGATACAACACAGACAAGGACCACAAATCTAACGACCTCATAGCCACACAGACCACTTTTTAGAACCTTTATACAACAATGCAAGAGAAGCACAGGCACAAATCAACAGGAGAAGCATTTTTCGTAAGCTAAACAACAGCAGGAAGCATCGAAGAACACGTAAAGGAATTTGAATAAATAAACCGCAAATATTTTTACAACCAAAACAACAAGAAGAGCACATACAATAAAAAAACTCACTCTATCTTAACGAATAGCACTTTATGAAGAACAGGCCTATGATTCCAAAAAAACACTATCCTGGTACACTCTAAAACAGAAACGCAAAGGAAATAAATTGAAAGAAAAAAAAATAAAGACCCAAAAAATAGATGAATTGAATTACAGGCAAACAAAACGCAAATAATAGAACCCGAAAGCGGATGATTAAACCCCAACATGCAAATCGAGAGAGAGGTAATTAGAGGCAAAGAACAAAACAACAAACACACAAAAAAATCACACCCATGCCAGATACTAAAAACTAAGCAGCAATGTCAATAAAATCTGGAATTTTCTACAGGCAATGAAGACAGTCCATTTGGAACGCCAAACAAACCCAGCAGAAATGCGGACGCAAGAAATCAAGGTATGGGCAAAATTCCCGTGACAATCGTGAGAAACAACTACAATGAGAAACAACTACAATCGAAGGAAGTACCTGGAGAATCCAACGAAAGCTCGACCAAGAAAATTCAGCAGAAGCAGCACAGTAAGTATGCAAAAGGTCTCCCATGGATACAATTAGAAGATTTATATAGTGAACAGAAAAGAAGGCGGTGGTGCGTTTGAGATCGACTGAGTGGTATTGAAATGAAATCATTGGCAGGAGGCGACGGTGGGAAAAAAAAAAAAAAAAGAAACCGACAATATTTACCGCAAGAAAAGACACGAGCATAAAGAATTGCCAAAGAAATAAACGACCAAAACGCATTAATTGTCCGTATTTAATAGAGTGCATACCAAGTATAAGATATATATATATATATATATATATATATATATATATATATATATATATATATATATATAGGGGAAGGAGCCAAAATTCCATTTTTTAATACAAAATTAAGAAACATGACACACTCCTTATTTTAGACGGACAAAAAAAATTCAGACGGACAAAAATACCCTTATATCAATTCGCATCGCTGCTTCTGTTCTTCTCTTTTTTTAATTTCTCCGTTGTCGGCTTCTTTATCTCTGTTTCTTTCAAACAATCGTAATTTTTTATTTAGAACTCCGATCATTAAAAAAATTTCACCAAAAATTCATACTTTTTTTGCTCTTTATTTTGAGATCTTATACAATACCATTCCGACGTAAATTTTGAAAGACGAAAAAATATTTGCATTAATCGAAGTGTTTTTCTTATAAACGACCGTAACTTTTGATTTAGAACACCGATCATCAAAATTCTTTCATCAAATTTCATATTTTTTTCTCTTCATATGATACCCTTTCAATGTAGTTTTTGAAAGCCAAATTGAATCGCAAATACGTTACACTAACACAAGATGTCGATCACACTAATGAAGATCACGAGATCGGTATCACGAGAATGATGATCGTGATCGGTATCGATAATAGTATCGATCACAAGATCGATCACATTCAAACACAAGAACGCACCAACAGTATCACAGTGCGTGAGCTTGCTAATGGTTGATTCTTATGACATAAACAACTGATATAACAAAGTGGATATATAATCATGTCATGTCCAAGAATAAAAAAGAACAAGTAATTAAGACTGATTAATCACTTTGATACAAAAGGAGTCTACTTATAATCGTAGCTCCAAAGTTTATAGATAAGTCTAACATAATTTAAACTAATAGATAAGTATCATCTTTAAATGAATCAACTTTAAACTTCTATTTAAATTTCTAAGATTCCCATAGCCTGATTGCTTGCCATTATCTTATGATGAGCCATCATATATGTCCCCAGCTGTCTCATATTTGCAAAAGTCCATTGAACTTGTCGTCTTTCTTCATAAACTCATACAATGGAGGTGCATTTTCTCCATTTATTTTAATTGCTTCCACATTGAACTGCATTTTGTATTAAAAATGAGAAGATGTGCCTACAATATCAGTATCAATATCACAGTATCAGTATGGTTGAATCATAACAAAAAATCAAAGATAGATTAAGAGTGAGTACTTAGCTTTAGAAGATGATTTCTTGTTCATCTAATAGCATTGAGCTCTTCCCATTTTCTCAGTTCAGCTCGTTCACATCTCCAGCTCGTTTAATCAAATTCAGCTCCATTTCAATTCTAAGAGCTTTACTCCATTAATCATCAGCAATAGCACATCACTCAACCTCAAGAAGTAGAAACTTCATCTTCATGATTAATTCAGCTCCACTCCGGCTACATAAACACCAAGTTCAAATCTTCAAATCGATGCTATAAAAATTCGTCCATTGGAGGATAATGAGACTAAAAATCCAAAGACATCACTCCGGCGTAGCTCATTTAAGCTCAATTGGGAACCTTAAAAACCCAATCATTCAGCCCCAAAATTTCATCAAACGTGCAGCTTCATATTCGTATGAATGGAAGCTCCGTGCTTCATAAATAGGATATCTTAGAACCATTCTTGCCTCATATTTAGTTTATATACTTAAATGTGTAATCTCCCAGAACCATTCCTGCCTCTAACACCAATATCAAACTCAAAACATTGAATCTTTAAGTCACAAACATATTTACTTAGATCACATCAACACATTTTGAAATAATGTTTTTTTGACATTCTAGCCGTTTCATTTGTTTCATAGTTTCTGTTAAAAACTATGATTATAGTAGCTCATTTGCATTTGTTCAAACTACACGTTTTTGTAAAAAGTTCATCTGTTCTAAATCTTATTTTCCTCATATTTTTTCACATAGCTGAACTGCTTAACATTTGTTAGTGCAATTACAACATTTTCAGGGATGTTTTTGCTTTGTCTTGATTCTGCCGAAAATACGTGCATACTTTTTTAAGCAAATAACACATGTTTCCAAATGGTGTTCCTTGGATTCATTATCGAGGCAATTACAAAGATCTTCACATAAATATCATATGTCTAGGAAAAGATGCAGCTTTGGGTTAGTAGATTTGACTGAAGAATACCTGCAAGTTGCATTATCCATTTTCTGTCTTTGTTCAAATGTGCACATGAAAGGGGACTCTGTTTCTTTAAAAATTGCTGAATCCAAAGAGGATTGTGATTACCTAGTGGGAGACCATCAAAGGGATTCTCAATTGCCTGAATGATTGCTTCACCAAGAGGTTGCTCCCAGTTGTACAAGCAGCTGTATCGAAATGCCGATAGTGATTGCCTGATCCACAAACGGATTTGCTTCCGTCCCATCTGAGTACGAGCAATTGATTCATTTCCTTAAAATCAACTAAATCACAAGATCCATTAGTTAAACAAGAGATCAAAACCGATTCAGAAACAAAGAATAAGAGGAAAATAATTACGTAAGCGACCTCGATTAGGTTCCGAAATGTTGTTAGGCGATGAAGTAGAAGAAGAGGTAATTTAAGATAAAGGTAAAATGGTCTATGGCAAACAAATTTGTCTTTATTGCAACTAAAAAAATGAGTGTGGATTAAAACTTAATTAGATTTAACTGGATTATTATATATATAATATATATATATATATATATATATAAACTAATACAAATCAAATAATAAAAACCTATAAAAATGAATAATAAGCTAAGAGGTCAATAGTTTACCTCTAAAAAAAAATATTCCGTAAGCACCTTTTTTTTACTGTAATTTATTTTATAATTTACAAACAAAAAACGAATTAAATAAATTAACAACTTACTCCATAGGTTAATTTTTAATCTTTTAAATTCCTCCTCCAAGTTTCAACTAAGGTGAGAGGAACCACAACCAAAATTCTTTCCACCAATTTTGAAGATGTCAACCCAGCAATGAAACAGCAAATCTGTTACACAACCAAATTTAATACAAACTATATTTAAAAAAAAATCAAACTCTCAACCTCAAAAAGTTAATTACATGTCTCGTCTCTCCCATTCTCATATCATCCGCTAAAACACCTCCAATTTATTTTTCGGAACTATGGAGTGTCCAAAGCCATTTTAATCCTTCCACTCGATAATCTGTAAGTTGAAGACTCGCTACATATTCTTTTTCCAATATAAATCTTTCATTCTTTGGTGGGTCAACCATAATTAGATGGTTATCTCAGGCTCAACCACCGGATGTTTTATGGCCAGTTTCTTACTTATTACGACAATTTCAAGATAAATTCAAATACACATCACATTTTGAAACGATTGACGACAAAACACATTTTGATAAGAAAATTAAAATATAATCTGACTTCAAGGATTTGATTTGAAACGATTAAACAGAAATTGAATATGAAATTACCAGAAAAAGCTGCTCAAGGTCTTCAATGGCGACTCCGGAGAGAAGCAGTTGAGAAAGACGCGCAAGGAAGAAAACAAAAAAGAGCAAAGAGATTAGATGATTTCTGCTCTTTAATGACCTCGGGGGCACTCAGCACTCAAACGTGAAGTGAAGAGAGAAACTCTGACACATAACAGAATAGCTGACAAGGATTATTTTTGTTTGCCTGGGAATGAAGAGGGTAAGTGTATAATCTCTTCACTTCACGTTTGAGTGCTGAGTGCCCCCGAGGTCATTAAAGAGCAGAAATCATCTAATCTCTTTGCTCTTTTTTGTTTTCTTCCTTACGCCTCTCTCAACTGCTTCCCTCCGGAGTCGCCATTGAAGACCTTGAGCAGCTTTCTCTGGTAATTTCACATTCAATTTCTGTTTAAGTGTAAATCAAATCGTTGAAGTTAGATTATATTTTAATTTCCTTATCAAAATGTGTTTTGTCGTCAATCGTTTCAAAAGGTGATGTGTATTTGAATTTGTCTGGAAATTGTCGTAACAGGTAAGAAAGTGGCTATAAAACATCCGGTGGTTGAGCCTGAGATAACACTGGAGGATCTAATTATGGTTCATCCATAAAAGAATGAAAGATTCATATTGGAAAAAGAATATTTTGCAAGTCTTCAACTTACAGATTATCAAGTGGAAGGATTAAAATGGCTTTGGACACTCCATTGTTCCAAAAAAACAAGTTGGAGGTGTTTTAGCGGATGATATGAGCATGGGAAAGACAAGACATGTAATTAACTTTTTGAGGTTGAGAGTTTGATTTCTTTTTTAAATATAGTTTGTATTAAATTTGGTTATGTAACAGATTTGTTGTTTTATTACTGGGTTGACATCTTCAAAATGGAAAGAATTTTGGTTGTGGTTCCTCACACCATAGTTGAAACTTGGAGGAGGAATTCAAAAGATTAAAAATTAAACCTATGGAGTAAGTTGTTAATTTATTTAATTCTTTTTTTGTTTGTCCTGAAATTGTAAAAAAAAAAATTACAGAAAAAATGTGCTTGCGGAATATTTTTTTAGAGGTAAACTATTGACTTCTTAGCTTATTATTCATTTTTGTAGGTTTTTATTATTTGATTTGTATTAGTTTATATATATATATATATGGAATAATCCAGTTTTTACTATAAAACTAAGGGCAAATCAGGTAGCGAGTCCGAACTCCAAGGAGAGAACAAAACACTTTCGTATCAAAGCTAAAGCATCAAGTTTTAAAAGTTATTCTTGAATAAAATTTGAAATCAAACGCAGATATGAAAACACTCAATGATCTAAAACAACTTTTGATTCCTTCAACTATAGTATAGAGATTTAAAAGAAAATACTTCAAAAACACAAAAGACACGGTGAAGTACTTTATGAAAAATCTTATACCGGTTTAAAGCAAGGGACAACATTCACACACTGTTTGAAGTAAGGACCGCAAAAGATAACATATTTACCGAGCTTGAAGGATTTCATATCAAAAGAAGGAAATGACACTTGATCTTGAATAAGGGGCATCAAAATAAACTTTTGATGAATCGGGTTTATGATAACCAATTTCTGAAAAGATTAATGACAAGGGTTGTTTGGTCACAAAAATTGAAATGTGAGAAGTTGTGCACTAGTGAAATAACACAACTAGGCAGACTAAGAAGAGAGTATAAAACTCTTACAACAAATAATGTATTCGAGTTGACACCATGAAAATGTGATTTAAGAGTAAGGTGTATGACGCTACTAAACGCCAAACAGAAGGTTTCCCAGATTGGATAAAGTTTTCTTACTCTGAAAAGATTATGTGGTTGATTGGCACATCAACAAGAACTTGTGCAAAGAGCACTCGATAAGAGAAGAGTTTCAAAGTTGATTCAAAATTGAAAGATAAGTATTGGATCAAAAATGCTAAGGATAAGTATTAAAATTAGAAAAAACACTGAAGATGAGATTCTTTTAAAGAAGAGGCATCTTGTAAAACAATGTGGTCCGTGTAGAACTCTTGTCGGTTTGAACGAAAAGGTAAAGAGCATTTACAGATTGTCAAGTGATTAAACCAAAACAGAAGGTGTCAAGCACCAAACTTAAGAACATCCAAAACAGAAAAAGAGAACGTTTAGACTTAAAACGATTAGTTTGAAACTATAGTTATTGATTAGATTGTCAAAAGAGTTTCAATCCAATCCTGAAAAAGATTTCTTTAACATATATGGTTGGAAAAACAAGATTGAGCACCCAAAAATGTAGAACAACTTGAGGAAAACAAAAGGAAAGGATAAGAGTATTTACTATGAAAATACTCATTGGACTAAAATCAAGTATACAATTAGTCTTGAAGTGATGCAAAAGAAATTACTGAAAATCTTCACGTGGGTACAAATTGGCAAGAACTTGAGAGTGCCAACTTGATAGAAGTTGAGATTAACTGAAGCTACTTAGAAAGCGACTCGGTAAACATCTATCTCTTCTTGAAACAAAAGTTTACAAGTCCATACTAGACAGGCGTGGATAAGCCCAGAAGAGATTATTATAAAAAGATTAGAGATTTGACAAAACACATAGATACACACTTAAAAGAATGCATTATCAAGAAAAGAAAAATTAACCACAACAAAAACATTCTTTGTATAAGGTAGTTAAGAGCAAACACAAGTAAACAAAAAGATTTTGTCGGACTTGATTTATGAAGGAAGTTGAAAATTTAACACAACGATTACAAAATTATAAGGATGCTTGTTTCTCAGATTCAAAAATAGTAGAGCAACGAGAACTTCTTTTAAAAGAAATCAAAAGTAGTATATTTTTAATACAAAACAAGGAAAAAGGCGGTAAGGTATAACTGGGGTGCAAGTTGTTCAAAAGGGAACTTGGTTGGTGAAGGAAAAAAAAACACGAATGTATGTGGTGCGATGGAAGGTAACTGCTTGTTTACTGACGATCGAAAAGCGTTAACACGACAACCCACACAAACTCCCTACTAGACTTCTAGGACTAGGAAGAACTTAAATTTTAAAAAACAACTCCTCAACACTATTCTTCTGAACATAACAAAAACCTATACCACAACCCTACAACCATAAGCTGGGTGTTACCAATTTCAGATTATGCAGATGAGCAATTGAAATTACTTCGTGCAATGTGATTGAAAATTAAAGACATGTGTAACTCAAATGAAAATGATTTTGAGAATGAAGAAGGATGAGAATTATAGATTTTGGAGTTTTCCAAATGATAACGAAAAAACCGGAATGTCTTTGAACATGAAGGAACTAGTCAAATACAACTATTTTTGTTCGAAAGAAAAGTTCATAAAAATCTTTTTCCAAGTTGGCAAACACCAACATCAGTTTCAAATTGTTTTCAAAGCTAGAATGAATTGTACTTGGGTCAAAAGAGAGAATGTAGATCATAGTGTTGGTCATAACATATTCAAGGATAAAATCGTTTGAATATGTATGATTTATTAAAACGGATTAAGGAAAGATGATCAACACTATTCCTTAGTCAAACATAAATTCCACATGTTGTTTTGAAATTCAAGATTGTAACCTTTTTTTTTTGGAAAAGTTATGTAGATGTAAAAAGACCATTAGAAAGGAAAAAAAAACCTTTCTTGATGGGTAGAACTTCCAAACTTTATGAGGTAAGGAAAACAGCTGCACACCGAAAACGAACATGCAAATTAAACCATGTGACCGTGATGCTTAGAGCAAAGTTACAAAAGATGAGGGATCTGCATGCTAGAGGCAATGAAGCATCTAACAATGAACATTTTGAAATAAGAGGTTGCATTATGAATGAAAAATCTTGAAGGGCTCATGTGAAAAGAATATTAATAAAGGAATATAAAAGTTAGAATGAATGTTAATAAGCCGGAATCCTTGAAAAACGATGCATCAAATAAAAGTAAACATGGATGAAAAGAAGGATCCGTAAAGTTCAAATAAAGCTGAGAGGTTTCATTAAAGGTATTATAATGAAGTCCAACTTGAAGGTTCACCGCCTTAAGACGTGGGCTTGAAACTCCTACCTTAAGAAGGTTCACACTTAGCTTAAGGTCACACTACCCAAGCTGTGGGATTCTAATCTTAGGAGTTCTAACACATAAAAGATCTAACTTCGGAGGTTAACACATGAAAAGTCTAACCTCAAACTCTACAACTTGAAGGTCTAAACTTGAAAAGATTACATCTTAAGACATCTAAACTTATGCAGCGGTGTTACTTCATTCTCTGATACCAACTATGAGCGACCCTGATCCGGATACCAAGTCCTTCACCGGAAAAGGACGCCCGGCACATATATAATTAAAATAAATCAATTGTATACGCAAGCCCGAAATCATCTACACCAGAGAACAAGCGGAAAATGAAAACATAGACTCGAGAAACTTGAATGGTTACTTCCACGATCGACAAGTAACACAGGCTGCCGCTAAAACAAGATCCCAAGACATAAGACACAAGATTGAATATCCATTCAATTACAACAATCTCCATATTACAAAGCGAAGGTACAACTATCTCATAACTATTACAAAAGGGAAGAGAAGATTCTATACCATCGCTACAACAACAAAAAGAAATATAGACTTCAACTGCTGCAACTTCGGGAATCACTCTTAGGCGATCTCGAACTCAACCTACAACAAAACCACATTCTCGGGGTGGGGAAAACAACATACTAAAGGGTAGAAGCACCGAATCTACACCTACTATAACACAAAGATTAACAATAACAACAATACTAATAATATCACAGGGCAAGTCAAACAATCATTGTTACACGTATGTTTCACTTGCTCACTACACTCTAGTAGTACTCTCACTAGTTGACTCAACCACATAAGACATTTGTTACATGTTAATCCAAGGACACATCGCATGGTGAAGACTGTACCACGACACATTCAGCACCTCATATGGCACGAGTATCTAAAACGTGTGGAATATTACACGAGTCCGGCACAAGTATCTAAAAAGTGCGGAGGTGTAATAGTTCCATGCTGCGTTACAAAAACGTGCCTCACCAAGAACTAACATGTTTTAGCTTTAGACTAATCACGTACGTATTTAAGCGATTAATCTAACCACTTAGATTCATTACACATAAAAGGCTTCTTAGGGACCACTAGGTCTTAGACAAACTCTACATTACACTACTTAGCACATTGCACAGAAATATTGGAATCTAATCCAATACCCACGAGGCTAAGGAATAAGGCTTCCGGTGATCCCGAGTTTCTCCCCGCAGAAGATCTCCACAAGGTGCTGAACCGAATACACCTGAAAGGCTGAAACCGAACCCTTAACTTCGTCATATTACAAGTAAGACATTGAACTCAAGTAAACATCACATAAGGTCAGATGTATAGTGTTCCAATACTCCATGAAACACGATGCGGAGCCAAGGTCACTAGAACACATAAATTTAACTTTACGACAAACCACAAAAAGCTTTAAAAAAATACACATATAACTCAAGATAGCAACGACAAAATACTCTTTTTTTAACATTACGTCTATAAGGTACTACATTGTATCAATTTGAGACATATAGTTACTACAATTTCATTTTATTTTATATTTCTCATTTTCTTTCTATTTTTAAATAATTTCTTTTCTTCATTACTTTCACGTGTACACCTTGTCAGCTTATTAACCTGCGAAAAATTTTATAAGAACTGTTGTATGAAGGTTGTCAAAGTCAAGATACTTTTACCACCTTTCATTTCTAACATCTCACACACGCTAAAAAGTGTATTATGTGAAAGAGAGTTAAAATGAATGGGCTAAAATAAGATGCTTACTCTGCATAACTTCTACAACAGATTGCTGCACCATAAAATCACTCATTAACCTGCTTCATGTATGCAAAATTTGAGATAAAAGCACCCTGTGCCAAATGATGCAAATAATATTTCCATCCCTCTACAGCCGTCCCCTTTTCTTGTTGTTTCTAATTGTCTTTATTTTATTTTATTTTATTTTCTCTTTTGAACCATTACATTTCTCCATTTATTTTGTTTTTTTTTTTTTTGCACAACTAGCACCCAAAACAACACACGATGAAAACTAAAAATTATATCCCATATATTCAAATCAACGCATTGATTAAACAACACGAGGTACATGATTTAAAGCATAAGTAACAAATGAAAGACCCGTTTGAACACCCATTTACCTCAAATCTTTTGAAGAAAAGATGCATTCAAGCTTGAATCTTTAAGAAACACCAAGAACACCACTCGCATCTCCAAACACTTTTAGAACCACAAACAACCCACTTCAAATCCAACACCAAAACAGATTTCTAAGATTACTACAACTTTTAAAGCATAAAAAAGCTAAGAAAAAGCTCAAGAACACAATTTAGATCTAGAAAATGAGTTTTCGAAACTCTTACCCGATCGTAGTAAAATTTGTATCAAAATTAAGCTATCATCAATAGAAGCATTTTGGTGTAGTTGGTTTGTGATTTCGACAGCCGGATTGATCGGAAAGCGAAAGTTTCTTCTTCCCTCTTCTATTTTCTTTTACTCTCCTTTCTTTTCTTTTTCTTCTCTCTCTCATTTGGTGCGGCTGAAAACTTTGGGGGAAATGAAATGAAAGGGTTTTGGGACTAAAGGGGTTTATATGGGGTTGGTATATTTCCCATTTTGCCCTTATTAAAGTTACATTTTAAAATACCGTAAATATCCTTTAACAATTACCTTCACTCTATTTATTTAATAAAACATAACACAATAAAAATTATCGTGATCCACACAAAGTGGTAAAAAGACTTTTATACCTTTACGGAGATACGAAATATCACAATTACTATTGGATAAGTTTTATTGTTACAAATGTATGTTGTACTAGTACTACATTTGGATAAACTAAGAGCATGTCCCAACCCAAAAGAGTGTAACTTTTTCAAGCTCTTTAGGATGAATCTCATATAGCTCCATCACTTTTTTTTGGGATGAGTAATGATACAGACACAACCTATCAGATACAACCTTCATCTACACTCTTGATTATGATATAGAACCTATTGGTCACTATATGGATCCATCATAATCAATGTGCAGATGAAGGTTGTGTCGTCTGTTGTGTCTAACAGGTTGTGCCTGTATCATTACTCTTTTTGGATTTCATCCTCTTTTTGAGCCGAGGGGTTGGACCATTGATTGCAATATGCAATAATACAACATTTTTGGGTTGTCTCTATATCATCATGTATAACTGTAGTTTTCTCCATTGTCGATACCTTTAAGGTAATATGCGCCGTTGAGATCACATATTCAAGAGGTTGGTCTACTAGTTATAACATTATATGATGAGTGCTATCTAAAGACGACCGGACTAACATTTAAAGTCTGGCGGGTTGGGTAAGTTTCAAACGTTCTTGGGAGTGTTAGGTGTAGTGCCCGAAAGACAATTTTTGTAATTGTTTTTGACAGGATTTATAATTCATCTTAATATTTGCATTTATGCTTATATTAATACACTGCTGAAAACCCTAAGTATATCGGTATGTAATCACATAACTCGATGTATGGTATGGCATACACACGAGGATTGAGTTAGTGATGATATGCTTAAAACTAGTTAGTCCGTGGTGAATTTAATCAGAGTATGGGTCTCACGATTAATATACCAATAATGCGCCCAAAACACTTAACGGTGTGACCGTCTTATCCGGACCGTCGGTATAGATAGGTTTTTAGTGGGGCATTTATATATGATGTACAGCATATAGAATTTGGACCGATTTGATTTGAATTCTCGATATAATTCCGTGATCGAGAAATCTTATCGAATCACAAGATGATCATATATGGATTAATCTCAATCTCGATGTGATCACGATCATCGCTTGGTTCAAAGTAGGGTTTGATGTGTTAGTTAAGGATCACTTTAATACATGTGAATCGAACACTTTCGTTGGCTCTATTCTCGGAATGAGTGAGTAGTGCGTGACTTCACGGATATGGAATCCATTCTTCCTGCGGGAAGTAGAGGCGATTCCACTTATTTGTTAATCCTAAAGCGATCGATGGGCCCGGATTCATATTATATTAGTTATGAACTAATTGATCACTAGGGGGTTAATGGTAAATAAGGATAAGATGTTTTGAGAAGAGTTTACGGAAATATCCCGAATCAAAACGAACAGTCTATGGAGGATTTATCCGTATGTAATGATTATATCAATGGACGCTTTTACTCAATGATTAGAGTGTAAGTATATATCTATAATCGATAGAGTTCAGTTTCGGGTTTATGGTGGCGTAATCCCGGAATTAATAGATTGAATAAGAAATGTTCTGTCCGATGAATATTTTTATTTAATTTATTGTAGTAATCTTAGTTATAGTCCATGGTCCCCGATGTGGCTCCTAACATGCATATGTTTCTTGACGTTGGGCCTTAATAATAATTAAGTAGTTGGACTATTTAATTGATGTGCGAATAATTATTTAGTGGACTAAATAATAAAATACATGGAAAAGACATTTTCGTGGACTCGGCCCATAATTGAGTGTGGCGTGTGAAACCCTAATTTTAGGGTTGATAGGCGTGTTTTGTACATGTTGTAATTAGAGAGAAATTAGTTTTCTTGGATAATTACATGTCATGTGATTAATTGTTTATTTGTTAAATAATTAATTAAGGGAAATATATTAGACTGATCCTTAAATATTCTAGATTTATTCTAGGAGTATCTATTATGGAAAATGATTATTATAATTGATTTTGTATTAATTATTAAATCTTTGGAGGACAAGTATTTCTCTCCTATATAAAGAGAGTTCTCCTAAGCCTTTTCTATCAAAACATAATGCACATACATACACACAAAATAAGCTAAGGAATTCGACCAAAGCTTAGGGTTTGAGTTGGGAAAATCTTCGGGATTTTCCGGGTAGCATATCAAGGAGGTCAGGCATCAAGAATCGGCTTCCACCGGTTGTTGCTTGGAGATACACATCGGAAGACTATGGCTTCTCGATTCTCGGATCTCAGCTTATTCTTTGGATCTCGGCTTATCTTTTGATTGGTAAGTAGATCTAACCTTCTTGTAGGTAGATCTTAAATTATGTGCTTTAATGTTATATTGATCGTGATCCTTGTTATTCCGCTGCGTAATCGGACGGATCTAGATCCGTCCTAGCAAATCCAAAGATTGATGCCTTCATATGCGTAATGATTGCCTCAGACAACTATTGTCTCTGGTAGACGTTGTATTACAAAGCACTTACAGTACTTCATGTATCAATGAACACTATCTTCATGATGAACTTGTTTATCAGGATATCAATCACCAAGCCATCGTTGTTTGCTCTCACTTGTATATGATCCTTAGGTCCTAATGCAACGCCCCGTTCCCGGACACCGAGTCCATATCCGTAAAAAGAAACGTTCGGCACATATAATATTAAATAAATCAATATTATATGTAAGCCTCTACTACGTCGTATCGAGTTTAGCATTAACGGAAGCTAAAGGACTCGGGTATTTTTTTTTTGAACAACAAGAATAAAAATGCATCATTCTAAAGATAGAAAGATAGCTTAAACAACAACAACAAGCTTACAATTGTACGAGGTCTAAAAAGAAAAACAACAGAGTTATCTTAGAAGAAACCAAAAGAAAGTACAACATGTCTTTAGAACTAAATACAATAGAGTCTGAACATAGTTTACAATAATAAGAGAATCTAACATAGCAATACAATTTTAATCATATGTCATCCTCGAAGTCTTCATCAAACTCCTGTTCCACCTGTTCATCTTCTCAGTTCCCAAATACACAAAACAAATATGCGTTCGAGGTAAGTACAGAGGTACTTAGTAACATATAGATGTTATTGTATTAAACAAGTATCCAAGTATTAATCACGGTTATTAAGTTATCTTTATGAAGCCGACTCAATCTAGGGTTCATTTCATGGTAATCAACATGTCATGACTAAACGTAGAGTTTTTAAACAACTAGGGCTACAAATTAAACCAAGAAACACCAAACTTGATCCAAACCGCCCTTAGGGCCGAAATCCATACCTTGAAGGAACTTGATGAACTTAGTATCAAAACGATCCTTGTCTCCTCACGATTCCGGTGTTTTACATTGATCTGAAAACCACCAAGTAATCACTCAGAAATTTGAAGGAGTATCCTTGCCTCTCTTTTGCTCTCAAACTTGCAGGAACATATTTCCAAAATTCTTACAACTCTTTTGATTAGTGGGGAGGTTATTACCCAAATAAAACCTCCCACTAGAGAAATTGTAATTGAACCCTTAATTAATCCTTAAATACAATTTAGTCCCAAGTAATATATATATATATATATATATATATATATATATATATATATATATATATATATGAAGAGAGTTTGAGAAAGTAAATTATACTTGAGTAAACTTCAACTTGGTTTATTCATCAAATGGAAGAAGTATAAATAGTTACAATTGAGGTGAGATACTAGCTAGCTTGGGCGGCCACTAGCTATGGGCGGCAAGCATGCTTGTAAAAGTAAAAGTTATGTCTATGACATAAAGTAAACTAGACTAGAGTTTGACATATTAATTGTTTATATGTACCACAATTAATATGTCCTTTTACAAATAAAGTGTACAAATAATGTATACACGGAAATAAATAACTATTACATAATATTTGATATGTAATATTTCCACACCCTCCCTCAAACTGGGTTGTATATGTTTATACAGCCAAGTTTGCTACTCAGTCTGCTGAACATAAGAGGTGGAATGGCCTTGGTGAGAATATCGATTCAGTCTCACGAGGAACATCTTGGAGTTGAATAATCTTGGCATCAATATTCTCCTTCAAGAAGTAATCTGTCAATGTCCACATGTTTGGTTTTATCATGATGGGTGGATCTTCCGCCATGCATAAAGGTGAATTATTGTCACAAAGCAGAGTGATAGGGGTCTTTGAATAAGTCTTTCAAGTTCTGTCAAGACCCTTTTACCCATAGAGCTTCACAAATACCCAAAACTAGTGCCCCTGAGTTCACGAAAGAAAGATCGCTTCAGAGACAGTAGGTTGTTTCTTGCTCCTCCAGGTGACAAGATTGCCCCATACATAAGAACAGTAGCCTGTAGTAGACCTTCTGTCTATGTGACAGCCAGCCCAATCAGCATCAGTGTAAACCTTGATAGATCTCTCAGCAGACTTGGTGAAGTGCAAGCCTTGGCCAGGAGTGGATTTCAAGTACCTCAGTATCCTGTTCACAGCATCCCAATGTTGCTCAGTAGGGCAATGCATGAACTGGCTCACCAGACTGACTCCATATGCAATATCAGGTCTTGTATGGGACAGATAAATGAGTTTCCCTACAAGTCTCTGATATTGATCCTTCCTGACAGCAATGTCACCATGCGGCGAGGTATTACTTGGGGTCTCTTTGGGATCTGAAGAGGTTTGCATCCCAAAGATACCGATTTCCTTGGCCAGGTCAGCACATATTTCCTTTGAGAGATAGAGATACCCTGGTTGTTTCTTGCAATTTCCATACCAAGGAAGTATTTAAGATAGCCCAAATCCTTGACTTGAAAAACCTTTGCCAGTAGAGTCTTCAAATTCTGGATCTCAGTAGAGTCATCACCAGTGAGGATGATATCATCCACATACACAATAAGGATAGATCTTTTCTGGCTAGTGGTCTTGATAAACATGGTGTGGTCTGAGTTGCATTGATGATATCCAGCAGCTTTAACCACAGTTGTGAGTTTCCCAAACCATGCTCTTGGAGATTGCTTTAGGCCATATAGAGATTTCCTCAATTTGCAAACCTTTCCTTGAGTGTTAGGATTGGTAAAACCAGGAGGTACATTCATGTAAACTTCCTCAGTAAGGTCACCATTGAGGAAGGCATTTTTGATATCCAATTGGTGAAGAGGCCAGTCAAGTTGGACAAAGAAGAGATATCGATGATTCGACAAGTGTTCGATTTTTCCTTTGGTGCAAAAGTTTCTTTGTAGTCAATGCCATAAGTTTGAGTGAAACCCTTGCAACTAGTCCGGCCTTATACTTGTCAATTGTACCATCGGCATTGTATTTGATGGTAAATAACCACTGCGGTGGCGACGGTCTTCTTGCCTTTGGGGAGAGCTGTTAGATCCCAAGTATGATTATCCGGAGGGCATTCATTTCGATCTTGTGGTGCGCCTTCCACTTATCATGTTGGAGAGCTCTCTGTATATTCTTAGGAATAGAGTGAGAATCCAAGTCTGTGTAAACATTGGCAAAAGCAGGTGATAAGATCATAAGAGAGATAATTATGAATAGAATGATCTAAGTAGTGCAAGATCTCTTTCCCTTCCTGATAGCAATAGGCATATCATCAATGTCGGCAGTCTTTGAGAGTCTCAGAGGTTCTTTGAGTGTCGTGAGTCTCGGGTCGGCAGGCTCGGGTCGATGAGACTCGGTTCAGGAGGTTCTTTGAGGATCGATGAAAGTCTCTTGAGGTTCGATCTCTTGAGAATCGATGAGTTCTTTGAGGTTAAGAGTTTCTTTGAGAGAAAGGATTTAGGTCAATTTCAATCAGGTTTCCATCAGTGACTGCCTCAGTGGACTTGCTGTAGTAGGGAGTCCTTTCAAAAAAAATTACATCCATAGAATTGTAAAATCTCTTTTCAGAAGGAGAGTAACACTTGTAACATTTCCTGTCCTTTGCATATCCTAGGAAAATGCACTTGTGAGCTTTGGGATCAAGTTTGCTTCTGTGTTGGGCATGGATATAAACAAACACAGTACAACCAAAGATTTTTGGAGGTAATTGGGAAATAAGATGAGGGCAGGAATGTGTGGTCAGAAGGGTTTGGATAGGAGTTTTGAAGCCTAACACTCTACTGGGAAGTCTGTTGATTAAGTATGTGACAGTTAATATAGGTTCACCCCACATATACTTTGGAACATGTGTGGTGAACATGATTGATCTAGCCATCTCTAGTAGGTGCATGCTCTTTCTCTCAGCAACCCCATTTTGTTGAGGTGTTTCCACACAACTACTGATATGGACAATCCCCTTATCCATCAAGAAATTACTGAGGTTAGACTCATAGTATTCAAGTGCATTATCAGTCTTTAAGATCTTGATCTTAGTGTCAAATTGAGTAGAGATCATGTTGTAAAATTCCTGAAAAACTGCTCCAACTTGATTTATCCTTCATTAAAAACGACCATGTGTTTACGGTATGATCATCAATGAAAGTGACAAACCACCTTTTCCTGTTATACTTTTTACTCTTGAAGGTCCCCATACATCACTATGAATTAAAGTGAAAGGTGTGTGGAAGGCAAATAAGGTAGTTTGGTATACACTGATTTGGTAAGTTTGGCAAATTGACAAATATCACATTGAAGATCATTGACATTACATCCTTTAAATAATTCAGAATTACTGGACTTTAAATAACCAAAACTTGGATGTCTAGTCTATAATGCCATAACATGATATTGTCTAAGGTTTGAGTGCAGTGTCGAGAGGCGATTCGATCTTGATCTTGATCTTGGCGAGGTTGACCACATACAATCTCGAAAGCAGGGTTTAGCCTCCCAATCACTTCTCGTGAAGAAGGGTCTGGAAAGTGCGATTCTTATTAAACACAACAGTCCAATTCAAATCTTTTGCAAGTTTCTTGTGAGATATGAGATTGCAGTCTAATTTTGGAACAAATAGGACATCCTTTAGGCATATCTTATTAGTGAGTTTAACATTTCCAAAACCTTTTGCATGAGAGATAGATCCATCGCCAGTCTTAATTTTATGAATTTGATAACATGGCATAAGGTGAGTTATGAGGTTTTTATTTCCAGTCTTTGAGAGGAGGCCCCAGAATCAACAATCCATGTTTCATTACTAATAGAAGAGTAGAATTTACCCGCACTAGCTTTGAGTAGCCGTGTCGATAGAGGATTACCTTCTTTTTGTTGAGTGAGGAAAGCTTTGAAAGCAATAAACCGAGCATTCAACTTGTTATCATTCTCCTCTTCATTGACATGCCTCGCCTACGACTTTCCTGGTAGGCTTGAAGGATTTAGGCATGCCATGTAGCTTCCAAAGTAAGTGTCATTGGTGTGATTTGTGCGCTTGCGGTGCTCACAGAACAACTTTCCGATTCGATTAGTAGGCTTCCGACGGCCTCGGTAACCTCGAGCTTCAGCGGCGGTCGGCCACAGGTAGCACTTTCACAGGTTGTTGTCAGAGAGGAGTTCAAAGAAACATCACTTTTCTCCTGCTTTCCTCATGTTTGACTTCAGCAAACATGGATTTGAGATTGGGGAGAGGTTTTGTGGCAAGGATTCTTCCCCTAACATCATCAAGAGTAGGATTCAGTCCAGTAAGAAACTTGAATACTCTCTTTTTCTCAATAATGTTCTTATAAAGGGCAGCATCCTTGACATCATTCCAGGGGTGAGTTTCCAACATATCTAGGTGTTGCCATGCCCTAGACAGTTGGTTGAAGTATTGAGTTACAGACATATCTCCTTGTCTAAAGTTTTGAATCTGAGCTTCAAGTTCATACACTTCTGATGTATTGTCTTTCTTGGAGTAAAGATCCCTGGCATTATCCCAGATCTCCTTTGCATTATCATACATCATAAAGCTCTCACTAATCTCTTTTTTCATTGATCTTGTGAGAATGGTCATGACTTGATTATTAGTAGTATCCCATGCTTCAAATCCTGGGTCATCTTCATGAGAGGGCGGGTTTAGAGCCGGACAGGTATCCCATCTTACCTTGTCCAGAGATGTACATTTTCATAGACCTTGACCACATCAAGTAGTTGTTGCCATCAAGTCTATGATTTGTGTAAGATGAAGAGTCAGTGACCACAGTCTGCTGAGGCAGCTGGGACTCAACTGAGGGTGAGGAAGCTTCAGATAATGAAGACATTCTTGATTCAGCAGGGTACTGAGAATTTGCAGCGGATTCAGGAGTTTAACGCTCCGATACCATGAAGAGAGTTTGAGAAAGTAAATTATACTTGATTAAACTTCAACTTGGTTTATTCATCAAATGGAAGAAGTATAAATAGTTACAATTGAGGTGAGATACTAGCTAGCTTGGGCGGCCACTAGCTATGGGCGGCAAGCATGCTTGTAAAAGTAAAAGTTATGTCTATGACATAAAGTAAACTAGACTAGAGTTTGAAATATTAATTGTTTATATGTACCACAATTAATATGTCCTTTTACAAATAAAGTGTACAAATAATGTATACACGGAAATAAATAACTATTACATAATATTTGATATGTAATATTTCCACAATATATATATATATATATATATATATATATATATATATATATATATATATATATATATATATATCGAAATACTATATATATACAATTATAATTTCTTTAATCCATAATTACAATAAATCTAATATTTCGTTTTCGCAAAATGACACGTCTGTCTTTTCCGAAAATCGGAATATTACACCTAATGAGATATCTTCACTGATGTGCTGAAATTTCCCTGGTCTTATGAATATTCAAACAAGTCTCGTGATTGTTTGCATTGTATAGATAATCATTGTAACAAAAGAAGATTTTCTTTTGGCTATGAGTCAAAATAGAGAGCCTTGAAGGCCCACCTTCTAGCGCAAACGATGTGATAGTTTCACCGGAATCTGGACTGTTTATTAACCACTTTGATGATATTTGAGACCTCCGCAGCGTCTGCGAGTCGTACGTCTGTAAGCAGGCAGAGACTTTAAGTATGCTTCACAATATGAAGATGAAAGCTTGAGTGATTTCTCATTCAATCGCGTCTTATATAACGAGATAATTCAGATCACAAAGTCTATAGCAGTTTACTTTTATGTCAAGAGTGTGGCAGAATCAATGTCAGTGCACGAGAGAGAATGTACTATTGATATCCATAGTCTGTTGTAGATAGTGTTGTTAATGAGCCGAGCCGAACCGAGTATCAGTTATTCAAACTAGTGTTCGTTTAGGTCACGAGCTTGTTCATGTTCGTTTGTTTAACAAACGAACAAAAAAATATGTTCAAGCTTGGTTCGTTAAGATCCCGAGCTTGTTCTCGAACGTTTGTTCTCATTATGACTATCTCCTCCTCCTCCTTCAACCTCCATAATTTTCATCTTTCTCCTTTGTTTTTGCACCAATTTTCTCTCCAACACCATGAGAAGCATATCTTGGAAAATCAAAACCAAATCCAACAATCCCACCGCTGAGGAACTGCCCCAAACCTGCTGAAATTCATCACCAACATAGCGTTGGAATCGGACTTTACCACCACCACCCCCCTCCCACAACCCAATTTCAGACACCCATAGCCCAAAAACCTATTACCAATTGATAATGTTGGAATTAGCACAAACAAGATTAAGCGGTGGATATCTAGCTAATTGAGTGCGAATTTGCGTATTTTATGTCATTTAGTCACAAGAACAATATGAAGATCAAGTACAATAAAATGGGGTGTTATTCAGGGAGATTCTGGTTGAGCCGAGGTGGCTGCCAACATACCCTTGAGTGTAAGGGATCAAGCCGAGAACGTAGTTCGGTGTAAGGGATGATGAGCTAAAAATTCACCCACTAAAAATACATTTATAAAGACTCGCGAATCGTGGGTAAACTAACTCTTACAGAGTGCGAGGTCGCCCCAAGAGAAATGTGGTTTATACCAAAGCGAACGTGATTCTTAGTCTAAAGCATCAAAGTTGTTGGTGGAGTGATTATAACTAATGCAAAAGTAAAGATTATTCTAACGAGATTAACTAGGTGATTAAAAAGCATAGCCGAGCCATGATCCCAAGTTAACAGGAAAAACTTGATAAGTAGTGTGTTTTATCGATTCGGTTCATATGATATTCACGGGTATCAACTCTTTATTCTTGCGTTAAGATCTCGAACGGCTCTCACTTAACCCCCCACACTAGGTTTATTAACCCTCCTTTAGAGAGAGCTAACTCGCCTTTAACATGGTTGACGGAATAAAAGCCGTTGAAAAACCTCACTAAAACATAATTTTAACGTATCACTTAGGTTGCCAATCTAACGATTAAGACTATGGTTTAGTGATTTTAAAACATGTTTCGCACATCTCGTAAAAATAAGAATCTCACTTAGGCATAGTCAGATCAGTCGCACTTAGATTGTCAATCTAACAAGTGTGATCCATATATCACATCTCACCGCAAAATACATTTATAAGCTCGATGTAACCGTGAACAAAGTTGTCAATTTTATTCAAAGTTATTAAAATGATCAAAACAAGTTTAAAACATGATTTTATCATACGAATGTTTAATTAAGCACAACACAACTCCATCTCGTATCCCGAGGGTTGATTTTACCCGTTTTCACATAATTCGCTATACAACTACTTTAGCTAATCATAACAACGGAAATACAAAAGCTAAAGAAAACAAAACGAAAAAGATAACTACAAGTTATATAGATATACGTATAGATATATATATAGATATATATAGATATAGATATATATATATAGTATACGTATATATATATATATATATATATATATATATTTTTACTAATTGCATAAAAGTAAAAGAAAGCAATAAAAGACGGAAACGAAATTATATTAAAACGATAACTAGTCGGGTTATTACACCGACATTATAACGACATATATTACTACATATAGACCCCCCAAAACATAATTAAAAGAAGGAAGAAGGAGAAGAAGGGGGCAAAAGGTCTCTGCATGCTGTGTTCCATATATATAGAAAATGTTGAAGCCGGATCGATCCGGATTAGTGCCGGATCGATCCGAGCTCATCATCACTAATCATTGCAGATAACATCAGCACGCAATTGGGAATTTTTATATATAATTATATATTAAACTTCTAAAATTCATATCTTGAGTTGTAGGCTCCAATAATTATGATTCAAACGTCAAAATTAAGTTCTCGGAAAATTCTTCAACTTTCATGAAGGACACTTCTTCGTAAAACGTCGTTTTGATGGGCCATTCCATTACGTGTCGTTTGCGACATTTTCCTTAATACAAATCAATTAGCCACTTGACCACCATTTGAGTTGTAGAAGTCCGATTGACTTGATTCAAAATCCATTGGAAAGCTCGTTGAATAATCTACAACTTTCATGAAGGATTCTTCTTCAGAAAACGCCGTTTTGATGAGCCATTCGTATATCGTGTCGTTTAGCGGATTTTACTATTACGAATCGATTAGCCACTTGGTCATAACTTGAGTTGTAGACCTCCAATTAACATGATTCAAAATGCGTTGGAAAGCTCTATCAAAGATCTACAACTTTAATTAAGGCCACCTCTTCAGAAAATGCCGTTTTAATGGGCCATTGGTTCGTCGAAGATATAAATCGTTAGTGACACTACGAACTGACACTGATCCACTTGACCTTTTGGCAGCGCTCTTATATCCCCATAAACACCTCTTTTAGGGCTTTCGGGATTTTGGTTAACCTATAATTTACGCAATAAACCACCAAAATACCAAACGAACGTGAATCCGACACACACATCGTTACTAAACGGTACAAAACTATAAAACACGCTAAAAATACGATATTTTATATAATAACTACTACTAACATATTTAGTTGAAACATAGGAATTACTGACTCGAACTGATATAAAAATACTCGAAATGATATCAGAAACGGGTTGAAAAGTTATAAAAATAACGGTGAATTTTTCCGTTATCAGGGGACACCACTATTTATATATGATATAGTCTGCGTTTAGAATAGGCCAGTAAGATATATGTGTCGATGGGTGAGCTGTGGTAAACGGGCTTATGTTGAGGCCGTTGCGATCTCTGCGTTTGTGACGGCTTGTGCTCTTGTCCAACTGTTTGGGCTTTGTCCGAGCTGGTGGCAAGGTTGAGGCGAGCTGGTCGGCCCCTGGTATCCAAGCTGACTGTATTTTGGTCGCCGTCTTCTGTCTTGGCTGATGGAGATATCTTGGGGGATGTGAGGTGGTAGGGGTGCACATGATTTGGGTCGTACGGGTTTCATAAAAACTCAAACCCAGCCTTTATGTTGCGGGTTGTAAAAAATTGAAACCATATTCAACTCAATTCAAAGTTCAACCCACACGTGCGGGTTTCATTTAATATGGGCTGGGTTCGGGTTGGGTGCGGGGTTAGCATGCCAATAAATTTTAACGCTCTTAGTGATAATTAATTGATTCAATAATCTTTAGTTATTGGTGTGAAAGAAAATATTCAACATTTAAAATCCAAATATATAATAAAGTTATATAGCATAATCATATCATCCATAACCCAAAAACCAAAATAAATCAACATCATAGTTTACAGTCCATTGTTCACCATTGGTTTAGAAAACAACAAAACAAAAGAGATAAAACAAAAGAGATGAAATGATGTCGCCGTAACAATATGATGAACAGATGATACTTATGGATGATGAATGTTATGAACAGATGATACTTATGGATGATGTTACCAGAAGAACAAGATGATAGCTGAACTTGTTTGAGTTTGAATTGATGTTATGATATTGCAAAAAAAATATGGCTAAAATTTTATTCTTTTGTAGACTTGTAGAGTTGTAGTCCTATTTTCTTAGACAATTAGACCCATCGTTTAAGCGCATGGAAAATACTTTAAATGCATATCTTGAAAAATAAAAAGTAAAAACCATTATACATATATATATATATATATATATATATATATATATATACACACACTCAACCTATAAGATGCGGGTCAAAAATATATTGAAACCATACTCAACCCAAATCTATTTTAACCCGTAATTGCGGGTTGAGTTAGGTTGAATTAGGTCGGATTGGGTCGAGTTGTGATTTTTTGTTCACCTCTATAAGGAGGGATCTCTTTCCTCGGCGTGACTCGGCTTATGATGGGCGAGCTAACCGGCTTATAATTAAGGTGGGCCACGCTTTGGATTCACGGGCTGTTTGTTGGGCTTGGCATATGAATGGCCCCATACTCATTGATTTACTCATAGTGCACTCATGAATATGTCAATGAGTAAGTTTCTATTGATTCACCATACACCAAGCTATGTGATGTGCCGGGGGAGCCGGGTTTGAGTGCTTTACGCTCAAGGGAATGTCCACACCGTGCCATGTTAAAACGGGCTTAGATGCGCTACGCTTGAGGGCGTGTCGGCGAGGTTCCGTGTTAAAACGGGCTTGGACGTGTTACGCTCGAGGGTGTGTTTGCGCGATGCCGTGTTAAAACAGGCTTAAGCGCGTTACGCTAGGGCGTGTATGCGTGGTGCCATGCTAAAGTGACTGGTCTTATGTGCTTGAACGCTCGCGGGCGTGTGTGCACAGTGATGTGTCAAAGTGACCGGGCTTAAAAGGGATTCGCTCGACCCCGATCTCCAAGTATGTGATGTTGGCATGAGATCGGGAAGGCTCATTGTCGTCAAGTCATGTCCGAGTCGTGTCTTTTGGTTTGGTAGTTATGATTCAGAAATGGCTGCCATAATGATTGTGTATACATATGGGACATCTCTTTAATCATTTTGATTTTCAAATTTCGAATTTTGAAGACTGACTGTTGGCCGCCTGGGTCCATATATAAAGGGGAGGTCCCCTTAGTATTTGAGCGTTTTGCGGTAGCTCGGGCACCTTCACACGTGGGGTTTTCCGGCAAGCTTACTCGAGGTTTCCGGCGTACTTTTGTGTAATCCCGATCTCTGCGTCCAACCATTTAACATGAGCTTTCTTGGTCTTTCTATAATTTAGGATGAATTGATGTGTGATTCTATGTTTGAATGTCTGTTCATGCCTACTCTGTCGATGATTTGTGTGAATCGTCCGTTGAGTGCCCATACGTGGACTTTTTCGGTAGTTTTCTCTTGTTCTTTACATTTGCTTCGAGGAATTAAGGTTAGGGTTTCTATCTTGCAACACCTGAATTTAGGGGAGCGAGGTGTCGAGTTTGGCTGACCGGGGCAGCTCGGCCCTGTTCTGGGTTTCGACAACTAATTATCCACCTCGCTCCCTTTTGTATGCAATGGCTTTTGGTAGCGCGGGAATAAGCAATGAGGCGAGCATCGGTGTATCGGCTGATCATGTTGATGTGGTAGAGTGAGCTAAAGCATTTGCGGTGAGCCTCTTTTGCCCATGAGAAGTCACATCAAGGTGATTTTGACAAGGGAGTTAGCCGTAGGTGGAAGGAGAAGGATGGGGCTCCTCGGCCCACACCAACCTCCCTTCTGTGGGCGTTCGAAACTAACGATGTTTACCGGTATTCTTTTGTGGTGGGCAAAGACGAGCCCAAGGTGGGTTACAGAGACCTTTTGGACCGGGTGTTGCTTCACTTTGATTCAATTTACAGCGGACTGCGGCCCCTTTTCGATCCGTTCTTTGTGGAGTTCTTAGAGGTTGTTCGAGCGATGCCAAACGATCTTGCTTTACGGGCAGTTAGAATTATTGCCGCCTTCATAGCACTGAACCGTATTCTGTGGTTCGAGCCTACTCTATTGGCTCTCTTTAATTTTTATGTTTTTTATGTCTCCGGCGGGCAAGTGTTGGTGCGTAGTCCGTTGAATAAGATGAGGCTTTTTTTTTATAATTTTCCGGGTAAGGTGAGTGACTGGAGCAGTAGGGATTTGTTGGCCATTCCGAAAATGTGAGCGGGCTCAGCCGAAATCCCCAACGAGTTGAAGTCATAAGAACTGACGGACCTGTCAGACCGATACCAACTTTTCTATGCTGAGTGCGCAAGGCTCCTTGGCTGGAGCGATGTAAGTAAGACTCAGGAGCGTTTTTTCACCTGGCGGCTCTTATGTACCATAGAGCTTTATAATGTGCTAGCGGGGATCTCGGTATCCCGCTTGGAGGGATGGCATCCATTGGTTGAGATCGTTTATGATGATACTGACCCTGATTGGTACGCCCTATGTCATGAGGGGGAGTTTACTTTGAACTATAATGTCTGTAGGGGATGAGCCAAGATCGACCTGTCAGCCCCGGTAATTACCAGCTTTTCCATTTTTTATAGTATTTTCGCCCTTTGGGTTGGCCTGAGGCATTGCCAGATACAAATGTTTCGTGTAGCGTTCGTGGTTTACATTACTGTTTCTGACTTGATTCCGTTTCGTGAACTGATGGCCTCATATTTCGTGTAGATAACATGGACGTTACAGAACCGCGAGCTGAAAGGAGGAGGCAAGCCCAGCTGCAGAATACGGTCAGAGAGCAGAACTTGGTGGTCATTCAGCATCTCGTCCCTCCAATGGTTTTGAATAATCCTAACTCGGACGAGACTACCCAGAGTGTGGCAAGCCTAAACATTGGGATGATGAGAGGCTGGACCACTGGTGTTCGAATCCAAGAAGCGGGTCCGGGTGCGATCCATAGTAAGGTTGTTATAGATCTGGAGAGCTCGGATGAGGAAAACTCTGACGCCACCGAAGTGAAGTGGCAGAGGACTGATGATGATGCGAGTACATCCACTGCTGCTGAAGGCTCTGTGGGTCAGGAGTTCTCGGTGGGTCCAACTGCTCAATCGTTGGCACGGACTGAGTCATAAACTTTTCAAAGGCGACCTGGGAAGGAGCCTGATGTTAAGGCCGCAAATGAGGCGTGTCAAGACTTAGAGGTTGATCCACCCAAGGGAGGTGTGAACGTTGAGAACCCGATCCCTTAGGGAGGTGTGAACGCTGAGAGAAAACTTTAGGCAACCCGAAAGTCGGAAAGAGGGCAAGGATGTAGCGGCTTCTATTATGGAGGTTCGTTGTTTGGAAAATCTTGATATAACCGCTCTTGACGGTGCGACCATGGTTGTGGGTGCTGGTGTAGCCTGTCGGATCACTTTGGCAGATCAAAGCGGGAATTTCCTGGCTCATCTTGATGATATCTTCTAATTTTGTTGGCGCGGTGTCTAGCATGGTAACTTTCCTAGTCCTCTTTTTAGCGTTTTCTATATTTCCTTTTGCCAGTGTATTCTGGCGACCTGATTTATTCCTATTTTCAGTTGGCAACGGCGGCGAGGCAAGTCGTCCTGGTTCTCCGGGAACTTGAGCAGGATTGCGGGGCAAGGAGCAAGAAGTGAAGGCTCTAGGGAGCGAGCTTGAAGGTGAAAAACAATGGTCCGCTGATGCAGATAGCAAGGTCGGTGTAGTCATTGAAGAGGCTAACCGTGAAAGGAGCGCGCTAGAGGAAAATGTGAGGAGTCTGTCTCGTATTCCTGAGGAGGGGGCTAGGGCTCTTGAGTTTGCCCACGTAGAGCGAGAGTCAGCGATGTCCGCCTTGAGATTGGCTCAGGAACAACTCGCCGGTGAGAGGAGGCTTAAGAATGACCATGCCAAGAAGCTTAAAAGTGCAAAGTGCAAAGGCCGGGGTCGAGGGCAAGTTGCAGGAGGCCCAGGTGCAAGCTGTCGCGGATTTCAAGGAGTCTGAGACTTATAAAGGCACGTTGCTTGCCATCAAACTAGAGGGCTTTGATCAAGGCTTTCGTCTCTCCGCAAGGTATATACTGAGAGATTTGGATGATCGCACCTCTACTTTGCCACAACTACCGAACTAGGCTTCTTCGAAGATGTTCAACCCGAGCTTAAGGTCCTTCCATAACCTGGTGCCCTATATTGATGATGAGGTGGGGGAATTCCAGGTGAAGTTGCGAGAGGCTGGCGAGACATGAGTTCCTCTTTAAGTAGAGGCTGATAATTTGACTGCTCTGATAGAGGGACTGAAGGGAGGGGAGGCCTCCTCGAAGATGGAAGATGGTCATTCAACTAAGGTGGCGGGTCAAGCTCTGAATCTTCGAGACGAGACCGACCAGGATCCTGCCCAATGAACTTTGCGAAGACCTTGTTTTCTTTTATTTGTTAGGACTTTGCTCTGTAATATTTTAAATTTTGTTGGGCCATGCTTTTTGACTTTTTTCTGTTTGGCTTGCATAAATTTTTCTTCCTTCGATTTGATTTTGCTCAAGTATTTGTTCTATTTCCAATTCAACTTGTATTTTTGTTGAAATTTTTCCGAAGTAAACTTTCGAGTGGTTAGCTTGAGGTGTCAAGCTAATACTAGGGGTGTTCACAGATACGGTTTATCCGAAAACCGGTTCGGTTCGGTTTCGGTTAATAATATAAGGAAACCAAAAATGTCGGTTCGGCTCACGGTTAAGAAAACCGACCGAATTAAAAACCGAACCGGATTAAAAACTGAATAATTAACCGAACCGAAACCGTAGCAAACGAAAAACCGTAACCAAACCGTTTATATCCAACATATATAATTAGCTTTTATAACCAAAATATTATTTTTTATTATTATAAAAATTGCTTACCGAACCATTATCCGAACCGTTTATAAACGAATAAAAATCCGAACCGTTTATTTCCAAATAGAATTGTTAAATTATATTTCGGTTTTCGGTTAACCGAACCGAGCCGAACCGTATATTTCTGTTCGGTTCGGTTCCCTAAAGCAAACGGTTCGGTTTCGGTTACGGATATCTACTTACCGGAATTTTCGATTCGATTACGGTTACGGCCATTAACCGTACCGAACCGAACCGTGAACACCCCTAGGTAATTCTACCGAACTGCGTGTAGCGTAATGGCCCCCTTGTTTGCGACAAGGTCGATGGCGCTTGGGCGGGATTGTTGGAAACACGTGTACTGAGTTCTGTTGTCCTACGCACCCTCAGATTTAGGCTGAAACATTGATAAGTCTATGGCGGTTTGTAAAATCTGAGGTATCGGGGATGATCCCATTCCTGACGAGGAGGGTCCGTCCAGTGACCTAAGGGGCCTTGAGGAGATGAATAAGGTTTTCGACAAAATCCTAGGGGTCTGGATGCAGGTCCGATAAATATTCTGATGATTATCGGTCGGAAAACAAAAATCTGGTGGTTTGACGTCATCACAGTTTGGAGAGCGGTCATAGATTGATCGGAAAAGATGCCAAAAATGCCTTTCCCAGTAACGGGCAACTAATAATGTTGGAATTATTTCAAACAAGATTAAGCGGTATATATCTAGCTAATTGAGTGCAAATTTGCGTATTTTATGTCATTTAGTCCCAAGAACAATATGAAGATCAAGTACAATAAAAAGGGGTGTCTTTTGGGGGGATTCTGGCTGAGCCGAGGTGGCTGCCTACGTACCCTTGAGTGTAAGGGATCAAGCCAATCACATAGTTCTGGTGTGTGAGGGGACACCACTTCAATAGATGATATAATGGTGTTTAGAATAGGCCGGTAAGATATATGTGTCGCTGGGTGAGCTCTAGTATGCGGGCTTATGTTGAGGCCGCTGCAAGCTATATGCTGGTGATGGCTTGTGCGCTTGTCCAACTGTTTGGGCTTTGTCCGAGCTGATGGCGAGGTAGAGGCGAGCTGGTCGGCCCCCGGTATCCGAGCTGACTGTATTTTGGTCGTCATCTTCTGTCTCGGCTGATGGTGAGATCTTGGAGGGATGTGAGGCGGGCTCTCTTTCCTTGACATGACTCGGCTTATGATGGGCGAGCTAGCTAGGCCGCAGGCTTTATCCTTTGATGGGTTATGTGTGGGCCAGGCTTCGGATTTACGGGTTGTTTGTCTAGCTTGGCATATCCTTCACTCAAAATCATCCCACCCCTGTTGCAAACCACCCAACGTGTACCATAACCCACCGTTTCATCCATATTCTTGCCGAAATTCACCTCCCCGTTCGCCGTGAGAATCCCAGCCCTGCCTAAAACCTGCCACCTCTTACCCCTTTGACCCTTATTTTGACCCAAAACTGCACCACCTCCTCAATCAACTCTCCCACAACCACCCATCTCTATTTCCTGCACCAATGTAAAAAATAAGGATGTTTGTGAGGGCTTGGAGAAGATGGCGGCCGCCTCTTTTGCAATTGCAGACATGGTCATGAAGTGATAAAGATGTATAAGGGGATTGAGGATGATTAAAGGCCTTAAAAGTTGAAGGACTATTATATAATAAAAAAACTTGGCTGAAGTAAGAACAATCTGTATTTGAGAATATATTAAGTAACATGTGTCATGACCAAACTGTTAGGTGTAGTGCCCGAAAAACAATTTGTGTAATTGTTTTTAATAATGGATGACAGAATTTATCTCACCTTAGTTACTTGCTTTGTGCTTGTAAAGTAATACACTACTGCAAACCCTAAGTATATCTCAGTATGTAACCACTTAACTCGGTGTATGGATTACACGTGAGGATTGAGTTAGTGGAGATATGCTTAAGCTCGTTAGTCCGTGGTGAACTTAATCGAGTTTAGGGTCTCTTGATTAAAACACCAATGATGCGCCCAAAACACCTTAGGGTGTGATAGTCTTATCCGGTTTGTCGGTAGAGGGTACTACGTGGGGCATTTATATATGATGGCATTCATATAGAATTTGGACCGATTTAATCTGTATTTCTAGGTATAATTCCGTAATCGAGGAATCCTATTAAATCATTAGATGATCATATATGGATCAACCTTAATCTGAGGTGATCACAGGAGTCTTCGCTTGTCCGGGGTAGTGTTTGATGTGTTAATTACGGTTCACTTAAATATGTGTTCTAAGCCACTTCTCATTGGCACTATCTCCGGATGAGTGAGTAGTTCGATTTTCACAGACATGGAATCCATTCCTTCCTGCGGGAAGAAGAGAGATAGTCCCTTATTTGTTAGCCCTAAGAAAATGATCGATGGGCCCGGTTCATGTTAGACTAATTAGCTACTAGTCGATATGTGAACTAATTGATCACTTTATGGGGTTAATGGTAAATAAGGATAAGATATTCGAGTCGGGTTCATGGAGACTTCCTCTCTCGAATGGGACGATCTATGGAGGGTTAATCCGTATGTAGTGATTATATCAATGGACGCTTATTCACTACATGGGTTGAGTATAAGTATACATCTATAATCGGTAGAGTTCGATTCGGGTTTATGGTGGCGTAATTCGAATTAATAATTAATGTACTTATTCTGTTCGATGAATAATTAATTATTGGAGCTACTGGTTATAGGTCCATGGTCCCCGATGTGGCTTCTGTAATTCGGACTAATAATCTTGTTATTTGGGCCTCAGTGATAATTAATTGGATGGGCTAATTAATTGATATGCATGGATATTATTTAGTTGGGCTAAATAATATAATACACATAAAAGACATTTTATGTGGGCTTAGTGACCCTACAAGTGGCGCCAATATATGTTGTTTAATTAGAGAGAAATTAGTTTTCTTGGATAATTATTTGACATGTGATTTATCTTTTATTTGTTAAATGATAATTAATGGAATATTAGATAATAATATGATTTATCCTAATTTGTTTGGGATAATCATTTTATTTATCTTTTATTTGGAATAAAGGATTAATGTAATAATTATCTCTTAATTATTTAATCCTTGGAGGACAAGGATTACTCTCCTATATAAAGAGAGTTCTCCCAAGCCTTAGACATTGGCTTAATTTCGACCACCACATAAAAAGGAGAAATTAGTTTTCTCTTGTCTTGGGTTTTAGAAAAAGAAAAACTCTAACTTTTTCTTGGTGTTGCATATCAAGGAGGTTCGTGTAACAAGAAGGGTGTCCACCAACCGCCGTTTGGAGAACACATCGGAAGATCAAGGCGTCTTTTCCCGATATTGGTAACATGATCTTAACCCCCTTGTAGTAGTTTAAGTCCTTTAATTATGTATTGTGTTGTATAAGTCGTGATCCATACGCTGCGCGTAGATCTAACTCGTTTAGATCTAAGAACCTGCATCCTTCATGTGGTATCAGAGAAAGGTTCCACGATTTATATAGTCATAATCATAATTAAACGATTTAAAGGAGTGGAATTGCATGTAGGTAAATTTTATTTATTGTTTTATGCATTGATAATGATTAATTGCTATGGATGAAGAGATGGATTGGGGGTTGGCATTGTTTACCCGTTAGATCTATTGTAAACTCATATAAACGAAGAAAATTCATTCATATGAGTATAGGAAATTATGTAATTTATTTGTTGTTGCAATTTTAATTTCATGAAAGTAGATCTGTTTATAGCTGTTTAGTTTTTCGTTTTTCCCGTTGATCGAGCCGTTGAAACAACGATCCCTCCGGTCAGAATCAAAATTAAAAGTTGAATAACAATCCATCCAAATTTGGGGTCGATCGGAGTCCGTCTCAATATCCGTTTGTTGCAATGAAGTGGCTGCTTTATGAATAAAAACGCAGGATTCACGAAACCCTAGCCGTGACTTCCTCGAATTTACGGAAGAGTTTGGACCGTTGAAGCGTTAATCCGACCGGTCAGATTGATAAACGTGGACTCATTGACGAGGAATAAAAATTTCAGGTTGATCGGCCTCGGGAAGTCAGCGATGTCTTTGCTTTGCAAGAGACAGATTCGGTGACAAGTTGGGCTGCTCACTGGAGAAAATTGACAAGTCAAAACTCCGATCCAACCGTCCATATTCAAGCCCGAGGAGTGAAGAACAGATCTGGAAAGTTTCGTTGCGATCCGAGTTCGTTTGGTTTCTGATCATCGAAGAGTTTGAAGCAACTACAGATTTTGTTAGAAAATAGTATACCCTAATTAGGGTTTTGGTTATTTATTTTCTAATAGATTAGATACGGGGGTGCCAACGGTCCATCTCGGTGTTTATTTTCCGCACTAGAATACATGTTTAGATTGTATGTGTAGAACCGGAAAATTGCCATGACATGCATCATATCATGAATTCCACTCCATATGCATACATGTAGAAATTAATTCGAGGAATTAGTTAGGCATGTATAAAACACGCAATTAGTTTTAATTAATTGTTTGATATTAATTAGAAACTAATTAGGGTAAAAACCGAGGAACATGGGTTTTTTCAATCGTTGAAGTTGGGTGATCGATTCTCGGTGAATCCCACTCTGCGAAAGCATAAGGAGTAAAATCCCGAAACCTCGTGGTTAAGGTGTTGGATTCTCGGTGAATTCCACCTTACCTAGACGAGATTACGTTTTTGTTCCGTAGTGTCTACGTGAAAGTTTGATGTTTAAGGATTGGATTATCACGGGTATACATGGTTCGAAAGTGGTTTAACCACGGTCGGGTGGCCAACAGTAGCTGCGGCTCGATCGACTTCACCCTCCACGTGTGGCGTTTGCACGGGGGTCTGGCAAGGCTGAGCCATCCGAAGAGCCACTACGGCTCAACGGAGCTCCCCTAGTTTTGACCCGTCCGACGGCCACATATGTTCCAACGAATAGGTCGGGTGGGCTAGCCCACGTAACCGACAACATTCGGGCCTATGATTTATTGTTCCTTAATGTAACATCAAGTCCAAAAACGTGATCAGTAAACCCACCACTTTTTCAAAATATTGAGTGGGAGCGGGAGAGGCGACAGCCGACCCCACGGCCTCTACTGTTGACACAAGCAACGTGAGAGAATGGTGACGCCTCGTGCCGGCCTGGGACCGGCCTCCCTAAGGAAGGCCTTCACCGCTATCAAAATTCAAGGCTTGGTCTCCGAAACGATAGGATTTTGGGTACTCGTCGGGTCACCGACCGACCCCTAAGGCGGCACACTCGGGGTCTACCTAAAAATCGAGACGAAGAGGTCACACTCATAAAAGGTATTTTTGGTAGTACCTTTTTTGAAAAAGGAAAGGTGATTGACGATCACAAATGAGATGTTTGATTCTCAATTTGATCTTCAATATTAATCGAAACCTCTTTGACCGACCCTAAGGCGGCTTCGAGGTATTAGATTAAATCCTTGGAGCAGTAGGATAGACTATAAGTACTTAGTTTATAGTTCTAAAATTTATTAGTAGTGTATGATTTGGATTTATTACTGTCAATTTTATTTACAAACTGTTATACATATCTCTCAGGGTGCTAGACTGCTAGTGTAAAATTGACTAGTAATGACTTCGTTAAAAGTGGTAAGTAACTAGAACATTGTACTTATTAATCTCACATGCGATTAATTTTTCGGAAGAGGTATTTCTCTCGAGCCTTCAAAACTTAAGTGGCGTAAATAAGTATGTCAACTTCTTTGTCACTCGTCGCGAAGACGAGAGACAACCGTAGTTAGTTTGAAAGATGATTGGGATGATAAAATTCTTCTAGTGAATTTTAATTGTGTAGTGTCTACACAAGAAATTTTCAAATAGAAAAATTGGAGAATCATAAATTAAAGTGTCGCTAGTTAGACGGTATTTGGAACCGATAAACTAGTGGGAGCTTTTATCTTATGTTTTTCTAATTTATTAGAAAATTAGTCCCATTTGGGTAACGCTTTCGTTAAACATCCCACGAGTTCACGAGTAGTGTCTACTCAAACGAACTGCTAGTTCAAGACTATTTCCTTTTAAGGAAAGTTAAGAATGGGAAAGAATGTCTATAAGTGTTAATCATCTTAACTAAAGTTTTGAGGCTAAACCGAAACATTAAGTAAAGAAAGTATAGGATAAGGAAAGTGATTTTGGATCACTAACCAATGAATCTTAGCAACTTTCTTAACCGAGTAACTCGACTCGGGAGCTAAGTTCTTTGGAAGAACAAGAGAGCTTTGCATTAACGATTAATAGAGTAACAATGGCGTAATTTTCACTAAAATAGTGGGAGTGATATAAGGAAATGAATTTGATTCTATCCTTGAATATCACGAAAAATTTATTTTTACATTTTACTGATTCGTTGAAACAAATGGATTCACTTTCAACTCGATATATTGTTGCCTCATAGAAAGTGAATATGACATTTGTAGTACGAATCCGAGACTCGGACTTTTGTTTGATAAAGTCAGAACCACTAAGAAATGCTGAAAAAGTATATGTAACACGTCTTAAACTATTATAGGAAAATGGTTTCCGTATTAAGATAAACGATTCTTCAAAATCTATTAATTAGTGCATATATCCTAGAGATAAGACCTAACGACTGGCTAAGGGTGATTTCTATCTCCCAGTCTCGGAACACTGTCTCAAAGGAACAATGACTAAGCTTCATTTCTATTAGGAAAGGGTAATAGATCTAAAGAAGTAACGTAGCTTGTTCACAATGACCTTCGGGGTCTAGTGAAAGATACAAGCTAATGGGAGCTTTTGAGTGGTGACATTTTGTCTGATAACTACTCGAAACACGATTTAGTTTATCGAAAGAATACGAGGAGGAGTCTCTGATTTTAACAGAGAATAGAGTATTCCATGCTCGAAATGGGCTATCGATAGTCTTGGGGTGATGCTCGGCCCGCCTCCTAGTGGAATGATTCTCATTTGAGGAAGAAACCATAGACTTGCCCTATATAGTTACTGATGTGCTACAATACACTGCTAAACTCGATTAAGATAATTGGTTGCAAAATAACGGTTAACATTATTATGTAAACCGAGAAGTCTACCTAGAAGATGCTAGTGAATTTATGGATAAGGAGTGAATTCGGTTCACATCGCTTCGTAAATGTAATCATTTAGCACTTAATGCTTGAAGGTAGGATGGAGATTTTGCGTATACGTTCAGATTGTATTTATTCGTGAAATATCTTAATGTGTCGAGTGAAGGTTGGTTATAAGATTCTTGAGATCGAGAAAGTGGACGGTTGAACTGTCACAAACCTTTACGATAGAATCTATAAGTAATGTGACCTTAAACCTTGGAGTACGGTTACCCAAAGGTAGTTACTATCTCGATTTAATCGGACCACGCCCAACATCGGTTGTTGGTGATTACAATCGATAAATACTACTAGATCAGAATATCAATGCACCCAAAACACAGTGGGAGTATGGTTTAACCGTTGACCCATTGTGGTTTTGTGGTTTTGTGGACTTTATAGTCTGCTGGGGTGATTGATAACCTATGTCTCTTAGTGGGCTATATAGGATTCTGATCATAGAGGTTGGTTTGAAAGCCTTAACCCTGTGAATGGAGTTTTGGTACTCCAGTTCTGTTCAGCCTCTTGTAGAACCACCTGAGTGTCTCAGGCCCAGTGGGAGCAATTGGATCTACACGGAAAAGAGTCAAATCAATAGGAAAATTTAAACTTTCAAACAAGAAAGTCGAGTGGTCCCAGAGGTGATTCACGACAAGTAGAGAGTTAACCGGACCTTGAACTCTCTCACCACTCGAGTCTTGCAAGATTTCGTTAAGCGAGAAAATGGGGGTGATTCACGAGACTTTCTTGCCGAAAAATGGAGTGCGGATTCATTCGGAACGAAGGGTCTTGGTTAGAACAAATGGCGGAGTTGATTGCCGGGCTTATATCCTTTGTGGATTTAAGAGAACCTCTCGGTCATTTAAAGTCACATGTTTTAAAATATGTGGACTTGACCGGAATATTGATAAGTCTGGATATCAATATTGGTAAAGTAGTAGTATTAGTGTTCATGAATGTTAACACTCGAAACGGTTGGAAACAACATGTGTGTGCTATCCGAAGTCGGAGGCCCGACAGGCCAAGATTTTTACGGATGAGAGAATTGGACTATATTCTAAGAATCGATTCGGTCGATTCACGAGAATGAGTCATTGGCTATCCCACCTATCTTATTGAATAAGATGATGATGCATATACGTATGCAACATTCATCGAGTAGTCCTACCCTACCTCTCAGGAATGATTCTCTAAATCTTTGGATAAAGAGAAAATGGGATAGAGTCTCTCTTGGATAATGGCAAGTCAGGTTATCACAAGTCAATAGTAATCGAATCTTGGATTCGAGCAATAAGTAGCGGTTTAGTACGTCCTCAAGTATCTTTAGAAAACGAGGAGTCATATTCTTGTATATTCAGGTGCAAACTTGAATATGGTTGACTCTAATCGATTCGACTTGTAGTCGATTAAGGATGATCATTAAGTTGATCTCGGGCTCGGTGTTTACTCATAGTGCTTAGAATTTCCTTTTATGGTGCGGGAGTAATTCCGTGTCGATAAGCCGATATCACTTCATTGTGAAAATAAAGTGAAGAGATAGCTTAGAAGGATCTTTCGATCCCACTAGAAGTCAAAAGCATATTGAGAGAGAGTACCCGCTGATTAGATGGACAAATGACGTTTCGATCCTAAAGATCGTCTCGGCCGACAACCTAAGCGATCGATCGAGTGCTTGAAAGTACGGCATTGATAGATATGTCTCATCCGCTTTTAGAGCAAGTGGGAGAGTGTTGTGAATAAGATGAGAAATGGTGTGCTCTAAAACAATCGTTGCTTGTCATTTCGTGCAAGTGGGAGATTGTTAGGTGTAATGCCCGAAAGACAATTTGTGTAATTGTTTTTAATAATGGATGATGAATTTATCTCACCTTAGTTACTTGCTTTGTGCTTGTAAAGTAATACACTCACGCAAACCCTAAGTATATCGTATGTAACCACTTAACTCGGTGTATGGATTACACGTGAGGATTGAGTTAGTGGAGATATGCTTAAAGCTGTTAGTCCGTGGTGAACTTAATCGAGTTTAGGGTCTCTTGATTAAAACACCAATAATGCGCCTAGAACACCTTAGGGTGTGATAGTCTTATCCGGTTTGTCGGTAGAGGTACTACGTGGGGCATTTATATATGATGGCATTCATATATGATGATGGACCGATTTAATCTGTATTTCTCGGTATAATTTCGTAATCGAGGAATCCTATTAAATCATTAGATGATCATATATGGATCAACCTTAATCACGAGGTGATCACGAGTGCCGCTTGTCCCGGGGTAGTGTTTGATGGGTTAGTTACGGTTCACTTAAATATGTGTTCCAAGCCACTTCTCATTGGCACTATCTCAGGATGAGTGAGTAGTTACGATTTTCACAGACATGGAATCCATTCCTTCCTCTGCGGAAGTAGAGAGATAGTCCCCTTATTTGTTAGCCCTAAGAAAATGATCGATGGGCCCGATTCATGTTAGACTAATTAGCTACTAGTCAAATATGTGAACTAATTGATCACTGTAGAGGGTTAATGGTAAATAAGGATAAGATATTCTCGAGTCGGGTTCACGGAGACTTCCTCTCGAGAATGGGACGATCTATGGAGGGTTAATCCGTATGTAGTGATTATATCAATGGACGCTTATTCACTCTATGGGTTGAGTATAAGTATACATCTATAATCGGTAGAGTTGATTCCGGGTTTATGGTAGCGTAATCCCGAATTAATAATTAATGTACTTATTACATTCGATGAATAATTAATTATTGAAAATTTCTCTGGTTATAGTCCATGGTCCCGATGTGGCTTACGTAATTGGACTAATAATCTTGTTATTTGGGCCTCAATGATAATTAATTGGATGTGCTAATTAATTGATATGCACGGATATTATTTAGTTGAGCTAAATAATATAATACACATAAAAGACATTTTATGTGGGCTTAGTGACCTACAAGTGGCGCCAATATATGTTGTTTAATTAGAGAGAAATTAGTTTTCTTAGATAATTATTTGACATGTGATTTATCTTTTATTTGTTAAATGATAATTAATGGAATATTAGATAATAATATGATTTATCCTAATTTGTTTGAGATAATCATTTTATTTATCTTTTATTTGGAATAAAGGATTAATGTAATAATTATCTCTTAATTATTTAATTCTTGAAGGACAAGGATTACTCTCCCATATAAAGAGAGTTATAAAGCCTTGAGCATTGGCTTAATTTAGACCACCACATAAAAAGGAGAAATTAGTTTTCTCTTGTTTTGGGTTTTAGAAGAAGAAAAACTCTAAGTTTTTCTTGGTGTTGCATATCAAGGAGGTTCGTGTAACAAGAAGGGTGTCCACCAACCGCCGTTTGGAGAACACATCGGAAGATCAAGGCGTCTCTTCCCGATATTGGTAACATGATCTTAACCCTCTTGTAGTAGTTTAAGTCATTTAATTATGTATTGTGTTGTATAAGTCGTGATCCATCCGCTGCGCGTAGATCTAACTCGTTTAGATCTAAGAACTTGCATCCTTCACAAACTAGATCCGGATGGGACAAAAATAATAACTGTGGGTGTCATTATAGAATGTTATTTTAACAAGAGATTGTGTGCCAAGAGTAAATTTTGTGTGGGCCACTAACAATGTCCTTTTATATATATATATATATATATTATTGGTTGAAACCAAGATATTTTATTAAAAAACTTGTGTTAAACAGTACAATAATGTTCAGCCTATAAAAAACTGTACAAAAAGAAATTAAAAGCCTTTAAATATTTTCTATTTTTGCCAGGCAAGCCTAATCTCGCGCGCCTTCGAATTGCCTGAGAGATGAAAACTGCTTTCGAGGGTCTCTGTCTATCATTATGATGAAATTCTTCGTTTCATCAGTACCAAATGCTTGAAATAAGTTTCCAGAAAAGGAATATCCAAAACTTTCAGTTGTCCTTCTTGAACATGTCCACGTTGAGACAATTGTCTAACCATCGAGGAACATCTTGGGTAATCTTATATCCGATTCCAAAATATAAGTAATCCTACACTTTTAGTTTTTCCACAATATAAGTCATTTTTCCCTTCAAAAAATATAAGTCATTCTACATTACCACTGCAACATTTATTACTCTTTTATCTATTTTACCCATAATTTATTATCAATCCAACAACTTTTCATTATTTAACAACTATTGTATTAATGATAGTCAATAGACATTTTAGACATTAAGCATCAAATTTATGACATTCAATCACTTTCTTAATCTGTGTGAAAACGCCTATGATGACTTAATACTACGGGTGAATGAGGTCTTTTCACATATTTCCACATCATTTATTTATATTGTTTTGATATACTTATTCACAATTTTTTTGTGTTGGTGTTGAGAAAAAGTAGCTTGGGTTTCATATTTTTTCTCATCGAAACTAAATTACTATAAATATAACTCACGCTGTATTCGATGGGATTAACTGACTTTATGTTTTAAGTTTAATTTGTTCTTATACATTTTCTTTTCAAACTCTTAAACATCATCATTTATTACATGCCTAAAACAAGACACCGGGTAAACCCCAAAACCGATTAGCAGAATCTTAAGAACATAACCCTAAGCATTAAATCCATTTTATTAGAAGTCAAAATGTTAACGTTAAAAAATATAATTCAAAATCATGTCCATTGTTCAAAAAGTAAAGTAAATCTTAAAAAATGTAACGTGGCAACATCCTAGTTCTTCAACGGATGTCCATTTTTTCAAGCAAATACGGTTTAAACATCTTTCCCCCTTCTACTTTTTTGAATTTGCATGACCGTTTCTTCCCCTTCATTTCAATTATTTCCCACTTTAACAAAGAAGGCGCTGCTGATCCTTCTTCTTACGCCTCCGCATCTACATTTGTACAGAGTTTTAATTTTTATTTTTATTTTTATTTTCGTGTTGTTGTTTAGATCTGCGATGCGTGCTGATTTGATTGAATCATTGTATTTTGCTGTAACTGAAGTGATTTTTCTGGAGGTGATTTGGTGAGTTAAGCTTTTACTCTGTTTCAGGTCAGATTTTTGTGGGATATTGGATTTATGCATTTTACATTCATTGTAATTGTAAAGGAAATTCGTTAAATTTTAAACCAAACTGTAGTTAGATTTTCTCTTAATTTTTTTTTATATGGATTTTAGTTTTGTGGTAACCTCTTTGTCTTTGACTTTCTAAATTGAGGGGAATTACGAATCATTTAATTTGATCTGTAATTGTAAAGATGATACTACTCGGTGTTTCTTCAAGAATTTAACCTTAGACGAGGAGAAAGCTCCTGGGTTTTCCTTAATTGAGAAATTTTAGATGTTTTATTCGATCAACCTATTTTCTCAAGAAAGGATTTGGGTCATATTTTCATTATGCGTTGTAAAGTTTTGATCTTGGATGTAGAGCCCATCAAATTAGTGATTATGTTTATAATATATTGTCTTAACCATCATCATCATTAGTGTTCTTGTGGCTATTATTGTAATTGTCATTGTTATGTTGTTAGTATTGCATTTTGAACTACTTTTAGACTCTGATTGCATCTGTAACTTGGGTTCCTGGTAAATTTAGAGTGGATTATAATGCAATTGGGGAGACATTTGAAAGAGACTCGTCGATGTTATGGAATTGGCATATGCAAATTCGCCCATTTGTTAATCCGTTATGGAAAGTGATAGAACTAGTACCAGCCGTTCAGATAGCGTCAGCGATAGTCAACCCAAAGCTCGGCTTTTGCAAGGGTAGAACATCTAATCCCAAATGCTTTGCTTTTTTTATTTCCTTTTTTGTTGTATTTTTAGCACTTTTCTTGCTTGATGACAGTATGACACTTTAGCTTATGATTGTCATCTGATTGAATAGCTTATGGTTTAGATGCTGACTGCTATTAAAGATGTCTTTTGTGGCACTAGCTACCTTTCCATCTGTCTTTACTTCTTAGTCCCCATAATCAATGTTGTTTGACTATTCTGTCCTCCTTCTGGATCATCCGTAATATGTAGAAGCATAATTTGACAATAGGTTCTGCCCTTTCTTTCTGATTTAGGATATTTGCTTTAAAGTTCGCCACTTTGCAACTGTTGTAATTGTTCATACACTATCTTTCCCTGAAAACCTAGGTGGCACTTGGGCTCAAAGTGTTTTCCATTGTTTTTTTCGTGGAAAAGCGTACTAAAAACTATTAAAACCCGTTTTTATGTTATTGAGTGGTATTTTTAATGGTGTATATTGTCCTACAGTTTGCGTGCTAATGAATGGATTTCTAAAATCGTTACATTATTCTGCAGGAGGACGTATGGCCCGTCAAGGCGATCAACAAAGGGGCAGTGGACACCAGAAGAGGTACTGTTGATATTGTGTATAGTATTTTACTAGAGTTTTTATGGTTCTAGGAAGATATGTGGCGGTTCCAAGTTTTCTAGCTTAGCTACTGTGTTATGCAGTTGTAATGGTGCTAACTGCTTTGATAATCATTTAAATTTTCACTTCATGCCAACGGGATCAGACATCAAACTCTGCCCACTACAGTATAAATATAACATTGTCTACATAGTCCAACACCTTGTTTGTGGTATTGTATAACGTAGTGGTACTTTTATTCACTTTTGCTTAAGTGAGTTGCATCTTGGTTTGAATAATTAGGTCGATTTTGTATTATTCAATTTATTCTCTTTCCTCAGGCATTGTCCATAATACATCAGGCGGTATTGTCGTATTTATCAAGTATTTTTTCTTTTGGTGTGTCTGTGTGGCAGAAGAAGCCTTTGCTTGATAAGGTTGTCAGTTTACATGTTCAGCTTATCACAATCATTATGTTGGAGACTAAACATATTCCGAGTTACACACCGTCTATGTCCAAACTACATGTCATCATTTCAGTTCTGATTTTATGCTGTTTTAACTGAAGCAATTTCGATTCATCTGCAGGATGAGATTTTACGAGAGGCTGTGCACCGTTTTAAAGGGAAAAACTGGAAAAAGATAGGTAAATAATTATTTGAATCTTAGAAAATCCATGCATGTATTAAAGGAGTTCATATCATTCACATTCCAAGTGAACTAGATGTGGTCAAAATATGTAAAAATCTCTAGTTGGAGAGTAAGATTCCTAAGCGAGGTAACTTTTCAAAATGCATTGACTAACAAATAATGACAAGTGACAACATCATTCGAGCTTTATTCCTACTAGCTGAACTCGTTCAACTTTTTTTTTTTGTCAACTAGTTTCATTCTCTGGGTTGTATAGTTAATTCCTCAAATGTTGTTTGCCAGATGGTATCAAGGGGTTTAAGGGTTTAAGTTAGAAATTTCTTTTAGGCCCTATAGAACCCTTTCGGTGAACTTCTCGGATCAAACATAAGAGCTGAAGTTTAATTTATATGGTTGTTCATCATTAAGTAGGGACTTGAGAATGTATATGACTGTACAATTTTGTTTTGATCAGCGGAATGTTTCAAGGACCGGACGGATGTTCAGTGTTTACACAGATGGCAAAAAGTTCTCAATCCAGAACTTGTAAAAGGTCCATGGTCTAAAGAAGTAAGAAAGTTCTTCTTGTAGGCAGCTTTGTATTTATCACTTTTTTACTTCCTAATGACCTGCAAATTCCTTTTCTTTGTGTTGAATAGGAGGATGATGCAATTGTTGAATTGGTTAAGAAATTCGGGCCCACAAAATGGTCTACCATCGCTCAACATCTACCCGGACGTATAGGGAAGCAGTGCAGGGAAAGGTAATCTACGACTCCATATCATACGACTATGGACTTTTGAAAAAGGCAATTTAGACTAACAGATAATCATGCATCCGTAATCGTTTGAGTTTGTGGGTTTTCTTTACATTGTATAATGTCGATGAAACTTACGTTTTAGTTTCTTGTAATGAATAATCCAGATGGCACAACCATCTAAACCCCAACATAAACAAAGAAGCTTGGACTCAAGAAGAAGAACTTGCTCTGATTCGTGCTCATCAAATATACGGGAACAAGTGGGCTGAATTGACCAAGTACTTGCCTGGCAGGTATTTATTCATTTTTCATTAAAAGATTGAATTTTTAACGTCAAACCTCTTCATGTTGATAATCATCTGTCCTGTTATCAGGTCAGACAATGCAATTAAGAATCATTGGAATAGTTCAGTAAAGAAGAAATTGGATTCGTATATGGCCTCAGGCTTACTTGCTCAGTTCCAAGGCTTGCCAAACCCGATTCATACAATTCAAAATGTAGCAACTTGTTCAAAAACACCACAGAGCAGTGAAGAAGATAGTTTTGCTAGAAATGGACAACCCGAGACGGAAGAAGTTTCACAGTGCAGTCAAGGTTCAGCTGCTGTTGGGTTTTCTCAGTCAACAAGTGATGCAGGAAATACTACAACAAATATGCCTACAGGAGAAGTATACCTTGAGTATAACTTGCCAGTAGAATGGGGGGGCCCAATGGAAAATGATTGGCGGCAGCTTAATCAGAACAATTTACCCGAGAATCCCATTTCTGGACAACTTATACATTCATTGTCTGCTCAGTTTCACCATTTATCAACACACTTTCCGCTCCACTCTTCGGGAAACATGGTTTTGCCTACAGAAGAAGAATCAGGTTGCCATTTTGCTCCTGAGGAAGAAGAAGGTGGCAAAATCGTCGGTCCGTTTCCCTTTCAGAGTTGTACAATGGATGGATCTGCTGAATCTTTACATTACCAATCCTCTACCTATCAATTCCCCATGGATGGCACGAGCACGTCTACTTTACAACCGTGTTTCTCTTCATTTTGTCAATCATTTCCCGATCCTTCTTCACAACAGATGTCTGAACCTGGTTCACTTATATATGGCGTCGATCCTATCTTTTTCAACGACTCAACTGGACATTCTGAACAAAACTCCCTTTTGGAGAGGAATGATAGCTTCTTAAACACTAATGACGCTTGCGGTTCTCCTAGTCGGTATCAAGAAGACAATGCCGGGACGACAGAACAACTTGATCAAGGATTGGATACCGATACTTCAAGATTAACAACTGTTAACGGTATTGGCATGGAATCAACAGCCGGAGATTTTGCAATGGCATCTAGTGAACAAAAGATTCAGGGGCTTTATTTTATGAACCCCTCGTTTTCCAAGCTTTGACATTCCGTTTTCAGTTGTGATCTTTCTCAACCCAACAGTGAGATGCAGCAAGAATACAGCCCGCTTGGCATCGCCAGCTGATGATATCATCATCCGTAAATACCTCGAGTCCATACAGGTTGTGGGACTACTCCCCATCTAGGGATGACAGTAGTCCAGATGCTGTTTTGAAAAGTGCTGCCAAAACCTTTACAGGCACACCGTCCATATTGAAGAAACGACATCGTGATATGTTGTCACCTTTGTCTGAGAAGAGGAACGGGAAAAGGCTTGAAAGCACTTCGAATATCGGATCATTCTCTAGCTTGGCTAGAGACTTTTCTAGATTGGAGGGGTTGCTAAATGAAACTGGGAATGAAAATCCTTCAATGCCGTCTCAGTTGCCAAACGAAAACACTGATGATGCAGACGAGGACAAAGAAAACAAGGCTCCTGGTTTCGTAGAAAGAGAAAGAGACAGTAAAAGCGGCATTCTAAATTCCGACAGTGGAAGCTTAGAGAAAGATACAGACATTAGTGCTCCCCTTGACAACATGAAGCAACTCGGTGGTGATGTGGACAATAAATTTGTAACTAAATCTGAAACCGTTTTGCAACCTCAACCTGTGAGTCTCTTCTCGGTTCCTTTATCATCTCTCTCTTAATGCACCCTTTGTAAGCGGGCAGTTTTCATAAGTGCCGGAAATAGAGAAATAAGGCGATTATATTTTGTAGCAACAGTTTATCAGAATCACCTAGCATCATCAGATTGTATCAAAATTTCCATTGATATTCTGTTTTTTTTTAATCTTGCCAACTTCTATGGTTGCTAAAGAATGGGAATGCAAGTACTCTAAATGTTCTTTAATCTGATAGGAGATGTTATATTTCACATCATATATTTTCCTCATAAAGCAACTAACTTTGTGGTAGGCCTATGTTAACAGATGAGTTATGTTTACTTTCCAGGTAAACCAGACTCATTGTTCATCCGTTGTGCGCTCACCTGGATCGTTTAGAGGGAAGGAAGGGTCTGACTTGTCAACAGTTTCAGCCATGAATCTCACATCCTCTTTCACACCGACAGTGAACCAGCCTCCGTGTTTGTCTGTTGTTTGTTCACCAGGATCATTTAGAGGGAAGGAAGGGTCTAACTTGTCAACAGTTTCGGCCTCTTTCACACCGACGGTGAAGGTTGAAAATCTAGGAAACAGCACAATTCTTGAAAACTATGGCTTGTAAGGCTTCAGGAACAACTACTCTATCCCCCCAACACATCCTTATTTAATGTTTCTTTTTGTTTTTTTTTGGTTGCTTTTATCTCTTCGTCAATAGTGTTCTTGTTAGGCTTCTGTGTTCACTCTTGAACCTATGGTAAGATTCTAACATTATGCTTTCGTAGATTTGGGGGAACACCTTTTAGAAGGAGTATGGACTCTCCCTCTGCATGGAAATCTCCTTGGTTTGTCAATTCTTTCCTTCCTGGCCAGAGAGTGGATACAGACATCTGCATGGAGGTATCAAATTTGCTTATTGCTTTTTACCAAGAAATTATCTTTTAAGCATTCCTTTTTATGTGTTTGAATAAATCAGAAAAATGTAATCATCATGTAAACTGTACACTAATAAACATTTAGACTCTTACCTACATGAACACTTGGCACTGTCTCTTAGACTCTTACCATCAAACTCATTTCAAATCTGTAACCAAATTGAAAAAAAAGGAAATCATTTACTTCCACTTGGATTCAAGAAAGTTTGTCTATTTATAGCACAGAGAGATCAATATATATATATGGCACATGCAACAACACAATCTTTCGTTTTTTCATGCATTTGGACTCAAAAGTATCTTTTGAAACATATATTATGTTGCAGGATTTGGAGTTCTTTATGAGTCCAGTAGATCGGAGTTATGATGCACTCGGGTTGATGAAACAGCTGAGTGAACAGACTGCTTTTGCATTTGCAACTGCTCAAGAGGTTTTGGGAAACGAAACTCCTAAAACTGAACTGAAAAACATTCACAATAAAGAACAGAAGAAAGATGACAAAGAAAGAATCACCATTAATGCATCTCAGCCTCCTGTGGCCTCAAATACCGCGGTATTGATTGCATTTTTCATCTCTATGACCAATTTTTTGCCTGATACATTACACGAATTCGGCCCCACTTCTCCATTTTTCCATCATTATTCATTCTTTCTATTGTGTACGTAGCGCCTTTTTTCACGTGTCATTTCTCACATATGAGTCGTCTTCTTGTACGTTTTCCAGGCACCAGAATGCAGAACACTTGATTTTAGCGAATGTGGGACGCCCGGGAAAGTAGCGGAAAACGGAACAACGCCATCATCATCATCAAATAAGGGCATTAAGTTCTCAACTTCAACTTCATATCTGTTAAAAGGTTGCAGGTAGGAGAAAGGACATTCTTCTTTTAAAAGTTGATGAGCCATGAAAAGAGCTATTGTGTATATTTGCATTCCAAACAAATCATTCATGTGTGTTTTTTTTGGTTTTTTTACCTCTAAATTTAGTTTTATTTTTGTGTATTTTGGATCCCATTTTTTTTTCTTCTGAAAATATATATGTAAGATATATATATATATATACAACTATCATTATCAGTTTTGTAAAACCTTGAACAGACTGGCAAGTTCATCAATTATGTTAGATATATAAAATTGTTTATATTTTCGTTGGAACTATTTTATAAATTTCTTCAAAGTCTAGACTTATTTATACAATGAATTCTCAAAGTCTGAATTGAAGTAAACTTTTTTAAAACTAATCCTATCAGATAAATCTCACTTATATGATAAAGATGAGCCAAAACAATTAGAAATAAGTCTGATTTATCTAGTGCTGTGCTAGATAAACACACACATTCATACTTGAATTCGTAACTCTTGCTAAGCTATTGTGTGTATCTTCCAGGAGAGTGAAAAACAGAGGTAAAAATAACATTTTCATTTATTTAAACAATTTTTCAAAACTGGTAAGTGAATTTACAGGGCCTGCCTTGGCATTTTTTGGGTTTAAGGTCAAGTCTCCGAATTGAGCCTTTTAGTTAAGTTTTTTTTTTTTTTTTTTTTTGAAAAACACACTTATCGTGTTTTTAACATTCGTAAATACAAAATTTGATTTATTGATAAGCAAAACACGCGTCTTCTACAAAGTAGTCTTTTAATTTCTATAGTTTCCAAACAAAAATTAATAGAACTTGTTTGTATGTCTAATTTTTTTAGGCCAAGTAAATTTTTATTGGGAGCTTTATCGATTGGAGTAAAAAAATTTGAGCCTTTATCGAGAAAAAAAATTAACATATTATATTAGGTTGGATCGGATTGAATCTACACAATTTTTTTTTTTTTAACGAAACATGTACTGATTGGGCGCTCCCCGCACTGGCGTTGGGCTTAAGGCAGACGTCTCTCACTGACCTCACATGAGGGCGGCCCTGTGAATTTATGTCATGTCTCTCGGCTTTTGACAAATATGAAATTCTCTTTTTGATCTTCTACTCCTCACTGAGCATCGTGCCATGTGTTCAGTCCTTTCTTGTTTTTCCTTTGAGAAGTCTTTTGCAGGTTATCATGATACTAGGAGTGCGTATCAGTGTCTTGAGGATGTTGTGGTTCAATGTGCCATGTGAAAGCTATGTAGACTATGCATATTTGTGGGTTGGGTGAATAAGCTAATTAGTGGTTTATCACGAGTTCAAATTGTCTTAATTGGGTTTTAATTTGTATTTTTAGCTTTCTTTAGTGGGATTTATATGACCGTTTCATGTTTAGGCACTTTTGAGGAGTCTTTTGCCTTCCTTGTCAGTATCATTGGGAAAGACTTGCACCTCATCTCGTCAGTGGTAGAAAATAACACCATGTGTAGTAGGCAATGGTGCGAATGTTACTCGGGATCCCTGGTCCTATTGTATTGATCAATTTTCAGGACCTTAAGGCCATCAGGCTTAAGGAACTATTCAATGTCCTCTGTAAGTGGGGAACTAATATGTGTTTTCTTTTTCCCTATACCTAGAATTTCATTAATTTGACTCCAGCGCATCGCTCTCGGCCCTGGAGCGAAGTGCTTAAATCCTCCTCTGATAGGTCCGCTGGTGTTGGAACTAGCAGGCTCATGCCGAGAAGGTAACTTAGTTGTGTAGAATTTTTGCGAATTCTCAGGCATAGAGTTCTTTCCCTTCCTCACCTAATCGATCAGGGAAGCAAGCTTATAAGTCAGGGTTTTTGTTTAGCCATACACAACATTGCTTTAGCAACATCCCTCTGCTTGTATTCCTTTCTGGGCATAGATGTTCAACTGTGTCATGCACAAGTGGTCCAGATGTACCTTGTGTGTTTACTACCCCTGCGGCTTGCACGGATGAGTCTTGACCAGTTTCTTCTCTATTTGTTTGCTGGTATTCGCTATGTCCGGGAGCCATGTTTAAACTTTTTTAATGCACGATCCTCATTCTTGCACCAATTGACGATGTCAGATATCGTCGGGGTATAGATCTGAACAAATGAACGGGTAATTGGGCCTCCAAAGTATGATCCAACAAGCCCACAAACGAATTTGCAACACAAACAATACATAAGAGGGGCATGAGTTTGTTCTCCGGGAAGACACACCGGCGCCCAAGTCGATCGATTCGGTATAGGCAATTTTTTTATGTAAACTGCGAGTTTGGTACGTAAAAGTATGCGTACCTATAAAATGAGAAGGGTGATCATTTTATATAGTGTATAGTTGTACGTGAATTAATGCGTTACCACACGTTTAATGGAATGGGCAGACATCATGGAGTAGTTATAGTTCATGGCGTAACGTCCGCGATGCTCATTTAATGTAATATAACGGTTATTTGAGACCGAAGACAACCTGTGTGTCCGCTATAAAGGACCGATGACAACCTGCGTCACTTCAGCTATATGATATAAGAGCGGCCTGCGCTTTGTTTGAGATGAATCATATCGATGTGATTTTCTGTATTCAGCGGTTAGCTTAAATAAGACATGAGTTTTACGTATAGGGTATAGGGTGACCGATTTTATCAGCAACATGTTTTGTGTATCGTGCAATTGGTTGGTTGGTCAACCGCACCAAATACCAATGTATTTGACATCACATTTTCTTCTTCATCAATTATCACGTCTTCATCCACCGGGAAATGCTCAAATGCCCTTTTTTTGTGTGTACCTCAAAGTCATATTTAGCATGCAACAAATATAGCACCTCAAAAAGTCATACTCCCTCCGTTTTTATTTATACGTAGCAGAGAGAAGAATCATACAGATTAAGAAAGTAATTAATATATGTATTGGAAATGTATTTTTTTTATTGGAAATATAAATGTTTTGTTGGTAAATGAGTTTTTAGTATTGAAATTGTGTTTTTTTTATTGGAGATGTAAATATTTTGTTGGTAAAGGAGGAAAAATAATAAATACTGCATTGGAAATGTAAAATAACAGATAAATAAAAAAATAGCAAAAACTGAAATATGACAGATAAAAAAAACGTAGGAAGTATTGAGCATGCAACAAAAAAATGTTATAAACCTTAGAATTGAGGTATATTCTTTCGGAACTTTGGAGTTTTTTGTGGGACCGGTTAAATCACCGCCTATTTGATTGTTTAATTTCCAAGAGTATTTGGTCAATGGAATTTATGAATATAGAAGACCCTTCACTCTTGCAATTTCCAAAAGGTGCATACAAGAATTTGATGTTTTAATACTCTCTCGATTCTTATTTAACCGAAAGAATTGTCAAAATTATTTGTTACCCATTTTCCAAAACAATATTTATTTTCGATTTTCTATCTTTACCCAAATTTACTACTCTATTTAAGAGGTAAATAGTAAGACTACCTTAATGATATTCAAGGGTTATTTTAGTCTTTAATTATCAGAGACAATTAAGAAAGAAGGGAGTATAGAAAGACAATACATGATAAAATACAAATTACAACATCATAACAACTCCAAGTTCCTTTTGATAACCAATGAAAAGAACTAAGCTCAACAAAGACACAAACATATATCACAAGGCTAATTTTCAAGGTTTAGCATGCATTTAGTACAGAAACTTTCATAACAGCAGTTGCCATCAGCTCAAAGACACAAACATCACCACTCTTCAATCCTTCTGCCTCGACGACCTGTGACCATCCCGAGCTTAGCATCATCCGATCAGGATCATGAAATTTTTTATATAAGCGAACCGGCCACTTCATACCACGAGAGTCTAGAATCTCGATGAATTTTGAACAACCGTTGTTCATGTGCTCCCTAGTAAATGTTCGAGGCAGATACTGTATATATAATTGAAGAACATTAATTAGAAGAAATGACACTTTTTTTTTGCAAGAATCGCAATCTTCCAAAAGAAAAAAGCACAGGCCAACAAGATCACGGGCAGGGGCCTCGGAAAATGATCAAAAATTAGGGGTCCGGTTTTGAAAGTTCTTTCAAAGGTCCTCGTTTTGATTATTTAGCCTAGGGTCTAGAAAGACACAGGGACGGCGCCCTGAACTTACCAACATGTTCTTATTCAAGTTGTAGTCTTTCAATTTAACGATAAAGAACGGATTCTCGGTCTTGTACATTTCCGCTGTTGCCGGAGAATGTTTCACATTTGTACCTGTCAAAACAAAGTATATATTAGAGCTCAGAGTCACAAGAAATCAGAATGAAGTTAAAAAAAACAATGCATATATATATAGTCTTGCACTTGCATTTTGGTGCTGCATCCACAGGGGCTCGAACTCGAGACCTTTTGCGTGGTTTTGCATGAAATACAGAAACTTTCATAACATCAGCTGCGATCAGCTCAAAGACACAGACATCACCAGTCTTCAATCCTTTTGCCTTGACGAATTTTGTCCATCCGGTGCTTAGTATCGTCCAATCAGTATCATATTTTTAAAGCGTGCATCGCCACTTCTTGTTATCAGAATCTAGAATCTCGATGAATTCTGAACAACCGTTGTTCATATGCTCTCTAGTAAACGTGCGAGGCAGATACTGCGCGCACAATTCAGGAAGAACATTAATAGAAGAAATGATACTTTTTCACAAGAATTAATAGCAATCTTCCAAAAAGAGAAGGCTAATTAATGAACTTACCACCATGTTCTTCATGTTGTAGCCTTTCAATTTGACGATGAAGTAAGGATTCTCCGTCTCGTACATCTCAGCCGCCGCAAGGGCCGGGTCCAAAACTGTTCTCGCTTTAGTAATCGCGCGTCAATATAATCAAGGCCACTAGGGATTAGAATGAAGTTCAAAACGATCTAAAGAATCGCAACTGTTTGTTGAACTACGTACCATCTCTCCCAAAAGCTTAAGCTGATGATGATGATGATAAATATAATTAACATTTTACACGCCCCTTAAAACAGTTTACTACGTACCTTTAAGAATCGCCTTCCGTTTTCCCCTCCAAGGATTGACAAGTTTAGCACCATCATCCTCGTCGTCTTCTAACTTAACATCGCTACAAGATCCTTTTCCGTGTTCACTAGTATGATGATCGACGTATGATCGAGGCCGAACTGCAACTGCAACCAGGACCAGGCGGATACTGAATCTCAGTAGCGGTTAGATCGAACACATGAACATCGAATTCCGAGTTCCTCCCTTTGTATTTGAACAATAGCAAGTATCCAAAACGAATCGAGTAATGCTTCATAAATTTCTCCCAACCAACGGAAAGATAAAGCAAACCGCCGGATCGTTTCAGTCCAACATACCAACAACCAGCACCAAGAAGAGGAGGAAGACAAAGTTTTAATGTTATGGAAAGTTGATCACCATATTCATCCACAAACTTTTTCGGCAACACCTACAGTACGTATTAAATGGAGCAAAGCAATAATTAAGAAACTATAGTAGTACTTGAAAAGGTTTATAATTATATATATATATATATATATATATATATATATATATATATATATATATATATATATATATATATATATATATATTACAAAAAAAAAAATTTTGATGTGTCACAAAGCACAACATCTTGCATGCAGTGATGCAGAAAACTGTTAAAAGTCCATAATAAATACCCAGCTGATTAATCCTTTACAGAAATCACAAAAATTAATGTACTGCAGATTCAACTAATTTCAATTTTCTCAGGCCGTATCGATCAGTATGCATGCAGTTTCAACCGATCATAAAAGGGAAGAAAAAAAAAAAAAAAGAGAGAAAAAGGAACCACAAAATGGAAAGGAACAAAATAAAAAATACTCCAGAAATGGAGTACTAAGCATTGTTATGCTACTGCCAGAAATTCACATTAATTACGAAGGTTAATTTATAAGAAATTAAGATGAGAGAGTCGGAAAATAAATAATTAAGATTACCAGTCTGCATTCGCGAATGACAGAAGGCATAATAATCCTGTGGAAACTACTACTAGTTGTTTTAATTAAACCTTCTTCTTCTTGCTCATTATTTTCCATCATCTCTCTCTGACTCAGGTATGATCAAATGGTGGCCGGGGATATATCATATATATATATATGCCCAATGTTCTTCCGTTTCAGAGAGAAAAGTTCTTATTTTTATTTTTATTTTAGTTTAGTCGTCAATTATTATATCAAAGTCCCTTTGACTGTGGGTGTTTGAGCCTCCATTAAGGCTACTTACTTCCGTATTGACTACCTCGTTTTTAACATGGGTCACATATTTATTATAATTTTTTTCGTATCACATGCTACATCCGTTCTAAAATATAATTTTTTGTCCCCTATCATGTTAGTCTATTTAGTTAATCAATTAAATATTTATTATCTTTTTTTTCCTTTTATCTCATTTATTATATATCCACCAACTTTTCACTCCTATGCACACGGTCAAATGTCATTTCATGTTTTTTCTTCAAAATTAATTACAGATAACAAATTTAACAAATTTTCTTAATCTGTATGAAAAAACTCAAATGGACTTATATTTTGAGACGGATGTAGGTAGTAGATGTTTGTATACTTATTTCTATTAATGTAATTATGAGACAATAAAACAACGTAGTTTTGCTCAAGTAATAAATGGTTTGAGAATGCGTAGCTAGGGAGGTCACCGGTTTGACTCTCCAATGAGACGCCATGTTGAATAAGAGTCGGACTTTTCAGGTATGACCCGGACCGAACTCCGGATTAGTCGGACCAGCTGGTTTCGAATACCGGAGGCTTTAAAGAAAAAAAAATTACGAGACAATAGATAAAAATACGCATAAAAAGAATATATACTATTTATACATATATATATATTTTCTTTATTTTAGGAGTCGGCCGTACCCCTTGACAAAGGTGGAGCCGCCCCTGTTGTTTGACCTCTACACTGACGAGAGAAGAGTTCTGGTACAACAAACAGTTAGTTCTAATAAATAAAATAAAAATAAAAACTCATTTTCATGCCATTCTACTTCTTATGTCATACAAAGGATATCATCATAGGATTCAACTTTTCAACGAGGCTACTCACAATTCAACCCACACTAAACTTAAAAAGCAAACAAGAATTAAGGAGTATAGCTAATGCTCTTAAACGAACAAAGCCGGTCATGAACAAGTTCGGGTTCGACTCGTTAGTATTTGTGATCGTTCGTTTGTTTAGCTTAACGAACCAAACTTGAACAATATTTTAAGCTCGTTTCCTAAACGAACGAACACGAACTTACTCGTGAACTTTCGATTATGTTCGTGAATCTGCTTATATAGATAAATCAATATACAAACTAACTGACTTAAAAGATGACAAAGCATCTATTAATCTAATAGATACTCTAGTGGATTTTTATAAAATATTGATAGAGTTGTCATAATGTTTTTACTACTATAATGTTTGAATATTGGTTTGTATTTTCTTATTTATTCAGTTGGACTTAATTTTTTATAACTTAACAAGCCAAACTCGAATTGAGAGGCAAAAATACATCTAGCATGTCAAACTCGAACATACGATCGAACAAAATTTCTTTATAAATGATTTGAGTTTGAACATAATTTTATATTCGTTTATTAAGCAAACGTTAGCGAACAAACTCGTTACCTTAACGAACCAAGCTTGAACATATTTTTCTGTTTGTTTATTAAACGAACGAGCATGAACAATTTCGTGAGATAAACGAACAGAAGCGAACAAATGATACTTCGGTTGATTACTTTCATTACAGTTATCATTTCTGTATAAGCGCGCATTGAACATACATGCTTATATATATAGGACACTTTAAAGATCCAAAAGTGTCCAACATTGGCACTTCATTCTAACTCCAAACCAAGCGCCTTTGGATCCACGCAATACAAAGAATAGGGTAGGTGTCAATAGTGTTTTCGTCTTGACACGGGTAGGGTAGGTGTCCGTTCTTGAAGTCGTTTTGACATTCTAACTGAATGAAAAGTTGTGGGCTTATGATTCTTCAAGTCTTGCCTGCTGCAAACTCGTCAAACATCAAGCCGAGGTTGTGGACTATTTTCTTTACGTATTCCAGTTGCGACTGTGTGGACAACGAAGGGTCGGTAAAAGACGGAGTGAGCGTTTGCTTTGCGGGAAAACCAGGGGCAGAAAGGGAATAAGAAAATGAGTGTAGAAACTCTACATCAGCAGACTCCAATGGAATGAAGAACCTTGTTGAGGGACTGACAGCAGCAGCTTCTTGAGCTTGTTGTGTACATGAACTTTGTTCACTCTCTGTAATTTATTCAATAATGCTAAGTTAATGTAAAACAGTGTAAATATGTAAAATATAGAGATTTAAATCATTCAAATTCACCACCAAAAAAAAAAAAAAAACAATCTGCAGCAGAATCTCTACTAAGATTTGTTAAAGACGGAATCTTTATCTTTAGACTCGGCACTATACTGCTTGTGCATAAATGATCTCTATTCAAATAATACACTAGATAAATTCTGATGCATTTCACTTTAAATAAAGAGATTCTATGAAATTAGAATTCTTGAAAACAGTGCTCTTACCTAGCTAGTGCAACGGACGTATCAACTGTATCAGAGGAATTGCAGCTTTCTTCCAAAACAAGAATGCTCAAGAACAGAAACCGGGCTTGGAGTTCGAATATTCAACAACTGTTTTTGCTTCATTGTCATACTTTTTTACTTCTTGATTCAATCCCTGAGTGAAACGACTTCAATGTATTATATAACACACTTATCATCAATTTATTTATCTCTTTTCGATAATTGTATCGATCAATTTACATTGATTGTACCGTAATTTCCATCAATTGTGATGTCAATTAATGTCCATAAGATCGATGCATGGAACATCTACTATCAACTTTGTAGTTAGTTTTTTCTTCGTTTTCTGCTTCTTTTCCGGGCCTTCATGTAACTAGGGTTCCTGGTTGCATGGGGGGTATCAACCTCGGATATACCGGATCTTGGTGAATCGTCTACCTATAAGCGCAACCCGGCCAATATTTTGTTTTTTATTGCGGATCATGAACTTAGAGTATTTTTTAGCTATATAATCAAGAATATGACCTTTGTTAGAAGATTTACACGCTACCGGCCTAAAACGAATGAGATTAGGCATATTCTTGTGCGCCTTGGGTTGAACTTCTCGACAACAAACATATTATATTACGCCCCCGAATGCCAGAAAATTAAGATTCTTAAGCAGTATGTAGTTATTGATATATTGAAAGGATATGGATGGTGTTCTTGTAAAGCAAACACTGAAACCTCTCTTTTGCAGATTCATTTTCAATTCTCAGAACTTTCACATCCATTCGCTTAACAAGACAGTATATTTGGAAGATTGCATCATTACGGCTACTCTTGATCTTAGACCGTATAAAATCATACACACACGATATCATAGGAGTCGAGTTTTCAAGGATCTTCAGAGGCTAGTTGAAGACAAGTTGGACGATAAACAATATTCAACCCACAAAAAGCAAACGAAAATCAAGGAGTATAGCATTGATCATACATGCTTAACAGACATTTTTAAGATCCAAACAAACATCGGCACTTCATTCTAACTCCAAAACAAGCGCTTTTGGATCCACGCATTATATAACATAAAAAAAAATCATAGGAAGGATTAATAAAAAAATGGGTGAATTTGAAGACAGACAGAAACAGGGGAGATACCCCCCTGCGTTTAAACCACCCACCCTATTACGAACCCCAGCACTATAGCTACTTGGAATCAGAAATGATGTCCAAAATTTCTTCTGACACCTTAACTTGAACAAAACAAAAAAAGGGTCAATGAATCAACAACACTGCTTTCGGTTGGCACATTACTCCAGCTTTATCCTATCAATATCCGTCATCACTCCTTCAAGCTGCACACACAACAAACAAGACGGATCAGCTAATCATATATATCTGTGCAAGTATATATGCATATGTCTGAACAAATATACCTTGACAATCTGACGCAAAAAGTAGTCCCCATAGCGCTTAGCCGGTTTTGATTCGATAACATGAATCATATCCTACAATTAATTACACATGAGAGAAGCGGCAAACAGGGAATTCAATATTTTGCAGCTACTTCATAAACAAACCCAAATTGTTTCCAAGATAAGATAATGCAACTCATTGGACACCAAATACAACCCCACTTCGAACACACAACTGACCAAGGAGCAACATAAGCGTACCTCATCAATATAGAAATCGACTTCAGCATTGGATGTTATTTTCCCCTCAGAATCAACAGAATGTGTCTTGTGCTTGTACGTCATCAAAATCGTCCTGCACAAAATCAATCACCGGTGTGTCGTGAAATTTGTCCACAGTAGAGAATAAGTTACACAAGGCATATCTGAAACTGCAACATAATATAAAAAGGAAAGTCATCCAAATAGTCTCTTCAATCAAACCTCAAAGTAGGCTCGTCCACTTCGATACAAGTAGCAAGCTTTCCCAAGGAGATGGAAGAGTAAACTTTTAAAAATGTTCGTACACCAGATAACAGTTGTTGTTGTTTCACTTCATACAGAAACAGCTTCAACTGGAGCCTATAAGCATCCTGATTAACAAAAGCAAATGCATATTACATCTTAAATACATCACATAAGTTGAAGCATCACGAGTAAAGCGATCTTTAGGGATAACACTCAGATAGCAATGGACTAATCGTTTTAGGGATAACACTCAGATAGCTATCAGTTGGTACAAGTACATAAACTGCCCTTTCATATCATGAATTCTCATAAGGTCATACCATAATCCACCCCAACCCTGCTGGCCATGTAAACTAACCACCCCCCCTCCCCACCACCACCACCAAAAGCTAAAGAAACAAAAATACTAAGAGACATGTATAGAAACAAGGACTTCTCCAAGATGCGTCAGAGCTCGGTAGAAACATCATACAATGACCATTAAACATAAGCTAAACCAATGGTAATATAATCCACAATATAATTGGATGGAGTTCAATACCTGATTGTAGTTTACAAGAGGCTCCTCAAAATTAGGAGCAGATGGAGTGATGAACTTAGGACACGCATATGAGAAGAGCTCATCATACAGAACAAAGGCCTCGTCGTCATACCTTTGCATTCTCGACATCTTCTCACCATACTTCTCTCTCAATTGAGAGTTTACTGTCTCATCAACAAGCTTTACTTGAGGACAAAGAGATAGACATATAGCCAGCAATGCATACATCTGCTCATTCTTCTTCAGTATCTGCTCATACTGTGGAGATTTCTGGTGGTATTGCTTAGTCTTATAAATATATAAGAGAATCTTGTTAAACTCTCGAGTAGCCTCCACATATCTTCATAAGAATACCAAAAACTATTTGATCAGATAAGAATTATTAAACACTATTGACACAAAATACAAAGAGAATAAGACTGTGTCACAAGATAATTATTTCGTCCATTTGCAGACACAGATCACGCATGCAGAAGATCAATGGTTTTAAAATCGACTAATGCAAAGCACATTGATCGTACCATTTGAAATGAAATACAATTACAACGCATAAAATATTTTTTCTGTTCAAAATGAACTCCCAAGCAAAAGAAACGTAATAGAAAAAGTGAAACAATCTAACACCTACTAGTCATTCTTCCAATCCACATTTGTCACAGATATTTTCTACAGTAATATATCTCTTCGTTTAAGCTGATGAAATTCAAAAGACAGCCAGGAAGAAGAAAAATGATAAAACCAAAAGAATTTACAGAATTGGGGGAGAGTGAAAAGACCATCTGAACAATCCAAAGAGAGGAAGTACTTTATCCTTAAGGAAAATCAATTAACAATTGAAGGTGGCTTCGCATATATTGACCCCCCCCCCCACCCTGAACCCCCAAAATAGGATAACAAGGTTGTCCATTTAGCCGAACAACACCCCATTTCCATCCAAGTAAGCTGAAGGAGTGCTAATAATCAGACAAATTAAATTCATCATCACAAACTTGACAACTTAATCTCCGTTAACTAAAAACCTCAAAATCATTCAGCGCATTTGACTTGCTTAAGTTTCCTGGCTAGAAATGCGTAAGGAGATGAGAATCCAGACTCCTCTGACTGTATATTGAGAAATTCCGGGTTTCTTCAAGCAGATGATTACATTGGGATGTACTACAGTAAAGTCATCTAAAATGATTACGTTAAAAAGATCCAAGCAAATACATGAAAATAGACATCCAGAACTAGTATTCTACTGCAACACAACACATGAATAACAAGCAGAAAAATGTGTTACTTCCTATAGAAATTGAATTATATTGCAAAATGCAATTACAATTAGTTGATTTAAACTAAAAAGAATACTGGACATAACAGTTATCAAATGGCGTACCTCCATAACATAAGATTAGCAAATCCATAGTGATAAATGGTAGTGATATGGCTCCCAATAACAAGAGTGTAAACACCTTGTTGACTTGTATCAATAGGAAGTAAGCATTTCAGGCCAGTGTGATAATCGCCCAGCAAACAATGAACTCTAAGCAAGCCTATCATGCTAAAATACCCTAGTACTTTCAAGACATTGCTTCCACCATTGTAATCATAACCATCAGTAGCAGTGAACTGTTCAAGGCCTTCCTTCTCTTTCTCCAGGATCTGAACAATAGTGGATTTCTCTACCAGAGCTTGCAAGTAATTCAGGACCCCATATACATTCCATGCCTAAAAAAGTACACAAAAACAGAGAATGTCAACCACGTTTTGGTGGCGAATATAAAAATAAAAAAAAAAAACAAAGAAACTAGGTGTTCATCCAAAGTATACAACCAGAATGTACAGCCAGGCTGCAGAAGTCTCCTAATACCATAGATGTGTCATACAATCATCAACATACTAAACTTGACATATGCACAATTCATGAGAAGAAGCACTCAAATTCAATCCAGGAAATACAATACTCCAAGCACATGTATTGTTAAGAGAAATGAAAAACAAGTAGAAGGATATAATCAAAGAATGGATGCTTATCAAAACAAAAGGAATTACATAATTTTCAAAATTAAGAGGAAAAGAAAACTACACTGCATATGCAAGAACTACATGCTTGAAAAAAAAAAGTTAGGTGAACACTGAGTAGTAGCATCGCACAAAGTCTTATAGTAAAGTCGATTAACAGCTCTCAAAAAAGCGAGGTACGCAATTTTCCAGCGTCCGGAAAGCATGAGCAGCGGTTTTTTTAGTTCTTGTAGCAACTAGCAAGTCGTGTAGACATAAAACCTGGAGGCTTAATAGCAACGAGACTTCTCTGTACACACGAAATTAAATCAAAATATGCAGCAATTCTCACACCTCAAACAGGAAAGGGAGCAGAAAAAACGTGATAACACAGCAGTTCCATTTTACTCAACCTAAGTTTCTTCAGTTTCTGTTGAGAAGCTATACCATCCTAGCCTCTCCTTATACCAATCTTTCAAGGATAATCCAACAAATCGCTTAACAACAAAGACTTAGCCTTGTCAGGCTGCATTTTCCACTTAGGAATTTTGGCATGATTTCAATCATGCTATTGGAGGAGATTGACAGGATTAAGGTTTACGAAATTAGTTAGCTTCTACTTTCCTTACTGCTTTTAGAATAAAAATCATGACACCTCAAGTAAATATCAACAACGTTCTTTAAATATACAAAAATACAAAGCAATATAGTTATTTGAAATCTCAAACGTTTCTTGGCAAAAACTTAAAAAGAAATCTCAAACGTTTCTTGGCAAAAACTTAAAAAGAAATCTCAAACGTTTGAAACTAAATAGCTATAGGATAAAGAAATTCCTGCGTGTAATTGCACGCTGGAAAATAGTAGGCTAATCGCTAATAGAGTAAGCAACTAACACCAAAAATAAAGAACAATCTCAATGCTATTACAGAAAACAGGAATAAGACGATTTCCTTAGCAAATTGAATCTCCATATGAAGAACATGATTCTAACACTAAAGGACTCTGGAAAGAAACCTGATTATTTTGCTTCAGAAGTGCAATCTCTTGCTCGGTCTTATTCTTCATCTTTGCACGATACTGGCAGAACGACTGAAACTGATACACAAACTCATCAACCATGTCCCACAACCACTGGTTTGGCAACTGCATAGTCACCACTCCATGCAAAACAACCTACAGATTACCCAAAACAAGAAATCAAGAACAATGTCATCTCAAAACTCCAAAGATTCTAACTTTGCACCAAAACAATATATATTAATAAATCACATTACAGGAACAGTTTTCTCAGGTTGCAGTGCTAAATTAAATGCTTCTCTGCCTACGAAACTAGAAACTAAAAATGCCGGGCCATCTTTTAAAATGTAAAATGTATAGCTCTCTACTAGCTGATGAGCAACTAAATGAACACATATTCATAGTACAAGCAAAATAATACAAAAAAGGGAGAATAATTAAACTTGAACTGGAAACGAACATGGAAAAGACTGCAGTAATTATCCCAGGAATCAATCCTCTGCTTGAGAGTAGGTGAAAGCCTAGCATAGAGGTGGCGGAACCACATCTCCCGATAGAGGAGGCAGAAAACGTGGTCATTATCGACGTACGGAGAGACAGCTTCGACAGAAGGCCAGGGTACATCCTTGAACATGCGCTCACTTAGGGTTTGGAAGGAATTCTCGTACATCTGGTGAATCTCGTAGACATTTTTGTCGCGAATGTATCTGTATAGATGAACGACGAATGTCTTCACTGCGTCCGGCAAATAGTTCGGGTCGTAGCTTGAAGTGTCGCCGGAAGAAGGAGGACGTGCACCGTCGTCGTACTCGTAGGACGCCATGGTTGGTGGAGGCTGGTGGAAAGGGACGACGGAGGACGGCTGGTTCTGAAAAAGACGACGGACGAGGAGGGGTAGGGTTTACGGGAAGAGAACGATTTTATTTTGTTTTGGGCTGTTATTCCCTGATAAACTATATTGCACAGACACGGACACGCGTCGTCAATGCGATAGCGACGATACGATATTAATTCCAAAATTTAAGGACACATTTTATATATATATATATTGTAAAAAAAATATTCGTAAACATCTGGGAAAAACTAAACAAAATAAGATAGGTATTACGTAAACACTATGAATATCTAGAATAGATATTCGACCTTTATACGGTGCCAAAAAAATTGTGATTGACTTCCAAAATATTACAAATTATAAAAATAATTGTTTATCAACAAAAAAATATATAAACTTGATACGACGTATTATATTTATTTAATTATTATAGAAATGAAAATCGTGTATTTTAACTTTCTATCGAAGAAAACTTAGATAAAAAAGAAAAGAAATTTAAAAATTCGGTTCAGGAGTGTTGGGGAGTGTCGGTGCCGTGTCGACAGTGTGTCGGATATTTAAATTTTAAATAATATTAATTTAATCAGCCGACACGTGTCGGACACGGTGTCGAAGAGTGTCGGAGCGTGTCATGTCGTGTCTTGTGTCGGACACGACGCACGGCAACTAGATTGAAGTGTCGGTGCATCATAGCTGATAAGTGAACCAAAAGGCGGGTGGGAGATTTTGGGTGGTAGGATGGATGTGGCCGGTGTTTAGGATGTGGATAGCATTTTTAGTCGGGTTTATGATGGTGTTGAGGATGGGTGGAGCCATGGAGGGTTGGCGTTAGTTGGGGAGTATTCAAGACGAGGGTCTGATATTGGTGGTGTAGCGTGTAAGGCGGGTGAGAGTTTTTGGATGGTAGGATGGATGGGGACGGCGTTTAATGGATGTGGATAGCTTTTCTAGTCGGGTTTATGATGGTGTAGTGGTTGTTTAGAAAGAAATAATGGTGATTAGGTCCAGGAGGATGAGGAGCCGTGAAGATGGGTGTGACCGCCAAAAGTTGGGCGGTCTGGAGAGCGTATAAGCCGTGAGATACAATACGTTTTTTTCGAAATAAATGTGTAAATTTTGAGTTTCAAATTCATATTAGCGTAAAATTTGAATTTCCCCTTTGATAAACCACACATCTGTTTCATGTATTGGTTGAATAAGTTGTCAAAACAACGATGATAAAAAAAGTCACAAATTGGATTATTAACCCTATCTGGAAAAATATACATCAAACCTTCAATAAATAAGCGAAAACCTATACTTGAACAAGTTATAAAATCACAGAAATTATAAAAATCACACTTTCAACAGTTGAAAGTGATTTCCCATTCATTTTAATGTATTTAGCCTAAGGTTGTAGCTAATAACTTATATGTGTCTGGGATTTACATGCTTCGCGCGAGATGTACTTTAACTTGTGTCTAATTGGATTTTCGACACGAGACATTACGTTGAATGTCTTTTTGTGAACATAATAGATTTTTTTGATTAAAATACCTTTGGTTATAAATAACTAATAAAAAATATTACTTATCAATTTTAACCCGGAATATACTTTGAGACACTTTATACCATGATCGAAATTTAAATAAAAACAAAAAAAATATTATTCTGGATGGTTTCATCAAACATTTCAAAAATATAATAAACACATACACATACATTATCATAGCTCCACATTTGGGTGCATCTGGTGGTCACAATCATCTATATCATCTCTATATGTATACATAATAAAGTGAAATTAAAAAAATCATAGACAAAAATCAAAATCGAATCAAGCAAGACATGAATCACACGAACAACCAACCATCAATTAAGGGTGTACTATCTGAATACTTTTCCCAGCTACACGACATTGTACAATAAATTATGGGTGAACTATTCGAATACTTTTTCCAACTGCACGACATTTTACATAGTGTGAAAATGTTTACAAAATTAAACAAAACAAGTATAAAACAGAATGGGTGAACTATTTGAATACTTTTTCCCAGCTACACAATAGTGTGCAGAGTATGAAAATGTTTACAAGTTTTAAATAATAAAGCAGATATAAAATAGAAGGTAAACATCAGAATGTAAAACGTGTGCCGAGTGTGAAAAATATTTACAAGTTTTAAATAAAGCAAGTTTAAAAATCTCACTAGATAATCCCAATTCCATACCCTTCTACCTTACCTCCCCAATTCCAACGAGAAGTTAATCTCATAATCACATTCTTAATTCATATAATTGCTATCTTAAAATCTCAAGTTTGAAAGAAGAAATAAAAAGATCAAAGCAGGGATTACATTGCTTGAGGAACTCCATGTAGTGGGGAATAGTAATTCTTTTCAATCTGTACCTGTACCACCCACTTTTGGACCAAATCATTCCTTGAAGCATATTTGTTTTCTCAACTGACAATTAAGCTGCAGTTCTCAGACTTCTTGAATGTTAATAAGCTCTTATGGTGAAACTGGATTTAACGAATCTACCTAGCCTGGTAGATTTGTATATACAAGGGACTGCTATATGAAGGTCTTGGCATGCATTTTCACAGGTGTTCTGCTCTTTCGGTCTCAACTAGAGGTGTTGAGTCTAAGTCCTCTAACGCCGAAGGAATTAACTGAATGAAGAAATTAAGTGAATGGTTGGCTGTTATTTATGCTGGTGGGCTTCCCAAATTACAAGAACTGGAAATTACACTCTTATTAACCTGGACAACATCTTACTCGATTGATTAACCTGCTTCAAATTTGTACTTGGACAACTTCTTACTCGATTAATTAACCATCTTCAAATTTGTACTTGGACAACTTATTACTCGATTGATTAACATGCTTCAAATTTGTCATATCCTTCGCAAACTCAAATTGACGTTGTGAAGGTCCCGTATGTAATGAACGCCTTGAATGTGAAAATAAAGCAGGTGTAAAATGGATGTCAAGATCAGTATCCAAAATGTGAAAATGTTTACAAGTTTTATAAAATGATGTCAAGATCAATATCAGATGTGAAAATGTTTACTAGTTTTAAATCAATTATAAAATGGAAGGTCAACATCACTATTTTTTTTGTTGAGGGATAAAATTATTTTGTTAGACAAAATGTTAAAAAGCAAGAAATAATTGTAATAAAAGTGTTGGAGAGATTGCCACACTTTTGAATGTGCAAGTGTTGAGAGAGATTGCTCACACTTGAGGGGGTGTTAGGAGAGATTGCCCACACTCTTGAATGTATACGAAAATATAATAATATATTTACTAACATCAATTAGTTTTAGTAAAATGGTAAGTGCTTGATCCTAACATGGTATCAGAGCCATATGTCATGATATCGAACCATGATGTGAACATTATTTGCGAGGTCATGATATCAAACCCTGGTATGAACATTATTTTCACAAATTATGTTGTGCAGGTGTTGGAGGAGATTGCCCACACTAAGAGATTGCCCACAACCCTGGTATGAACATTATTTTCACAAATTATGTTGTGCAAGTGTTGGAAGAGATTGTAGAGATTGCCCACAACTCTGGTATGAACATTATTTTCACAAATTATGTTGTGCAAGTGTTGGAAGAGATTGCCTACACTTGAGGGGGGTGTTGGGAGAGATTTCCCACAACCCTGGTCTGAACATTATTTTCACAAATTATGTTGTGCAAGTGTTGGGAGAGATTCCCACACTTGAGAGGAGTGTTGGGAGAGATTGCACACACTCTTGAATGATCCTAACAAAATGATTATTGATTTGGATTTTTTTTCCCGAGAGAAATCTTGGTTTATTTATCCTCCTAAGATCTTAAGGGATAAAATTATTTTGTTAGACAAAATTTTAAAAAGCAAAAAATAATTGTAATAAATGATTATTGATTTGGATTTTTTTTCTGAGAGGAATCTTGGTTTATTTGTCCTTCTAAGATCTGGACATGAAGCTTCGATATGACGATTTATTTCACAGGAAACACATAAAAAAAAGTCTCTTTATCAGTATTATTCTGCTAGTCTCTTTATCAGTGTTATTCTGTTTGGCTATCAGCCTATGTGGGTAAGTGCTTCATCGACATCCATAACGACATTATGCACAGAAAGCTTTGTTCTAATGACGGTAGATTCGAGGTCGTCTAGCAAGGTGAGCCAACAAAAAAGACAAGCTGATCAATGTAAGCAAAAGTGTGTTGTAGCCGGAAGCGGTAAAAATTACTTCATCAAATCTGTTAAAACACAATTTCAAAAACTATTAGTAGTAAGCTTTGTTCTAATGATGGTAGATTCGAGGTCGTCTAGCAAGGTGAGCCGACAAAAAAGACAAGCTGATTAATGTAGGCAAAAGTGTGTTGCGGCTATAAGCGGTAAAAATTACTTCATCAAATATGTTAAAATCAATTTCAAAAGCTATTAGTAGTAAGCTTTGTTCTAATGAAGGTAGATTCAAGGTCGTCTAGCAAGGCGAGCCGACAACAAAGACAAGCTGATCAATATAGGCAAAAGTGTGTTGCGGCTGGAAGCGTTAAAAATTACTTCATCAAATATGTTAAAACACAATTTCAAAAACTATTAGTAGTAAGCTTTGTTCTAATGATGGTAGATTCAAGGTCGTCTAGCAAGGCGAGCCGACAACAAAGACAAGCTGATCAATATGGGCAAAAGTGTGTTGCGGCAGGAAGCGTTAAAAGTTACTTCATCAAATATGTTAAAACATGTGGAAATATTACATTACATTATTGTAACTATAAAACGCTACTTGTGTATAAAGACATAATAATTGTAAGACATATTAATTGTATTGTATAAACAATTAATATGTCATAAAGTAACTCTATTTTGTCTTATTATGTAGTAGACAACTCTAGCAATTAATACTAGCCGACTCTAGTAATTAATTGCTCTACCCCTAGCTTATACTCTACTAGGACCTTTCTCATTCATACTTGTACTTATTTATACCCTCTCTTTTATCATGAATAAAATAAGTTGAAGTTTACTCAAGTATTATTACTTTCTCAAACTCTCTTCATGGTATCGGAGCCATAATAGTCTTTAATCCGCTGCAAAATCTCCTATCTTTTCAAAATGTCTTCTTTATCTGAAGCTTCTTCACCCTCAGTAGAGTCTCGTGACCTCACAGAGATGGGGTTACTGAAAACTATTCATTTACAAATCACAGACTTGATGGCAACAACTAGCTGCTGTGGTCAAGATCTATGAAAATGTATATCTTAGGCCAGAGCAAGATGGGATACTTGTCTGGTTCCAAGCCTGCCCCTGTTGAAACTGACCCCAAGTTTGAAGCATGGGATACAGAAAATAACCAAGTCATGACCATCCTCACGAGGTCAATGACAAAAGAGATCAGTGAGAACTTCATGATGTATGACACTGCTAAGGATATCTGGGATAACGCCAGAGACCTTTACTCAAAGAAGGACAATACATCTGAGGTCTATGAACTCGAAGCTCAAATCCAGAATTACAGTCAAGGAGACCTGTCTGTAACTCAGTACTACAACCAACTATCTAAGGCATGACAACACCTAGTCATGTTGGAAACTCACCCATGGAAAGATATAGATGATGCTGCCTTATACATGAATATCATTGAGAAGAAGAAGTTATTCAAGTTCCTTACAGGACTGAACTCATTCCTTGATGATATTAGAGGTAGAGTTCTTGCTACTAAACCTCTCCCCAGCCTCAAATATGTGTTTGCTGAAGTCAAACATGAGGAAAGCAGGAGGAAAGTAATGCTGCAAAGCAACCCTGCTGATCACCCTACTGATAGCTCAGCAATGTTAGTGGTCAGGAAGCCTCACCGAGGGTTCTTGAGACTTACAGAAACCTCTTGAGAAGACAGGAAAGTTGTTCTGTAACCACTGAAAATGCACAAATCACACCAAGGACACTTGCTGGAAACTACATGGTAAGCCTAATTCCTTTAAACCCTCCAAACCAACCAGGGAAAGTCAGGGTAGGCATGTCAGTGAAGAAGGGAACAAATATACCATGTTGGATGCTCAGTTTGCTGCCTTCAAAGCCTTCATTGCTCAACAAAAGGAAGTTAGTTCTATCACTGACATAGCTACTCATGCTAAAACAGGTATATTCCACTCACCTCTCAGTAATGATACTTGGATTGTTGATTCTGGGGCTTCATCCCATATGACTGGTAACAAGAGTCTCATATCTCAGTTTAAACCCTGTCATCAAACCCACAATATTAGGATTGCTGATGGATCTATTTCATGTGCACAAGGTTTTGGAAATGTCAAACTTACTGATAAGATATACCTTCAGGATGTCCTGTTTGTTCCAAAATTAGGCTGTAACCTTATATCTGTCAGTAGACTCACTAAAGACCTAAATTGGACAGTCTTGTTTAATAACAATCAGTGTATTTTCCAGGATCTTTCTTCACAGGAAGTGATTGGGAAAGCTAAAGCCTGCTCAGGACTGTTTATGGTCAACCCTGCTGAAGACAGAAGATTGAAGACTGAAACTGCCTCAGCAGCCTGCAACCAAACCTTAGACAATATCATGTTATGGCATTATAGATTAGGTCATCCAAGTTTTGGTTATTTAAAGTCTTTATTTCCTGAATTGTTTAAAGGATGTAACCTCAGTGACCTTCAATGTGATAGTTGTCAGTTTGCTAAACTTACTAAGTCTGTGTATAATAAATTACTGTACTTACCCTCCACACCTTTCACTCTAATACATAGTGATGTATGGGGACCTTCAAGAGTTAAAAGTATAACAGGAAAGAGGTGGTTTGTCACCTTCATAGATGATCACAACAGGATCACATGGCTGTTTTTTGATGAAAGATAAATCTGAAGTTGGAACCATCTTCCAAGAGTTCTATAACATGGTATCCACTCAATTTGACACTAAGATTAAAATCTTAAAAACAGATAATGCCCTGGAATACTATGAGTCCAACCTTAGCACCTTCCTGAATGATAAGGGAATTGTTCACACTAGTAGCTGTGTAGAGACACCTCAGCAAAATGGGGTTGCTAAAAGGAAGAACATGCACCTACTGGAGATGGCTAGATCAGTCATGTTCACCACCCATGTACCTAAATATATATGGGGTGAAGCTATATTAACTGCCACATATCTGATCAATAGGTTACCTAGCAGAGTGCTAGGATTCAAGACCCCTATCCAAACCCTGCTGACAAATCACCCCTGTCCTCATCTCATTGCTGACCTACCTCCAAAAATCTTTGGATGTACTGTATTTGTCTATATTCATGCGAAGCAAACTCGACCCCAAAGCTCATAAGTGCATCTTTCTTGGTTATGCCAAAGACAGGAAGGGCTACAAGTGTTATTCCCCCACTGACAAAAGATTCTACAACTCTATGGATGTCAAGTTCTTTGAAAAAACTCCTTACTACAAAGAACCTCATGAGGATCGTCACATGATGGAAACTGATTGAAACATAAATTCTTCCTCTTCTTATAGTCCACTGACTCAATTGCATCTTCCAGGTGAGGAACTTGAGGCTTTGCCAATCCCTCTACCAACTCCTAATATTCAGCAACCTAATCAGTCTCATCAGCCTTCTAACCCTGATCTCCATACACCTACTAAACCTCAGCAACCTGCTGATACTCCCCAAACTCCTGAACCTCATTGCTATGCCTCAAAGAACCTCACCGATTTTCCTAAACTCTGCGATATTGATAATGAGACTCCATTCTTTGTCCGAAAGTGGAAAGAGATCATGTACTGACCACTCTATCCATAATTATGTGTCATATAATCACTTGTCATCTGGTTTTGCTATGTTTACACAGGACTTGGACACTCATTCCATTCCTAAGAATATACAGGAAGCTCTCAAAACATGACAGTGGAAGGCGTGTGTGGCTGAAATGACTGCACTCATTGACAATCATACTTGGGATCTCACCACTCTCCCACAAGGAAAGAAGACAGTCAGCTGTAAATGGCTATTCACCATCAAGTACAATGCTGATGGTACTATTGACAAGTACAAAGCTAGACTGGTTGCAAGGGGCTTCACTCAAACATATGGACTTGACTACAAAGAGACATTTGCACCTGTGGCAAAGCTCAACACAGTTAGGGTGCTGATCTCCCTGGCTGTCCAACTTGACTGGCCACTCTATCAGTTGGACATCAAGAATGCCTTCCTAAATGGTGATCTCACTGAGGAAGTTTATATGACTGTACCTCCTGGCTTTACCAACACTCACACTCAAGGGAAAGTTTGTAAACTGAGAAAATCTCTATATGGCCTGAAGCAGTCCCCAAGAGCATGGTTTGGCAAACTTACTACTGTGGTTAAAGCTGCTGGATATCATCAGTGTAACTCAGATCACACCATGTTTATCAAGACAACCAACAGGAAAAGATCCATTCTTATTGTCTATGTGGATGATATCATTCTGACTGGTGATGACCCTGCTGAGATCCACACATTGAAGACCCTCCTGGCAAAAGTGTTCCAAGTTAAAGATTTGAGGTACCTCAAGTACTTCCTTGGCATGGAAATAGCAAGAAACAACAAGGGTATAAGCATCTCTCACAGAGAAATATGTCTTTGGACTCTCTTGAAGGAAACTGGCATGCTAGGGTGCAAACCGGCTATATCTCTAGTAGACCCAGTAATCCCTCAGTGCACGGTAATATTGTTTGTAAGAAAAGGAACAATATCGAGACTTGTAGGAAAACTCATTTACCTCTCCCATACAAGACCTCGATATTGCATATGGAGTTAGCCTTGTCGGTCAGTTCATGCATTGCCTCACCGAGCACCATTGGGATCTTTGTCTCTGAGAATACTAAGATACTTAAAGTCCACTCTAGCCAAGGCTTACACTTCACATAAGTCTCTTGACAGTCAATGAAGGTCTATCACGATCTTCGATTGGGTTTGGTTGCCATATAGACAGAAGATCTACCACAAAGCTCTTTGTTCTATGTATGGGGTAATCTTGTCACTTGGAGAAGCAAGAAACAACCTCATGTCTCTCTAGAAGCGATCTTTGGGTGAACTTAGGGCACTTGTTTTGGGCATTTGTGAAGCTCTGTGGGTGAAAAGAGTCCTGACCGACCTCCAAACCCCCTTCAAAGAACCTATCATCCTTTCTTTGTGATAATAATTCAAAGATTATGCATGGCAGAGGATCCTATTCATCATGATAAGACAAAACATGTGGACATTGTGAGACATTTCCTTAAAGAAAAGATTGATGCCCAGATCATTCAACTCCAATATGTTCCTCGCCAGACTGAATCGATATTCTCACCAAGGCCATTCCACCGCTTATGTTCAGCAGACTGAGTAGCAAACTTGGCTGTATTGACATATACAACCCAGTTTGAGGGGGGGGGGGTGTGTGGAAATATTACATTACATTATTGTAACTATAAAACATTACTTGTGTATAAAGACATAATAATTGTAAGACATATTAATTGTATTGTATAAACAATTAATATGTCATAAAGTCATAAAGTAACTATATTTTGTCTTATTATGTAATAGACAACTCTAGCAATTAATACTAGCCGACTCTAGTAATTAATTGCTCTACCCCTAGCTTATACTCTACTAGGACTTTTCTCATTCATACTTGTATTTATACCCTCTCTTTTATCATGAATGAACTAAGTTGAAGTTTACTCAAGTATTATTACTTTCTCAAACTCTCTTCAAAACACAATTTCAAAAACTATTAGTAGTAAGCTTTGTTCTAATGATGGTAGATTCGAGGTCGTCTAGCAAGGTGAGCCGACAAAAAAGACAAGCTGATCGATGTAGGCAAAAGTGTGTTGCAACCGGAAGCGGTAAAAATTACTTCATCAAATATGTTAAAACACAATTTCAAAAACTATTAGTAGTGCTAATACAAAATTTCAAAATGTATTCCCATTAGCATATTAGTAGTGCCAATAATCTTGAAAGGATTGCACAAATATTCGTTATTTTTGTCGATTACGAAGTTTTACCTCTAGATCTAGATCATACGTTGCAAGAGAATAAGTTAGCATTTGTGCTCGGGATTAATGCTTGCCCGAGCATTAATCCGACAATATATCAAGCACTAATGATGTTCAAGTACCTCGCTGAGTAGTGGTATAAACGAGCCGAGTCGAACTGAGTATTGCTTTAAACAAGTCAAGCAATTTAAAATATTCTCGAGCTTGAGTTCAAACACGAGTATTTCAAACTCGAGCTCGTGCCGAGATTGAAGGAAGTTTTAAGAAGTCTAATACGTTTCAAAACGTAGCTAAAAAATAATTAAAATTATCACTTTGAAAATAACAAAAATTGTCATTTCGACCAATTACTATATGATATTATATATTAAAGATGAAAATAATATTTTATTGTGTAACAAACGATGTATTTAATGCAAAGTATTTGATAAACTATAAAATACAAATGATATAAAATCAATAAAAACTTTAACATTTCATACATTGACTATATATATAAAGATATACATATCTAATATTAACACTAGTTAACGTGAGTCGTGCAAGGCATGGGGGGGCCCAACATAAATCGTTACCAACGATAATATCAAAGAATAGATCCCAACATGAAATAAATTGCGTAAGCTTAAACCGTAACAAATTCAAGGCACAAGACAAAAAGAACAAGAGAAATATATCACATTTTCTCTAAGAGGTAGTTCTTTCTTAGAGACGTGAAAATTATGAATCACCTCTCTTCCAGCCCTATAAGTAGTTTCCATCTACAAAATAAACTACAATATGATGTATCGGAGAACAAAGTCATAAAGTTGATCACTTTAGCTTAGAATTTACGCAATGAAACATTATAGAAAAATAATAAGCGGACCATAACTACACGGTCAAATCTCCCGGGACGCCTTAGCTTCCAGATCATTAATATGCTTGAAAATGTATTTCATTCATTTTCTATACGACATTTCTCTTTCTTATCATTAATGAATACGTATTTGATCTCGTGTTCATTCATTTGGTAAAAAAAAACATGTGTCAAACGGTCTGAAGAATATAAAAAGTGATTTTGTATTCCAACGTCAATTTTAGTGACGTTCGTACTGCAAATGGCCGTCGGTTCCACCGACGTTATGTTGTTCAAAATAATAAAAATATTTAATGTGGTGTCCACATGGTTTTATTCAATTGTTGTGTCGAAATCGAAAATTTTCGATTGATTGAAATTTAAAACTGAATCCGCAATGTCAGTTGGAGGTACTAAATATATACTTTGTTGTGTATAATATTCAATTGTTGTGTCGAAATCGAATCGAGAAATCGATAATTTTCGGTTGATTGAAATCTAAAGCCTCCTTCGGTTTATATATAACGATAACCGAAATTCCGGTTTTTATCGAAAGGAAAAAATAAAAAATAAAAAATAAAAAAAACCTGCTATATTTAAAATAAAAAAACCACGTGTCAAACGGTCTGAAAAATCTAAAAAGTGATTTGGTATTCCAACGTCAATTTTAGTGACGTTCGTACTGCAAATGGCCGTCGGTTCCACCGACGTTATGTTGTTCAAAATAATAAAAATATTTAATGTCGCATCCACACGGTTTTATTCAATTATTGTGTCGAAATCGAAAATTTTCGGTTGATTGAAATTTAAAACTGAATCCGCACTGTCAGTTGGAGGTACTAAAAATTAACCGTATCGAAATATACACTTTGTTGTGTCGAAATTGAATCGAGAAATAGAAATTTTTCGTTTGATTGAAATTTAAAGCATCATTCAGTTTATATAACAATAACCGAAATTCCGGTTTTTATCAAAAGAAAAAAAAACTGCTGTATTAAAATTAAAAAACAAAATAGCACGTATTATGTCACCAAGAGGCCGCACGCCTCTCTTGTCTGCAAAGCCTCTTCTCTCTTTATAGATTAAAAAAAAAATAGGTGACACGTGTCAGCCCAAGAGCCTCTTGTGTGCAAAACCTCTTCTCTCTTTATAGATATAAGATTAAAAAAAATATAGGTGCCACGCTGACACGTGGCTTCTTGTGTGCAAAGTCTCTTCTCTCTTTATAGATATAAGATATATGTATGCATGTATAAATTTACATTTATGCTTTTTTAGTACATATAAAAATATATTCGAGTTTGCTTGTGAGTAGTCGAGTCGAGTATCGCATTGCTCGAGTATCGATTGTTTAATCTTTGAGTCGAGTCGATTTCGAGTTCGAATTCGAGTTCATTTAAGCCGATTAGAATGGAGTTTTAGATCGAATGATCTCGAGCTACTCACAAGTAGCTTGACTCGCTTACACTCGCGAGTTCAATAAGAAATACTACTACGTATTTCCCACTTCGAGTACCGTTACAAGTGGCTTTTGCAGTTACTATAAATGCATTAAATTTGATACATCGAAAATGCATAAAAAAAAAAATTATATTTGACTGGGACAAATTTGGGACAAATTTGAGAACATTGACATAGACTCAGCTAAAAAACATGTAGTAAAAATAAAACAGCATAACCAAAAATAGACTAATACAAACAGCTAATAGACTCAGGTATAGCATGTCCAGGGCCGTTCCTGATATTTAGTAGATCCGGAACAAGATTAATACAAGGGTTTATTTTTATTAACAAAACCAATATCCATATATAAATGACATGAATTAAATCGCGTATAAGAAATGTTTAAGGCGAAATTATAATAATTGTATCTAACAACATATTATAAATGTCAAAACAACAAAATTATTGAATCAGTAACGGGAATATAGTAATAGTAGAAACAAAATTGCGTACCCGTAATTAACAACATCAACGGATTGCAAACACCTATGGACAACATAGCTGCAGTGACAAGCAAACAAACTGATCAAGAAAAAATATTTCTCCGTGCATTTCTCGATGCAAAATCATCAATAATAGTCTCATGTTTAATATTGTCCAACATATCATTCTCGATACATAAAATTGCCAAACCATTCAATCTTTCTTACGCCACTGATGACCTCAAGTAGGTTTTCAATAATTTTAACTTTGAAAAACATCTCTCAGCTGATGCTACTGTAACAGGCATGGTCAATAAGATTCGGTAAGCAATTTAAACATTTGGATAACAGTCATAAATTCAAGAATTTCGATTGCTGATATTGACTCATCTGGTAAATCCAATTGCAATACCTTTAATTCTGAAAAGCATATCATGTAAATCCACATCCGACGCATTATCATAAGAAAACGTAGTTGCAAAAAAACAATGGCTAACTCCCTCAAAAACTTCGTGACTTCCCGATTAAACCTGTCACTCAAATACATTTGAGCAAACAATATAAATTATAAATAAAAAAACTAGAACAATGTATCAAATCAATAAATCAACAAAATCATTCACCGGGAAATCAACAGTTTATCAAATACTAATTAACAAAAGAAATCATACCCGAACATAGAGGCCGCGAGCAACAGTCGGAAGAGAGATGAATTAAGTTGAGGATATTTTTTTTTTATAAAGTAGGAGGAATTTTTTTTCGAAGATCCTATTTTTATTTTTTTTGAAAGAAAAAGATGGCTGGAAGTGGAACGGAGGAATGAGACGTGAAAAGTTTGAGTGCTGATAGGGTTTACCTTGCTGGTTACAACATTTATATATAATAATTTATAAAATAAGAAGAAAAAAAATGCAGTGGAGAAGATTCGAAACTACTAATTTTTGAACATCTTATATAAATCAATACAATTGTAAAACATATAACTATAGCCTCAGTATCGTGGGCGTCGATCACCCATACCGCCTCGCCTTTAGGACCGCCCCCAAGACGCATCTCAAAAGAATTGGTGGGAGGCCCCTAAAAAAATTACACAATTTAAAGGCCTCCAATTACATATGTATATACTAATGCATTTTAAGTCTTTTTACTTGAAAAATCCTTAAGATTTGAATTTATACTCGTATTCATTTAAAAAGGTACTCAGTTCTAAAGAAAAAGCACTCTAAAAAATATTTATACTTCTTTTTGACACACATTTCCTATTACATCATAAAAATAAAAATAACTGCTCCTTCCGTTCTTTTAACTGTCACATTTGATATCAATTTTTTGGATAAACCTGGTCATTTTTTAGCTTAATGTTAGTCATTTTTTGAATGAACTTGGATATCAAATGTGACAGTTAAAAAAAAAAAAAAAGAATATTATATTTTATGTTGAGTCAAGGGCCCTCAATAATTTTTTTTTCACCTGGCGCCCCCAATCACGCAGGGACAACATTCGACCTTTCCAGTGTCGATTCTGATTCAACAATACGGGAAGTCGAAAGTTGTCTGTAACATTCAATTTTCACAGCGTCGATTCTATGAAAATGGTGTGGTACACCAGTAGGTATGCGACAACGAGTAGATCAGTTGTGATGCGAATAAAGGCGCCCCACTATTGAAACCAGAGACGATATGAAGCCATCAAAATAACTTGTATCATTATCACTTGTTCAAATGTCATGTAGTATAACAGAAATTAGCAAGAACTGTTACCTCAACTAAACTAAATTCTGTACATATTTGGGACACATAAACCCATGCACATACATTTCTCTACCTACCTAGCAAACTTTCTCGACCGACATGAAAACCTTACCGTGGAAATCGGTGCTGAGTCACATAAAAGCTGCAACATCTTGTGTAAAAGGGTGGTGGCTCTACATGCGGCATCACCACCCAAATCTTTTCTGATGAACAAAGCCGTCGTGTAAAAATGTCAATGTCGTTGCCAGGAGGTAGAATTAGTTAGAGCCGACACTTCTTGATATTCATCATTATCTTCGTCATCATCGTCATCATCATCTGAAGACAAGAGGGATGGACCCATCCAAGCTTTGAACCCTTCGTTAACACGTCGCTCCACTTCTGGTGTGAAGTGAACCGGTGGGTTAGCTTCAAGCATTTCGATACCCATATTGTGCACATTGTAGTCATTCTCATCTAGAATTGCAGCAGCTTTTCGTCTTAAAAAGAAGGCAGTTCCTCCATGTAGAAGGACTAGTCCCCATGCAGAAACCTCGTAGCACCAAAATAAGGGCACGGAACAACTGCTCCCTAAAGTGAGAAGGGTTGAACCGAGAAATAGAGCAAGTAAACCGAAAATGATAGCAAACACCACATTCAAAATGGATAGACATCGCACCCCACCTGTTATAAGTATCAGACATTGTTATAGAATGAACCCGAACAGCAAATGTGAAAACAAACATGCTACAAGATTGCAGGAAACACAAGCTTCGTAGGAATGTCAACTTCTAAGCGCTATATTAATATAATAATTCGAAAACACACCCCAAAACACAAGGTTCACTTAGAATGTAAACAGCAGAAAACACACCCCAAAACACAAGGTTCGTAGGAATGTCAGCTCCGAAGCGCCAAATTCATATAATTCGAAATGTAGGAGTTTTAATAGAATACAAACATCATCAACTACTCATAGTATAGGAACACAATCAATTTTTGGAGAACCGAAATGCATTCACTAAACTATATAAAGGTCATGGCTTTTAGAGAACTGCTATATGCCATGTAATTTATGACTGAAGCCCTGGTTCGACAAACACTAGTATAATTGAAGCAACATTGAACCGTAAGGTACTTAAAAAAGTCCCAGAATCTTATCTACAGCACAAGTTCTTAATTGACTAGAACACCAGTTGGAATGACAATAAACCTTGCAATCATACAGAAAACACAGTAGTTTGTCACCAAGTTTTAGTATTGATTAATATAATCGAAGTATTATACACAAACTTTCAAAACCATGCTCAAGTTCATTTAACTATGAGAATGTTCATTAAAAATGAAGTCTGAAATTTAAACTTAACTTAAATATCTGAATGATTTAAGTTTTGAATTAATGTCGGAATCTGAAATGATTAATGTTTAAAGGATTAATATTAAAAAGATCATATCAATATTTAACTCAATTTAGGAAATAGAAGACAAAAGAGACATTCACAATAAGTGATAGCTGCTACTCTCATTACCTCATTTTGAAAAGGGATCTGAGATCCTCTTATTAAGATAAGTGGTTGTTTAAAATAATTAACAAACACATCTAACTGTGACTACTTCTAAAGGTTTTTAGATTAAGTGATAAATCATGTTATCATATAGAACTAGCTTTTCGATTTCCCTCTTGACTCCTCTTATTCTTCTTACGCCAATCGGTTTTTCCAGTCTCTTTTTAAGATCGATAGGCATGTCAGTCCTACCCACAAATGTATACTCGTTCCACACAGACAGCTCTTTAAATTTTTTTCCTTCTCATACCAGTGAGATCAAGACACAAACAGCCAACTTCAACCAAAATGTAGAGGCTATACACTCTCGGATCTTAATTCTTATACGTCGTCGCCAATTCCACAATCAAATCTTCCAATACATCTGACATAGTGACAAACGTATTGAAAGACAAAAGGAACAGAGGAGAAAATTAGCCTTGTTTCTCAATACACTCCAGTTAACGTGCCCTTATAACTGCAATCTAAGAACACTCGAGTAACATAAACCTAGGGTAAAAGGTATTGGGCTAGTTTTCAGATATTCCAAAAGAAGAAAGGCAGAAAAAGATCCAAGATGACAATACCTCTTCTTGACGCACAGTAGCTATTCTCAACCACTTTCAAGCACCCATGTCTTGCTGGAGCAGTGTAAGCTACAATAATTCCTGCAGAATGAAAATACCTTCATTAGATTAAAGCAAAATAACCACGATTGACTACTGTGACCAAATTGAAAAACATCAAAGAAAACAGACAAACAAGCAAACAAGTCCCTAAAACACTAAAGCTAATAACTGCAAAGTAGAGAATGAATCATTATTTAAATTTCCACAATGGAAGAATCTATAAAATGATTCTAAGCCGTTGAGTCTATAACTCTTAGCGGGACATTTATAGGTTTCTTTTAATCTTTCTAATTGTTGAAAATCTGCCACATTTAGGTGCATAGCATTACTTTTTGGTGAACCTAAACATTATATCCGACAACACAGAAAACATGTTGTAGTTGATTGGATATTATGCTTGCTTTCATTTGGTAAATTTTCGAAGACAGTTAGAATTTCAATTTTTATGCTTTGTCAGGGGTAGTAAACTAACATCAGATCACACGACAACAGGCCACAATAAAAACGGGGAAACAAGATCGTCTACAAATGAAACAACAAACGAACTCAATGCATTCTTGAACATCAGGCATGCCATAAAAAGGAAATTCGTAACATATGTTAGCCACACATAAGCTGCATTTCCGCTGAAATCATAGCCCAATACTTCTAGGAAGAATACCTAAATACCACATGTAGGCCAAGAAAGAAAATTCACTCTTGCCAATGCCCTACAATCAGAAATGTATCAAAGCGAGCAGAGAAGAAGAAACTCTTAAAACACTCTTTGTGCAGACACCACACCAAATTGCGATGATCTTTGATCAGCAGATTATAACACCTATGAAGTGGAACTCTCTTGGCCCATGCAGACCATCACACAGAGAAGTTCATGCAGCACACGTTAAATAAATGCAATCGAAACAATAACATCATCTACATGATTCTACACCTCATACTAGTCCGTTCCTGTTTATACGAACCATCTATTCAAACTCTAGCCCACGGTAACATCCAAAGAAGTGCTATAAATTACTGGAATATGGGCAAAACAGCTCCACCTTTTGTGATTGGCAACACTAGAAATATGGGTCAGGAGCATTTCTTCACGCACGCAAGATACTTGTCCTTCATACATTTATTTCCTCAGCAAATATCTCAAGTTACATGTGCAACTTGTCTGACTGAATGATCTTGTACACTATAACTTTCTAACAAACATTTGACGGCATTCCACAAAGACACTAAAAGTTTAGTCCTGGTTCCTTGTCTAATCAGCTCTTTGACATATGTTCTGGCTAACAAAACCAGCAGTGTGTTTATACTCGATGAAACAAAAAATGCATAACTTTTACATTATTCCACACCTTTTACGATGAAATGGTGCACAATTTATGGAAACATGTATCACAATCCAGTGGAGACGTACGACCAAATAATGACATACATTCATAACCAAGCAGGATCACATCAACAACATACTATATACATCATAATGCTATGATGATTCTCAAAAATAAAAAAAGACACATGCATAACTCACTCATCCAATTGCTGGCACACTTGCTTGTAAGTAGAGTTGACCAAAGACAAAAGCAAAAGTTTCTTTGGATAAATTCTATACATGGTTCTCTAGCAATGTCTAAACCCTAAGTTCTGGTCCCTACCAGTTCTTCATTGTATCATGACCATGTTTTCTTAACAATATGACAATATCCAATAACTTACTCAATGAAATTAGTGAATGCTAATGAAGCCACCACCTTAAACGGAAACAAATCAACATCGTTAACACATGATTGCACCATGGACTCAATCCCTCTTGTAATAATCAACAAAAAGCACAAATCCAATGCGTGAAGCTGTCACATCTGGGATGATATATTTTTTCATTCTATTCGCATGTATACAGAAAGAAAAAAAGACTGGTTTATTCTGTATAAATAATTTCAATTTCGAAATCTCTCACCTGCAACCAAATATACAATTGACAGGGTAAAAACCAAAGCTGAAGGAACAAAGACAACCATCCAGTAATAGTCAACAGTTTCTTGATCCGTAAGCGAGAAAGCACCGCCAAAACGATCAGCATCCCAGGAGCCGGCATCTCCGGCCTGGATTTCACCGGTGGAAGTGGCAGCTGTAAAATTGATTGGCAGAGGCTGAATTCGAAGGTCAGAACAAAACGGTCGGCTCAAAGGATCGGAAGAAAACACTATCTTCAAGCTGATTGCAGTAGAAACAAACACTGAAAGAGTAAGAATCGATAACGAAATCAATAGCAGAGGGCGTTGAAGTTTGTGCCATGCCTTTTCTTCTTCTCGAAGAGACTCGTACTCACGCTTCGGCATGAAAGCTTGCCTTAAAGCATCACTTAATATTGCAGCCATTTTAGCAAAATTAAGCAGTCCGCGTAATTGCAAATGTTGAACATCAGTTGTGCGTGACTTTCGATGCCTGCGTTTAGGGTAGGGAGAGACGGCGGTGGGTGGAGATAGGAGGAGCTGTGGGCGGCGGCAGAACAGCTGGAAATGGGTGTATTTTCGGTGGTTGAATCGGATCTGGACAGTAAATGCTGCTGGTGATGGAGGGGAAAATGAGAAATGGTGGGGTTTTTGGGTCTTTCCTGATGATGATGATTCTTGTATCGGTTAGCTAAAAGAAATTTCTTTATCTTACGGTATTAATCATATTTATTTATTTTATATTTAGTGTAAACGATCAATTGTAATGAGGCAAGTCTTGGAGGTGTTCAACACACGGCTGTTGTGTTGGGAGGAGTTCGGATCGTCTGCTGTAAGGGGGGTTTGTTGTGATGTGTTGTGATGTAAAACAGCGTCGTTTTACATCACAGCGACGCTGTTTTGTTGGGTATTTTTTTATTGTATTTTTTTAACTCGGACCAAAACGGCGACGCTTAGACTCAAAACGTCGCCGTTTCTTCGTTACAGCACCGTCTGCTGTGAATTCGCCACAACAGAGGATCCGATCTCATGTTGGGAGCGTGCTAAAGGACTGGGGTTGCGGTCTGGACGCTTGTAGGATTTTCACCGAGGTTTAGGCATCGGTTGGGTAACCCTTGTGAACTCTTGTAATAGTGTAGTGATAGTATCGCTGGTGTTTAGTTACACTTAAATCTATGGTTGAGTGTTTTTTTAGAGCGTGACTTGGAGAAACACTTGAATTGATTCGTTCCCGAAGGCACCCCTCTCTTTCAAGATGTCAAGCCCTGGTAAGGTTTTTCGCTTTGCATCGAATTAAACCACATGCTCCACCGCCATGCGGGCCCCGTCAATTCCTTTGAGTTTCATTCTTGTGAACGCACTCCCAGGCGGGATACTTAACGCGTTAGCTACAAAGATCTTTGACGGGTCGATAAATCACACGCGCTAGTATCCATCGTTTACGGCTAGGACTACTTGGGGTATCTAATCCCATTCGCTCCCCTAGCTTTTGTCTCTCGTTGTCGATGTGTCGGCCAAAGCAGAGTGCTTTAGCCGTTGGTGTTCTTTCCGATCTCTACGCATTTCACAAGTAAAACTTATCTTTATGTTTGCTCTACTTGGTTGGCTTGTTTTGGTTTATTCTCACTTGGGTTGAATGCTAGTTTAAATTTCAACTTAAAATTTGACATTGTGCAACACTTGAACAACCTAAACACATTGGTTAAATCTTTATTAGTTACAACTAAACTTGTTAGGTTGATTATATTTTATTTTAAATAGACTTTCGCCTGTTTTACATAAACTAAATCTAAGTTGGAAGTTGGAACTTGGAACAATATATGCTCTTAAAATCCAAGTACAATTTTAAAAATCCCAATATACTCCTTTCACACCCGGAGTATATTTGCATGCATGCGTTCGATCCAACATATATGTATGTTGGATGACCCACTTACAATCTCTCTCTCTCTCTCTCTCTCTCTCTCTCTCTCTATATATATATATATATATATATATATATATATATATATATATATATATATATATATATATATATATATAAGTGTGACATATCTGTGACAATTGTGTAATTAAATTTAGACAAGGTTCTCGCATAATTTCACGGTGTGAATTGTTACGTTTTGAAACTATTGAAGTTTTCCGTCAATGGACGATCACACGGTAGTGATTTAATGTGATATTGAAGCATACATAAGATTTACATCGTTCCCCCGAGATTCATAACTAGATTGATCGGCCCCACTGGGTTTTCAATCTAACCGGCAGAGTGTTGGATCGATTGTATTCTAGCTAGGTGAGTCAATGTTGTATCAACATGGAGAAATCTCAATTGAGTACCAAAGCAACACAAAATTCTAGTATGGGTTTATCCATAACTCGAGAATTGGAATCTTAACCAACTACAAGAAAAATAACGAAAAGTAAACTAAATGTGCAATTAACTAAAAGCATAATGACTCGGATGAAAGGAAAATGATATGAAACGAGGTGGCTCAGGTGATGTTCCAACGAACTAGATATGAGGTCTCATAACTACTTGGAATCAAGCTTCACTAGATAGTTCCCAAAACATTGAAGGTGCAATTCACTATGGTAACATCAATCTATCTCTCGCATCAACGAACTATAACCAAACATCGATGTATCGGATATGACTAGATTTTAATGAATGGCTACACAATAAAGAACTATGAATTGTCCAATCTAAGATTATGTCACAAACACACACACACACACACACACACACACACGCTAGAAATCAAATCTACACTCTAGATAATTATACTATGTGTTCATGGTGACTAGATTCTATGCCGTTTCTTACAATTACGTTTCGAATGTACACTTAATGATGCAATTAGTCGTAAATTTATCACACCCATGAAAATCAATCACCGTGATTTGAACTAATTAGGAACATACCAGATTACAAAACTTGAATCCAAGCAGTTAAAAGAAATCTAGCCCAATATCACATCACTCAAACCACAAAAGTGCTTAGCTACTCATAATTTCAACAATAACTGAAAGGCAGAAGAAATTAAACTCATAATCATACAATAAATAAAAACTAAAACAAAGTACCAATGTGTGGAGATGGTGAAATCCCCCCTGCTCTATAGAGCCCAATGGAAATTGTCACTTTACCACATGAATTTGATGATGGGAGGATTAAATTACCTAAATCTAAGGGAAATCTACCATGAATCATGAATTTGAGATGGTGAAGCTACAAGGTCGCTACCCAACCTTTGAAAATCGGAATTTTCCTAAAAATGATGCCTAAAACCCTTTGTGGAAATATTACATTACATTAGTGTAACATATTAATTGTGAGACATATTAATTGTATTTTATAAACAATTAATATGTCATAAAATCATAAAGTAACTATATTTTGTCTTATTAGGTAATAGACAACTCTAGCAATTAATACTAGCCGACTCTAGTAATTAATTCCTCTCTCCTAGCTTATACTCTATTAGGACCTTTCTCACTTACTTGTACCTATTTATACTCACTCTTTTATGATGAATAAACCAAGTTGAAGTTTACTCAAGTATTATTACTTTCTCAAACTCTCTTCATGGTATCGGAGCCTTAAACTCCTGAATTCGCTGCAAATTCTACTTAACCTGCTGTAACTTCTCATCTCATATCAAGAATGTCTTCATTATCTGAAGCTTCCTCACCCTCAGTAGAGTCCCAGCTGCCTCAGCAGATCGGGTCACCAAAACCATTCATTTACAAATCACAGACTTGACGGCAACAACTACTGCCGTGTGGTCAAGATCTATGAAAATGTATATCTCGAGGCCGAGCAAGATGGGATACTTGTCTAGCTCCAAACACGCCTCTAAACCGGCCCGACCCCAAGTTTGAAGCATGGGATACAGAAAATAACCAAGTCATGACCATCCTCACGAGGTCAATGACAAAAGAGATCAGTGAGAACTTCATGATGTATGATACTACAAAGGAGATCTGGGACAATGCTGGAGACCTTTACTCAAAAAGGACAATACATATGAGGTCTATGATCTTGAAGCTCAAATACAAAATTGCAGGCAAGGAGATCTGTCTGTAACTCAGTACTTCAACCAACTATCTAAGGCATGGCAACACCTAGATATGTTGGAAATTCACCCATGGAAGGATGTAGAGGATCTTTGCCTTATACAAGAATATCATTGAGAAAAGAGGGTATTCAAGTTCCTTACGGGATCGAACTTATCCCTTGATGATGTTAGAGGTAGAGTTCTTGCTACTAAACCTCTCCACCTCAAATCTGTGTTTCTTGAAGTCAAACATGAGGAAAGCAGGAGGAAAGTAATGTTTGCAAAGCAACCTGCTGATCACCCTACCGATAGCTCAAAGAATGTTGGTGGTCGGGAAGCTGCCGAGGTTCTTGAGACTTACTGGGAACCCTACCGAGAAGACAGGAAAGTTGTTTTGTGACCACCTGCAACGCACAAATCACACCAAGGACACTTTGCTGGAAACTACATGGTAAGCCTAATTCCTTTAAACCCTCCAAACCAACCAGGAGAGTCGAGGCGGACATGTCGGTGAAGAAGGAACAAAGATACCATGTTGGATGCTCACTTTGTTGCTTTCAAAGCCTTCATTGCTCAACAAAAGGAAGGTAGTTCTATCACCGACATAGCTACTCATGCTAAAGCAGTATATTCCACTCACCTCTCAAGAATGATACTTGGATTGTTGATTAGGGCTTCATCCCATATGATCGGTAACAAGAGTCCCATATATCGGTTTAGGCCTGTCATCAAACCCACAATATTAGGGATCTTGATGGATCTATCTCATGTGCACAAGGTTTTGGAAATGTTAAACTTATGATAAGATATACCTTCAGGATGTCCTATTTGTTCCTAAATTATTTGTAACCTTATATCTCACAAGAGACTCACTAAAGACCTAAATTGGACAGTCTTGTTTAATGACAATCAGTGTATTTTCCAGGATCTTTCTTCACATGAAGTGATTGGGAGAGCTAAAGCACCTGCGTCAGATCACATTTTTATGGTCAACCTACTTTGAAACAGAAGATTGAAGACCCGAAATTGCCTCAAAGACTGCACCAAACCTTAGACAATATCATGTTATGGCATTATAGGCTAGGTCATCCAAGTTTTAGTTATTTAAAGTCTTTAATTCTGAATTGTTTAAAGGATGTAACCTCGGTGACCTTCAATGTGATATTTGTCAGTTTGCTAAACTTACTAAATCTGTGTATACTAAAATACCTTATTCACCTTCCACACCTTTCACTTTGATTCATAGTGATGTATGGGGACCCTCAAGAGTTAAAAGTATAACAGGAAAGAGGTGGTTTGTCACCTTCATAGATGACCACACCAGGATCACATGGTCAAGTTTCGATGAAAGATAAATCTGAAGTTGGAACCATCTTCCAAGAGTTCTATAACATGGTATCCACTCAATTTGACACTAAGATTAAAATCTTAAAAACAGATAATGCCCTGGAATACTATGAGTCCAACCTCAGCACCTTCCTGAATGATAAGGAATTGTTCACATTAGTAGCTGTGTAGAGACACCTCAACAAAATGGGGTTGCTGAGAAAAAGAACAGGCACTTACTGCAGATGGCTAGATCAGTCATGTTCACCACACATGTGCCTAAATATATGTGGGGTGAAGCTATACAAACTGCCGCATACCTGATCAACAGGATACCCAGCTGAGTGTTAGGATTCAAGACTCCCATTCAAACCCTGCTGACAACTCATTCCTATCCTCATCTCATTGCTGACTTGCCTCCAAAGATCTTTGGATGTACTGTGTTTGTCTATATTCATGCCCAACACAGAAGCAAACTTGTTCCCAAAGCTCATAAATGCATCTTCCTAGGCTATGCCAAAGATAAAAGGGTTACAAGTGTTATTCTCCCACTGACAAAAGATTTTACAATTCTATGGATGTAAAATTCTTTGAAAAAACCCTTACTACAGCAAACCTACTGAGACAGTCACAGATTACAACCTTATTGAAATTGAGCTCACTCCAATCCCTCATCCAACTCCTTAGCAGACTCACGATACTCAAAGACTCATCGAACCCATCGAACCTCAAGCACCTCACCGAGTCTATTGAGCCTACTGAGCCTACCGAGCCTCATCGAACCCACTCGAACCTCACTGAACCCATCGAACCTCAAAGCAGTCTCACGAGCCTCATCGACCACGATCATTCCACTGATAGTGATGACAGACCCATTGCTGTCCGAAAGGGAAATAGATCATGTACTAATCACTCTATTCATACTTACGTGTCTTATGATCACTTGTCACCTTCTTTTGCTATGTTTACACAGGACTTGGATTCCCACTCCATTCCTAAGAATATACATGATGCTCTCTAACATGATAAGTGGAAGGCTGCTGTCAAAACTGAAATGACTGCTCTCCTTGACAACCATACTTGGGACCTCACCACTCTCCCACATGGAAAGAAGACAGTCAGCTGTAAATGGCTGTTCACTATCAAGTACAATGCTGATGGTACTATTGACAAATACAAAGCTAGATTGGTTGCAAGGGGATTCACTCAAACATAAGGGATTGACTACAAAGAGACCTTTGCACCTGTGGCAAAGCTAAACACTGTCAGAAGTCTTGATCTCACTTCTTTGTCCAACTTGACTGGCCTCTCCACCAATTGGATATCAAGAATGCTTTCCTAAATGGTGACCTTACTGAGGAAGTCTATATGAATGTACCTCCTGGTTTTGGCAACACTCACACTCAAGGGAAAGTTTGCAAACTGAGGAAATCCTTATATTTTCTGAAGCAGTCCCCTCGAGCCTGGTTTGGCAAACTTACTACTGTGGTTAAAGCTGCTGGATATCATCAATGCAACTCAGATCACACCATGTTTATCAAAATAACCAACCAGAAGAGATCTATTCTTATTGTCTATGTGGATGATATCATCCTTACTGGTGATGACCCTGCTGAGATCCAACAATTGAAGACCCTTCTGGCAAAAGTGTTTCAAGTTAAAGATCTGGGATATCTCAAGTACTTCCTTGGCATGGAAATAGCCGAAGCTTGGCCAGGGTATCTCGTCTCTCACAGAGGAAGTATATCTTGGACTCTTGAAAGGCGGCATCTTTGGGATGCAACTGATATATCTCTAGTAGACCCCAGTAATCCACTGGTACATGGTAATGTTGCTGTAAGAAAGGAACAATATCAGAGACTTGTAGGGAAACTTATCTATCTCTCTCATACAAGACCTGATATTGCATATGGAGTTAGCCTTGTCAGTCAATTCATGCATTGCCCTACCGAGCACCATTGGGATGTTGTCTCATGTAATACTCGGATACTTGAAGTCCACTCTGGCCGGGCCTACACTTCACTAAGTCACCGTGGATCGGTGAAGGTCTATCACGATGTCGACCGGGTTGGTTGCCACATAGACGTAAGATCACCACAGGCTATTGCTCATATGTATGGGGTAATCTTGTCACTTGGAGAAGCAAGAAACAACCTCTCGTCTCTAAGAAGCGATCTTTTGGTGAACTCAGGGCACTATTTTTGGGCATTTGTGAAGCATTATGGGCTGAAAAAGAGTCCCATCGACCTTGATGAACTCTCAAAGATCATCTGTCATACTCTCTTTGTGACAATAATTGACTTTATGCATGGCAGAGGATCCAGTCCATCATGATAAAACCAAACATATGGATATTGACAGACATTTCCTTAAAGAGAAGATTGATGCCAAGATCATTCAACTTCAAGATATGTTCCTCGTGAGACCAAAATCTCGATATTCTCACCAAGGCAATTCCACCGCTTATGTTCAAATAGATTTGAGTAGCAAACTTGGTTGTATTAACATATACAACCTTGGCCAGGGGTGTGGAAATATTACATTACATTAGTGTAACATATTAATTGTGAGACATATTAATTGTAAGTCATATTAATTGTATTGTATAAACAATTAATATGTCATAAAGTCATAAAGTAACTCTATTTTGTCTTATTAGGTAATAGACAACTCTAGCAATTAATACTAGCCGACTCTAGTAATTAATTGCTCTCTCCTAGCTTATACTCTACTAGGACCTTTCTCACTTACTTGTACCTATTTATACTCACTCTTTTATAATGAATAAACCAAGTTGAAGTTTACTCAAGTATTATTACTTTCTCAAACTCTCTTCACCCTTAAATAGTGTTTTAAAAAGCAATATAATTTTTTTCTAAAACAGGGCATGGCGTGCACCAGAAATTGACACCCAATGAGTAATCCCTTCAAAGGATATATATATATATACATATATACATATATATATATATATATATATATACATATATACATATATATATACGCACACACTCAAAGACAAACGAAATTAAACTCATAATCATAAAATAAATAAAAACTAAAACAAAGTACCAATGTGTGGAGATGGTGAAATCCCCTATGCTCTATAGAGCCCAATAGAAATTGTCATTTTTCCACATGATTTTTTTTGATTTAAAGGGGATATTTATATTAAATGAAAACAACTATATATATGTTCAATCGTAAAGCAAAAATTTACATCAATCTCAAACAATGCTACGAAGCTAAATGTACCAGGCTACATGTAGCTCCCTTGCTTTCCGGATAGCTTGCGAAATAAAAACCGACTTAGGTGGCCTATGGTGGTCTTCATGATGAAACTCTTCGTTGCGCCAATACCAAATACTCGAAACTAATTCCCGAAACAAGAATCTTCAGAAGATTATATTGTCTTTCTTGTACATATCCTTCTAGAGACATGTGTCAAGCCAAGCCGGGACATCGTGGATGTTAAAGAACTCATGCCAGTGTTGGTGGTGCACAACATCCTTCCACATCCCACACATCCAAGTACAATCTCTAAGGGCATGTAGTATAGATTCACTATGGTTTCCACAATAGTTGCACATATCATCGTCAATAATATTCCGTGTAGTAAGTGTACTGGCCGTAGGAAGGGACTTTTTGCGTATGAGCCTGAGAAGATGATTACCTCGAAGCGGTCCTTTGATGCTCCAAATGTGTTTCCAGTTTGTTGTCTCGTGATCAACAAGGGCCACGGGTTTACATGCTTCCTGATATGCCGAACTAACTGAAAATTTACCGGAAGGGTGAGCTGCCCAAAGCGGAGCTCCCAAAGCATCTACTGTGAAAGCATGGCGTAGTTCATTTGCGGCAAAACATATATGGCGCCAAATAAAAGAAGAAGCGGGTCTCAAATGGCGAGCCGTACTTTTACGTCAAGATTTGGACCCAAAATTTATTGGGGTCCGTCAAAATTTGCCACACGAGTTTTGCTAAGAACGCCGTATTCATTTCTCGAGCCCGTCTAATAGCCAAGCCACCATGCACTTTCAGCTGACAGATGGAATGCCATGCAGCATGGTGGATTTTTCTTTTTCCTTCATGATCGGCCCAAAAGAATGATCGCGCAAGCTTATCCAGTTCATCGATGATAGAAACAGGGAGTTTAATCGTCTGCATATTGTACAAAGCCTTAGTGGTGCGGACGGTTTGAGTTAGGATTGCCCTGCCCACATTAGAAAGTGAGGATGCTTTCTATGCTTGGAGTTTAGCCCGGACTTTATCAACCACAAAATTGAAATCCTCATTTTTTACTCTCCCGTGATGAAGTGGCACACCGAGGTATTTTTCATAGTGCTTTGTGTGCGTCATTCCAAGGTCTTGCGCAATACAATTGGTGGTTTGGGAGCTAACATTCGAGGAAACCGCAAATTTAGATTTTACAATGCTGATTTTCTAGCCCGAAATACCGCAAAACTTGCGAAGGACCCGGTTCATTTCTCGAGCTTGATCAATGTCGGCTTCCGAAAAAAGAATGAGATCGTCTGCGAAGAATAGGTGAGAAATCCGAAGGCCACCCGAAAACTGATATTGGTTTCCACTTTTTATCTCTAACCGAGGCATTTATCATTTGACTCAACACTTTCATTACAAGGACGAAGAGATACGGGGCAAGTGGGTCGCCCTGTTTGAGGCCTCGATGTGGAGTGAACGCTTCTACCGGGTTACCATTCCAAAGAACCTCCAAAGATGTATTGGATATGGAATACATAATAAGCTCAATCAAGTCACTACTAAAACCAACGAGTTGAAGGAGATGCCGTAAGAAAGCCCAGTTGACCCTATCATAGGCTTTTTCAAGATCCACTTTAATGATCATGATACCCTTTTGGCCCATCTTTCTTTTCATTGTGTGGAGCACTTCTTGAGTAATAATTATATTATCCGAGGTATGCCTCCCGGGTATGAAAGCATTCTGACAGTTATCCGCAAGCTTACTGATCACAAGGCGCAAGCGATTGGCTATTATTTTGGTAATGAGTTTTGAAGACACGTTTGCAAGTGCTATAGGGCGAAGTTGAGTAACTGATTCCGGCGGTTGGACTTTTGGAATTAGGGAGATAAAGGTCCGGTTTGCCCCTGGATGTAACGAGCATTGTTGGAATGATTTAGTGACCCAAGAAATAACAGTGTTGCCTACAATCTCCCAGTTACGTTGAAAGAAAACCGGAGAAAAACCATCCGGTCCCGGTGATTTAAAGGCCCCCCATATCAAATAACGCAGCCCGTATCTCATTGCTACTAACTTGCCAATTCAGTAACTGTTGATCCGAATGAGAGAGGCTCGGAAAAGCAAGGTTAACCGGAAACGGGTTCCTCCGTATATAGCTCAATAAAAAAGTTCCGGACCATGTGTTGGAGCATTAAAGGATCACCAACCCAATCACCGTTGCTATTCTTCAGATAAGTAATATTGGTTCTACCTCGTTTCCGAACGGTGGAGAGGTGAAAATATCTTGTGTTTCTTTCACCATTTTCGATCCAATTCAGCCTCGATTTCTGAAACCAAAAAATTTCTTCTTGGGCAAGAATGTCTTCAAGTTCCTGGAGTAATTCATTATTCAGGTTGGTGAGGAATTTCGAGGGTGCCTTGGAGAGAGCCATTTGAATTCCATTTAGACGAGCGCGGCATCGGGATTTCCTATGAAAAATATTCCCAAACACATTTTTGTTCCAAGTACATAAATCAGAGGTAAGGGATGCAAGGGCAGAATGTAAGGGTTGATCATCATTCGGCCAAGAATTAATCAAAAATTCCTGAAAGGAGTGGTGCTGCTGCCAACATGCCTGAAAACAAAAAGGTTTAATAACATTACTTGGGTCAGGCCCAGCTCCATGGTCAAAAAGATTGGATGATGATCAGAGTGCGTGGTAAGTGCCAAACTGTCGAGACCGGAAAACGATCCCACCATTTATTGTTACATAGGGCTTGATCAAGTCATTGTTCAATGGCCGAAGAGCTATGAATCGAGCTAGACCATATGAACCTGGGACCTTGGAACGGAAGTTCAATCATCAATGAGATCACATACACGAATCATCGTAAGCATTTGTTTAACAAACAGACCTACAACCGGTCGACCACCCCACTTGTCATCATCATGCACCACTTGGTTGAGATCCCCAATAACACACCACGAAATGTGAATAAACATGGCTACTTTTTCAAAAAGATCCCACAACTTCTCCCGAATAATTGGAGGCGGTGAGGCATAGGATAATGATAGAATCCACTTGGCTCTGTGATTGACTACGGGCGCAAGAAAGATAACTTGATGGGTAGCACACAGTAGCTGTAAGTCAACAACTGAATTATCCTAGAAACACCACATACCCCCGCTAAAACCACGAGCCTCAACTGCGATCCGGTTCGTAAAATTAAAATTATGAAGTATCTGGTTAGCTTTACTACTAGGGACTCTTGTTTCCATAAGGAAAAGGATATTCAGATGGTGATCAATCACAATACTTCTCAAATGACGGTAGAATGATGAGGAACCCGCCCCTCGATAGTTCCATGATAGGATCTTCATTGATCAATTTGAATAGAGACAGGGCAAACCCGGGGGAGATCGGACACAATTATTTGGGCGTTGTCGTTTATTGCCGGGTCTGGTGAGTTATTTTTCACATATGCCGAGTCCAGCTGTTTGGCTTTTTCTGCTGCAATTCTCGCATCAATCACCATGGCTTCATGTAATACTTCCCCAATGGTGGCAGCATGTGTATTCACATTTTTGGTCATATTTGTAATATCTGAAAGAGGGATTGAGGGGAAACCCGAGAAATTACCAAGGGCTGAAGTTGTTCAGGGAAACGGAGTGGACTGAGAGTTGCCACGAACCGGAGTAGGATGGAATTGGACCTTGTTAGTACCCACCGGGATGCCACCTTTACTTCGGCCACGAGAGCCTGCTACCCGACTTGTCCTGTTCACCTGGCGTATAATTGTTGGGGCATTAAATTGATTTAGGGATTGGAATTGTTGTTGCAGTGTTTCAACATGGGTTGAGCTATTACCCTCTTCATTTCAAATATTGAAAATCTAGACCCATTTGGTCGGTGTCCTGCCGGGTTCGATGACTGATCACCATTTCTTTGGGGGGGGGGAGCATTTCAGTTCTCTACAATAGGTACAGTTGCATTCACAACATTCTTTGAGGCCGGATTACGGCGTCTATAGTTTGCTGCAAGCATCCACGGTCCGAAGGGGTTGGATTCCATGGGCATTTTAGCCGTCTCAACCTATTGGTTAGTCGAAGTATCCATTGCAGTAGCTTTGCGGGGACACTCCTCGGTTTTGTGCCCGTAAATGCCACATTCGAAACAGATCATATGCAACCCCTCATACTCGATTTTGTAGAGGTCAGCATCTAACAACACAGCAGTCGGGAGAGGCTTGTTCAGCTCGATCTCAACACATACTCTAGCGTATTTACCGTGTTGGTTCCGGAGGAGGTATCATCGACTTTATTTGCAACACCCAGGCAATTCCCTACCTCAATCAAGGCCTCTTCTTCAAAATACTCAAGAGGAACTCGGGGCATCCTTACCCAAATTAGAGTCGATTTAACAGGTTTGTTGTTGGGCTGGAAGGACGGTCTCCATTTTGAGATCATGATATAATGATTTTGTATGAGCCAAGGACCGTTTTCGAGTACATGATCGTAATCTTCCTTGCATATGAATCGAACAACAAAATAGCCATCTTCAAGACCAGTTATCTCAATGTGTTTCCCCCTGGTCCACATGTCCATCAAACTAGATTGTCGAAATCGGAAGACGACGTTCCTACCCAGAACTTTGATGATCAAGGCCCTTCGCCATGGCTTCCAGAGAGTTCTTAATTTTTCGAGTGGTATCCGGACCTCCTTGACGCCAGGTAAGGTCACCTTCGTCTTCTCTGCTTTCTGTTTCAAGTAATGCTCGGTAAAGGCCACTAGGTCCTCTTCTGGTTCATCCTCTCCAGTATATAGCTCGTACGATGCTTTGGACGGACAGACAACATCCACCCCGTTGCGGTGGTGCCACATAGAGCCCCCATCGGGCAGCACCGGTGCCCCCTCCGTCGCTCTTCGCTTGAATCGATTCGAGCTACGATTTAAGAGGTCCTGCTCCCCACTAGACGGAGGAGGCGGGGTCTGCTGCATTTGGATTTTCCGGGAAGTCAACGGTGAAGGGAAGTGTACAACACAGAGCAGCGGCTAGATTTTTAATGTAGTTTTCTTTACCAGAATTGATGTCGTCACTTTTCCACGTGAATTTGATGATGGGAGGATTAAATTACCTAAATCTAAGGGAAATCTACCATGAATCATGAATTTGAGATGGTGAAGCTACAAGGTCGCTACCCAACCTTTGAAAATCGGAATTCCCCTAAAAATGATGCCTAAAACGTTTAAATAGTGTTTTAAAAAGCAGTATAAAATTTTGCTAAAATAGGGCATGGCGTGCACCAGAAATTGACACCCAATGAGTAATCCCTTCAAAGGATATATATATATATATATATAGCGGCTACAGTCCATTTCTTTAATGGTCCAGTTTTTTAATCTTTGCTGTTGAAAAATATTTAAATAATTACATCCGTTGGATCATTGTTTTAGTACACCGTAAATAATATGTACAATAACACATCTACTCAATCATTTTAACCTGCTAAACCAGTAAATAATTTGCCTTAAAAAAACAATAATATTTTTTTCCTTAAAAACCACATTAACTCCGTCGAATTCAAGTTCCCATTAACCACATTAACCTCCGGCCAAATAGAAACTTACCAACAATTTTTTTTTGCAACAGATAGGTTTGGTGGTAAAGTTCCCATTAATTTGTTCGAGCTTAGGTCATAATTTTGAAGATTTTTGCTTGTCCTTAGTCCTAGGGGATGCTTCCGGTGAAGTTGTGTTCCCAATTCCCATAGCTGCAAACACTTCCAGCTCCGGCAAAGAAGTCCGGCGTCGACCGGTGAAGTTGGTTACGAAAAAGATCCATTAGCATTAAATTAAGTGTGAGAAATTTCACAACATATTGTTCAACAGATATATATAACGATTTTATGATCTTTAAGTAGCCAAGCCCCACTTAAAACATTCACTTGAAAAGCACTGTATTTTGCAATTTGGTTGATGAATCTTTTAATAGTGCAACCGGTGACTTAATTAACCGGTAAAAGCAAATTTAATGGAACATAATATGTAATGGTGCACCAAATAGATCCGACGTTTTCTGTGAATTTTTATGTTTATCTAATTCAGTAAAGCTGGGATTTGATCAGCTTTTTCTATATTAACTGGACCATAGTATTTTATATATATATATATATATATATATATATATATATATATATATATATATATATGGCAAGGCGGATGATGAGATCTGAAGCAGAGAGGCGATAATGCTAAAGAATTTTACACTAAAAAATGTATAGTAGTTTTCTTTTTGTCTCCTCTGATCCAAAAATAAGCACTACTATATAGCGCTAAAAACACGACTGAATATTTTACGTTATATATAGAAAAGAAACACTACTATATATCATAGAATTTGATCACATTTATCCTTCTACTCCCATCAATAAGGATTCATAACACTACTAACAATGTTTTTGACGGAAACCAAAATTTCAAAAATTTATTCATATTTGTTTATATGTATCACTTTGGTAATAACTGCGTATTTTTATTTAAATGATAAAAAATTTATGTCAAATTATACGATTATTATAAGTGATAGGGGCGAATATAAATTTTATAAATGTAAAAACAATACATAATATATATATATATATATATATATATATATATATATATATATATATATAATATCCCACATGAAGGCCCAAATAGAAGAAGGGTAGAGATCCAAAATTACAACTAGAGTCGTAAATGAATCATGCTATACTCGTGACTCGGCTCGCAAAAGTACGAGTCTTCATTTTTTTACGAGTTCGAGCTACTTAAATAATTAACAAGCCGATTACATGCTTCAAAATGTAGTAATCAACTAGTATTATTTAATTTTGAAAAATTTATAATTAAATAATACTTTGTATAAGTCATTAATTATTAGTCGAATCAAGTATTATGCGTGCCGAGCTTGATTTTGCAATGTTTCATGAAAATATTAAATGAGTTTTAAAAAGATAATCGAGTTTACGAGTTGAGTCAAGTTATGTTGAGTACTTAATTAACGAGTTGAATTGATCTTACCTTTATATGACTCGATAGAGATCAAGCCTGAGATTTTTTTAGTTGAGTCAAACTCGAGTCTGAGAGTATTGTCTCGACTCGACTTGATTACATTCCTTCACTTAGTATAACCCCAAATCACTGCAACACATTTTCAATGATTCATAAATAAAAGATCTCGTTTATTAAAACACGCACACAAACACACATTTGCACAAGACACACACACACACACACACACACACACACACATATATATATATATATATATATATATATATATATATATATATATATATATCAAACATAAATATTGTGTGTATGTATGTTCGTACGTATGTACGTATGTATGTATATATGTGTGTGTAATTATTTATTTATACGTGGATGTAATTACTTACAGATGAATACATATACATATCCTCTAAAAATGTATATAAATGATTGCAAAACCAAACCAAAACCGATACATACCATTAGTTTTCATATAGTATTTTAGTTTGGTTTGGGTTAGTATCTTTTCAAATCGAATCGACTTGTAAAAGATACAAAACCGAATCAATCTAAATCCAAAATCAACCTATTAATTTATGCGAGAATAATTATGATGTAGTAGTTATTGATGATATATATATATATATAGACAAACACACATACATTAAGATGAGGATTATGGTTTATCTTTTCACAAGGATTAGTTGGACACATCTAACCCCCTACTTGATATAAATAATAAACAACCATTGCACCATAATTTTTCTCCTTATCCATTCCTATTGAAGTATTTAAAACAAGCAATATGAACTCTAAGTTGGAACAACAAAGGTAGCAACAACAACAATAAGAAACTTCAATCATGAATAAGGTCGAACACTGATGGAGGACCATCCAAGGAGCTTACAAAAGATCCATTGAAGATAATAGATGGACCAGTGACCAGATTCCAAGCTAAAAGGATGAATGAAGCATTAAACGCGCTTGTTGTTGAGTTACATGACAAGACATCAATGGTAGAAGAAGATCCACTGAAAGAGCAACTATTGGTGAATATAATCCAAGCTCGAGAGGTTCAAAATGATGATTTGGGCTATGCTAGAGCAGTTGAAGTGAACAAAACACAAGTTTCAAGCACAATGGGCTATAATATGGGTTTGACACCACTTAGCCTACCTTTACTAGTTCTTGGGCTTGTAATTTGTATTTTATTATTTCTTATCATATTATAAGAGTCCAATAAGGCCCTCTACACTTAAAATTTTATGCATGAGGTGTCCATTAGGGTTTAGGGTTCAATCAGATATTCATATTATTTTAGTAGATAATCAATCAATCTGATTGAGAGATTATTTACTAAATTGTGAGTTGAATATTTTTATTTTTGGAATTATCTTTTTCTTTATTTCACCTAGACTTAGGAGTTGTCTAGTTTCATTTTTATTTTACATTTTCTTATTTTATTTTCATTTTCTAGAAAATAAAATGCCGACTTCCTTGGCCTAAAAGGAGGGACACACCATATGTCTTCCTCACATTGTTGGCATTTAAAAGGAGGGGCACACCGTATGTTTTTCTCACCTTGTTGGCATTTAAAAGGAGGGGCACACCGTATGTATTTCTCACCTTGAATTATAATCAAATTGAGAGTTATTTTCTCTTAGTTTTTACTACTTTTTCTAAGTGCATTTTAAGTTTGTGAGCATAACTTAAAGTGTTTCATTGTAGTCTTTAGTTTTAAGGATCATTAGAAATGTCTTGACTTCTTCATAGCCATTGGTTCTTCTAGTTTCATCCTTGAGTTATACTACTTTTGCTCAAGTCTTGTCCTTAATCTTATTCTACCTTTTGGTTTTTATTTTTATTTTGGAATCGAAACATGGCTATTAATTGTATTACTTAGCGTTCCTCACAACTTCATTGTTAAGGGTCCAAGGTATACATCAGTTGGTATCATAGCAAGTGGTTCAATCCATTTATTTTAGTGTTGCTGTTTTGACACCCGTTTTATTTCAATTCGTTTAATACTCATAAAACCTTAAAAAAATCTGAAATGTTTATCACAAATAAATCACCAATTGATCTACATATTCTCTTTTTATTGCATCTCGAAATTCGAATCAGATCATATTGAAAATCGCAATTTAACCACGAGAATACTGTTCAAATTCTGCAGCATTAGATCTTCTTTCGAATTTTGGTTGAGTGGGTTATAAAATTCCAAATTCAATGAACATTGGTGGTGTGATAGGAAAATGTCTGTTCTACAACTTTTATCTTTTGAGTTTTTTCATATTCGTCATAGTTTGATCACAATCGGCGAAATAAGTCAACACAACAATTCTGAAATTTTTTGACAGATTGAGTCAGTTGACATGAAACGATTGTTTGTCCAACCTATAAAAGTCTAAAAAAATCTGAATTTTGGGTATCAGGAAGTTGTCACCGAACTCCAATTCAAGTGCTAATCATTAAGGCACTGATTAAAAGGTGATAACCTGATCTAATCCAAGTTCTTCAGAGTTTTTTTAGAATAAAAAAACAAAAAAACAAAAAAAGAACAAAAGAACAAAAAAAAAAAAAAACAAAAAACAAAAAAATAGTCATATAAAGGGCCATTCACTCAAAAGGTGCCCCATGTCCCCAACTCTGTTACATCTTTGGTCTCTTTCACATCTACTCCATTCCTTTGTCTTTTCTTCTCACATTTGAATCCATCATAGCCTTCCATTCTTGTGATTTGAGGACTAAGAATACAGTGATTCACAGAGCATTGCAAACATATTATTGTGCACTTTTTAATCGTTTATTACTCTAATTGAGAAGAGCGGTAAAAGGCAATTGTGTGGTGAGTCTATAAGAAGGGAGAGAAAAGCCAGAGTGAATTTTCAATCACCCCACAAAGAGCGCAAGTGAGGTTTTATTTTCCTTGTTTATATTTTGCAAAAAAAAAAAAATCAAAACAAAAAAACATAAAAAAGGCCGGCCACCAAAAAAAAAGTGCCTTATAATTTTTTTTTACTCTTTCTAAAAGAATGTCAAGTGAGAACGGTCATAAAGTCGAGGCTTCTTCAACTAAGGGAGCGGAATCTAGGTTGTCGCTTGAATCTGTCTGTCAACAAGTTAATCGACTAATGGACGAAATGACTGATATGAAAAACTTGTTGAGGGAATCGAGAGGAGAAACTAATGTTCGGAGAGCTACTAATGCATCGATCACAAACAATGCAAGACGACGCATTAGTTTTGAAACTAAACATGATAATGAACATGAAGTTGATCGGGGCTTTGATCCCGATGATGTACCTGACGAATATGATGAGTTTACGCCTAATCAGGTGCAGAGGACAAGAAGGAATAATCATCAAGATGGTATTCGAAACATCAAGATGATGATTCCTCCTTTCAAGGGGACTAGTAATCCGGATGAGTATTTAGAATGGAAAAAAAAGTCGAGTTTGTATTTGATTGTGATAAATATAGTGAGACTCAAAAAGAAAAGTTGGCCGCATTAGAATTTTTTGATTAAGCAATGTTCTGGTGGGATCAAATAGTGACGACCAGAAGGAGAATGGGTGATGTTCCAGTTGAGACGTGAAGTGAGATGAAAAAAATAATGAAAAAAACATTTGTACCTAATCATTATCATCGTGAACGTCTTCAAAAATTGTAGGTACTCCGCCAAAGATCCATGACAGTCAATGATTAATACACAGAAATGAAGGTTTCCATGATCCGTGCCAATGTTGAGGAGGATGAGCAAGCCATAATGATCAGATTCCTTAGTGTGTTGAATAGTGAGATAGCCAACACTGTTGACTTACATCCCAATTCTGATCTACCCTCCTGCCCAACCTTAGACACTCTAAGATCCTTTTTCAAACCTGCTCCCATTTCGAGTCAAGATATAGATAAATAGACACATCCCATTGCACCGATCGGGGGTCGAAGACCAAGAAGTGCGTTAGTTATACCAAACATTCTTCTTACGGCTAGATACAATCTCTTGGTCCCTCGGAAAGGAAAAATAATTTCTCGCTCTTCCTTTCGGAAAGGAGGATTAGGAAATCCTATTGATTGCGACTTTCTCCAAATCAGGACCTGCACTGGGAAAAGCATGAAAAAACGGACCGAATGATACGATCCCTCCGTCACCCCGGAAGGAAAGGGTGATCTCGTAGTTCTTGGTCTGTGAAGATGCATTGTTAGGTGCACCATTTTATTTTCCTATTGAGGCCGAACCTAAACTGTGCTCAAGAGATATTTGTCCTTACACCGATAAGGGATGTATCGAATCTTGAGAAGAGAGGAGCCGCGGTGGTCCCCCGGACCGCCCGGATCCACAGTGAGTGAGTCGAAAGTTGGATCTACATTGGATCTCACCTGAATCGCCCCATCTATCCTCACGAGGAGAGGTTTGGTTTCAAACCCGGTTCGAGCAGGAGAGGAGTACGACATGCTAATGTGCCTTGGATGATCCACATCTTAGGGTTAGGCGCCGATGAGCACATTGAACAATCCATGTGGCTGAGAGCCCTCACAGCCCAGGCACAACGACGCAATTATCAGAGGCACGCTCTACCACTGAGCTAATAGCCCGTCGTGTGAGCCTCCCACCGGGGCCTGCTATGCCAAAAGCGAGAGAAACCCCATCCCTCTCTTTACCTCTTTCGCCCATACGTCGCCGAACAGGGGGGACACGGGGACGTAAAAAAAGGGATCCTATCAACTTATTCCGACCAAGGATAATAAGCTCATGGGTTTGGTCTTACTTCACCATCGAGAAAGGAAAGAAGACTTCTATCTCAAGTTTAACTCAGACGTAGCTCCTTTCTTTTTGGGTGAAGAAGTGTCAAACCAAAATAGCCAACAAGCGTTAGCTCTCCCTGAAAAGGAGGTGATACAGCCGCACATTTTTAGGATTTGAACCACAAGTAGATTCACACGATCACTTTCGGCGAGGAGTATTTCTGAGATCTGAGTTGTATACCTCCTCGTCTCATCCATATTTTCCATTAAGGCATAATCATCCATATCAGCAACAAGTGCGGTATCATCAGATTCATTTCCTTTTTCTGATTCAACTTCATAGCCTGATTCATCATCAACAACCATTGCTTTTTTGTCAGATCTTCTTTGCTGATTCTTGTTCTTGAAAGAAGTCGGACAATCAGTCGAAATGTCCAGGTTTCTTGCGATTGAAGCCACATGATAATCGAGTTCATTTTTCTGTTTCAAATCAGGACAGTCAGGTTTGAAGTGTCCTGGTTTCTTGCAATGAAAACACAAATAATCATTATCTTTCTTGGATTCTTCCTTCTTCTTTTCACTTGACTTCTTTGTGAAATTCCTTGGAGAACCCCTTCCTGTTTTCATCATTTTGATCTTCATGCCCAGTAGGACAATTTGCTCTTGCATCTCATCTAGTAGATCATCTTGACCACCTGATGATTCTTCTCTATGTGCAGCAGCCAATGCAGTAGTCTTTGGTTCTTCTTTTTCAATCTCAGAACAAGTTTCTTACTGAATTCATATGCCTTGAGATTTGAAAACAATTTGAAGGTGTCTTCTTCATGTAGACTCCTGGATTCTTCTATGGCAGTAACCTTCATCTCCCAAACTTCCTTTCCTGGTAGGGCTTCTAAGATTCTTGTATTGATCTCTTCTTTTGTATAGATTACATTCAGCAGGGTGAGTTCATCCATGATAGCATTGAATCTTGACTCCATTTGCTCAATGGTTTCATTTGATTTCATTTGAAATCTTGGAACTTTCTTTTGGCTACACTGACTTTGTTTTTCTTTATGGCATCAGTGCCTTCACAGATAAGTTGTAATTTTTCCCAAAGTTCCTCTACAGTCTTGCAATCCTTCACTTTCTTGTACATATTGCTATCCAAGGTTCTGTATATGATATCAATAGCAATATTGTTGAGGTTTGCTCTTTTTCTATCTTCAGCACCCCACTCTCTTTTTGGCTTTGGAACATACTGAGTTTCACTGCCCACAGTTATGGCCTTAGTGATCTCCAGTGGTCCATCAGTCAGTACATCCATCATCTCATTATATGTTGCAGCTAAATAAGTCTGCATACGACGTTTATACTCATAAAAACGATCTAAGGAACACATCAACATAGTCCTAGCATAATGGTTGTTATCCATGATGCAAATCTTTGAAAATCAGAAACTTGAAAAAGTTTTCAAAGTATTTTCACAAGCACAACATGTAGGATTACTTCAGAACAGAAGCACTGCTTTGATACCAATTGTTGGTCCCTTGAAAAGGTTTTGGTTAAGTTTAGAGGGGGGGGGGGGGTTGAATAAACTTAACACTTCAAACTTTTAGAGTTAACAAACTCAGCAATGTTAGTAGCCTGCTGACTGCTTAGTAGTCTGCTGACCACTCAGTTGTCTGCTGACTGTTGATGTAACTGAATTTGTTTCAGCGGAATATATTTAGTTTAAGCCTTATTACTTGTTGTTGAAAATATGATACTGAGTATTGGATACTCAGTAGTGTAAGTGTGTGATTCAGTTGCTAGTTTCAGTAGGTTGATGTGATTAACATGCAAATAACAGAAAGTAAATACAGAAAGTAAGTAGGCAAATTTTATAGTGGTTCCAGGTGGTGTAATCCTGTCAGTCCACTCTTCTCTTGTGATGTTGGAGGAAATTCACTAGAGATCTTTGAGGTTGCAGTTACAAAAATCCCTAAGCTGTCTGTCTTTCACCAATAACTATGGCTTCACAAATTGAACACTTGTAACAGGTAGGATTGCTGCTCCAAAGTATTCCACTGGTCCTTGAAGGATATGCTTGCCTCTTCACCAGCTCCACCACAAACAAAAGTTCTTGACACCTAAGTGCTTCTCTGTCTTCAGCAGGTTTCTTGTAAAAGAAAGTTTGAATCAAATAATGATTCAGCTGTCAGCAGCTTGATCAGGATGAAGTGATCACCAGCTTGATGTCTTCAAGTGTGTATACTTGATGTAACTTGATAACAGGTTACACTTGAAGATATTTCTTGATCAGTCAGTTAAAGCTCTGTGTATGTCAGCAGGGTGATTTTCTTGATAAAAAATGTGATAGCTTTGAATAGATTCTTTGTTTTTCATCACATGTATCTGAATCATGAGTCTTCTATTTATAGGTGAGAATCCTGTGACTTATGTTTGAATTCAAACATAGCCGTTTCAGATTTGTCTCCATCTTGACTTGCTTTCTGTCACAGTTCATAGTACTGACACTGTCAGTTTGCTTTTGTCAGTTTTCAGTCTGTCCATCCTTTGACTTGTGTCCATTCGTTAATCCTCTAAATCTTTCCAACGTTTTTTTTATCTTGACCATTGATTTGTTGACAATATCAAGGCTTGTAATCCACCCTTATCCTTTTAATCTTCTAATGTAACCTTTGATTTAAATCGAGAATTATACTCAGCAAATATCTGAAGTATAACAGCCTGCTGATGTACATATCTGTCAGCAGGTTTAAGTCTGCTGTGTTGGAATAACACATCAGCTGACTTCTTCTCATCTAACTTTTTATTGTAAAGTTAGATTACACCAATTTGAACATAACTAAGTTCCAATTACCACTTAACATATGGAACTTGGACCTTGTACACAAGGTATATGTAATCAGTTTAGGTCATCACAGACTTCCCTAAATTCTGATTCCATATCCTTGACTTTAAATACTAAGTTTGATCCCTTAGCCTTCAATAACTGAGTTTGAACCCTCAGCCTTCTATCCTCAGCAGGTTCCTAGACACTCTACTGACCTAGTTACCCCATCGATCTAGGCAGTCTTTGATAAAGTCGGTGACCTAATTACAGTGCTTGTTTGATCAAACCTATATAAAGATCAAACTCTAATAAACCTATACATTTGATCTAGACATCTTTTTGCCTTTGCTTTATAACAGCTAATCTGGCACTCATCATTAAAACTTAAAATATGTCCAACATACGCCAAAGGCTATCTCAAGGGCACAAGCCCCTTTATATAAACAATCCTTAAGGAACTATGGAGACTTGATTCCAATTCACGCATTGGATACGTAGGCAGTTTGATCTCTGTCAAGTGCTGTCTCAATCATCCTAAACTACCCCCCACTTTCTTTTGGTTTTTCGTTGTTCTTAGGGCTTTAGCATATTGTCACTAGAAAGAAAATCCTGGAATTAGTTAAGACGATTGATAGCAAAATACTTAACCGCTAACTTTAACCGACAGAGTATCGGGTCAACGGTAGTATAGTGGTTTCAAGGTCGAATCCACAAGGAATAATAGTGAAGTACCAAAGTCGATGTCTAAACTTGGTTCAGGTCAATATTAAGTGAAAAGTATTATAGCTAATGCAGAAAATAAAGATTATTCTAACGGATTTATCTAGGTGATTAAAAGGCATAGCCGAACTACGATCCAACAGGTTACTTTTACCCCACCGGAAAGACTTGACAAGGAGTGTGTCTTAACCGACCTACCTATCCAATTCAGTTTATATGACATCCACGGGTGTCAACTCCTTATTCTTGCGTTAAGGTCTGAACAACTCTCGCTTAACCCCCTATACTAGGCTTATTAACCTCCATTTAGAAAGCTAACTACTTTAACATGGTTGACCGAATAATGAGCCGCTCGGGAACCCGATAAGAACCTCACATAGGCATAGTCCTAACGTCTAGCTAGGTTGTCAATCTAACAATCAAGGCTAAGTCTAGTGATTCTAAAACCCGTATCCCACACCTCACCGCAAAATACATATATAAGCTCGATGTGTGTGTAACAGTGAACAAGGTTGTCAATCTCATTCAAAGCTATTAAAACAATCAAAACGAGTTTTAGAACATGAATTCATCATGCAAACGTTTAATTAAGCGCTACACAACTCCCATCTCATCCCCTTTGGGATTTTCACCCGTTTTCACATAATTCGGCTACACAACTACTTTAGCTACCCATAATCATACTAACAACGAAGTAATTAAAGAAAATTATACTAAGAACAATAATAAACGAAAGCATAATCATCATAAAAATCAAACCTTGAATATTGAGTAAAGGTACTGCGCTAAAAGTCGAATCTTTGGTGTTGAAACAAAAATTTAATCTAATAAAAAGTATGTAGAATCAATAGAATTAATCTATGGAATACGGGGATCAAAGGGTGTTTAAACTACTCAAAAACCGCCCTAAAATCGTCCCTAAGATGGCCAAAGTCGTCCCGGATCCTATAGGGGCTGAATGAGCTGCGTATTTATAATGTAGGTCGAAAATCCGCTCCTGTCGGTCCTGGACGCCCGTCTGGATCTTGGCAAACGCTAGTTTGGCCCAACTTGACATGTCTTCAGTAAATCAGCGATAACTTCCTGTGTAGAGCTCCGATTTGAATGATTCAAGATGCGTTGGAAAGCTGGTTCAATTACCTACAACTTTCATGAAGACGACCTGACCAGAAAAGTCCTCCTAAATGTGTCAAAATGACGATTAAATGGTCAGGCATGGTGAAAATCTGCTGTCGGGGCCAAACTAGAGTTTGCATCCTTGCAAACGCCAGTTTGATGTCATTTGGACGCCCGTTTGCCTTGTATGAGCTTTGGTTTTCGGGCTGAACCTTCACAAACGCCAGTTTGAGGTCATTTGGACGCCCGTTTGCCTGAAAACCCAACTTTCAGTAACAAGCTAACGCTCGTTTGGATCTTCCAAACGCCAGTTTGGGGTAGGCTTTAGTATTTCCATCATAACTTCACTTCTAGGGCTCCAAATGAGATGATTCAAAATGAGTTGGAAATCAGATTCAACGCTCTACAACTTTCATCAGGATAACTCTTCCTGAAATTGTCTCCAAGTGTGACAAAAATGCCCCTGAAGTGACTGGTTCAGATTTCATCAATGATTCTTCACTCTTTTCTCCTCCTTGGCCCCAAATCTCGTTCTTTCTCGAGAATATCTTCCTTATTCTCGACCTTATACATCAATATAAGCCTGAAAACAAAGACACGAGCACCAAGGCATAATATACATTGACGGAAACGTAATGAAATCCACATACAACACGAGTTTTTAGGACGAAAACGCCTTTAGTCTCGAAACATGCATATAAGTGAATATCGTTCATATCCTACCCATAATAGCCCAAAATAACCATGAATAACTCGTAAAAGGAGGTAATCTCATATAAGAAATAAACTACAATTTGACTCCCATCAACTATCCCCCACTTAGCTTTTGCTCGTCCTTGAGCAAACAAAGCGACTCTAAAATGTAACATAGAGTCAACATTGTAGTCATACACGGGATCATCATATGCAAAGGGTAAGTGAAAACAACCAGGAAAATGCAATTGAGTCTAATCCTCCCTTATTACAAAAACGGAATGTGAGTGTGTGCATAGCTTCTCATTCATTCATCACAGTTAACCGGTTCAAATTATAGATGCTTGACTATTATTGTTACACCATAGACTTATACTTCATAAACATCTCCACTAATCGCGGTCAAATCAAGGCTAACTAAGGCCAGGAAGGACTTGCACGGTTGTAACGTTAGGCTAGGGACGGGGCTAAACGAAAGGATAAAAGGAATATCAAACGAGAAAAACGAGTGAGCTTAATCAAAACTTCTTGACATTGCCTCATAACTCACCTCCTTAGCTTGGCTCAAGCAAGCATTCTCCTTCTTTACTCTCAAATTCCAACATACTTTAATGAAAACTCGTCCACCAACGCCACTTTGGAAGAATTAATACACGGCCTTCATCAAACATTCTTTGACTCAACTTTTTCCAAACACTTCGATCCATTTTTTTTTTGACTGATTTTGATTTTGATTTTTTTCTTTTTCTCTTTTTTTTAATAATTCAAACACCAACACTTTTTGCTACCCATTCTCATTCGTAGTACAAAATATTCACCAACACCACACTTTGATACACATCTTCACCACCCTATACTTGTGCTAGCAAGTGTGCCCAAAATAAGATTAAAACTCACTCGTAGGGTGACAAAGAAATGTAGACCACAAATAAAGGCTAAGGGTCGGAAATTATAGGCTAATCAACGAATGGCTACGTTCGGGTGGGGGTCTAACCACCCTACAAAGGCTCAGAGGGGTTTCTGTGGAAATTATGTACAGGGTTGGCTATTTGGATCTAGTCGGGTCAAAGAAATGCCAGGACCGTCATCCCATAATCTACCAAGATTGACCTTTCTATTTCACCTCTAAGTTAATCATATAAGTTCTAGGTAACAGAATAGACTATGACAACTATAAGCATCACTAATTACCATAACACATGATATTGAAGCTATTAAGAGCGTGTGTAGTCCATTTTATAACAAGATCACGACTTAACTCGCATGCATTTACTCAATTGTAAAACACTTAACCTAAGGATATCATGATTCAACATATAACACAACATCAATCCATGAATTTTTTTTTAAAATATGGCCCAAATTCACACGATATAGCAAAAACTAAGCCTACAAATCATTCAAGTATATGAAAACATGGCATAAATATTTATCAACAAAAATAGTGAAGCTCTACCCCCTACTTAAACGAAGCACTGTCCTCTGTGTGTGAGTGAGAAAGGAAAAAAAAAACTTAGGTGAACTGTCGGCAAAGCTCATCCAATGCAATGCAACAACCACAAATGTATCTCCCAGGGTGCCTGTGCTACAAAGTAAACACAAAGAATTCTCTACAACGAAAGGCCGAAACCTTAAGTGTAGGTAACACAAACATGGAGATGTATATATAAAGAAAATATCGGCTATAGCATGAACGTCAAAAACAAGAATCGGGTGTAAAATATCCTCTCAGGGTCCCAATAAGATCTAAATAAATAAAGCAAAAAGGTGGGTTGCCTCCCACAAGCGCCTGTGTTTTACGTCGTTGGCTCGACCATATGGCACTTAAGCAGACTCAAATCACTTAAGACTCAAAACAACTCAAACCAGAATATTTCACATAAGCATCAAAACTCGTCAACCAAAATCTAGACTCAAGAAGACCAATAGCTTAAGAAATGTGAACAAAGCGAGAACCATGGAAATTGAATTGTCTAAAAACTTACCTCTTTTGGTTCTTGATGCTACCTCTTCCCAATGTGGTCTCTTTCTCACACTTCTTTGAGCCGCATTCACCGGAGGGAGTGAAAACTTGATCTCATAATACTCATCATCATAAGGTGGATGAGTGAAGTAGTCCGGGACCATCGTATCAGGAATCACCAATCCATCCGGTGGCTTCAATTTTAGTGGCTCATCAACTTGATCTCGATCCATAAGTGAGCTTGACGGTAGAATGAGCGATCCCAACATCTCCTTAGTCTCGATCTCCACATAATCGACGACCACAATCGAATCTACCATACTCTCTGTCAATTCATCATTTTGTATATCATGGAAAGGCGGTGTAGTAGACAACAGTTGCACCGCTTCCATCTCAAAATTTTGCAGTTCTTCTTCATCCCAGAGCGTTTCATTACCAAAGATTTCTTGCTCACTCAAAATAATAGTCGGCTCCACTGTACACTCCACCAAGGTATCATCAGATATTTCAATAGAATGTGATGGTGCTATGGGCGATCCCAACTCAGTCACTTGCTCCGTCCTAAAAATCGCGAGATCCCCTCGAACATCGCCTAACTCCTCTTGCATAGCTTTCAACTCGTTTCCATCCTCTCGCTCTCTCTTTGCTTTCTTTGGTTGGGCAACTCCAGCTCTCTACCACTAACCGATTCATCAACCTCACTCTCCACGAACTTCTTCACCGTCGCCTTCCTCTGCAACCTTATTCACCTCATGTGCACAAGCCTCTTTTTCATGTTCTAGCTCCCGGCTTCCTTAAGCGAGACGAGATCCTTGGATATGTCTAGCAACATGTTCTTTCCACGTGCCCATTCTCGCTCTAGTCGTGGAGGTTCTATACTCACCGCGCACACTCCTTCGGTGGAGTGCCCAAATCCGATCCATAGATTCTCGTGATCTCCTCTCGCAACTCATCCATCCGCTTCTCCCCAGCCGAACTATGGTGCATCCGCACTCTCTCGACTTTCGCCACGAAACCCTCTCGCCGCCTCCTCTATTATCTCAACTTCCCGTTCTTCTTCAGAATGTCCGGGATCAATCTCGTATTCCTCTTGCGGTTGAGATACAGAATGGTCATACTGACTCTGCTGCTGCTGTATAAGTTGTTACAGGAGTTGTTGGGAGACATGGTCTTGATACCCCTCATCCTTTAGCATTTGTAGCACTCGGTTGACATTCGCTTGGTTGAACTCCGGTTTAAAGTTCTGGCAATTCTGCTGAACCGGTTGATATTGTTGGACTGGTTGAAAATCACCAATCCCATTCCCCTGATTCCAATCATGCCCGTTCCCACCAAACTGTCCATTACTGTTTCCATTCGAATAACCGTAGTATTGATTCTGGTTTGCACTAGGGCACTGATAATCCCAAGAACTCTGGTTACTCTGCTGCTAATATATAGGTTGAGGCGCATACCATTGTTGTGCATATTGGTTCATTGTCATCCCTTGTTGTTCAGGTTGGTAGTGTGGAAGTGAGACTCTATCCATTGTAGCTTACACTGCAAGATCTCAGAAAACAACACCACACAATCAAAGTATCTCGTCACCACCACCACATCAATAGGTGGTGTGACGCTTCAATATACGAACTCCAACAAGAAAAGAAAAGAAAAAAAAAAGAAAAAAAAAAATAAAACGACCTAAGCCCAAGCTTTCAGTCAACTTGCAAGATATTCACCATGTACTCCCCAGCAACGGCGCCAAAATTCTTGATAGCAAAATACTTAACCGCTAACTTTAACCGACAGAGTATCGGGTCAACGGTAGTATATTGGTTTCAAGGTCGAATCCACAGGGAATAATAGTGAAGTACCAAAGTCGATGTCTAAACTTGGTTCAGGTCAATATTAAGTGAAAAGTATTATAGCTAATGCAGAAAATAAATATTATTCTAACGGATTTATCTAGGTGATTAAAAGGCATTGCCGAACTACGATCCAACGGTTACTTTTACCCCACAGGAAAGACTTGACAAGGAGTGTGTCTTAACCGACCTACCAATCCAATTCAGTGTATATGACATCCACGGGCGTCAACTCCTTATTCTTGCGTTAAGGTCTGAACAACTCTCGCTTAACCCCCTATACTAGGCTTATTAACCCTCCCTTTAGAAAGCTAACTCGCCTAACATGGTTGACCAGAATAATCAGCCGCTCGGGAACCCGATAAGAACCTCACATAGGCATAGTCCTAACGTATAGCTAGGTTGTCAATCTAACAATCAAGGCTAAGTCTAGTGATTCTAAAACCCGTATCCCACACCTCACCGCAAAATACATATATAAGCTCGATGTGTGTGTAACAGTGAACAAGGTTGTCAATCTCATTCAAAGCTATTAAAACAATCAAAACGAGTTTTAGAACATGAATTCATCATACAAACGTTTAATTAAGCGCTACACAACTCCCATCTCATCCTCCTTTGGGATTTTCACCCGTTTTCACATAATTCGGCTACACAACTACTTTAGCTACCCATAATCATACTAACAACGAAGTAATTAAAGGAAATTATACTAAGAACAATAATAAACGAAAGCATAATCATCTTAAAAATCAAACATTGAATATTGAGTAAAGGTACTGTGCTAAAAGTCGAATCTTTGGTGTTGAAACAGAAATTTAATCTAATAAAAAGTATGTAGAATCAATGGAATTAATCTATGGAATATGGGGATCAAAGGGTGTTTAAACTACTCAAAAACCGCCCTAAAATCGCCCCTAAGATGGCCAAAGTCGTCCCGGATACTATAGGGGCTGAATGAGCTGTGTATTTATAATGTAGGTTGAAAATCTGCTCCTGCCGGTCCCGGACGCCCGTCTGGATCTTGGCAAACGCTAGTTTGGCCCAACTTGACCTGTCTTCAGTAAATCAGCGATAACTTCCTGTGTAGAGCTCCGATTTGAATGATTCAAGATGCGTTAGAAAGCTCGTTCAATTACCTACAACTTTCATGAATACGACCTGACCATAAAATTCCTCCTAGATGGGTCAAAATGACAATTGAAGGGTCAGGCATGGTGAAAATCTGCTGTCGGGGCCAAACTAGAGTTTGCATCCTTGCAAACGCCAGTTTGAGGTCATTTGGACGCCCGTTTGCCTTGTATGAGCTTTGGTTTTCGGTCTGAACCTTCACAAACGCCAGTTTGAGGTCATTTGGACGCCCGTTTGCCTGAAAACCCAACTTTCAGTAACAAGCGAACGCCCGTTTGGATCTTCCAAACGCCAGTTTGGGGTAGGCTTCAGTATTTCCATCATAACTTCACTTCTAGGGCTCCAAATGAGATGATTCAATATGCGTTGGAAAGCTGATTCAACGCTCTACAACTTTCATCAAGACCACTATTCCTGAAAGTGTCTTCAAGTGTGACCAAAATGCCCCTGAAGTGACTGGTTCAGATTTCATCAATGATTCTTCACTCTTTTCTCCTCCTTGGCCCCAAATCTTGTTCTTTCTCGAGAATCTCTTCCTTATTCTTGACCTTATACATCAATATAAGCCTGAAAACAAAGACACGAGCACCAAGGCATAATATACATTGACGGAAACGTAATGAAATCCACATACAACACGAGTTTTTAGGACGAAAACGCCTTTAGTCTCGAAACATGCATATAAGTGAATATCGTTCATATCCTACCCATAATAGCCCAAAATAACCATGAATAACTCATAAAAGGAGGTAATCTCATATAAGAAAAACACTACAATTTGACTCCCATCAAAGATTTCCAGCATCGTCAATTGGTGCTTGAAGGAGGGCCTTTTATTGACAATCGCTCAGGTTTGAAGATCAACATCAGCATGGTGACCACACGATAGCAAGTAGCTAATGGCAACCACGCCAACGACGTAAACAACCAGAATCCGCAGCAGGAGGAAATCACCCTCGATGCTACCCATCAGGCATTGGTGGATCAGATTGCAGCCCTCGACGGTGCAACCAAAGAGGCCGTCCTTAATGCCGTCTTGGCAGAGGAAGACGAAGAAGTGGAAGATCTAGAGAAAGAGGATCCTCTCGATGAAAATTCACAGGATCAGGATCTGCAAGAGGGAAATCCATCCAAAGAAAACTCCCAATAACATGAGTTGGAGGAATAAGATTACCCTAACAATGGGTCATGGGAACAAATAGCCCCTCCACCCAAGCGTAGAGGCATCATAAAAGGTGACCAGTCATCCTCATCGAATTTGAGGAAACAGTTGGTCGTTCCCCATGCGATGGATGCAGCCCGAGCCGAGCTAGACGCCATAAGAGGAAAAGAGCTGCGCTACTGGCTCTTGAATCTCCCTTCTCAGAATAGATTGACAACTACCATCGACTAGCAAGGTTCAAGATCCCAAAGTTGGAACCCTATGACGGAACAAAGGATCCCCAGGACCACTTGTTTCAGTATCTCACGCACATGAATTTCGACTGTGCCCCGGACGAAATGAAGTGCAAAACGTTTCCCGCACTACTCACTGGCCGAGCTCGAGAATGGTTCAAGAAAATCTTGGACTGGACGATCTACAGTTTTGAGACATTGGGGTAGATGTTTCTAAACGCTTTCATCACGGCGAAGGCGTTTCAGAGGAATGCTCCTCACATGTTCACACTCAAGCAAAAGCGAAACGAAACCGCATTGTAGTACCTCAAGCGGTTCAGCGAAGAGTCATTGCAAGTTCGGGACACAGACGTCCATATATGAATCGCCTCTTTCGTGGCAGGCCTACGGGAAGGAAGACTATATGCCAAGCTGAGCAGTAGGCTCCCTACATCCATGGAAGAGTGCATGGAAATAGAGTTCAAGCACTGTCAGGAGGAAGAGGCCAACCGACTGAAGCGAGAGTTGGAAAAGTCAGAGCAAAAGAAAGAGAAGGCCGAAGACCCCTCGGAGAAGAGAAGGAAGTCATCTGGAGATCGCACGCTCGGTTCAGCCATGGGCCGACCTAAGAAGAAAAGTGCCTTACAACCGCAGGATTTTCCGGTTTTGAACAGACCCCATGAATAGGTACTTGCGATCATGGAAAGAAAGGGTTTAGCGCAAACTCCTATGCCGCTGCAAAGTCCCCTGGACAGAAGGGACCAAATTAATTTTTGCACATTCCACCAAGACATTGAGCATGATCTGGATGGCTGCAGGGATTTCCAAAGAGACGTGGACCCAGCTATCTCTGAGGGAAATTTTGACTAGGTCATGGAGCGACCTCAATATGGTGAATGATGGGGTCGGTGAGACTACCCGTAGAGGAACTTTGACCGATAGCGCAATCGGCAGGGTGAGCCCCAGAGAAGAAGAGATCGGTTCCCAGAGGGGGATCGACAGGAAGACAACCGCCCGATAAACACCATCAATACTATTATGGGTGGCCTTGGTACATTTAGGGAAGTCAGCAGCCTTAACGCCCTACCTGGAGGCGTACAAGCTAACAGAGGAGGTCAGATCCCTTTTCAGGAAGTAAGATATAGGAACTAGGGATCCGCTCCCATTGGTCCCGAACAATGAAGGTCTGGTTATTGAAGTTACGGTATACAAAACTTGGTGAAGAGGGTTTGTGTTGACATGGGCAGCGCCGTCAACGTCCTCAACTATACAGCTTTTCAAGCGATGAGCCTTAAGAAATCCGAGCTGACTCCAGTCTCGGCACCCTTGTTTGGGTTTTCCGGTCCCCCCGTTCATCCTATAAGAATGGTTCGGCTCACAACAATGTTTGGGAAAGAGTCTGTGGGAAGGACTCTAATGGTCAACTACGTCGTGGTCAAATCGCTATTAGCATACAACATCATCTTAGGAAGGCCTGCTCTGATCGATCTCCGAGCTGTGATTTCCCCAGCGCACATCAGTTTAAAGTTTTTGACCGCCCGTGGCTCGGTTGAAGTCAAAGAAGACCTGGAGGTCGCCCGCAGTTGCTACGCGGCCACTATCAAAGACAAACGAATTATCTTGGCTTGATCTGATCGGCAAGTCTTTATCATTTACTACTTTCTGTAGTCTACTTTTCGTTTTCGCACTTTTATTATGCTTTTTCTTTTTCGGTCTTTGATATTACCGCCTTTTCGAATAAATTTTGCCTTGGAGCATTTAATATCTGTTGTTTGTTGCGTACATCCTCGTATTATTTCACAAGTCCATAAGGACCAGTTAACCAATGTGACCTAAACTTCACTCGAGAAGTCAGTCCGACCTGGCCTTGCTCAACGAGAAGTCAACACTAGCTTGGCCCTGCTCATCCAAAACTTCACGCGAGAAGTCAGTCCGACCTGCCCCTGCTCGCCGTGCTTTTTACCGAGAAGTCAGCACTAGCCTAGCCCTGCTCATCCAAAACTTCACGTGAGAAGTTAGTCCGACCTGGCCCTGCTTGCCGTGCTTTTTAATGAGAAGTTAGCACTAGCCTAGCCCTGCTCGTCCAAAACTTCACGCGAGAAGTCAGTCCGACCTGGACCTGCTTATTGTGCTTTTTAATGAGAAGTCAGTCCAACCTGTCCCTGCTCTCCATGCTTTACAATAAGAAGCCTGCCTAACCTAAATCAGCTCGCCCTAAATTTGTGTGAAAGGCCAGCTTAACTTGGCCCTGCTAACACAAAGCTAAAGTTGACCCAACCTGTTGAGATCCGATACCCAACTCATAATTACCCGAGCCCGTGCATTGGGCTCGGCCTTATATGTACAATAAAAACTAACTAGACCTCGCCCTTCACAAACTAAAACTAACTTAATTAGATGACCGAACCCGCATGTTGGGCTCGGCCTTATAAGTACATTTACACAAACATAAGTATGCTATCCAAAAACTCAGAATAATGAATGGCATACTGGGGGGCATGCCCCATCAACAATTTAGGATAACAAAATTCGAAAATGAGGGACGCAAAAGGCATTTTTCATTATCAAGACAAAACTAACATAGTACAAAAGTTTCAACAAAAAATAACAACAAAACAAACAAACAACCCTTAAGGACCCTAGGACTCTGTGGTCTGATTCCTTGAAGGATCGTCTGGAGGTGCCGACCTCAAAGAAGCAGCAGGCTGGACTGTGTACTTAGACACAATATCTACTCTGGCCCTGAAGTCCTTGACGCGCTCGGTGTTAGCCGCGCCCATCCCTTGTTTGTAATACACCTTTTTAGGAAGGCTATCCACTACAAGGGAAGGATACTGAATCATCGCCTCGTCCACCCCTGGGTATAACCATGGTTCAAGATATGGATGAGCAGCACCTTTAAAGCTTTGACGAACTCCGCCGAGGCCTTATACTCCTGAATGGCTTCAGAGCACCGAGATGGGATTGCAGCTTCTAGCTCGGCCATCCTCGTCTGGAGGTCCGTGACCTCTTGGTCCTTCCTCTTCTTCTCTTCAGCAAGTTTGCTGGTCAAAGACTGCAGCTGGGCCTCTTGAGCCGTGAGTTGAGCCTGCAGAGCCTTTTTCTCTACGTCTTTGAGCTTAACGGCCTCCTTGAGCTCCTCCCGTGTTTGCCTTAGCTCGGAAATCTTGCTCTTCTGGGCAGCTGAGTCTGTAGAGGCTTTGCCCATTCTCCGGAAAACTTCCTGGCCAACCGCGGCATCTTAAATAAGTGAGCAGTGAAGATTAGGACCCTCAAAAGTTTGGCTTTAAAACAAAAAGGAGTAAGTAAGAATCACTTATCAGTTTCACGGTCTTACAACCCGAAACAGCCAACTCTTCATCGGACAAGTTGGCGACCCGCTGCTACTCGGAAGCAGCTTCCTCCTAAGCTCCCTCAGGAACTTTGGACTTGCCTTTATTTGAAGGATGACCCTCGTGCGAGGTCGGCCTCGGCCGTCCCTTCTTCACGAGAGACGGATCTTTCTCCATCGCCTTCTCTGGAAGGTCCAAATCGGCCTCCTCCCGAGGAGAAGTAGACGAAGAAGTACCCACTGCAGCAGCATCCGCAATAGGATCCTCCACAGGCACGCTTCGGACGGACGGTGTCAGCTCGGACTGAGAAACCGCCACTTCCCCTCTGCTCCAGTTAGTAGGTTGGTGAAATCAGCCACTATAAGTATGAACAAAATATTAGTCGGATGAAAGAATAAGTGTAACAACAAAGCTAAATTACAAAGGAAAAGGTCCTACAGGACTTCCACTTAGTCTTAGTGAATTCCACGTAGGGGTCAGGCCCCACATCTTCTAACCGAGCTGCTGCAATCAGTTCATCGTATAGATATTGGCACTCAATAGAGTACCCAGACTTGTGGATCTTCTCCACCAGCTTATCCGGAAGCTTCGGACGTTCATCCTTATCCAGCTCGTCCATATTCTACCGACTCAGCTCGGAGTGATTCTTATGACATACAAAGAAGAATCTTTCCTTCCACCGTTTGAAAGAGTCCTTACCTTTGGGGAGCATAGGGACGTCAGCTGACCGACCCTACTTCCTAGAAAAATAGTACCGGTAAGGGTGGTCCTTTACCCTTATGCGGTGATAAAAATACCTAAATTTATTCACACTAAACTTCAGGTTTAGCAGCCGGCACCAGATAGAAAACCCAATCATGGCCCTGATACCATTGGGGGCTACCTGGGAAAACCCTAACCAGTAATACCGAAGCACAGCAAGGAGCGCCGGGCAAAAAGGCAACCTTAGACCCACCTCAAAATACTCCTGGTGAACCGTACAGAAACCCTCCGGTGGGTCCGGGGAAAACAAGTGTGGCTCTAAGGGTAACCTCGGAGCAAATATTTCCTTATAAACCCCATACCGCTCACATATCTCATCTAGGTCATCTTGACCAAGGAAGGGTTAGACATCTCTACCGTCGGCAATGGCCATTCCTCTAAAATTAGACCTAGGGTTCAGGCGTGATCTGGTCTACGTCTAAGGATGACAGAAATCTGGCTAAAATACGAAATGATAAGAACTTACATGCAAAACTAGATTTGAAGGTTGAGAGAAGAATAGCAAACAACTACGAGAGACGGATCTTCTGCTTTAATAACTGATGAAGTGAAACGTTTGCTGTGACGAGGTTATAACCCCCCACTTACTTAAAAAAATCGCCCATAATTAGAGCTAGTGGGCAATGCTACCTCGATTCTCAGGACAGTCACCGAGATATCATAACTAACCTTGCCACCTGGTACCCTAAAGTCAAAAGTTGTGAAACTCTGGGCCAGGCAGATCCGAGCCAACCTTCACAGGCTCGGCTAGATCTGGGGTGCTTATGACGATTCCCATATTTGAACTTACTTACGTGTCATCTCTTTAGTAGTACAATATTAAATGAAGACAAAGAAAACCTCCTTAAGGGCAAGAACCCCCGATATCCGAACTATGGTAACTCTGCTACTCTCCTCCAACCTCCTTAGGTCGGCCTATGTTCAAGGCCGACCTCTGAGCTGTACAAACCCAAATACCCAACCGACCTCTCCAGGTCGGCCAATGCTTTTGAACAAACCTACTCATGCCGACCTCACTGATCGGCACAAGTCCTTCTCGGACCAAACTCTATACGTATGATCCAAATCAAATAAATATGGGAAGAATCATTCAGATGTAATACTCTAGTTCTGACATTCAAATAAGTCGCAATTATCTCCTAAAATCAAGGAGGTCAAATAATCATTATCTTATCCTTAGGGACCAAGGCAACCAGAGTCCATCTCATACACGCCACATGCTAACTCTAGGGCACAAACCCTCTATATAAACGATCCCTAAGGGACTACAGAGACTTGATTCCAATTCACGTATTTGATACGTAGGCAGCTTGATCACTATCAAGTGCAGTCTAAATTGTCCTAAACAACCCCCCTTTTCTTTTGGTTTTTCGTTGTTCTTAGAGCTTTAGCATATTGTCACTAGAAAGAAAAGCCCAGAATTAGTTAAGACGATTTCCAGCATCGTCAAATACACTTTTAAGCATAATAATAGAAAATTTGTATTGACTTCTTTAAATCCAGAGCAAATCCATGAAAGTCAAGTAAAAATGGCTAAATTTAGAAAAGAGCATGAATCGAATCTAAAAGAAAAAGCCATGGTGAGTAGTGTGCAAACTGAGAGTGTTGCGTCTGAGCTTAAAGAAAAGAAGGTAGCGTCGAAAGCACTTAAAAACAAATCTAACTTCTTTGCTAAAACAACTCACGTGCATAAGGAAATTCAGGAAAAGCGTCAAGTGTTTGTCATAATATTTAAAGAATGCTTGTTAAGTGCGGGTGATATATCCCCGTCTACGTCTGGTATGTTTGTTGAGTTGTTGCAGGAATATCAAGATGTGTTTCTAGATGATCAACCATATGGATTACCACCCTTACGTGGTATTCAGCATCAAATTGACTTTGTTCCTTGGGCGTCACTGACCAATAGACCTGCCTATAGATCAAGTCTAGAGGAAACAAAGGAAATACAAAGGCAGGTAAGTGAACTATTGGAAAGGGGTAAAGTGAGGGAAAGCACTAGTCCTTGTGCCGTTCCTATCATTTTAGTTCCCAAGAAAATTGGAGAATGGCGTATGTGTACTGATTGTAGAGCAATTAATAAAATCACAATCAAGTATAGATATCCTATTCCTCTGTTGGATGATATTGTTGGACGAGTTACATGGTGCTATATTTTACTAAAATAGATCTAAAAAGTAGATACCATCAAATAAGAATAAAAGAGGGAGACGAATGGAAAATTGCTTTCAAGACCAAGTTTGGTCTATATGAATGGCTAGTTATGCCATTTGGACTCACTAATGTACCGAGTAATGCGCTTAATGAACCATGTTTTACGTGAGTATATTGGTAAATTTTTGATAGTCTATTTTGATGATATTTGATCTATAGCAAGAGTCAAGATAAGCATTTGCAGTACGTGTAGTTTTGGACACACTTAGAAATGAGTCTTTGTATGCTAATTTTAAAAAGTGTTCATTTTGCATGGATAAAGTGTTGTTTCTTGGGTTCATTGTTGGAGCCAACGGTATTGAGGTTGACCCCGAAAAGGTCAAGGCCATTAAAGAGTGGCCCACACCTAAAACTGTTACTGAAGTGAGGAGTTTTCATGGCCTAGCTAGTTTCTATAGGCGTTTTGTGAATTTTAGTACTATTGCATCTTTTTAAATGAGTTGCTTAAAAAGGAAGTTTCTTTTCCTTGGGGAGTAAAATAACAACAAGATTTTGAACTCTTAAAAGAAAGGTTAACTAGTGCGCCTGTCTTAGCATTACCTAATTTTGATCGTGCATTTGAAATTGAATGTGATGCTTCTGGGATTGGGATTGGGGCTGTTCTTATTCAAAATAATCATCTCATTGCCTATTTTAGTGAGAAGTTAAAGGCTGCACAATTAAATTACTCCACTTATGTAAAGAGATGTATGTGTTGGTAAGGGCATTGAAAACTTGCCAGCATTACCTATGGCCCAAAGAATTTGTGATTCACACGGATCACGAATCCTTAAAGTACCTTAAGGGTCAATGGAAGGTAAATAATAGGCATATGAAGTGGGTAGAATTTATTGAAACATTTCCTTATGTTATCTGGTATAAATGTGGTAAAGAAAATAAAGTAGCTGATGCATTATCTCGAAGGTATACTTTAATCAGTACTTTAGATTCTAAACTGCTTGGGTTTGAAATGATTAAGGAATTGTATCATAATGATGTTGACTTTGCTTCAATAAATGCTGCATGTGAGCAATCTGGTTTTAAAGATTTTTATAGGCATGATGGTTATATTTTTCGTGGTAAACAAATTTGCATACCTAAATGTTCTATAAGAGAATTGTTGGTAAGTGAAGCTCACGGGGGAGTTTAATGGGTCATTTTGGGATGAATAAAACGTTAGAAGTCCTAAAAGAACATTTTTATTGGCCTAATATGCGTGTGGATGTTAATAGAATTTGTGATCATTGCATTACATGTAAACATGCTAAATCCAAAACCCAACCTCTTGGTTTGTCTCAACCACTCCCAATTCCTAATGAAACTTGGACAGATATCTCTATGGATTTTGTTCTTGGTTTACCAAGGTCTAAAAGTGGTAAGGATTCGGTCTTTGTAGTAGTGGACATATTTTCGAAGATGGCACAATTTATTGCTTTCACTAAAACAAATGATGCGACATATATTGCTAATTTATTCTTTAAAGAAGTTGTGCGTTTGCATGGAGTTCCATGTACTATTGTGAGTGATCGTGATGTGAAAATTTTAAGTCACTTTTGGAGAGTTTTATGGAGTAAGTTAGGTACTAAATTACTATTTTCTACTACTTGCCATCCCCAAACCGATGGTCAAACTGAAGTGGTTAATAGGACTTTAGGACAATTACTTCATTCAATAATACATAAGTACCTTAAAAATTGGGAAAGTTGTCTTCCTTTTGTTGAGTTTGCGTATAACAGAGTCCCGCATAGTGCGACTAAATTTTCACCATTTGAAGTAGTGTATGGCTTTAATCCATTGAGCCTTCTTGATTTAATCCCCATACATTGTGAAGAAAAAGCAAGCTTGGATGGGAAAAAGAAGGCTGAGTCTATTAAAGCATTGCATGAAAAATTTAAAGCTAACATTGAGAAACGGACTCAGATTTACTCCAATTAAACAACATAACAAGGGAAGAAAAGAGGTTTTATTGGAACCCGGTGATTGGGTTTGGTTACATCTTCGAAGGGATAGATTTCCTATTAAACGGAGATCCAAGTTTCAACCGATAGGATATGGACCATTTCAAGTTGTGTCCAAAGTGAATAATAATGCCTACAAGCTGGATCTACCTGGTGAATACAATGTAAGTGCTACTTTTAATGTTTCAGACTTAACCCCATTTGATGCAGGAGATTTGAGGGAAGATCATTTTCAAGAGGGAGGGGATGATGGAGGACCATACAAGGAGCTTACAAAAGATCCATTGAAGATAAGAGATGGACCAGTGACCAGATTCCAAGCCAAAAAGAATCAATGGTAGAAGAAGATCCACTGAAAGAGCCATTATTGGTGAATATAATCCAAGCTCGAGAGGTTCAAAATGATGATTGGGCTAGCTAGAGCAGCTGGAGTGAACAGAAAACAAGTTTCAAGCACAATGGGCTATAATATGGGTTTGGCACCACTTAGCCTACTTTTACTAGTTCTTAGGCTTGTAATTTGTTTTATTATTACTTATCATATTCTAAGAGTCCAATAAGGCCTCTACACTTTAAATTTCGTGCATGAGGTGTCTATTAGGGTTTAGGGTTCAATCAAATCTTCATCTTATTTTTGATAGATAATCAATCAATTTGATTTCGGGATTATTTACTAAATTGTGATTTGAAGATCTTTTTTATTTTTGGAATTATCTTTTTCTTTATTTCACCTAGACTTAGGAGTTGTCTAGGTTCATTTTTATTTTACATTTTCTTATTTTATTTTCATTTTCTAGAAAATAAAATGCCAACTTCCTTGGCCTATAAAAGGAGGGGCACACCATATGTATTTCTCACATTGAATTATAATCATATTGAGAGTTATTTTCTCTTAGAGTTTTTACTATTTTTTCTAAGTGCATTTTAAGTTTGTGAGCATAGCTTAAAGTGTATAATTGTAATCTTTGGTTTAAGAATCATTAGAAGGATCTTGGCTTCTTCACAGCCATTGGTTCTTCTAGTTTCATCATTGAGTTAAACTACTTTTGCTCAAGTCTTTTCCTTCATCTTATTCTACTTTTTGGTTTTCCTTTTTATTTTGGAATCGAAGCATGGTCATTAATTGTATTACTTAGGGTTCTTGACAACTTCATTGTTAAGGGTCCAAGGTATACATCAAACACTTTGCTGCTAAAACGGTTGCATAATAGATTTTTTGATTGGAGCAGTTACAACCGTTTCTAACGACACTGAAGCTTCCATATGCCTATTTAAGTAACTAATCGTACTCTGTACAATTCATTTCCAGTTTTATGATGTTAACAACTAGCATTGAAACTTAGTTGATTTTTCCTGCTCAATTTAGTATTCAAATTGTTCTTCATTTCTTGTTCTTTAGAACTTCGAATTTCATCATGGTATCATAGCTCTGGAAGTTCTTGATCACCTTCTGCTTCGTTCTTGGTTGATTTTTATCAGAGTTCTTCGTATTTGTTTGAGATACTTGTAGCAGTTATGAATAACGCTTAAGTACAGTCTCCGGTGATTCCATCTGATCTTGTTCTTCATCCAAGTCAAAGTCCAGCATTCATTCTTGTCCAGCCGATTCTTGATGAGACAAATTACCATAGTTGGAAAATCTCACGTGTTAAATGCCTTGTCTTCCAAGAATAAGACAGGTTTCATTGATGGATCAATCGTTAAGCAAGTAGCTAATGATCCTAATTTCAAGCTTTGGAATCAGAATAATAGTATGGTTAAGGCATGGCTGGCAAATTTGGTTTCAGAACACATTGCTCAAAGTGTTATGTGTTACCCAATAGCAAAGGATATTTGGGATGATTTTGAGGATAGGTATGGAGGTAGAGATGCAGATGGGTTGTCAGATTTGGTTGATGAAATTCAATCCATGAAACAAGGAGATTCTTCAGTCACAGAATACTATGCTAAACTCAAAATTCATTGGGATCAACTTCTGGCTTTGACCCCTCCTCATACTTGTCAGTGTGGACATGAATGATATAGGGAGCACAATGAAAAGAACCATGTAATCAGATTCTTGAGGGGACTTAATGATAATTTTGTCACTATGAGGTCACAAGTATTAATGATTTCTCCTTTCTCTTCAATCAAGAATGTGTTCTTTATGGCTCTTAAGCAAGAAAGACAGCAGCACTATAGTTCTGGTGGACATTTTGTCAATTCTTCAAATATTCTTGGTAGTATTCTTATGAATAATGTAGAAAAGACCGTCCTAGCTTCCCATAATCAAGGGCAGAATGCTAATGCCAATTACAGGAAGAATTACAACAATGGTAATAAGAAGCCTCAATGCACAGCTAAAACAATGGTAATAAGAAGCCTCAATGCACACATTGTGATTTAACTGGCCATACCATAGACAGATGGTACAAAAAACATGGATATCCTTCAAATTTCAGAGGAAGAGGCAGGGCCAGGTCTTTTGCCAACAATGTGTCCACAGATTCTGATAATTCGGTGGATCATGAATCTCAAAATTCAACTTCCACAGACTTGTAAGCTCCTGTCACCCAAGAGCAGTACTTACACATTCTCAATATTTTGAAGGCTAGCTCTATGGCACATGAAGGATCTGATATTGGTTTTCCTTCAGTATTTTCTGCAATTTTTTCTACTAATTTTGGTAGTACAGAGTCAGGTTTATCTAAACATCTTAATCATTATGAGTGGATTGTAGATTCTGGTGCAATTGACCATGTAATTTTTTATAAACTTATTTGTCAGTTGTAGAGCACTTAACAATATGTTTGTCACTTTACCTAATGGAAAAGGCACCATAATAACTCACATAGGCAAAGTTAAAGTGAATAAAGATCTAGTGCTTGATGTTCTTTGTGTGCCTGAATTCACATAATTTGATATCTATTAGTAGATTGATCAGGTCAAGAGCCTGTAATGTTAAGTTTTTCTTGGATGGCTGTATTATACAAGACATGATCACTCTAAAGAGGATTGGTTCAGCTGATTTAATCAAGGGACTATACTTAGTAAAAGCTGATAAATCCTGCTATTCTATGCATTCTGTTGATAAAGCATGTTATGTTAATCATGTGCTTTATGCTGGCGTTTCTGAATTGTTGTGGCATTATAGGATGAGACATCCTTCAGACCATAGGGTCAAAGATATTAAAAGAGATCATGATTCAATCCTTTTTCATGAAGGACACATATGTGATGTTTGTCCTTTAGCAAAACAGAAAAGATTAAGTTTTCTTGTTAGTCAATCTGTGTCCAGGGATTTGTTTGACTTGGTTCACATGGACATTTGAGGTCCATATAGATTAGTAGGGATTCATGGTCATAGACACTTCCTTACCATAGTTGATGATTTTAGTAAATTTTGCTGGATATTCATGTTAAAAGCTAAAAGTGAAGTCAGAAATCTAGTAATGCAGTTTTGTAATATGATACAGACTCAATTCAATAAAAAATGTCAAATATTTGAGAAGTGACAGTGGTTTAGAGTTTTATTTGCCTGATTTGTATGCTTCTAAAGGTATTTTGCATCAGATATCAATCACTAAAACTGAGCAAAATGGTGTGGTTGAAAGAAAACACCAACATATTCTTAATGTTGCTAGAAGTCTTAGATTTCAGTCTGGATTGCCAATGATATATTGGTCATACTTTGTTATACATGCAGTAAAAGATGATCAACACTAAACCCCTTCTAAGCTGTTATAGATAATCAAACTCCTTTTGAGCTGTTATATCATTGTAAACCTAACTATGATTTTGTGAAAGCGTTTGGTTGTTTAATTTTTGCATACAATCTTCATCATGAAATAAATTTGTTCCTAGAGGCATCAAATCTATTTATCTTGGTTGTGTTCCTAATGTGAAAGGTCATTACTTTGAATCTTCATACCAAGTGAATCTTTGTAGCAAGGGATGTAGTGTTTCATGAGTTATCATTCCCTTTTAAGGATAAGTCTCTTGTATCAGGTGATGTCTCTAATTTACCCTTGCCAACTTATTTTGATCAAGATAATAATTGGGTTGATTCTGCTACTCCCACTTTGTCTGATAATAATCAAATGCAGTCTGATGATGCACATATAGTTTACATAATGAATTTCAATATGATTCAGGTCAGGAATCAGCCAACAATGATTTGATTCAGCCAGACCTTCTTAATAATGTTGATTAGGAGGAACAACTTCATGATGCTTTAGACATTGAATTACCACACACTAGGAAATCCACAAGGAATAGATGGGCTCATTATTACCTTAAGGATTATTTATGCAATTGTGTACACCACATTAAATCTCTTCACACTATTGACAAAGTGCACACTTTAAAGAACCTGTCCACTTCTTATCCATGTTATGTGCTAAGTTCTCAAGTTTTGACTGAACCAAAGACTTATAATGAAGTTGTTAAAAGTGAAGATTGGAGAAAGGCTATGGAAAATGAGATCAATGCTTTAAAACAGACTCAGACTTGGGAAGTAGTTCCATTACCTCCAGGAAAACTACCAATAGGTTGTAAATGGGTTTACAGAATAAAAAGGAACTCAGATAGAACAGTTGAAATATTTAAAGCAAGGTTGTTAACTAAGGGCTACACTCAATTGTTAGGGTTGGGTTATCTAGATACTTTCTCCCTAGTTTCCAAATTAACAACAATGAGAACTTTACTGGCTATAATAGCAATAAAAGGTTGGGATCTTCATCAATTGGATGTCAACAATGCATTGCTCCATGGAGACTTGACGGAGGAAGTATACATGCAGGTGCCACAAGGTTTCAACACTGAACCGGGGATGGTTTTCAGATTAAAGTAGTCATTATATGGCCTAAAACAGGCTAGCAGGCAGTGGAATATCAAATTATCCCAAGCCTTTCTTGAGAGGGGGTTTAGACAATCTAAGCAAGATTACAGCCTGTTTATCAAGGGATCTGATAACCACTTTATAGCAATGCTGGTATATGTGGATGATGTACTGGTTACCAGTCCTGATATGAATGAAATTATGGACTTAAAAGATTATCTAAATGGCAGCTTTGGTATAAAAGACCAAGAGGGTCTCAAATACATCATAGGGCTTGAAGTAGCAAGATCAAATAAAGGAATTGCGCTATCACAAAGAAAGTATTGTCAAGAAAGCTTGAGGAATATGGTTTTTCAGATTGCAAACCAAGCAAGACTTCTATGGATACATTAGTGAAATTACACTCTTAGGATTCTGCACCAATAGACTCAAATAGCTATTATAGAAGTCTAGTGGGAAAATTGCTATACATAGGACTGACTAGACCAGACATCACATTTGTAACTCAGCAAGTCAGTCAATACTTGAAAAAACCTACTGAACTACATTTGAAAGCAACCCATAAACTTCTTAAATACTTGAAGAAGTCACTAAGACAAGGCATATTTTTCTCAGCAAAGGATAATCTGGAGTTAAAATGCTATGTAGATGCAGACTGGGTGGTTGCAATGACACAAGAATATCAATCACAGTGTTCTCGGTCTTCTTAGGAGATTCACTCATAAGTTGAAAATCAAAGAAGCAAACAACAGCCTCAAGAAGCTCTTCTGAGTCAGAATACAGAGCTATAGCCATTGCATCCTGTGAACAATAATGGCTTGCATACTTATTGGCACGATTCAACTTAAAACAAGACAAACCTACACCACTGTTTTGTGACAGAAAGAGTGCTTTGTACATAGTGGAAAACCCTGTGTTCCATGAGAACAAAACACATAGAAATAGATTGTCATGTATTTTGAGATAGGTATCAACAAGGACTCCTAAAACCCTTACCTATTTCAACACTATTACAGTTGGCAGATTTGTTTGCCAAACCATTGGATAAGACTATACTACAAACACTATTAAGTTCATATCCTTTGGTTAACATATATCAACCTTAGAGCTCAGTTTGAGATGGGGTGTTGAAGTATTTAAAACAAGCAATATGAACTCTAAGTTGGGACATCAAATGTAGCAGCAACAACAATAAGGAACTTTAGTCAGGAATAAGGTCAAACACTTTGCTGCTAAAACTGCTGCATAACAGATTTTCTGATTGAAGCAGTTACAACCGTTTCTAACTACCACTGAAGCTTCCATCTACCTATTTAAGTAGCTAATCATACTCTGTACAAGTCAATTCCAGTTAATGATGTTACCAACTAGCTATGAAACTTAGTTGATTTTTCCCGCTCAATTTAGTACTCAAATTGTTCTTCATTTCTTGTTCTTTAGAACGAATTTCATCAATTCCAGAATTGCCTTTATTTGTATTGATTAACAAAAAGAAAAAAGATAAATAAAATGGATTAAATGCCTTCATCTGAATGAATTAGTTCATTAACTCAAAACCAAGTCGCTACATTTTAGTTGGTATTGCGTGTGCATGGCAACGTAAAAAGAAACAATACAAAAATTAAATGCCACAGAAGAAATAAAAATAAAATAAAGATGTCACATTTCCACACCCACCCTTGCTTGGGATCTTGCGACGTGATTCTGAAGCCCTTGCCTTGATCATTTCTACTGCCAATGAATAGCTGATGGCACCGCTTCATTTTCAGCGGTAACTCTACGGTGCTGCCTCATTTCCACGAGGAACTATACCTGTCAACATCAGTTCAATCCCACAAACACCTAAAGGCAGTGGCGGATTCAGGAATATATTTCAGTGGTGTCACCGGAGTCTAAAACTACATCTTTTATCCAAAAAAAATTCCAGTGAGGTCACCGAAGTCTAAACATAAATTTTTATCGATAAAATGACACTTTTTAACAACAAAACTACATAGTTTTAATACTAAATTTTTTATTTTTTTTATTTAGAAATTGAGTGGGGTCACGTAACCCCCCCTTGGGTAGGCTGGATCTGCCCCTGCCTAAAGGTGGTAGTGCCACTTCATTTCCATCAGTAACAATAGCCGACGGTGCTACCTCATTTCCACCCGTAATCATAGCCGATGGCGCCGCTTCATCTCCACAGGTAAGTGTAAGGAACAGTGTTGCCTCATATCTTCGAGGAACCGTAATTGGAAACATCATCTCGATCCCATCAAGATATATCGGTGACTGCGCCGCTTCATAACCACCAGTAAATATAGAAGGCGCCGTTGCCTGATTTCGACTAGTAAAGATAGCGGATGCCGCCGCTTCATTTCTACCAGTAAGTATAGCATACAGAAAATAAAAAACGTAGCGGAAACATAAAACTCTAAACTGTTCTTTTTATTGAATTGATGAAAAATGTTGAATTACACCTGATATTTATAAGAAATTCTTAGGCTAAAAGATAAATATGACTAAAGATAAACCTAAAGATAAATATGACTAAAGATAAACCTATAAACTAAAATACAATTTATTATAAATGGAATTTTATCTTTACCACAACAACTTGATCTCTTCATTTAACTTTGTCAGTAAAGTGACTTAAACTCTACATTTGGTGGAATCAATCTGAAGACTCAGCTGTGTGATGGACAGCTGAGAAGTGTATTCATTTGCGTGCATCAGTAGGGTGGAGTCTCACCGAGGCTTCGTCGGCCAGGTGAAAGGTGCTTGAGCTTCGGAATACACAGGTCCTACATCCGCATTAATTTCTGTTATGTGACATGCTATCAAGTGTCATTAAAAGGAGGACACGTGTAAGGGTATTTATGGCGAGATCGACAAATATTCCCGACGGCTAGGGTTTAGTGGATTTGTGCCTATAAATACGCTTGTTGTTGCATTGTCTCGTGTGTGTGAAATCAGAACTCAAAGTGCATAATAATAAAGATCTCTTTTCGCCGGTGGTTTTTTATCTCTCGCTTTTGAGAGGGGTTTTCACGTTAAATCTGTGTTCTTCTTGTTTTCTGTTATCTCCTTTGATTATTTGCGTTTGATTGCATCTGTTGCTATTTTCTTGCATCTGAAGTTATCTCCATCCGTTATAACAAACTTCATCATTGTGTTCTAATACCCTCCCTCAAACGAGGCCGGGTTTGGAGGCTGAGTTTGTCTTGGCTTATTTTGGAGGGTATCTCTCCTCCAGTGGGTCTTCCAGAGTCCATAGTTGTGATATTTTTTAAGGGCATCTCCACTCTGGCGATCTTCTGAAGTCCATTAGTGTTGATAGTTTGGAGGGCATCTCCACTCCGGCGGCACGTTTTTGTCGGCTCTTCCGGAGTCCATCAGTAATTTGTTGTAACGGCCCGTCCCGGAAGCCGAGCCCACAACCGGAAAACAAGACGTTTGGCACGCATTAAATGAAAACTCATTTAACACGTCAGCCTCTTTGACTAGAATTTAGAAAGGAAAAAGCTATAAATAGCAAAAAGAGCGGAAGCTGAAAAGAAAGCTAGAACATGCTCGGTAACAAACACCATAAAAATAAACTTGTCATGAGCATGGTGATCTAACCTTCCACACAAAGAAATCAACTATGAAAATTATGTAAAATTCCAAATCCACAACTGCATAAGAATCCAAATAAAAAAATATACAAACCACACTATTGTCTCAACAAAGGAAAGAAAAGTAATCACTATTAGTTCTTGGCACACCGGCCTTATTCCAACTTCAGGACATGAAAGGAAAACTAGTAACAAGTAAGATTCAACTGCAAGCTTTCAACCTAGAACTACTCTTCAGACTCCTAAAGATCATCTCCTTCCTGCATAACTTTTTGGGACAAAAGGATGAAAAGAAATAGGGGTGAGCTACGTCTAGCTCAGTAGTGAGTAGAAGCGTTAATATGATAAAGAAATGTAGAGGTGCAATGCATCAAAAACTATATCCGTCAAATTCTGTCTATCTATATTTATTGGTGATGAAGTTACTAAAATGCATGTATGTCTCTATATACTATATGACTGTATCTGTATCTCTGTACGGCACAAGGCCCTGTCCGAAAGTCATAAGTCAATGGTACGTCGCATGCCTATAACAAACCACATGAGTTCCAATTTGTTGTTGCATACCGCCACCAGCGGTCCGCCGATTTTAGCCGTTCGGCTCCATTGGAAACCAATGCGATGTGAAACCGTACCTTATCAATAACTTAGACTATAAAGGCACAATGCAAATGAGTTGATTCACGGATTAAACACATAATGCACCTATGTTGGCACAAAATTATTATATGACACTTTTACTATAATAATATATAACACACTTGCACCATAGCCTATACCTGCTCCGCTGCTCGTCCCAATCCAAACTATTAATTTAAAATGCCTTTAACTCCTTGACGCAAGCACTGTTACTTTATCAGGTAAAAAGTTTAAGACATTACTGTAGTTAAATTTTTCTATACCAATTAACTATTACCTTACCATGCTGTGAAGTATCTCCAGGACCAATATTCATTCATCCATAAATCAATTCCTACAACTAAGGCATAGAACACCAAGCTACTTTAGTCTATTAACGCAGCAACTATATATCCCCACCCTTACTCACCTTCTAGCTATGAATAAGTGACTCCATTACAACATTAAGGCTAACTACACCGACAAGCTGTATCTCCCTTCCCAGAACCATAAATTTTACACGGTATATTATTAAGTCATGAAACAGAGCCAACCCGAGAAGCCCCGAAAACCCACGTTCCATGCGTCACGGACCCGTTAATGCTCAGATGAATGAAATCATGATTTCACAACAGAAATTGAATAAACACAGTTTGGAAAAATTTAAGTTAAAACATCATATTGACGAGTAGACCTCCCTACCTCGGAGGGGCTTCTAAACGCGACCTAAAAAGATATATTAAAAAGATGTCTTAAAGAAAAATATGTTTTATTTATTTATTTTAGAAAAAAAAATAAGACACATTAATTATTTTATTTAATTAATGTCGGTCAAAAGGTCAAAGATAAAAAGATTAAAAGACCGGAATTAAGACAGACAAATATGCTCTTAATAAAAAGTCCAGGTCATTACATTTGTAGATTTGATTTTCTAGGCGCACCTATTTTCGGCTCTTCCGTAAATATCGTTTTTTTTCGGTGTGTGTGTGGGGTATTGCCTCCAATTGGATTGCTGCATTGGATCTATCTTCCATTGCATCTAAAAACAAAGATAAAATGGATGCCAAAAAAAAAATCTCGGATGTTATATGTAAGATATTTATTCATAATAATAATTCATACCAAGTTAAAGAAAAAACAAAAAAAAACTGTAAACATTTTTATTTATTTATTACCGACAGAAGTATGAAACGAAAGAAATATAAATTTATAGAACATTATTGAAAGCTAGCGATTTGGGGAGTGTTTAATGGAATAGATAGACGCCGGTGATGGGTTTGCATGGGAGAATCGATTTTCAGCAATGAGGCGGGCGGTGATTTTCATTTGGGGTGAAATTAATTGACTATATTAAATTCGTCGGGTGGATTTGAATTAAGAATATTTTGCTGATCGAATCTTAACTACACATACACTTATTAGTGTAATATTTTTTTTTAATTGATTTAAATTTCTATGTCTTAACATAGGTCCGCCCTTGTCAGCAGGATATATATATATATTTGTTTTTTTTATATATTTTTATATATTTTTTTTTGTATTTTGTGGAACGGAAGTTTTGGACTTTTTGGGTAGCAGGGATGAAGAAAAGAAATTTGTTGAGGCTCTGCTGAATAAAGTATTAAACATGGTGAATTTGGAGCTACTCAACATTCTCAACATTCTCTTGAAGAAGATTCCGACACAGAAGTCAAACTGTCCAAAAACGGACGTGGGGATGTGCAGGAGTAATAAGGGTATTTTGGAGAAATAAGGAGTGGTGATTAAGTTGACTCATAGGTTGTCCGGTTCAAAGTCAAATGGTGATCAACTAGAAGTGCTTATCTCGGATGTGGTTAAACAAGTGATAAAGGCGTGTCAAATATTCAAACACTCGAATAATAGTCAAAGCAGTGTGTTATCCTTTATTTAAAATGTTTATCTCTTATTTTAAATGTTTATCTCCTTTCAAGTATACTAGGTTGATACTATAAAAACAAGTAGTAGAAGTAAAACTCTTGTAACTGAGATTTACAGTTAATTCATATTATTTTTTCTCTATTTTTGTTTTGGTATCAGAGCGAGAAGCTCCTCAGCCATGGCAACCCTATCCCTAAATGTTGGTAGCTTCATCTCCTTGAAGCTTACCTCACAAAACTATCCTCTATGGCGTGAGCAAGCCCTTGCCTTGGTAAAGCCAAGATCCGGTGGGACATCCGGTGATGAAACACGGCCCAACAAAATATACCACAACGAAACACAAAGCACCACAACAGAAAATCCAAGCACTCAAACAACCACAACACAAACTCTCACACCAGAATTCCTCAAGTGGAGGAAGGAAGACATATTACTGCGTGGATGGATCATAGATCCTGTGCCTGAGGAATCCTCGGCCTGTAATTGGCCTTGACACGGCAAAGGGTGTTTGGGAAGCCCTCAGAGATGCTTATGCCCAAGATTCCCAAGAAAAGGAATTCAACCTGAAGCAACAAGTCACATATCTGAGAAAACAGGATGGAGTCTCAGTTAATGAACACATCAGAACCTTTAAAGGCCTGTGTGACAACCTGGTAGCCATAGGGAAACCACTGCCAGATTCAGATAAAGTCTATTACTTACTCACAAGTCTTGGTCCCAAATATGAGACCTTCACAACAACTATGCTTAAACCTCACAGGCCTACATATCAAGAATTAGTATCTGAAATTCAAAACTTTGACCAGAGAAAAACCTGGTTTAACACACAACATGATACAGAAAGTCAGACATCTATGTCACAAGTGGCTTTCTATGGACAAACACACCAGAATCAAGGAAACAGGAGGGACACTGACAACAGCTCTAGATTTGCCTCACATGGCAGAGGATTTCAAGCACAAAAGAACAAACCAGAATCCAAGGGACAAACCAGGAGGCCACCACCAGAAGGTCAAAGGAAAATGACAAATGCAAAGAGAACTATACAAGAATGAGACTTGCCAGTATTGTGGAGTGCCAGGACACATTGCTAAGATTTGCTGGTGGGTACCAAAAAAGACTGATCAGAGGATGAACTCACTACCACAAGTCCTTGCTGCCCTCACACTAGACAACTCTATTGCTGACACTGAATGGACCATGGATACTGGAGCATCCAACCACATGACTCACAACTCAAGTATGCTATCTGAACTTACACATTATAATGGATCAGATTCTGTAATTGTTGGCAATGGAACACACCTTCCCATTCATGGAATTGGGAAGGTGCGCTCCAATAAAACCAACAAAGCAGTCCCTCTCCATGATGTATTATTGGTCCCAGATTTGAAAAAAACCTATTGTCAGTAGGACAGCTCACAGATCAACACCCTGTGAGCTGTGAATTCACTAACACTGGTTTTAATGTGAAGGAAAGGGCACAGGAACAACACTGATGACAGGGACCAGAACAGGTGATTTATACACCTGGTCTAGTGAACCCACAACTTTGTACTCTAGACACCCTCAAACTAGGAAGACTTTTATCTCTAGACATGTAACCTTTGATGAGAATCTCATGCCCTATAAAGAACACCTCAAAACTCACCCTTTAAGGACTCATACATTGCATATGTGTTTTAGTCCTGGGCTCCTCCTACACCAGATCACACACACACTACCACACACCCTACCACACCTTCTGAGCAATCACCTCCTTACACTGACATACACGACACACCAGCTACACACACCAGATCTACCTCCAGAACCAGCTACACACACACACACCGGACCTACCTCCAGAACCCTCATCTCCTCTACACTCCACTAACTCCAATACTCAATCACCTGCCACCTCAGACACACAATCAGCACCTCACTCACCTGTTTCAACCCCCACAACACCACATTCACCACTTTCTGAACTATCCCACACTGAACCAACATCCCAATCACCAGACACTTTTGCTCTTGAGTCACAATCAGACCTACCTGCTGCACCCTCACCACACCAACATGTAGAGCCTCAACCTAACACCATAGTCACCAAGGCTCAACTTAGGATCTTTAAACCCAATCCCAGGTATGCCCTACAAATATCCTATCACCATATACCCACAGAACCAACTACCACCAAATCAGATCTCAAGCATCCAGGCTGGAAAGCTGCAATGCTTGAAGAACTGGATGCCCTAACCATTAACAATACCTGGACTCTAGTCCCTAGAACACCCCAAATGAATGTAATAGGGTCCAAATGGGTTTTCAAGGAAAAACTTAAGGCTGATGGCACCTTAGACAGAGTTAAAGCCCGACTTGTGGCCAAAGGCTACCATCAAATAGATGGAATTGACTACCTGGAAACTTTCTCCCCAGTCATCAAGCCTGGTACTATCAGGCTCATACTGTGTGTTGCCCTACATTTCCACTGGACCATCAAACAACTAGACGTTAAAAATGCATTCCTACATGGCTATATCACAGAAGATTTATACATGGATCAACCTCCTGGTATGATCGACCCCAATTATCCTACACATGTATGCAAACTACAAAGGGCACTCTCACAATTAAAACAGCCTGGCGGCCTGTTTAACATGATTTAGTACCTTTCTTTTGCATTATGGCTTCAAGTGTAGTCTGTCTGATCCATCATTATTCATCTGTCATACTAATGGCCAAGTTTTAGTCATTCTCTTGTATGTGGACGATATGCTATTAACAGGGTCCACTGCAGCTCTTGTCAACTCATTCATCTCCGTCCTTAGCAAGGAGTTTGCCATGAAAGACCTTGGTCCAATGCACCACTTCCTTGGCGTACAGGTACATAACACTCAGGATGGCCTTCATCTCTCCCAGACTCACTATGCTCACACCATCCTTGAACGAGCCCAGATGCTGGACTGCAAACCCATTTCAACACCACTTGACTCAAAAATGAAGCACCCCAACAACCCAGTAGCACTTGCAGATCCAAAATTGTACAGAAGCTTGGTGGGGGCTCTCCAATACCTAACTCTCACTCGCCCGGATCTATCCTACAGTGTCAATTTTGCATCCCAATTCTTGCAAAATCCAGCTGCTCATCACCTGACTTGGGTCCGCCGCATTCTTCGGTTTGTTAAAGGAATGATAGCCCAGGGAATTCATCTCACTTCGAAGTCCTCTCTGCAACTATCCGCCTACTCTGATGCCGATTGGGCTGGGTGCCCTCTCACTTGCCGTTCCACCACTGGTTACTGCACATTTCTTGGAACAAATTTGGTGTGCCAAAAAACAACACACCGTATCCAGATCAAGCACCGAAGCGGAATACAGGTCCATGGCTCACACCGCCGCTTAACTAACCTGGTTAACCTTCATAATGGCGGATCTCCGGCTACCACTCCAGCACCTGCCCATCGTTTACTGTGATAATCTCAGTGCACTTTATCTCTCCGCCAATCCGGTTTTTGATGACAATTAAAATATACCCATTTATGTCATCAATTATAACCTTAAATCGGAGTTAATTATATATATTTCATATTTAATCACGTGTTTATATTTATTATTTAATGATAAGTGATTATTAATATGATAATTGGTATTTAGCTATTTTTATTATAAAAGAGCAATTAATTGTGTGATAAATCGATTTTGCAGATCATGATAAATCGGGAAGATAATTATCACGCAATCGGAGGTCTCAAGATAAAAGAGAAGAAAATCGGAGCATTGAAGAAAAGATTAATCGATCAATTCAAAAGCATGGAGTGGGGAACAAGTCGACGAACCGAATTTGAAAACGCAGAAAGAGGAGGCTCGGTCGACCGAGCCATGCCATTCGGTCGACCGAGCGTGTACGTTCGGTCACCCGAGCCTATGTAGATTAATGCGTGCATATCTTCTGGATTCTCCCTATGTCGGCTACAACTCCTATATAAACAGCAGCCACGATGCTGAGAAAGACACACCACTACAACACAAAACAATTCATACAATTTTAGCTTTTAAGTCTTTAGTTTTATTTTCTTTATATTCGTTTCTCTGTGGATTCGCCGGATTCTCCGATTAGGAGCGACAAAGAGTGGGAGTCACTCGTCTTCGAGAGGTATGACTATTCAATTATGCAATCTTCATTCGTAGATCGATGTATTTTATTATGGAGAAGTTTTATTTGTATTGATTGCGTGATGTAGATTAATTTTACGAACCCATGTGTTTAGGTTAGAAACGTTAAGAAGTAATCATGATTTGTACCAAAGACAGAATCGTGTTCGGTCGATCGAGACATGTCATTCGGTCACCCGAGTCTTCGTCGTTCGGTCGACCGAGCGTGGTGATGTGTAGGCAATATTATGATCGGCTTCGACACACGCGATTCTCCGATTTGGAATTAAAACGAGTAATTAAACTCGATCAACTTAGTTATTCGTCATCATAATTTAACATGAAACCAAAAAGTGATTGTTACTTAGGATATAGATTGAATCGGCATCTAAGAATACGCCTTACCCTAGAATGTTGCTTAGATGAGGTTACGGTTTATACCGGCATCCCTAGTTTCATAATTGTGTCGGGTTATATGAGATGGAGGCATTAAAAAGCGAAGTCACGTAATGGAGGCACGATGATTTAGATGGCCTAACCGAGCTAAATCTACCTTGGGGATGACTCCGTAGTCATAATAATTAATCTTTAACGCTTGTTTTATCTCGTTATCATCCTAATTCACATGGGGAGTTATAATCTACTAGCGTAATCAATACTATTTGTTTAGATAATATCAACCGTATTATCCGTGTTTTAGTAGTCTTTAGTCCTGTCTTTGTGGTCTTTTTTGTGTCTTGTGGTTGTCACTATTTTATTTATGCATTTAGTTGGTCGTAGACCGCCTCTTTCAATTTAGTTCTAATAGGATAAAGTTGTGTTTTATTTGTGCCGAGTCTCTGTGGGATCGACCTCGACTCTATCTGGCTATACTACAATTGAACCTAGTTCTCTTGCTAGTGTGTTAGTAGGCATCGAGTTAATAATTTAACTTGACCTCCATCAGTTTTCCATGCCCGTAGTAAGCACATCGAGCTTGATTACCATTTCGTCCGCGAACAGGTGGCCCGTGGTCAACTCGTCACCAAGCATGTCCCCACTGCAGCTCAGATCGCCGATATCTTCACCAAACCTATGACAAAGGCCACTCTCCTCTTCTGTTCACCCAAACTTGGCCTCTTGCCCCAGCCAAGTTTGAAGGAAGGTATTAAACATGGTGAATCTGGAGCTACTCAACATTCTCAACATTCTCTTGAAGAAGATTCCGACACAGAAGTCAAACTGTCCAAAAAAAAGGACGTGGGGATGTGCAGGAGTAATAAGGGTATTTTGGAGAAATAAGTAGTGGTGATTAAGTTGACTCATAGGTTGTCCAGTTCAAAGTCAAATGGTGATCAACTAGAAGTGCTTATCTCGGATGTGGTTAAACAAGTGATAAAGGCGTGTCAAATATTCAAACACTCGAATAATAGTCAAAGCAGTGTGTTATCCTTTATTTAAAATGTTTATCTCTTATTTTACATGTTTATCTCCTTCCAAGTATCCTAGGTTGATACTATAAAAACAAGTAGTAGAAGTAAAACTCTTGTAACTGAGATTTACAGTTAATAAACTCATAATTTCGGTTCCTATTATTTTTTTCTCTATTTTCGTTTTAAAGAAGGGGTGTAGCAGAAGGTCTAATGAGATTCAGGTGAAATCGGGTGGGTGTAAAAGACATGTTTTTTTGGGTTGTGTAGCGAGGAAACAAAGGCTAAGGATGATGAAACATAACTCTGAACTATTGTTTTTATAGAATTGATGAAAATGTTGAATTACACCTGGTATTTATAGCAAATTCTTAGGCTAAATAATAAGTATGACCAAAGATAAACCTAATGATAAATATGACTAAAGATAAACCTATAAACTAAAATAAATTTATTTTAAATAGAATTTTATCTTTACAATAACAACTTGATCTCTTAATTTAACTTCATCATTATCTTTGTGTCTTCTAATATAGCATACCGTATTGCCTCATTTTCACCGGTATATATACCCGACAACATCATCTCATTCCTACCAATCAATATAGGTGTTGCTGCTGCTTCATTTCTACCGGTAACAATCGCTGACGGCGCCACCCCATTTCCAAACATGGCCGCCTGAAACCCACCGGTAAATCTATTTGGCGGCGCCACCTCGGTACCACTGGTAAATATAGCTGATGGCGCAATACCATTTCCATAAGTAACTACATCGAACGGTATTGCATCATTTCCATAATTAGTAACTATGCCTGGCAGCATCATCCCAATCCCACCACCAGGAATTAAAGCAGACGACATCACATCATTTTCGCTGGTAACGATATCCGACGAGTCTCTCTCATTCCCACCTTTTCCTCCTGTAACGATATTTGACGGCTCTGCCTCATATCCACCTGTCCCAACTGTAGCTTGTGGCGCCACCCCATTTTCACCACTAGTAACTATTCCTGACAACTCATTTCCACCAGTAACAACAGCTGACGGCGTTAACTCATAATTTCCGGTGACTATAAATGACATCATCGCCGTCTCGAGCTCTGCAAACCCTTCTTCACAAGTATTTGATAAAATTGGCATTTCCTCATTTGTGTCGTCAGCCGTATCATTCAAGAAACTTTCTACTTTGTACAACTCTTCCATCCTTCTCAACCTTTCCATATTAGCCATAGCTCGTGTATCGTTTTCTTGCTCTCCTGCCAAATTAAGAATGTTATGGTCACTAACCTCCATTGAACCCTCTGATGCTTGCACCACCGGCATTGGCGTTTCAATTTGTGGTTGCTCCTCTGGTCCGAGTAGCATAGACTGCTGTGAAGTCTCATAACTGATATGATTTTTAAACAAAGTTCCGATATGAGTATTAAATAAAACACCAAAACTTGGGCCGGGAATTGATATTCCGATATGAGATATATCCGGAGGTCGGACATGAGACGGATGTCGTACCATCAATGGCGGAGGCAGGATTTTAGTTTAGGAGGGGCATACGTCTCTATCAAATATTGCCACAGAAGAAAAATCGTTTAATGAACATGTTTCGCGATAAAAATTATTATAGTCAACGGCTTAAATTTTGTAGAAGTAGAAATTCCATATATATTATTTTTGTACCTTCATAGAAAATTTTGAGAATCTCACACTCTAGCCTCGTACGTGTATTCGCCATTGTTGATAAATTTATGTGATTACTCGAAATGTTAAATAACAATCGTATGTTTAAAATCATTCATTTAACTTAGAGAAATCACATCAATATTTTATATAATAATTTTTATTTTACAAAATCAAATATCATATTCTTCATTATAAAGAATTTACTGTACAGATTGAAAAAATAATCGAAAATATATATGATGATGAATGGTAAACTAAGTGTAATAAACTTTGAAGTTTTAAATTATTAATAATAAAATAAAGTAGAAAATTATATATAATTGAAGAAGGAAATGGTAAAAGAAGCAAAATAGTAAAAAGTTTAAAATTAATGCAACAATGGGGGGAATCGAACCCCTGTACTCTCAGGTATGAGTATTAAAAACCTAAACCCAATGCCAGACATTGACATTACTTTCTAAGTATATATACTAAAGTTAAGATAATATCAAAATATATAAGCAGATACTAAGTAATTTTAAAACCAAGAGAGACGCGTCTCTCTCTTCGCCTCCACTCAGTGCCTTCGCCCTGCATCATGCCATAAGTTGGGCTTGTAATCGATTTTTCGATATGAGTTACACTTAAGGGTCCCAACAAAGATTGTTGTTGTGCCACCCATGTACTCAGGCCGCCTTGTTCATAACCCTTCGGGCCACTTGGGCCTGGAATCGATGTTCCACTATGATTTATACTAGAAGGTCCCATCAGAGACTCCTGTTGTACCACCCCTGAACTCGGGCCGCCTTGTTCATAAACATTCGGGCCACTTGGGCCTGGAATCGATGTTCTAATATGATTTATACCCGAAGGTCCGACCAGAGACTGTTGTAGTACCGCACCAAAACTTGGGCCTGGAATTGACGTTCCGGTAAGAGTTATACCCGAAGATCCAACCAGAGACTGTTGTTGCACCACGCCAAAACTTGGGCCTGGAATCAACGTTCCGACATGAGTAATACCCGAAGGTCCGGCCATCGAGTGCCGCCGTACCACCCAAGAACTCGGGCCACCTTGTTCATAACTCTTGACCGCCTCATACAGCTCCTTCATCTTCTCTTCACCAAAGTTAATCAAAGTCACAAGTTGAATGAAATCTAGGCTTTCCATATTAACCGTACCTTTTGCCAGTCCATGCAGATGAATCTTGGCCTCCCTTTCTCTGTTCATGGCTTCAATATTCCCGACTTGTTCCGTCAAACGCTTGATTTTCTCCTGCAAATGATCATGTTGAGTAGTCATTTTTCGATTCCTTTTTGCTTCCGACATCCCCATTAAATTCACAAGTGCAGTTCTTGCTTCACCATACGACGGCCATGAGAACGTTTCCCGCAGCTGCTCATCTTGTATAACCACTGCAGTTTTCAAGCCACATAAAATGTTTAGCTGGTTAATTTTTTTGGAAAATTAGGGATAGCGACACAATCAAATATTTTTAAGAATATGAAATTTACATATTTTTTATATAGGAGAAGACAATCGCATGATAATTTTTATAATGAGTAAGACAAACGGTGAATCCTTAAAATCAATGAATCTTCCCGGTGAATCCCAAAATCGGTGAATTTCGGCGTTGAATTTTGACATGATGAATCCGAAAATCGGTGAATCTCGACAATGAATTTTGAAAATTAGTGAATTTCGACAGTGAATTTTTAAGCAATGAATTTAAAATGAATAATTTAAACACAGTGAATTTTCGATAATGAATAATAATTTTGTCTTTTTACGCAAAAGTTTAAAAAGCTGTCGCCCTTCTACTCAATTGATGAAATATTTCTGTCCTTCTCCATCATTCCCCCTAATTTTTTTCAACAATGCATCTCCTCTCTTTTTGAGTAATGCCCTCCTTTCGTTTTCAGCAATGGGAAAATTCATTTTTGTGTCTCTCTATTGAACGCGCGACTTTTTTTTGGTTGTGTTTCTGCTTGAAAACTTTTTGTTTGTGGTGTGTTGTTTGATGATACTCAGCCTATTTATAGCAAACTTATTGATAAAAAAAATCATGGTACAAAAAGGAGGTACAAGTGTAATTAGTAAGTAAGAATACATTATTAATTAGTCAACCCATGCGTAATACGAGACACAAGCTACTGTGTGCACCAGGTAATTCTACAACCACAATTACTCTGTGTTAACGTGTGACAACATACTTTTATATCATTGAATATGACGTATGGCCTATTAATAATGATGTATATTAATCATATCCACACAGTTTGCTTTCTTTGACATAATATGAGCGTACGTATACGGTGAGAGTGAGTAGAATGTATAGTCAGTATGCGTTATACCCTGTAAAACGGTCGTACCATATATATATATTTTTTGATAATGATGTGTAGTACATATTGATTGGTATAAATCAGACAATAAAAAAGAGTGAGACAATCTATTACGTTATTCTTTGTGTCACGTTATGATAATAATATTAGCATAAGGTATGGCATCAAATAATATATGAAAAAAATTATGGTACATCAGTGATTTTTCTCAAATAGCATATGAGAAAATTTATGGTACAAAACATAAAGGTGTGATGAATTTTTTTGTATAAAGGCTGTATGATATGACATACATATTATATTTCACATATATTTTTATCGTGCGTGAGAGACTAAATATTAAAGACTATATACAATGTATGCCAATTGAGATTATTTTCATACGACGGCTGTACCGTAAAAAAAAATTTATATAGTTTTCAATGGGTAATCTACAACGAATAATTATTTTGTCACAACGTAAATGATATTATAAATACTACAACATGACGTAGTAATTAATGTGCCAATGAGACCATATTAAAAAAATCATTATCTCAATTTAGTTATGACATTATTATAGCACTTGACTTGACATGTCAAATGATTGAATAAATTATACTGACTTCCATCTGTAAATAATTAATTTTTATAGGTTATAAAACATATTATAAATAAAAATAATTAATTTTTAACGTTAAATGAAAATACTTTGTAAGTGTCATTAGTGTAAAATATATGATCTTTAGATTTTGTATTACAGATACTATAATAATACATATTATTTATTTAAAATGTGTCTTATAAAGATTTTAATGTATTTAAATAGAGATTATATATAAGAAAATCAGAGTAATAAATGTGATACAAAGAAGTGATGCTCTAACATGCATCCTAATGAGTCAACGGTCAACAATAATCGTTTTGGAGAGTGTTTAATAGTAGATTATATCCTACCTACTTAGCCACTTTTTGACATAAATTTTAGTTTGGTCATCGTGCAAGTTTTAGTTGGTGCATCATGACCAATAGAAATCAGGAGTTTTAAAATAACCTACAACAAGTTAACAATCGATTTTTATTAAATGTCTTATATATGTTTTAATTCGCGTGTTAAAAATTTCGAATGCGTGTAATCAATTTTTTTCTACTTGATAAATATAATCAACATTTTTAAAATGTTGTTTTTGAACATGGGGCCAAGGTAAATCGTAGTAATAGTAAATCACTTATAGTGTCTTTAAGAGATTCAAGTAAATCAATAGAGCACATATATACATTTATATTACTGTCAATCATATGTAAACATAAACAGAATATAATACCTATAATGTAATATATATTTGCCATTAGAGCACTTGTATCGATTTTGTTTTCAAATATTTTCTATCTTGCACACTAAAATATTAATTTTTCTATTTACGAAATATATTTTCATAGTGAAATTTACTATGAAATATTTATTTTGTGCCCTTTTACTAGTAAATTTTCCAGGGTACTATAGTTTACGAATTTGAGTATATATTTTGCTGCATGCGATTTTTGATGCATTTCAATTATGGGGGAATGAGGGAGAAGGACAAAAATTTCATCAATTGAGTAGAAGACACGATCTTTTAAACTTTTCAGATAAAGCGATAAAACTATTTATTATTCGTTTAAATTCAATTATTTTAAATTCATCGTTTAAATTCACTAATTTTCAAAATTCATTATCGAAATTCACCGATTTTGGGATTCATGTCAAAATTCACTATCAAATTCACCGATTCGGGATTGATTAGGAGATTCACCGATTTTCTGATTCAGGATTATTTCATTCATTCTCGCTATAAATATCAAGTATTGTTCTTCTCCTATAAAATATATGTAATTACACATGTTATTTAAAAATATTCCAGATTTTGTATTTATCCCTAATTTTCCATTAAATTATTAAAATTAATATTTTACGGATTTTTATTTTGTAAATATACCGCGAGTGTTCTCAATGAATAAACCCCTAAAATTTTCATCCGTGGACCCAATTCTATTCGTGAATCAACCACAATTATATGTTTTATCATACGTGGACTCATCGTGAGTCAACCACAATTTTATGTTTAATTATTTTGTTCCACTTACTATTTAAAATTGTGAAATTTATCAAATATTTTTCTAGGTATATAGTAAGTGTATATAGTAAATAATTTTGAGTATTGTATTTTACAAATATGAGTATATATTCTGTTGCATGTGATTTTTGTTGTTATGAATTATTTAAAGGGAGTCTTTATTTGCACCACAGCTGATCTACCGCTGCACCACTCTACCATTTTTACCACATAAAAAAAACAAAATCTACTTTTACACCACACTAGATTTTAAACATTTTTCATTATTTATTTACACCACATTTCTACATTCACACCACACTTTTATATTATTTCCACTCCAATTTTTTTATTACAAATTAGTCCCTTAATTATACATACCTTAGTCAATCAATTCAACTCCACTTCTTCTTCATCCATCTCCATTCCACCACCACCACCACCCATTTCCACCATCTCCGAATGGCGGATGTATATCAAGGGCATAGAAATCGGTGCGAAGGCAAATTCTTTACAAAATTTGTGATATGACAAAATTAACATTACATTCTCATTTCTAGTTTTTTTTTTCCCGGTTACACAAAGCTCCACCCGGCCAGTTTTGTCCGCCACTTTCCCGCACCCCACCCATCTTCTTCTACAAGAATTCCAAACCCATAAATCTTCCATATATCTTCGAAGAAAATCTCATACCATTTACCAAGCTTAAATAAAACAAAACCAAACGTTCCAAACCCAAGATCCGGGTTCAAATCGAACTCCTCGCCCATACCTTCCGGCTGTGGTGGTGGTAGATTTCCTTCCATTTCTCACCTAGTCATTGCAGTGGTAGATTTCCTTCCATTTCTCACCTAGTCATTGCAGTGGTAGATTTCCTTCCATTTCAGATGTGTAAACGGAGCCGAAATCCACCGTCCTTTACCTTTCATAAAAATTGAAGAAGAAGAAGTGAAGATGAAGAAGTTTAAAAGAGGAGAAATGTTGGGGACGGGATGAGCAGCTTTTTTTTAATTATTATTTTCTTTTATGGTGGTGGCTTTTTTTTTGTATTTTTAAAAAGGTTGGGGAGATATAATAATATAAATATCTTGTGATAGTAAAATAAGTTTGGCAAAAGTGTTTTTTAATTTTTATTTTGAAATGAACGTGTGGTGTGTAACGGTAGATTTGAAAATAGGTGTGATGTAAGAGGTAGATGCCACTTTTTTTTAATGAAGTGTGGTATAGTGGTAGATTTACTGTGGTGCGAATAAATGCTCCATTATTTAAATCAACATTTTACATATTTTTTATAGTATATACCACGAGTTTTTTTGTTTTTATAAGGGGCAAATATCTAAAAGGACATTAAGGAATCTTATTTGGTTATAAGGACATAAAATTAGTATATATACCAAATTACCCTCAATTAATATAAAAAAAACTGCGCTGATTGTTTAAAAAAAAAAGAAAAAAAGAACCGGCGCCAAATATGAAATAAAACAGTCGCTGAACTGAAAGTTGTTGGTGTTGTTTTGTTTTGTTTTTTTAAAATTTTTTTCTGGATGATAAAAAAAGTTTTTTTTTTTTCATGCTAAAAAGTTTTTTTGACTATCTTTTCACACAAATGTTGCTTTTACATTTACCAAGAAGAGAGAGAGCGCTTTTGGATATTCCACACGCCGCCATTCGACCGTAAATGAGTCGGAAAATATATACTATTCTCGCCAATTTTGGTAATTAATTCATGTTGTGCCCATTTCGACTCAATTTGAGTGAATACGATCATTATAATCGATTTTATTCTAGTGAGAATTTTGAATGTTTTTCATACTCAATATCGGGTCGAAAGACATTCGACTAAAATCGAAAGACAAAACTTTTAATATTCTCAATCAAATTCAATCGAGAATCAATAATGGTCTTCTTATATTGTTGTTGTTATCTCGACTCCAATTAATTCTGAATGCGAATGTGTAGAGTATTCCGACTCAATATTGGTCGAATGACGCTTCTGACTATGTATGAGCTTGGAAAACTTCAAACATTTTACCTAAAATAAAGGCCAAAATCAACCAGCCATGACTCTCAACACGTATATTCGACCATATTTCAAGATGTATAATCAGGGTCGGTCCTACGCTTTTAGAAGCGAATCAGCTTAAAAAAAAATTCGCCTATGTGACACAAAAAAAAATACACCTAAAATATATAAAGCATGGCTACCAATTTTTTTCGAATTTTTTATCTGCTACTTTCTTCATGTAAGAACATTTTTAAGAATATATAAATTGTTTTATTGGGTTGGATATTTTTTTAAAGAATCAGGGCTATATATAAATTTTTATTGGGTTGGGTTTTTTTTTTAAAGAATCTACTTATTTCATATCAAAAAATCGCTTTTAATATACGATTTTTTTATAAATCGATCGGATTAACTCTATAAATTTTTTTCGGATAAGCAAAACATGTACCGATTGGGCTATCGGGATTCATCGCCAGTGCGACCCGCCGCTCGCTTTGGCTTGTGATAGGGCCGACCTCAGTGTATAATGTGTCATATATTCACCAAACATCGGCCGAATGAACGCGTAAAATAAAAAAAAATAAGGGCGAAATTGGGAAAAAAATTCTGTATGGTAAGATAAAAATTTGTGTGAAAAGATATTCCCTTTTTTTTTTTTTTTCCCTGGTAGCCACAGCGATGCAATGACTACCACGATGCATTGATCACCGCGATACATTGACCACCGTGATGCATTGACCACCGTGATACATTGACCACCCCGATACATTGACCAGTATTGACCACCCCGATACATTGACCACCCCGATGCACTGACCCCCGCGATGCATTGACCACCCCGATGCAATTACCACCACGATACAGTGACCACCCCGATGCAATGACCACCGCGATTCATTGACCACCGCGATTCCTGACGGCTAGGGTTTAGGGATTTGTGCCTATAAATACAGTTGTTGTTGCATTGTCTGTGTGTGTGAAATCTGTAACTCAGTGCATAATAATAAAGATCTCTTTTCGCCGTGTGTTTTTTATCTCTCTCGATTTGAGAGGGGTTTTCCACGTTAAATATGTGTTCTTCTTGTTTTCTGTTATCTCCTTTGATAATTTGCGTTTGATTGCATCTGTTTTTATTTCTTGCATCTGAAGTTATCTCCATCCGTTATAACATATTACTAGCCTAAAAACCCGTACATAATGAATGGGATAAGTAAACAAGCTCAAATTTTTTAAGAAAAGGCATCTGATGTATATCAGTCATAAAAGAAATGAAAATAGAATAGTGAAACATGAAAATCATCGAACAAAGTGATATGATATTATCGATAATGTTCAATGTCGTATTTGTTAATCATTTGAAACAATCCTCGGTGTGAGGGCATATGTGCACTCTAAAACCTGTTTATTGGTGATGCATTGAAACCCATGCACAATCAAAACACATGTACGATTGAACGAAATTTAGCAGGTGGGCAAGATATTTGTTACAATAAGCAAACAAATGGATGAAACATTGAAGAAACCTTAAAAAATAATCATGATAAGTAGCTAGGGCGTTGTGTTTAGTAGCTTTTTTTTTTGGAACAGCTAAGCAAATTTTTTATTACCCATCAAGATGTTGGACTCCCAAAAAAGAGTACATTTCAGAACAAATTACAATGATTAATTATAAAGCATAACAAGGATTAATTTCCACCTATTTCCCAATCAAAAGACAATTTAGAAGACAATTTAGAACATCTATTATTGATCCAAGTAAAAGATGAACTCTGCACTTCAATGCACCACTTAAAGGAATGACACAACTTGATTCCTTGTCCCTTTAAACTCCAACAACAACGAATAATGTCCCCCCCACACCCATCCACATCCCTTTGAATTTTCAATAACAAAACCTCCATCGTCCCCATACAGTTCCCACACTATTTTTCTGCTCAAAGCCTTTTCTTCCATTCGAAATCTCCACCACCATTTGCCCAGTATAGCCCAATTTTGAAGCTGAAGACCCCCCACCCCAACCTCCCCCCAAAGATTTATCTTTTGACACATTTGACCAAGAAACCCAACGAATAACTTCCGTCTTTTGTGTTATGTGATAAGTGGTATAATTAGAATGGTCTAGGGCTAGAAGTTCCTAAGAATCATTTTTTGTGGAATAAACTTAGGTGGTTAGCTTAACTATGTTTAAACATATTTGAAGTTTAAAAGATTATGTACACAAGTCCTTGGTGGGACATATTTCTTTTTCGCAGCCGGGAGGGTTGATGCCCTAGGGTCGGTTAGGCATAGGGCCTAGGACTCCATTTAGGGATTATCCATATGTAATATGAGGGGTTGAGTGTTACATTATATGCATAAATGAATGTTGACACAAGAGGATGTGCCTACCCAGTAGGATGATCAATTGAGTATCAGCAGAACAACTGAGTGAAAGATCAGCTGAATATCAAGCACAACAGCTGTTGAGCTGAATGAAGCAGCATTTATAGTCTTTTAGTGTAGTTAGGCATTTATTTTGTTGTAACTACTTTCTAACTAATTTATGAGGTGTAAAACACTATAAATGCCCCATGATCATCTGAATTGTAACATAACTCTTTCATTATTCTTGAGTAATAAGAATTCCGTATTTTAGTTTGTTGTGTTCTTCAATTTCACAACTTCAACATGGTATCAGAGCATGAAACTTGAGAGTTTTCATTGTTTTTCTGCATTTTCACCCTGTTTTAGGAGCAACTTGTAAGTTTTCTTCATCTGTTTTGTGATTTTCACAGATTCTTGAAAAAAATTTGTGTCAATTCTTCTTTCTCGATCAATTTCAGATAGTTTTTTGTTTTTTCCGAGTGTGGATTTTATGTTCTTGACAGCCATGGCAACAAAGAAGCAAGAACTAAGCCCTTCTTGTCCATTTTATGTTATACCAATGAGAATCCATCTATGGTGTTGGTGCAGCCATTAATGAATGAAAACAATTACAATCCTTGGAAGATATCCATGAAGATGGTATTATTCACCAAGAATAAGTATGGTTTTGTGGATGGAATAATTAAGAGACCAGACACAAGTTCAACAGATTTTCAGACTTGGAAACAATGTGTTTCTATGGTAAGGTGTTGGGTCTTGAACTCTATAGAGAATACTATTGCATAGCGTTTGATGTATTTCAAAAGTGCCCAAGTTGTATGGAAAAATCTTGCCGATAGGTTTGCAAATGTATAAGCATTGAGACTTTTGATCTTCTTGAGGAGATGTATTTCTTGAAGTAGTTCTCTGATTCTGTGAATCAGTATTTCACTAAATTGATGGTTCTGTAGGAAGAAATTAGGACTATTAGGCCAATGCTTATATGTTCTTGTGATCCACAGTGCCATTGTGATGCCAAAAATACTCTGGTGGATCACATGGAGACGAAAATGTGATGAAATTCTTGAAAGGTCTCAAGGATGAGTTTGAGCCTATGGTGTCTTTGGCAATGCTGATGGTGTCTTTTTCTGAGATTCAAGATGCCTTTACAATGGCAATAAAGTTTGCAGAGATTATATGTGGCCAAGAAGGCCAAGAATCAAGATTCTATGATCTTGATGGCTCAAAAGAAAGGACATGGCCAGAATCAAGCAGTCTGCAGGACAGTTGATGTGCCTGCAAATAACTCTAAGGCCAAAAACTTTAAGAAGGCTCAGTGTAGTTTCTGTGGATTCAATGACCACATAGAAGAAACTTGCTATACGAAGCATGGATCTCGACTTGGTTTCAAGTCCAAGAGAGCTAACATTATGGATCAGAGAGATATGAATCATCGACAAAGAAAAGAGGATCACCCCAAAAGTCAATTTGGATCGGGGTTTCTAGGTCTTACTGCACAACAGTTAGAGAAGCTGATGGCTCTGTGGAGTTCTGATTCTACTGGGCATGTAGTCAACCGAATTCATGATCATCACATGTTCAAGGATCAGTTGGCCTTAGTTTGGTAAATCTATCCAATGGATTTTGACTCTGGTGCCACAGTTCACATTGTATATTCTTTAAAGCAATTAAGTAATCCCAACATGTAGTTAACATGAAAAAGGGATACCTAATGACAATATTGTGCATGTAACACATATAGGGCAAGTGAGAATCAATCCTCAGCTGACCTTACATAATGTGTTCTACATTCTTGGTTTTAAATATAATATGATGTCATTACTGTGCTTGATTAATCATTACGATTGACAGCGGTTTTCACTGCTAACAAGTGTGTTTTGCAGGACCGCAAAAAGAACAAGATTGGTAGAACTGAGTTACATAGAGGCCTTTATGTTTTGCTACAATAGCATATAAAGAAAAAAGTTGTTAAATCTGTACAAAACTATGCTTTGTTTGAAGAGTATATGATGACCGTTTATGGCATTATAGATTAGGTTAATTATTTACTTGATAAAAAGACTACTAGTCATTAGTTCTAGATCTGATGATGTAAAGTACTGTGAACATGACTTGTGTTTTGTATGTCCAATGGATAAACTCAAGAAAAAACATTTTCCTTTAAGTACTACTGTTGTTAATGCTATTTTTGATCTTGTTCATATTGGCATTTAGGGCCCTTTGAGGCAATCTACTGGGATTGGAAATAAGTACGGGTGGGTACGAGTTTTGCTATATCTATACCTTACCCATCACAAAAAAATTGTACCCTTACCCATGCTGGTAGAAATTTTTGAACCCATACCCTCCCTTGAGGATATCCACATGTCTGTGAATATCCATGAATATCTGATTCATTCACAACTATGTATCGCAAGTTCATACAATAAAGAAAGACAAGTCGTAAATCAAAATGATTAAACAATGAAAATCAAATCAAAGTGCTAAAGATAAATGTAAAAATAATTTTCCATCTAACTTGGTTACTACTACGATGAATGTGCAACACAAATCACATTATTATTTATTCAAAATTAGTATAAGAAAAGATAATCGAGTAACATCAAGTCAAACTATAAAGTTTTACAAGTCAACAAGAATGAAAACATAAATAAATACAGTAAAAAGGCTAAACAATTTCTTAAAAGGCCAACATCATATCTGTAAATAGGAAGAATTAATATAAATAACAAATATTCAAGTCATAATCATAATCAAAGCTAGGAAAATATTAAACATAAGCTCTTCCCCGGTATTTGACAATCAAAATGATGTCAATTTTCGAAGTGAAACAAAGATTTCCTAATGAATCAAAAGTTTGTGATTTATAATCGCCTGAGTAAATAATCGAAAAGGAATTTTTCTTTTGACCAGAATGATAATGATTTTCTAACGAGGAGTGACAAAATAAACAAACACATACATCTTATTTCATGGATAGATTAAAGACATCATAAAAAATTTAATACATGATATTGGAAATCTAACTTGTGAATTTGACATTTTGACTGACCGAGCATATAGGGTTGCATGAAATATGACGAAATTAAAATTTTGATGACTCTTAAATACATAGGGTTAGGGTATTGCGGTTTCTTGATTAGATTGATTTCTTATTTAGGCTTTTTATTTTTCATTTAAGAAAATTAAAGGTTTTTTTTTTCAAGGTGACCATGTTCTTTTAGTTTTTAATTTCAAATATTTAATTAATATATGTATACATATTAAGTTATAAATAATATAGTATATATATGAGGATGACAAGGTTAGAAGCGATAAATTTTTAACTAGTAAATAAAAATTTAAGGAGTGCAAACTATATGATATCATACAAATTTTAATGATTTTTTTCGGATTAAAGAAATGAGCTTCACTCTCAGATATATATGGCCCGCCACATATCATGACGGGTAGAGAATATATATCCATATTCTAACCTACCTGCAGCGGGTTTTGAAAAATCAAATTCATACCTTACCCTACTCTTAAAAATACCATACCCTAACTGGTAGGGTCGGGTGGATATCCACCAGGTTCAATCGAAATTGTCATCATCTATGTTAGAATTTTCCCATATACAAAACTAGCCAACCACAAACACACATATGCTCGTAGGGTAAAGTAAGATTTCCATCCAAATCTCTCCAAAAATCAAAGGGGTATTCAAAAGTTTGATACTCTTTCATTTCAATCAATATGAACTCAAAACAACACCAAATACAACACATCTATTTTATTTGACATGAAACTCGATTAAAGCCAAATACACTAAAAAAAAAAAAACACTCTATCTACTTTCTATTCTTGGGCTTCGCCACACACCACAAAAAAAAAAGTGAAATTTAATAAAGACTTTGTTAAACTATTTTGTCACGCCATGAGACTTAAAGTAGTTAATATAACAACACTTTTTTTGTTGTGTGTAAGAATAATAGTGTAGAAAAAACTATTTTTCTCAGTAGTGATAACATATTAACTAGTTTTATTCACTAAATAAAAATAAGTACATATATGTTCATGTTCAAATAGACCTTAAACTATTATAAATGCGAGAAATTAAAACTTTTAAAGAGATTTCCATATACTCATCACATGGACACATAACCAACATGGCCACATCAATAGCATTACTTAAAGAAAATGTATTCTAACCCATGCGCACCTGTTTGACATACTTTCTAACATACCGGCGTAAGGGGCCGGGTAATTCGAACCAACTCTCACCACCAGCTCCTCGCCATGGTTGTCAATGGATATATTGGGTTTGCAATTATTGAGTGAAGCCAAACTCATCTCATGAGACAAAAACAATACACGATCACAATACATGTTTTTTTTAGGATATGTCTTCACCGTTCCCTTTGTAAGGTCGCAAACAAGAAGTCTTCTTTCCAACAGCAGAGCTAGATTTCTATCCACAACAGCAATTCCCATAGGATAATGGTCGGGTATGTTTAAGGTATATTCAAAGGTTGTCCATAATTGTTGTGCATGATCTTCCAATCTCCATATACTGATTTTGCTAGGAACAATCAGGAGGAAAGATAGAATGCCATCAATATTTAACAGACATGTTTTGTATTGGTATTGGCCCCATTCAGTGTTCAAACAAACGGGACAAGGTATGATCATGAATTCTTCTTTTACAATATCGAACCCCATGATATCATTATGACAGTTGAATTTGTCCTCTTCAGGTTCAAGCAACCAATAAAGGTAATTATTGAAGAATAAAGGTGTGGCATCGCTCTTCTTAATTCTGTTACTAAACGGATTACTAACTGTTTTAGTGGAAGGATTTAAACCTAAATTAAGCACTTTGTACTGGATTCTTTTCGTCCGTTCAGACCACCTACGTTCCATTATTATCTTCCAAAGGGAGCAATACTCTTTCAATGAAGGATGAAAATATACTCCATAAATCTCACTTGTCCAAAGAGATCGGGAAAGAGTTATTGTCACATGTTCATGACTAGGCCTTGCAGGGTTTAGAATAAAGAAATTTGCATTTAGGGATGTATAATATTCCTTATCTTCTATGACAACTATGCCACCATGAGAAAAGAGCGGACGGCAATCGTCATCAAACTTTCCGGAGTAAAGAGGAAACCTATGAACCGTTAACATTTTTCGTGCAAGTTCCCACCAATTATCGAGTGCAAAGAAGTTTAATAACCTAGAATTACTTCTTAAGTGGTTTGAAACAAGAATAGCTGGAACGCTATTTTTCAAGTGTGAATGCATAAAATCGCGTGACACTGTCAAATCTCTCCAACTCTTGCAAACAAGCCTAAATCTCATTAAAATTTTAGCTGGAAGCAAGCTAAGAATAATTATGATTATTTCATCTGGAAGAAATGGCGTGCCTTCGGATTTCAACATTTTTTTGTCCGTAATTTTTCGCCGTCCTAATTCCATTTACACAAACCCTTAAATTTAGAGGAACCAGAGATCGAGGAAAACAGCACTTACTAGCGTTAGAGAAACCAGGCGCTATCTATTCTATACAGCTTCGATGCCGTGGAGGATGCTTTTGAACGCCGATTTCATCAGAGAACTCGGGTCCAGATTGTGTAATCGATTGGTGGCTAGCTGCTTGCTTCTTGTTAGTGGTGATGGAATTTCATTGAGGAGAGAAATATTTTTTTTGGGTGGTGTGTTATGTTTAGGCGATGCTGCAGAGCCGACTTATAGGAAATATATATATATATATATATATATATATATTGGTGTGTGTTATTAAACCTACTATAGGTGTTCTGTTATGGGCTTGTGATGTTCATGTATTGTTGGGCCATGTATTTTTCTTATTGGGCATCGATTGACACTTCGACCACACAATGTATTTTTCTTATTATTTTTTCGCATAATTTTTGTGGTGCCATATAAACATAAGCAAATTTTTTTATTTTTTTTTTTATTTTTATTAATTCGAATAACAGGGAAAAGAAAACAAACTAGGGGATACTTGATACCTTCATCGCCGAATTTCTACTAACAAACCGATGCGATACGATTTCCGGAGATCGATTTAAAAGATCAATGAGAGGCGAAACCCTAACCTAACCGGAGCAAAGCAGTGATCTAGGAAGAGGGCCAAGAACAACTCAACGCTTTGCTCAAGAACGCCGATAAGCTTTTGAAAGGGGTGCAATCTCTACGACAAAGAGATCACTCACTCGCAAGTGATGTTCTTGATCAATCACAGATCAAGGAAGAAGATGAAGTTTTTGTCAAAATAATATGATGTTTTGTTGAGTACACAAATTTCTCACTTGACCAGAATAAGTTAGGATGAAAAAAATATGTGTGTAGCATAATAGTATTTGGTGGCTTGTTTGTGGTGTAGTACACTCTACGGTATGCTTAAATTAATAGTAGCTGCACAACCAATCGATGGATGCATATCACCATTGGTCATTTAGAAGATGTCATTTATATTGGCAACTTTTCTATTTTTTTTTTTTTTTTCACATTGTGATTTTTTGTGTGCATAAGTTCGCATTGCTCACTATTTATTCAGCAATAGCGTTGAAGGGGCTCTTCTCATTGGTCTATTTATCATATTGTGTTCATGTTTATATACTGTAGTTTTGGGATTTTATAGCTTTGATTAACTTCTTAAGGATTCTTTGATGTGCTCTTATTGCAGTATTAGTTTGCCTTGCTATAAATTTTCACATGAGATAGGCACTTATGTATGTGATGTGTCTAAAATAAAGGTTTTTTTTATTACATCCATGTCATATGTTACTACCATGGTACATTTGCATATATAATGCACCGGACGACTGGACTCATTTAATATAATGGTTAGGATATATGTACGCAATCTTAAAAATGTTGTATATGAAGGATGTAGGATCTTAGATCTAAACGAGTTAGATCTACGCACAGCGGATGGATCACGACTTATATACCACAATACATAATTAAAGGACTTAAACTACTACAAGGGGGTTAAGATTATGTTACCAATATCGGGAAGAAAAGCCTTGATCTTCCGATGTGTTCTCCAAACGGCGGTTGGTGGATACCCTTCTTGATAAACGAACCTCCTTGATATGCAACACCAAGAAAAACTCCAAGTTTTCTTCAACCAGAAAACCCAAGACAAGAAACAAACTTTTCTCTCTATGTATGTATGTGTGGGGCGAAAATTGCCTTCCCATACGTCTTGGAAGAACTCTCTTTATATAAGAGAGTAAATACTTGGTCACCAAGTTTCTAATTAATTAAATAATTAAAAAGAAATCACAATAAAGGATAATTCCATTTATAAAATATTGTGATTAATCAATCAATCAATTACAAATCAATTATCTTTTATTAATTAATTATTTAACAAGTAAATAATTAATCACACAAGAAAATCAATTTTTGCATTTTATCTCAAAGAGGCGCCACACACCTAGGTTTTTGGCCCACAGAAAATGTCTTTTCTGTGTACTATATTATTTAGTCCAACTAAATAATATTTTGCATATCAATTAATTGGCCTAGCCAATTAATTATTTCTGAGGCCCAAATAACAAGAATATCATTCCGAATTACAGAAGCCACATCGGGGACCATGGACCTATAACCAGTAGCTCCAATAATTAATTATTCATCGAACATAATAAGTACATTAATTATTAATTCCGGGATTAAAACCACCATAAACCCGAAACTGAACTCTACCGATTATAGATGTATACTTATACTCAACCCATGAGTGAATAAGCGCCCATTGATATAATCACTACATACGGATTAACCCTCCATAGATCGCCCATTCTCGAGTGGGAAGTCTCCGTGAACCCGACTCGAGAATATCCTATCCTTATTTACCATTAACCCCTCGATGATCAATTAGTATGCATATCCGACTAGTAGCTAATAAGTCAAATGCGAAACTCCGGGATCGATCACTTTCTTAGGGCTAACAAATAAGGCGATCGTCTCTACTTCCCTTGAGGAAGGAATGGATTCCATGTCCGTGAAAATCGAACTACTCACTCATCTACAGAGATAGTGCCAATGAGAAGTGGCTTGGAACACATATTTAAGTGAACATTAACTAACACATCAAACACTACCCGGGACAAAGCAAAGACTCGTGATCACTCTCAGATTAAGGTTGATCCATATATGATCATCTAATGATTTAATAAGATTCCTCGATTACGGAATTATATCGAAAAACAGATTAAATCGGTCCGATCCTATATGAATGCCATCATATATAAATGCCCCACATAGTACCTCTCACCGACAGTCCGGATAAGACTATCACACCCTAAGGTGTTCGGCGCATTATTGGTGTTTTAATCAAGAGACCCTAAACTCGATTATGTTCACCACGGACTAATCAGCTTTAAGTATATCACCACTAACTCAATCCTCACGTGTAATCCATACACCGAGTTAAGTGGTTACATACTGAGATATACTTAGGGTTTGCAAAGCAGTTGTATTACTTTACAAGCACAAAGCAAGTAATAATGTGAGATAAATTTCGTCATTCATTATTAAAAACAATTACCCAAATTGTCTTTCGGCACTACACCTAACAATCTCCCACTTGCACGAAATGACAAGCAACGATTGTTTTTAGAGCACACCATTTCTCATCTTATTCACAACACTCTCCCACTTGCTCTAAAAGCGGATGAGACATATCCATCAATGTCGCACTTCTCCAAGCACTCGACTTGGTACACTGATTAGTTAGGTTGTCGACTCGAGACGATCTTTAGGATTGAAACGTCGCCGGTCCTTCCAATCGACGGTACTCTCTCTCAATATGCTTATGACTTCTTATGATCGAGAAAATCCTTCTAAGCTATCTCTTCTTTGTTTTCACGATGAAGTGATATAGCTTATCAGACGGAATTACTCCAGCACAAAAAGTAAATTTTAAGCACTATGAGTAAACACCGAGCCCGAGATCAACTTAATGATCATCCTTAATCGACTACAAGTCGAATCAATTAGAAGTCAACCATATTCAAGTTTGCACTGAATATACAAGCATATGATTCCTCGTTTTCTAAAGATACTTGAGGACATACTAAACCGTTACTTATTGCTCAAATCCAAGATTCGATTGCAATTGACTCGTGTTAAGCTGTCTTGCCCTTATCCCAGAGAGACTCTATCCCATTTTCTCTTTATCCGAAGATTTGGAGAATCATTCCTGAGAGGTAGGGTAGGACTACTCTCGCTGAATGTTGCATCCGTATATGCAAGATCATCTTATTCAATAAGATGGATGGGATAGCCAATGACCCATTCTCGTGAATTTGACCGAATTAAATTCTTAGAATATAGTCCACTCTCTCATCTAGAGAATCTTGGCGTGTCAGTTTCTGACTTCAGATAACACACTCATGCTGTTTCCAACTGTTTCAGTGTTACCTTTCATGAACACTAATACTACTATTTTACCAATATTGATACCAGTCTACAAAAGACTTATCAATATTCTCGTCAAGTCCACATATTTTAAAACATGCGACTTTTAATGACCGAGAGGTTCTCTTACATCCACAAAGGACATAAGTCCCGGCAGTCAACCTGCCATTTGTTCTAACCAAGACCCTTCGTTCGAATGAATCCGGACTCCGCTTTACGGAAAGAAAGTCTCGAGGAATCACCCTATTTTTCGCTTTTAACGAAATCTAGCAAGATCGAGTGTTGAGAGAGTTCAAGGTCTGGTTAACTCTCTACTTTTAGGAATCACCCCTAGACCACTCGACTTTGTCTTTGAAAGTTAAACTTTCCTATTCATTCGACTCTTTTCGGCGTAGAACCAATTACTCCCACTGGGACTGAGACACTCATGTGGTTCTACAAGAGGCTGAACAGAACTGGAGTACCAAAACTCCATTCACAGAGATAAGGTTTTCGAACCAACCTCTCTGATCAGAATCCTATACAGCCCACAAAGAGCCACAGGTTATCACTATAAAGTCCACACAACCATAATAGGTCAATGGTTAAACCATACTCCCACTGCGTTCTGGGTGGATTGACATTCTGATCTAGTAGTATTTATCAGTGTAATCACCAACAACCGATGTTGGACGTGGTCTGATTAAATCAGATAGTAACTTCCTTTGGGTAACCGTACTCCAAGGTCTAAGGCTGTTACTTATAAATTCTATCAGAAGCCTTGTGACAGTCCAACTGTCACTTTCTGATCTCAAGAATCTTACAACCAACCTTCACTCATCTTATTAAGGCATTTCACGAACAGTCAAAATCTGAACGTATGCGCAAAATCTCCAGTCCTACCTTCAAGCATTAAATACTAAATGCCTACATTTACGGAAGTGGTGTGAACCGAATTCACTCATTATCCATAAATTCACTAGCATCTTCTAGGTAGACTTCTCGGTTTACATAATAATGTTAACCGTTATTTTGCAACCAATTATCTTAATCGAGTTTAATTTGTGTATTGTAGTACATCAATAACTATATAGGGCAAGTCTATGGTTTCTTTCTCGGTGAGAAACATTCCACTAGAGGAGGCGGTGAGCATCACCCCAAGACTATGCTATAGCCTATTTATGAGCATGGAATACTCTATTCTCTGCTAAAATCAGAGACTCCTCCTCGTATTTTTTTGATAAACTAAATCGAGTTTCGAGTAGTTATCAGACAAAATGTCACCATTCAAAAACTCCCACTAGCTTGTGTCTCTCACTAGACCCCGAAGGTCATGATGAACAAGCTATGTTACCCCTTCAAATCTATTACCCTCTCCCGATTGAAAGGAAACTTAGTCATTGTTCCTTTGAGATAGTGTTCCTAGAATGGGAGATAGGAATCACCCTTAGTCAGTCGTCAGGTCTTATCTCTAGCATATATGCACTAATTAATAGATATTGAAGGGTCGTTTATCTTAATACGGAAACCTTTTAACTTTAATAGTTTTAGATGTGTTACACATACCTATTCAGCTTTTCTTAGTGGTTCTGTCTTTATCAAACAAAATTCGAGTCATGATTCGCACTACAAATGTCATCTTCACTTTGTTTAAGGCAACTGTAGTATCGAGATGAAAGTGAATCCATTTGTTTCAATGAATCTGTAAACAGAAAAATAAATTTTTCTGTGATATTCAAGGATAGAATACGAAATTCATTTCCTTATATCACTCCCACTATTATAGCTGAAATAACTGCATGTTGTCTACTTTATTAATTGTTAATGCACAGCTTCCTTGTTCTTCCAAAGAACTAAGCTACCGAGTCAAGTTACTCGGTTTAAGAAAGTCGCTAAGGATTCATTGGTTAAGTGATCCGAAATCACTTTCCTTATCCTATACTTTCTATAATTAATTTTTCGGTTTAGCCTCAAAACTTTAGTTAAGATGATTAACACTTATAGACATTCTTTCCCATTCTCAACTTTCCTTAAAAGGAAATAGTCTTGAACTAGCAGTTCAATTGAGTAGACACTACTTGTGAACTGTGGGATGTCTAATGAAAGCGTTACCCAGTGGGACTAATTTTCTAATAAATTAGAAAAACAATAGATAAAAGCTCCCACTAGTTTATCGGTTCCAAATACCGTCTAACTAGCGACACTTTAATTTATGATTCTCTAATTTTTCTATTAGAAAATTTCTCGTGTTGACACTACACAATTAAAATTCACTAGAAGAATTTTATCGTCCCAATCATCTTTCAAACTAACTATGGTTGTCTCTCGTTCAACACGAGTGACAACAGTGACATACTTATTTACGTCACTTAAGTCTTGAAGGCTCAAGAGAAATATCTCTTCCGAAAAATTAATCGCATGTAAGATCAATAAGTACAACATTCTAGTTACTTACCACTTTTTAACGAAGTCATTACTAGTCAATTTTACTTTAGTGAGTTTAGCACCTAGAGAGATATATAAATAGTTGTAAATAAAATTGACAGAAAATAAATCCAAATCATACACTACTAATAAATTTTAGGAACATAAACTAAGTACTTATAGTCTATCCTACCGTTCCAAGGATTTAATCTAATGCCTCAGTGCCGCCTTAGGGTAGGTCAAAGAGATTTCGATTAATATTGAAGATCAAATTGAGAATCAAACATCTCATTTGTGATCGTCAATCACCTTTCCTTTTTCAGCCAAGGTATTACCAAAATACCCTTTATGAGTGTGACCTACTGTTTCAGATTTTTAGGTAGACCCCGAGTATGCCGCCTTAGGGTCGGTCACTGACCCGACGAGTACCCAAAATTCTATCCTTTCGGAGACCATGCCTTGAATTTTGATAGCGGTGAAGGCCTTCCTTAGGGGGCCAAAATCAAAGCCGGCACGAGGCGTCACCATTCTCTCACGTTGCTTGTGTCAACAGTAGAGGCCGTGAGGTCGGCTGTCGCCTCTCCCGCTCCCACTCAATATATTGAAAAAAGTAGTGGGTTTACTGATCACGTTTTTGGACTTGATGATACATTAAGGAACAATAAATCATAGGCCCGAATGTTGTCGGTTACGTGGGCTAGCCCACCCGACCTATTCGTTGGAACATTTGTGGCCGTCGGACGGGTCAAGACTAGGGGAGCTCCGTTGAGCCGTAGTGGTTCTTCGGATGGCTCAGCCTTGCCAGACCCCCGTGCAAACGCCACACGTGGAGGGTGAAGTCGATCGAGCCGTAGCTACTATTGACCACCCAACCGTGGTTAAACCACTTTCGAACCATGTTTGCCCATGATTATCCAATCCTTAAACATCAAACTTTCACGTAGACACTACAGAACAAAAACGTAATCTCGTCTAGGTAAGGTGGAATTCACCGAGAATCCAACACCTTAACCACGAGGTTTCGGGATTTTACTCCTTATGCTTTCGCAAAGTGGGATTCACCGAGAATCCATCACCCAACCTCGACGATTGAAAAAACCCATGTTCCTCGGTTTTTACCCTAATTAGTTTCTAATTAATATCAAACAATTAATTAAAACTAATTGTGTGTTTTATACATGCCTAACTAATTCCTCGAATTAATTTCTACATGTATGCATATGGAGTGGAATTCATGATATGATGCATGTCGTGACAATTTTCCGGTTCTACACATACAATCTAAACATGTATACTAGTGCGGAAAATAAACACCGAGATGGACCGTTGGCACCCCCGTATCTAATCTATTAGAAAATAAATAACCAAAACCCTAACTAGGGTTTACTTCTTTCTAACATAATCTGCAGCTGTTTAAAATCTTCGACGATCGGCAAACCAAACGAACTCGGATCGCGACGAAACTTTCCAGATCTGTTTCTCACTCCTTGGGATTCATTATGGACGGTTAGATCAGAGTTTTGACTTGTCAATTTTCTCCAGTGAGCCGTCCAACTTGCTGCTGGATCTGACTTTTACAGCAGCGCCTCAAAGACTTCCCGAGGCCGATCACAAATCGAGATGAATCCCGATCGACCTGAAATTTTTATTCCACGTCAAACACTTCGTATTTATCGATTTGATCGGTTGGATTTGCGTTTCGACGGTGAAAACTCTCCCGTAAATTCGAGGAACTCACGGTAGGGTTTCGTGAATCTGCGCTTTTTTACATTACTGGCAGCTTCTTTGCAAAGAACGAACGGATATTAAAACGGACTCGGATCGACGCCAAATTTTGTGGAATTGTTCATCATTTTCTTGATTCTCGACCGGAGGGATAAATCGTTTCAACGGCTCGATCAATGGGAAAACGAAATAACTAAGCAGCCTACTAAGCAGATCTATTTTCCGAAATTAAAATTGCAATAAATATAAATTACATAATTTACTATACTCATATGAACGAATTTTCATCGTTTATATGAGTTTACAATAGATCTAACGGGTAAACAGTGTCAACCCCCTATCCATCTCTTCAACCATAGCAATTAATCATTATCAAAGAATAAAACAATAAAAAATTTTTACCTACATGCAATTTCACTCCTTTAAATCGTTTAATTATGATTATGACTATATAAATCGTGGAACCTGGCTCTGCTACCACATGAAGGATGTAGGATCTTAGATCTAAACGAGTTAGATCTACGCGCAGCGGATGGATCACGACTTATATACCACAATACATAATTAAAGGACTTAAACTACTACAAGGGGGTTAAGATTATGTTACCAATATCGGGAAGAGAAGCCTTGATCTTCCGATGTGTTCTCCAAACGGCGGTTGGTGGTTACACTTCTTGATAAACGAACCTCATTGATATGCAACACCAAGAAAAACTCCAAGTTTTTCTTCAACCAGAAAACCCAAGACAAGAAACAAACTTTTCTCTCTATGTATGTATGTGTGGGGCGAAAATTGCCTTCTCATATGTCTTGGAATAACTCTCTTTATATAGGAGAGTAAATCCTTGGCCTCCAAGTTTCTAATTAATTAAATAATTAAAAAGCAATCACAATAAAGGATAATTCCATTTATAAAAGATTGTGATTAATCAATCAATCAATTACAAATCAATTATCTTTTATTAATTAATTATTTAACAAGTAAATAATTAATCACACAAGAAAATCAATTCTTGCATTTTATCTCAAAGAAGCGCCACACATCTAGGTTTTTGGCCCACAGAAAATGTCTTTTCTGTGTATTATATTATTTAGCCCAACTAAATAATATTTCGCATATCAATTAATTTGCCTAGCCAATTAATTATTTCTGAAGCCCAAATAACAAGAATATCATTCCGAATTATAGAAGCCACATCGGGGACCATGGACCTATAACCAGTAGCTCCAATAATTAATTATTCATCGAACAGAATAAGTACATTAATTATTAATTCCGGGATTACGCCACCATAAACCCGAAAATGAACTCTACCGATTATAGATGTATACTTATACTCAACCCATAGAGTGAATAAGCGTCCATTGATATAATCACTACATACGGATTAACCCTCCATAGATCGTCCATTCTCGAGTGGAAGTCTCCGTGAACCCGACTCGAGAATATCCTATCCTTATTTACCATTAACCCACGATGATCAATTAGTATGCATATCGACTAGTAGCTAATTAGTCAAATGCGAAACTCCGGGATCGATCACTTTCTTAGGGCTAACAAATAAGGCGACTGTCTCTCTACTTCCCGCAGGAAGGAATGGATTTCATGTCTGTGAAAATCAGAACAACTCACTCATCTGGAGATAGTGCCAATGAGAAGTGGAGCACATATTTAAGTGAACCTTAACTAACACATCAAACACTACCCGGGACAAGCAAAGACTCGTGATCACCTCAGGATTAAGGTTGATCCATATATGATCATCTAATGATTTAATAAGATTCCTCGATTACGGAATTATATCGAGAAAAACAGATTAAATCGGTCCAGTCCTATATGAATGCGATCATATATAAATGCCCCAAGTAGGTACCCTCTACCGACATTCCGGATAAGAGTATCACACCCTAAGGTGTTCGGGCGCATTATTGGTGTTTTAATCAAGAGACCCTAAACTCGATTAAGTTCACCACGGACTATCAGATTTAAGTATATCACCACTAACTCAATCCTCACGTGTAATCCATACACCGAGTTAAGTGGTTACATCTTGATATACTTAGGGTTTGCGCAGTTGTATTACTTTACAAGCACAAAGCAAGTAATAATGTGAGATAAATTCTGTCATTCATTATTAAAAACAATTACACAAATTGTCTTTTGGGCACTACACCTAACAATCTCCCACTTGCACGAAATGACAAGCAACGATTGTTTTAGAGCACACCATTTCTCATCTTTTTCACAACACTCTCTCACTTGCTCTAAAAGCATATGAGACATATCCATCAATGCCGCACCTCCAAGCACTCGACTTGGTACAATCGATTAGTTAGGTTGTCGACTCGAGACGATCTTTAGGATTGAAATGTCGCGGTCCTTCCAATCAAAGCGTACTCTCTCTCAATATGCTTATGACTTCTTATGACTGAGAAGATCCTTCTAAGCTATCTCTTCACTGTTTTCACAATGAAGTGATATCGGCTTATCAGACCTGGAATTACTCCCAGACCAAAAAGTAAATTTTAAGCACTATGAGTAAACACTGAGCCCGAGATCAACTTAATGATCATCCTTAATCTGACTACAAGTCGAATCGGTGTAATCAACCATATTCAAGTTTGCTTTGAATATACAAGCATATGATTCCTCGTTTTCTAAAGATACTTGAGGACATACTAAACCGCTACTTATTGCTCAAATCCAAGATTCGATTGCAATTGACTCGTGTTAAGCTGTCTTGCCCTTATCCCAGAGATACTCTATCCCATTTTCTCTTTATCCGAAGATTTGAAGAATCATTCCTGAGAGGTAGGGTAGGACTACTCTCGCTGAACCATCAACAAAAAGGTTGAACTCTCATTGTTGCCAAAAATATTGCTGCATTAACCTAAAACAAACATATTCACAAAAAAAACCGTTGCCTAAGATATCTTTTATTTAAGATTGATTTAATGGAAATAAAAAGTGAGAAATTTACGTTACTAAATCATTTTCCTGATTCCATTTCCGTTACCGACAAATTAAATTTAAATTTTGAATGATTCTCCATTTTCTCTTACGAGTGAGCACGGTACCTTTTCCCCGAAGATTCATGCTACATCCGGGAAAGCAAGGGCTGACGGTTGGTGTGTGGGTCCTAGGGCATGGACAGGGTTGGCTGGAGCCGTGTAGGAGGTTTGCACGGTGAAGGTTGATTCTTTTCCCTGACAATCGGCCGGAGTTGTCAGGCATGGCTAGTTCTCGTGGAGTGCGGTTGAAATCCATATGGTAAAACCGTGTTTGGGCGGTACTTGATTCATCAGCTCGGCCAAAGCTGGTGCTTGTAAATAAAACTTGACATGATTTCTTAATGCTCGTGCACTTCAATATTAAAAATTATACTTTTCATTTGTTCTATCAACTAATAAAAGACTTCCGCTGTTGTCTCGGATTTTATCAACGGAAAACAAACAAGTAATAAATTATAAATCCGGTATACCCCAAGTGTAGGGATCGTAGTATAGCGACTAATACCGGGTCGATCTCACAGGGAATCGGGGTTGTTTATTCTAGTTTTTATTAGCTAACCTAAGAGTGCCACAATTACTAATACTAAGAAGATTATAACAAAATAAAACAATTAACAAGTAACAAAGCTAAGAACGATAATAACGAAAGTAATCTGGACAGAAGATCGAAACCTAAAGCCAGGAAGATATGATTACGAACAAGATAACTAAACTACTTCTATTCTAAACTTAATACGCAATAAAAACTATAGCTTTACTAGGCAATTCTAGCACAAGTGATTTTAGTCAATAATTTAACAAACGAACAAGCTATTGATCCACCAATCCTACAACAATCAATTTCTATCTAGATTATCTCGTGATTTTTAACCAAGTTGTGATTCACCTAACAAAGGTATGAACTCCTAATCTCTTAGAAAAGTTCGCCTATCAATCTTTTATCTTTCGATCCTAAAGATTTATGCTTTCAAATCAAAGGTGTGAAATCTCTCAATTTCTAACCTAGAAATTCAACCTAATAACTCTCGTTAACTTTAGATTAAAGATCTAATCTTTATTATGGTGATCTAGGGTTTAATAACGATTCTCATCAACATTAAACATCACACATGCAAGCATCTCTCGATATAATTGCATAAAATCAACATAAACATAATAAAGATACAACTTTAATTAAAAACTCACAAGATAATCAAAGACGAAATCGAATCGTTGATAGAACGGCTTCACAATGCTTGTGCCAAAAGCCTCTAGCCTCTAAACATCACTTGAATAACTCGAATTGCTTCTATGTACTGCATAAAAGTAATGAATCTAATCTAAGAATTAAAAAGCATAAAAATTGAAGAAGAAAGGTGCAAACCACAAGGAAATCGCCCCTTAGGGTTCTTGTGGCCGCCTAGATAAATTAGGGTCTGAATGTGTCTCTTTAGGGTTGAAATCCACACGCATATTTATAGGTTTCAGAGTCGGTTCTGCTAAGTCGGCGCTCGGACGCCCGTCCAAGGTCTTGAACGCCCGTCCAGTCTTCATAAAAATCTTCGAGTCGGGCCGAGCTGGATCAGACGCCCGTCCTTTGTAAAAATAGACGCTCGTTCATCAATTTTCTCAAAACTCTGAATCAAAACAGCTCCTCCGGACGCCCGTCCACCTCTTCAGACGCTCGTCCACTGGACGCTAGTTCGAACGCTCGTTCAGAATGACTTCAAATCCGATTTTCATCTCTATCTCCAACCGACTTCATCTTTATCTCTTTTTCATCATATAAATCCGATCCTTAACATCTTTTAATCTTCTTTTAAACCAATTTCGTGCGTCTACAAGATAAATAAAACATTGCAAAGTGTAATAACATTCAAATCAATAGAAAATCAACAATAAAACCTCATAATTCAACCACTTTGCGATTAAACCGTTTCAAACCTCACTTGCTCAATAAACCAATAAAACACTCAACTTCTATGCAAATCATATGAATATGGAGGAAATTATTACTTAAATATAACATTATAAATCACATAAAATCACCCTAAATAATTTGTTATTTCTAAAAGTTGATCAAGATATATTATATATATATATATATATATATATATATATATATATATATATATATATATATATATATATATATATATAGTATAACACTTGCACACGTGGCTAATACAAAACTTTCTTTGATGCCTCGTTTTTCTTTGTTTTGTTTTTATTTTACAAATATATGTACATGTTTTTTTTATCAATGAAAAGGAGAAAATGTAGGCGATGATTGATCGAGATTCGAAGATAAAGGAAATTAATATTTTGGATGGTACCCCGATTTTTTTTAAGAGCTATTGTAATTTGTTTGTGTTGTAATATTTTAATGGAATTAGTTAGTGATTTATGTAAAATTCATTTGTGGTAATATTGTAATGAAGTTTGTTATTGAAGTGTTGGTAAATTATTTTGTGGATTTAGTGAATAATCTTGGGTTTTCTAGTATTGTTATTGAAGTTGCGGCGAGAGCTTCATAGCCTCCTCCTAGATCGCGACCTCTCAAGTGGATCTGAGGTGGGAGTAAGTATTACTGATGATAGTGTTATAATATAATATAATAAAATATACGCATTAATGTAGGAGAAGACACTTTTGTGACATTAATTTTATGACATTAATTTTGACGTGATTACTTGAACATTATTTTTTCAGGAAACGAAGAGAAATCGATATTGACCGAAATAGTACCGTTTACACAATTCAAGCAGAAAAAGGTGGATTATTGTGTGGACTTCAAGGTCGAATTATTAGGTTCACCTGTATCTGGTCGGACTCTTTCTATTTGAGGTAATTTTTTGTTTTGCGGTCGGGGTATACTACACCCCTTACCCAACAACACTTCCCTACACCCCAAAACGGCGTAGTTTTATTTGTTTGTTGTCAATCTTCTTTTTTTCTTTCTTTTTCCGGAAAAAGAATCCATTCTCTCCTTCCCGCTATTTCATTTCCCCTCTATCCTTTGATGTGCTTATCATTCGTCTCTTTTTTTTAATTTTTTTTTTTAATATTATTATTATGTTCTTTTTCAATTCAACCTTCCATCTACAATTCTCTGTCGATTTACTTATGCCATAGTATACAGATTCCCACCGACTATATTAAGGAATGTTACTTGCTTCAATGTTATGCAATTTGTGTAATTCAAAGGTTAAAAAAATTATGAAGATGTTATGTGATATTGTAATGCAAATGTGAAAAAATATGGGAGATTTTTTGAAAAGGACAAAAACAATTCAGAAATTAGCAATCAGGACAACATCATTTTATTTTTAGTAAAAATGACAATTTGTAGAGATCAAAGACAATAATACCCTTAATAATATGTTCAAAAATAATCCCAGAAATTACTCCACCACAAATGCTCATCACCCCACGTTCCCACGTACAATAGTATGACCCTAATGGGAATAACATTGTGGAGACACTTTGCACTTGATGTTGTGAGTCGTACACGTGAAGATAAAGTCATACTTGCATGTGGGTTGTCTGTGAACAACTATCATGGTAACTATATTATGTGGTAATATAATTTTTCAACTTACAAAATTATTAATTTTCTTACTCGGTTGTTTTGTAGGAACAGTTTTACAGACAACACAATTCACAAAGTTTTATCTTGATTGCCGCTCATACTTATGCACGTCTGTTAGTGATTGGTAAATTTCAAATAATCTAAATGCAGAATATCTATATATATTACTAGCTAATACATGTGGATTGATTTATACAATCGTTCCTTATGGAATAATTATGTAATACAATGTAACAGGTATACAAGGGATATTTGTGCTCAACGTTTGGTTCACTGGGCAAGACGATCACCGCACAAATCCAACAACTTGGTATTGATAACCAATGCAAAGATAATTACAGTAACAGAGTTCAGATTTGTGCCTAATGTACTACATATTTCATATAGCTAAAATTCTATTTCTTTTGCTATATTCATTGTATGTCACTAATCAACTATAACGAACGCCGAAATTTGACAGGTGAAACATTTTCGAATTGTTGCTGCTATTGATATGGTATCTACTGATAATATGTTTTATGAGTCATGCAATTAATGTACTACGGATGCGCATGTTGAACAAGGAAATAAGATGTGTTCCAGATGCCGTGCAGCCGTCCCCTGTGCAGTGCGGTAAATAGACGTTCGCTATAGTCATTATTGTTTGCATATTATAGTTTACATACTCATTGCATTCTGATTTTTATTTTGCAGTTATCGCATTCAGGAAAAACTATTAGATACCACTGGTGGTCTGCCAATATGCTTGACTGGTGTGGGTGTTGAGTTTCTTCTCTGCTCTACGCCTTTGTCGCTACAAAATAGTTTGAAAACGGTAATGAAAGATTATCATTTAGATTAACAATTCATTGTCGAACCCGATTTGATTATATTGCTGAAATATGGTAAAATCAAAAAATGTTTCAATTGTATAGGTTGATGGACATCAGTTTTTGATCAGTACATAAATAAGTTGTTGGGTCATTTTTACACATTCGTGCTACACGCTCCATCAACGCCACATTCTAAAGAACCTCCAGAAACTGCATTTATACTGAAAGTGGATTGGGGTGAGGCTTGTGCTCGTGCTTTTAAACGCATGCATAAAAGAAAATACATACAACATAATTTTTTTTTAAAGTCATAATAACTTATATTTAAACCCGATATTTTAATATTTAATAGTTTATAATGTTGTTGCTTCGATATCATTTTATCTTTTTACGCTATAACAAAATCTTCAATTACTTTCCTCAGGAACTTAAGATTAAGTGGTTTGGTCGTTGTGGATAATAAAGCTTGGTCGTTGTGGGTTTTATACAGTATTTCATTGTGTCAACTTATGATTGATGTTATTGTGTAGGATCAACTTTATTACTTATGTACAATATATATCATTTTGGTTTTCTTTCATTCTCGCTTACTGATTGCAACATACATTTATGACTTTAGATGTTCTTTCATTGCATGATGCACTCACGTTCGACGGTCCCGTGCAATGTACGGGTTTATATATATATATCAACAGAACTCTGTATGTGTCTTCAATTGATGGTGGTTGTTGAGGATGCTTTATTTTAATTAGATTCTAATATACATATATATAGAAGGATAAAAAGAAGAATGATTCTACAAAAACTGACATATCTGATGGTTTGTATTGTTCTCATTATTCATAAATGACTCTTTCACCAACACAATCGCCGGTCAGTTAATATTTATCGATTCACAAATAACTGCTCTGAGTGCTTCAGAAACTGGTGTAAGGTACTGAGCAAAAGTATGAGCAAGTGTAAGGTAATGAAGCAAAAATGCACAATCAGCAGAACCAAAGAGAGAAATGGGGTAAGAAGAGAAGAACAGCTAGGAGAAGCGAGAAGAGGAAGAACATACGATTTGTTCATTGGCTTATTCATTTTTCTTTCGCCGGGACACGGTTGGAACAGGGTAGAGGAAACGATTGTAAACATGTATTTTTAGTTGGCTTTATCCCTTTTTATTTAGTTTTGCTTTATGCCGATTTTGTAGTTGTTGTCATTTTAATGAAGCAAAAATGCACAATCAGCAGAACCAAAGAGAGAAATGGGGTAAGAAGAGAAGAACAGCTAGGAGAAGCGAGAAGAGGAAGAACATAAGATTTGTTCATTGGCTTATTCATTATTATTTCACATGGACACGGTTGGAACATGGTAGAGGAAATGATAGTAAACACATATCATTTTTCGTTGGCTTTATCCCTTTTTATATAGTTTTACTTTATGCCGACTTTTGTAGTTGTTGTCATTTTTTCTCCCCTTCTTATATGTTCTCATGGATATACTAATGACTATGTCAAATTTTCTGAGCCTTCTCCATTTTAGAACTTTTGAAAGTAAAGAAATATGTTTGTTTTCAATTGATGCCCGAATCATTTGAAGCAATTTGACAAATTGTCGACCATAAAGATTAAATTAGATGTTTATGTTTGTTCCTTTTAAATTCTTTTTCACTTTCTTTTTGTTTTAAATTTTGTTATGTATTGAGTATTTATACTAGACACTATTCTTTAAATCTTTATTTTTTTAGGGTTGTTTATTGTTGATGTATCCAAATTCTTTTTGGGTTGTACAGATGAAATAGAAAAAATGATCTTGGGACAAAAAGGTAAATTCTTTGATGACGGTCTGTGGTATATGGAATACCAAATAATTTATTGTGGATGGATCACCTTTACTTCAACGTAGGAATAACTTCTACAGTTGGATCTGCAGGCTTATTTAATTTATGTTCACCATGTATATTATTTTAGCATCATATTTCTGTCAAGGTAAGGCACTTGACGTGCAAATTTAATTTTCTTGCCGACATGAATGAATGTTATTATAAAAGTCGCGTCGGTAAAATAAGAGAATCACCCCCATATATAAGTGTATATACATAAAAGTGCTCATTCAACTCGAAGCAATTTAGCTTTTAGACCAAGCGATGATTGACGTCTACAGCGGTTAATAGGACATTTATGATTTCATTTAAGCATACTTCAAGGCGAGTCATACCCGAAAACTTAAGATGGGTAAAAGAGTAAAATGGAATTTATTATATATTTTCCTATTTTATTATTTAACCTAAAAGATTATTAAAAAAAAAGATTAAAAGGGATTTTGATTAATGATTATTTAATTGGGTATAAAAAAAGAATATTACCTAATTAAATTCTTATTCATTTACGTTTATTCTTTCTGAAAATCTGGGAGGAGGGCGACGGCACTGTTCATAGGAAAAGTTCGGACACTGTTTCCCAAATTCGAGGCTTAATTAAAGGTTGATAATTTGTGCAGACTACGTGAGAGAAAGTAATCGCCCTCATTCAAAAGCGTTTTCGACATCAACAATTCTCGTATTTCGTAAGTATCCACCTTTTAGGTCTTTTTAGGATCTAATTCGTTTTTGGGCAATTCTTGTGTTTAGGATGATATATAAGTTGTGTTGTTAATCGTAGTCGTTATTTTGGTTTGTATAGATTGCGTAGAAGGCGAGGATTCGCAGCTGTTCTTGTTGTGTTTGGTTTTGGATCTTTCCTAACTATTATCAAGATAAGGGGGTGTTCTTCAATCGTGTATTATTGTGCTATTGTTAATTTATATAATAAATTGTTAATGTGTTAAATGGAGGTGATAGTTTGCCGTGGAAATTTATTGTTATTCTTGGCTAATTCTGGGATTAAATCGATTCAGCCGGCTAGCTGATATAATTTATTTCACTTTTTAGTTAGGACAGGTACAATGTATATAATGTTGTTATATTACTATTATTACCATATGTTCGAATTGGACCTGGGATCAATTCCCAGGTATGACGTCGGCTACTATAAAAAAAAAAGGAGGGGAAAAACTATCCTATTATGCAGCACGTTGGGGTTCTGAATAGAAATAAAAATAAATAATAATAGTGAAAGCTTGTGGCAGGGAAAGAATATATGTATATATATTTACTTACCCCTTTGTTCCAAAAAAAGAAAAAAGATTCATGGTAATATTATATATGTATGAGAGATTTTATGGTGCAACGGTTGTAGAAAGGTTATACCAAGTGGCATACATTAGAGCCTCTCATTTTTATTCTCTTTCACATAATACACTTTTATCGTGTGTGGGAGGTTAGAAATGAGTGGTTGTAATGTATACCACTTGGTATAACCTTCCTACAACGGTTGTATTTTAAAATTTCACATATATGTATACAGACTATTACTGGAAAATTGTTTGTGTATTTATTTGAGACGATATGGCTTGTATGTTTTTGTGGAACATTAAATGTTAATTTACAAAGTCTAACTTCCGACTTCAGGTGCCTTAGCATCAATCGCCACAACTGAGACCCTCTGCGGGGAGAAGGTGGTAGCCGAGAAGGCGGTTGTTTAGACCTTGCGGGGTCGTTGGTTTAGTAGTCATTGATGCCTTTTACAACGTGCTAGGTAGTTATCTAAATTGTCTAGGACTAGATGTCCTTAGAAAGCCTTTTTAAGTGGAATGAACTTAGGTGGTTAGATTAACTACGTAATAAACATATGTGATGAGTCTAAAAGCTAAAACGTTGTAAATCTTGGTGAGGCACATTTATGATTCGCAGCATGGAATCATTTATCATACGTAACGGACAATATTCCGGTTTTGGGAAATGTTCCACACGGAACCATCCGTGCCATATGAGGTGCTGACTTTACAAGAATTTATGCCTTTTGAGACAAAAGTTTTTGCGTCAACATAAAGTTGACCCAAAAAGTTGTTTTTTGCGTCAACGCGCTGATACAAATGATGTTACGAATGAAGTGAATTACACGTCGACACAAATAACATTATTTGAGACAACGTTGTTGCAAATACCCTCCCGCCATTCTCCCGGTTGCGCCAATTTTTTGCGGGAATTTGTTTTTGAGACAACAAATCATTGTGTTGTCTCAAAAAGACCAAAAAAAATTTAGCGGGGTTCTTACATGCCAATTTTTAAAACTATATGAGACAACAAATAATTTTTGTGACAACTGAAAATCTCTAATTAGCTTAATATATATACGTGGATGACACGTAGGCGTTACGTGGCGATGAAATTATGAGTCAGACGGCAAAAACCGGGAAATTTTCGTGCCTTTAATCAAATACATATAAACCTAGCCGCTATTTTCATTATCGTGCTCACGCGTTCATCATTCGCATCTGTGGAAGAGAAACAGAGATCGAATTGGAAGAGAAAGGAACTCTGCTAAACGTGGCTGAAGCTTTTCATCATTCGCATCTGTGTAACAGGTTTGCTACATTTTAATTTGTTCATTAATCCTTTCAGCAGCTGTTTCGATTTCTATTTCAATGTTGTTGGTGGTTGAGTCTGATTCTAAAAAGCCTTTGCTTATGGTAATGTAAGTTTTTGTGTTAATTTTTGATGGGGTATTGAATTGAAAGGTGAAATTTTTTTCTGGAAATCATAACTACTGGGGTCTCCACACTGTGTTTATATCACGTATGTACGGTTGCTCCACGCTGTGTTTTTCAGAGCACCTATAAGAGTCTTTTCAGTTCATGGTTTATCAATATATTTTTTTCTTTCTTGTTACGGCCTGCTTTATCTTGTTTAAAAATAAGTGTCTTTTTAACCATTGGTTATTTGCATATTTGTTTTGATCGGAGAACGACGGAATCCTATTGAAGATCTATTGTGGACTATACATTGTATATTTTGGCTCTCCGTTTTCTTTTGCTTCTTTCTAGCTCTAATTGCAAATCGTGAGGATTTAGACAGTTCAAGGCTACTTTTAAGTTGAAAGCAGCTTTAGCCATTTTTTGCTTGATATGTTGGGTTGATGCAATCGAACTGGCTTTCACTCGGTGATATTTCTCACTTGTAATAGGATTCTTGTGCTAGAATTGTCTGCTCAACATAAAAAAAACCGCTGCACAAAAACAAACCGCTGCACAAAATAATGACCAATCAGTTGTTGTAGGCTTCTAGCAGTTAACCAAGCATACATTCCCTGTGTGGGAAGAGACCTAAAAGAAATTAACATAGAAAACTTGCTGAACTTGATTCTGCTTGGTCCTTAGAAGAAGAACAACCTGAATTGATGTATTTTGAAGTTATGTTCATATTCTTCATGCATCATTTTAGATGGTAAATGGATGTTCTTCTTGAATGAAGCTAAGGTTGCTTCTTATATTAGAGCTCTTAGATTTTTTGCAGCTGTGGTTACTGGGATCGATGCTGTCAGGATTTTGTGGGGTCCTAGGTTGAGGTTCATGAAGTAGCCTTGTAAAACAGAGAATGTTTGGGGTTGGGCTAAACATGTGTTCATTATAATTGTGCTTAGTATTATAGGGAGCATTCTTGTTAGGAGTTTGACTTCTTCAACTTGTGTTACTGTACATACTGCCCATGTTTTCGGGTCCATTTCTTGTTATCAGATTGAAAGTGTTTTTGAAACATTTTGAGAAAAAATAAGCTATTATCCCTTTGCTTTAAGAACATTTTGCATTTCCTAATCTGCTATTGTGTTTCTCGATATATGCAAACTCAAACAACAGATTATTTGCATTTTTTTATAGACGGCAAATGGTACAAAGCCTGGTGACACTGATTTTGAGGTGTTTAAGCAAATCCATACAAATAAGGATGGGGAGTGGGTTAGCCCTTTAGCAGCTTCAGATCATGTATGTTTTTCAAAATTGTTTACAGTTTTAATAACTTCTTATTAACTTTATCGACAAATAATTAGTGAATGAATTATTATATTTTTGAGAATCGCATGATGGAGGAGGCACAACGGGTATTATCATCCACCCTAGGGGAATGTCTGACTCCCGAGCAAGAGAAAGAAATAATGGAAAAGGTTCTTGGGCGGCGATGTGGCTACATACCAGGGATAGGACCCTCTATTCCGTCTAAATCATTTTCTCAGCGGTTTACCACAGCTCCATCTCCGGTCATGTATCCAATGAGGAACATGATGCGACGCGCAAGCACTTGCATGATGTGTCTTACGCTCTTGATGCACTTCTGCAGTGGGTGAAGACAGCGCTTCCCGACACTCAAATGCCAGAGATCCATATTCCCCCTCCTCCACCAATCTCAGGTGATGCTTCACATGTAGATGACATCGGTGATGAGATCGATGAGCTTTAGACATTTTCTTTAATTAGACTTGATGTTTCGTATGATGATGAATGTTGATGTTTTAGATGATTTGTAGACAATTTTTTTAGACCTATGGAATTGGGTTGTGGTTTGATTGTTTTATTTGTGTTGTGAACCATTTGTGTAGTTGTCTTTTATATGTTTTTTGGATTATGACAGGGAGGTACCGTGTAAGGAACGTGAAAAAAAATTGTTTTAATTTTAGCGTCAACAAAGTTGTCTCAAAAGTTATATTATACAATATAATTTTTGCCACGTCAGCCTTTTTAGCGTCAACAATTTTGACCCAAAAGATGGTCCACGTCAGCAGTGTTTGAGACAACAATGGTGTCACTAAAACTTTTGCCACATCAGCATTTTTTACGTCAACACCGTTGTTGATGTGATCCAGTTCATGCTCGGAGGATACATCATTCATGCTATTTATGAATATTATTTAATTAATTAGGAGTTGGTTTTATTTTATATTGGATTTTCAAAGACTTTATTTATTTGTTATTTATTAGCCAATAGGAACATTTCGTTTTAAGCCAATAGGAGAGTAAGCGCATTTTCTAGTGGGATTTTCTCCCACATTGCTTTTTAGCTTCTAGTTCTTTTGGTTGTAAGCGCATATAAGGCAAACACTAGCTTTTTATTTGGTACACAATTATTATATGAAAAATCAGTTTATTGAGTTTTACTCAACCAAGTCGTGAGACTTGAATATCACTTGCAAGTGAGAACTTTCTTCGTCGTAGAAGGTTCACCCTTTGAGGATTTACAAAGATTGTGAGCATTTGTTGGGCGTTCTCGCCACGATTTAGTTGGATTACTAGGTCTAGGATCATTGGCTCGTCATTGTTCCCCTTAGTTATTTCTGGGCAAAACATCGGATCTGGTTCCAACGGAATCACATCGATTAGTATCGAGCTCAAACAACTTCGGTGAGCAAATATCCCTTTTATTTTTGTCTTCCTTTATTCCAAAAAAAAAAAAAATCGTTCTTCTTGTTTTTTTTTTTCTCGCCCCCCCCAAGAACACAAGCAATCTTCAAACCTTCATCCCAAGAACCTAATTTTTTTTCCCAGACCCGTTTTTGTATCAGTTCGATCCCTAACCAAAACCCTCCAAAAATTCTAAAATTTTTACCACATCTCAAACACATCTCGATGTACACTTTTTGTCTTTGTACCCAATCCAGATTCGACACATACCTTGTCTAAAACTGCCGATCAATACAAACGATCTGCCCAGAAAAACTGCACCTGTTAATCATCGTTTGAATTCGATTTTTGTGGTCTATCCGATTCGGAATCACCCGAAACTTGGTGATATTATAGGAAATTCTCCGATCTACAACTTTTATCTTTTGAGTTTTCCCAAATTCGTTCTAATTTGGTCACAATCGGCACCATAAATCACTGCTATCATTCTTGAAATTTATGACAGATTGCACCAGTTTCTGAAAAATGATTGTTTGAGCCACTTCAAGACCTCCAAAAAATCTGAAATTTTGACATCATTTAGAAAAATCTCTGTTCTACAACTTTTGTATTTTGAGTTTTGGCAGATTCGTCTTAGTTTGGTCATTAAATACGTGAGTTCCACACCTGGGTGTGAAAATTTTCACACCCGTCAAATTTTGCAGTCATCCGAATTCATTCCGTCTTTTGAGTCATTTCCTTTCTTGTCTTTAATAATCGCATTTAGAAACTTTTCACCCATTATTCCACTCATCCCCATACCTTTCAACCTATTCTCGGTCCGAAAACCTAGTGTACCGTCTAGAGAGTCGGTTTTGATTGTTGTTTACTTTCGCTTGCTTTTTTCGGTTCGTTTGACAAGGGTGTTTTATACGACCTAGAAAGAGGGAGTGCAAACACATGAGTTTGTGAGGTCTTTTCTTTGAGACAATGACGAGAAAGAGATAATAGTGTGCAAGGTGATGTTGAAAGCGATTTTTTTCGTATTACGTTGTTGGATTGGTGAAAGGCTATGCTCTATGATTATTGAACCCGATTGTTGTGCTAACTTAGTTAGTGCGTATGTGATTAGTAAATTATCCATTCCTACTATACCCCATCCTCAACCGTATACGTTGACATGGCTGAATGATGTTGGTGAAATGCGGGTTACCCAACAGGCCTTAATCTCCTTCAATCTTGGTAAACTCGATGGTGTAGTTTTATGTGATGTAGTCCCCATGCACATCAGCCATCTATTACTTGGAAGACCTTGGATGTTTGATAGAAGAGTTACTTATGATGGGTATGCAAATAACTACACCTTGCGCCATAAGGGTAAAAAGCTTACGCTCGTTGCGTTATCCCCTAACGAGGCTCACAAAGATAAGGTTCGGTTCGCTAAAAACTTTGCAGGGCATATAATGGAGGAAAACGATCGTTTGAAACTTGCATCAAGAACAAGCAAAGAATTGATTGAAGAGAAAACCGAGGAGGTTGTGAGTACTCGTGAGGATGAGTTGAACAAGAAGGAAGGTGAGAGTGTGGTGGCGGTGAATGAACCTGAATTAGTGGGTGAGAAAGTAGAGATGTCTGAGGAGTCTATTGTTGAAGAAGAACACGAGGAGTTGATTTTGAATGAGGCACAAGAAGCTGCTGTGTTACTCAATTCTTGTTCCAGCCTTGTTGCATCTTCTTTGCAGGTACATTATGATACGCCAAATGAAGCGGACACCGGGTTGTTAGATACATCCAATGCAGCCCGTATCTCGCCTTTGATTTATCTTGATCGTGATCACATTAGTGGCAAACCAGAGCACACTTTTTCATGATCCTTTTCTTTGCGGCGTGTTGATGATTATCCAACATTGAGTTGTTATGAATATGTTTCAGCCACTCCGAACGTCATCGACATTTATATCAACCCGATGTACACTTTTCACGTTGCTTTAGTGACGCATGGATCAGGATATCAGCGTGCCCTTCATTTGAAGTTGTGTAATCGCACGTTATTTGATCCCGGTATATCATTGCTGATTTTTGCGGGTTGTTCAAGAATGGTGTGTGTTGCAGCTCAATTTTACGATGTCCTATTGATTCGAGGACGAATCCTTTCGAACCATGAGGAATGATGTGATCGATTCATGCTCGGAGGATACATCATTCATGCTATTTATGAATATTATTTAATTAATTAGGAGTTGGTTTTATTTTATATTGGATTTTTCAGCACTTTATTTATTTGTTATTTATTAGCCAATATAGAACATTTCGTTTTCGGCCAATAGGAGGTAGGCGCATTTTCTAGTGGGATTTTCTCCCACATTGCTTTTTAGCTTCTAGTTCTTTTGGTTGTAAGCCTATATAAGGCAAACACTAGCTTTTTATTTGGTACACAATTATTATATGAAAAATCAGTTTATTGAGTTTTACTCAACCAAGTCGTGAGACTTGAATATCACTTATGAGTGAGAACTTTCTTTCGTCGTAGAAGGTTCACCCTTTGAGGATTTACCAAAGCATTGTGAGCATTTGTTGGGCGTTCTCGCCTACGATTTAGTTGGATTACTAGGTCTAGGATCATTGGCTCGTCATTGTTCCCCTTAGTTACTTCCTGGGCAAAACATCAGATCTGGTTCCAACCGGAATCACATCAGTTGTCCCAAATAATGATCCACGTCAGCAATATTTGAGACAACAATGGTGTCGCAAAACCTTTGCCACGTCAGGTAATTTGCTTCGGTCATGTTGATAATTTTGGGACAACATGTTGTCTCAAAAGTGTTTTACATCAGCGTGTTGTCACAAAAACAACATTTGGTACGGAGTATTTGTGTCAACTTACTTGCGTCGACCTGCTGTCTCAAAAAGACTTTTTGGGACAACAATGGTCTTTTTGCGTCAATTTTCTGTTGACGCAAAAAGGTAAAATTCTAGTAGTGTGTCCCGGTGCATACCCATCATTCGAGCATTGTGTCTTTGAATTACAATGTAACATAGATAATTGCTCGTGATGGTGCTAATAGACTTAGCAGAGGGGAGTGTATTTTAATGGAACATATTTGGTAGATGTGTAGATCAATATGTGTTACCGATCTTCTACCCCTTACGAGTACAAAATGTACTTACCCATTTTCCTTATTGTACCCCATCCGAGAAGATTAAGGGTAGATGAGTTTGGCTATGACGATTGTCAAGATGCAGACGTTTGAGCTTGGAGTTTGAAATGAAGTTTATTTTAATTTTCATTGTTTCAATAATACATTGGAATTGTAAACGTTTAACGTTTGAGATGCCACTAGTCTTTTGGCTTCCCGTTTTATCTTTTTTTTATTATTTTTTTTATTTTTATATTTGGGATTGTAATAGTTTAAACAACATTTAATTCTGTTGTTTCTTTTGAGGATGTTCTTAGACTTGATTTGGAACTTTGATCGATCTGTTTTGTTTGTCGTTTGACATTCCCGAGTTGTTCTTTTAAGTCTTCCGCTTTGCAATTGATATTAATGTATGATGACGTAGGCTTACGTATATATACTTCTTTGATTTATTAAAGAAAAAAATATATGCATGCCGGGCGTTCTTTCCGGATAAGGACTCGGTGTCCGGAACGGGGCGTCACAGTTGGTATCAGTGAAAAGTTTCCTTATTAAGTCTAAGTTCGTAATTAAGCTTTAATGTATAGTTTTCTTTAGCAGCTTAGCTAATCCTATCTTGCCTCTTATTACAGAAGATGGTTAGATACGGCACCAGAGCTCATCCTAGTGTCCCAAGGCCATCTCGTGCACCTCAGGATGGAGATACGGCCAGTACTAAGTCCAGTTGGACTCAGGGAGTTACGTTTTCTCAAGGGTTGTAGCCTCAGAATCAGGGTGTGGAACAGGGTCAAGAACATAGGTTGGTTCAGAATCAGACTCAGGGGTTGTAGGATCAGAATCAGGAAGTTGTTTTCATTCAGGAGCTGGTTGTACAGACTTCTGGAATGCCGACTTCACAGGTTAATGTTTCTTTGCCCCAATTTGGAGGTACTACTGCTGTTGCTAATACTACCTATACCACCCCTTTGACCATTAACTACACAGTCCCTTCCATCCTCATTCTGAGCCACCACCAATAACCAAGTTCACCTTGGCTCGCATATCCATCTACCATTTTCCACCCCCAAATTCCAATGACCTACTCATCGCAGCCAACCCTACATCCTCAGTATGACTATGCTTCTCTTCCCACTACGTATATGCCCCAGTATTCAGCTTACCCCGCCTAGGCAGCCTATACTTCGTATAGCACTCTACCTCACCCGCCACCTATTAACACCACCGCTCAAACCACAGCAAACTATCAGCCCTACTACTCAGCTCCTCCACTACCACCTAACCAAAGATATCATCCTTACAGGCCATCAGTTGACACACATATACCATCTCCACCACCACCAACTACCGGGTATCCTACTACTTACCCCGCCGCACCTAGACCCTTGCAGTATGCACCAGTACCCCCGAATAGGGAGGAACAAGAAGAGGCATAAAGGTTTATAAATGTTCAAAAATCAGGAGTTAAATAGTTTGATGGTCAGACGGCTACTATTGAGGTGGATAGTTGGTTGAGGACGGTTGAAAGAAGCTTCAAGCAGATGAGGTTACCGGTGATTAAGTGGGCTAACTTGGCCAGTTCTCTGTTGATTGGAGCAGCCCAAGAATGGGCGGCTATGATAGAGGATACTGAAAGGAAAGATTAAAGATTGGAAAGAATTTAAGGAGCCTTCATCGATCGTTTTTCCTTACCGCATTGAGAAATGCTAAGGCTAGGGAGTTTCTTTTCTTACGTCAGAGAGCTATGTCGGTAATGGAATACCAAAGGAAGTTCTATGAGTTGGGAAAGTATTCCCCCAACACTATTGCGACTGAGGAAGCTAAGATTGATAAGTTCATGGAAGGGCTGAACAAGGACATAATGGATAAGTTGATTAGTAAAAAGCCAGATACTATGAAGAAGTTGATGGACACATGTTTGAGAATTGAGATTCATAATGCAAAACCAAGCATCACGGTAGGTCAGAAGAGGCCTTTTGATGCGAGTCGAACCATGAGCTAGCATAGAAGCATAACTACGAGGAGGGCTCTAGCTAGACCGTCGACCCCTTCACCGGCGACAACGCCTTGCCCTAAGTGTGGAAAATCTCACGTTGGAGAGTGTCGTGTCGCACACGAGAGCTTGTTTTCACTTTGTGGTGATACATGTCACATGGTTAGAGATTGCCCAATGAGGAAGAACACTCAGGACTCAAAGCATCTACGGCTTTCTAGACCACCTCTCGGGAAAGTTAGGCCGTCAGGACCTACCAGAGTTTTTGCACTGGATGCAGAAGCATACGAGTCAGATGAGGCAGTCGTCACAGGTACTTTTAAAATTTTTTGGTTCCTTTCAGTATGTGTTCTTGAGTGTGCAATTTCGTTGCTTGAATACATGTTGTTTTCCTTGCCTACTAGGTTCTATACAAGTAGGAGGTTTACTTGTGTCTGCTTTGTTTGACACTGGCGCTTCAAACACGTTTGTGTCAACTAAGGTAGCCGAACAACTTAGGACGCCTTTTGGAAAGTTAAGGAAGCCCTTAAGGATTAATACCCCGTTAGGAAAGTCTTCTAAGGTTGATCAGATGGTTTCTCAATGCAAGATGCAAGTTGGTAAGTACAGATGTGAACATGATCTGATTGTGTTGGATTTCTCAGGATTTGACGTCATTCTAGGAATGGATTGGTTGTCAAAGAATCATGTACATCTGGATTGCAAGGATAATAAGGTGATGTTCAAAGAACTAGGCAAATCTTCTATCACTTTTCAAGGTAATGCCAAGAATTCAAGTGTTAGGAATTATCCGATAATTTCTGCACTTAAGGCAGTCAAGACAATTCAAGCAGGATGTGTTGCTTTGTTGTTTTTCACGGTTGATATATCGAAGAATAGGCCGAGTTAAAAGATATCCCTATAGTGAATGAGTTCCACGATGTGTTCCGGAAGAGTTACTAGGAGACACCCCACTAGAGCTTTGAGTTCACCATAGAATTGATTCGGGGAAGCGGGACCAGGTTTTAAAGCTCCTTATAGGATGGCACCAGCTGAGTTAAAGGAGTTGAAAGAGCAGCTTATGGATATGTTGGAGAAGAAAATCATCCAGCCAAATACATCACCGTGGGGAGCTTCAGTGTTGTTTGTGAAGAAGAAAGACGGGAGCATGAGGATGTGTATAGACTATAGAGAGTTGAACAATCTCACTATTAAGAATAAGTATCCACTCCCGAGGATAGACGACTTGTTTAATCAATTACAAAGGAAGAAGGTATACTCTAAGATTGATTTAAGGTCGGGCTATCACCAGTTGAAGGTTAAGGAATCAGATATTCCTAAGACAGCGTTCAGCACTAGATATGGGCATTACGAATTTAGAGTTATGCCATTTGGTCTCACAAATGCACCTTCGGCATTTATGGATCTTATGCAAAGAGTCTTTATGCCATATCTGGATCAGTTTGTTATAGTGTTCATCGATGACATTCTGATTTACTCTAAGGATGAGGAAGAACATGGGAAGCACTTGAGGATTGTTCTTCAAACTTTGAGAGAGGAGAAGATGTTTGGCAAGTTTAGAAAATGCGAGTTCTGGTTAGACCAAGTGAGTTTCTTAGGTCATGTCATCTCAGGTGAAGGAATTAAAGTGGATCCAGCTAAGATTGAAGTGGTAGTTAAGTGGCCTAGACCTACTACAGTGTCAGAGATTCGGAGTTTCTTAGGTTTGGCAGGCTACTATCAGCGTTTTGTATAGGATTTCTCAAGAATAGCATCACCACTTACAAGTCTCACTCGAAAAGGAGTAAAGTATGAATGGACTAAAGAGTGTGAAGAAGCGTTTCAGATTCTTAAGAAGAGATTAACCACCGCACCAATATTGACTCTTCCAGAAGTGTTTGACAATTATAATGTTTACACTGTTGCTTCGGGTCAAGGTCTTGGTTGTGTGTTATCTCAGAATGGAAATGTCATAGCATATACGTCAAGGCAGTTGAAGATTCATGAGAAGAATTATCCGACGCATGATCTTGAGTTAGCAGCAGTTGTCTTTGCGTTGAAGACCTGGAGACATTACTTGTATGGAGTCAAGGCTTGTATTTTCACCGACCATCATAGCCTTAAGTACTTCTTTAAGCAGTAGCAGTTGAATATGAGACAAAGACGATGGTTGGAGTATGTTAAGGACTACGACCTTGATATTCAATATCATCTAGGAAAGGCGAATGTTGTAGCAGACGCCTTAAGCAGGAGACCAGTGAGTTCTCTTATCAGCGTCCCGATGTTGTTGGGCAGTTGAAGATCTTGAACATTCAGGATATCGGTCCACAGGATCAAGTTGGTTGTTTTGCACCGTTGATCGCCAGTTTAGAGTTGGTTGTTGAGATTCAGAGAAAGCAAGATGAAGATCCGGTTATGGTTGACTACAAGAGAGTTGCCCGTACAAAATCAGCCAGTGGCTATGAGTTAGATGCAGACGGTAACCTTTGGTATCAAAATTGGTTGTGTGTTCCTCAGGTGGACAACTTAAGGAATATGGTTATGGATGAAGCCCATAAAGTTGAGTTTGCAGTTCATCCTGGAGCAAACAAGATGTATAAAGAGCTGAAGCAATATTACTGGTGGCCATCAATGAAAATTGAAATAGCAGAGTTTGTGGCCAGATGTGATACATGCCAGCGAGTGAAGGCTGAGCATAGAAGACCAGCAGGATTGTTAAAGCCTTTAGAGATTCCCGAATGGAAGTGGGAGAAGATCACTATGGATTTTTTCGGTGGTTTACCCAAGACTAGAACATGTTTTGATAAGATTTGGGTAATAGTCGATCGGTTGACTAAGTCTGCGCATTTCTTGCCAGTGAATGAGAAAATGACATTGAAGAAGTTAGCCACACTTTATCTGCACAATATTGTGAAGCTTCACGGAGTTCCGGTTTCTATCGTATCAGACAGGGATAGTCGGTTTGTTAGCAGATTTTGGATGAGTCTTCAGAAACAGTTTGGGACCAAGTTAGATTTGAGTACATCGTTTCATCCCCAGACAGACGGGAAGTGAGAAACGACAATTCAGACTCTCGAGGACATGTTGAGAGCGTGTGCCTTGGAAGTAAGGGGCTCATGGGATGAGTACCTCCCATTGGCGGAGTTTGCATACAATAATAGCTACCATGCAAGCATCAAGATGCCACCGTTTGAGGCTCTATATGGAAGAAAGTGCAGAACACCAGTGTTTTGGGATGAAGTTGGGGATAAACAGATAACGGGGCCAGAGTTGATACAACAGGCTAAGGAGAAGATTGAGGTAGTTCGTCAGAATCTGAAAGTGGCTCAAGATAGGCAGAAGAGTTGGGCAGATGTGAGAAGAAGACCGTTGGAGTTTGAGGTCGGGGATAGATGTACCTCAAGGCATCACCGATGAGAGGAGTGAGACGGTTTGGACAGAAGGGCAAGTTGAACCCCAGATATGTAGGACCTTTTGTGATCTTAGCTAAAGTGGGACCTTTAGCTTATCGTTTGGAATGTTAGGAAATCTACGCGGGAACGCAGTGAAATTTAAAACTTTATTTCCTTTTAACCAGGATCGACTTCGTTTAAGCAATAAACAAAAGAGTTAGTAGACGGTGGTTACCTTGGTTGATCTAAAAGATCGACGCTTTGACCATCTAAGGAGAGTAGTTCTGCATAGAGCCGCCCAAGAGTTCGGCCTCTACCGCTAGTCCACACGAGCACCCCGCCGGAATCCCATCATGGATTGCTATTGGAAAACTCCGGTTGCTAGACCGGCCTTTTTCCCCTCTCTCCAACTCTCTATAGGATGCTCTCCAATTTTACACAAGAACTATTAGTTCTTGGAATTGTGTTGTACAAAAGAGCTTGACACCCACCTCTTATTTATAGTCATAGGTGGCGCCCCAATAGAGTAGAAAGGAAGAAAACATTTTCCCAATAAAATAAGGAAAATATAATTGATTGATTTATCTCATTTATTACAATATCTCATATCAAATAAATCTAGGATATTGTCAATATCTTATATTGAATATTCCCAAGATATTGTCAATATCTAATATTGACTATCTTTATTTTATTACTATAAATCAATTTTTACACATGTGTGTATATATCACATATATATTACACATATAAAAATCTATTAATATATACTTTGGAAACATGTGTGCACATGCACATCATATGTGCAACACGCATGTATGTATATAATTATAAATATTTAATATCTAATATTAATATATGGTAATACCATTAATTAAATTGCACAATCCAAGTGTATCTTATACACATTAAATGTGGCGCCCTTTGACCAACAAATTGGCTTTCCGGAATATTCTTTAATTAATATAATATTATTAATATCTTGTATTTAATTTATTCATAATAAATAAATACCACCATATTAATTTACCACTGTAACCTTTATAGTACGAGATAAATTCTTTCCTTATTTGGTTATCATCTATAACCACATTTTAATCCGGATAGATGTTCATATGTGTGTGACCCGATAGGCTTCCGAATATGTTGGCCGTAGACGCAAAGTGCAAATTACAAAAATGACCTTCATGCCTAACGATCACGGGATATCGTCTAGCAACACACCGTGACCCCAATCATCGGAAGAGTCAAATGCAATGACTACTACCTTTCATGTGAAAAAGCGATTACCGTGTAACTTACAATCCTATCATTTGTAATAATATCCATACGGTCGTTAGTCGAAAGTGTCAAAACATCAACGACCGTATCTTATAACTGGATATCATGCTCTCTCGAAGTAACTCGTTTACTCCCACTTTGCAAAGATTCATGAGAGTAAGACATTCCTTATAAGAAGGCCATTTCGGATATTCGATCCCAATCATAGGATACGTGATACCCGGACGACCAATCATGTATACTCCGCATGCTTGAAGATCACACCCAATCACTACCGCATGATCGCCCCATGGCTGGCTGGAAACCTCAATAGTGTCAAAGCATGACAATCCACACCGTGATGCCATGAAGACTCGGTCCAAAGGATAATTACACAACCGTCACATAGTGTGACACTTATCCGTGTAAGTGGGTCGATCCTAACGACGCGTTTCTCAATACACGTCCCCGTCACGGTCAAGTGTCTCTACACTTCGATAGAGCGAGATCTATCCTCGCCCTAAAGCAGAAGACATCTAATACGTGCTAGCTGTTCATACTATCAATGCCCTGTTTGATAGTACATCAGCCTAGAGACATTTAAGTATCAAACTTATTAAAGTGATTAAAGATCTCATCAACCATAATTGCCTATCATGGTTTCTCTATCACAGTTTAACACTAAGGACGTTATCATATAACAATTCATAATTGGTTCTTTAAAAGAACATATATATGACAAATGAAAAGCCATTTAATATATGTGTAAACATAAAGAAATAGTAGAAATGATCCGACCCGGTCGGATCCGGTCCAACCCGATTGGGTTTAGGACACTATTCCAACATGGAATTAGCAGAGTCCTTGTCAAGAGTTCATAACGTCTCTCGTGTGTCAATGCTAAAGAAATGTTTGACTGATATTGATATGGAAGCAAACGATACCATTGAAATGGTTGAAGAGAACCTAACTTACCAAGAAGAACCAGTTTGTATCTTGGAACGGAAAGTAAAGCAAGCCAAGGGTGAAGATGTTCAACTAGTGTTGGTTCAATGGAGTAATCATACACCGTAAGAGGCAACATAGAGAAAGAAAATGACATGATTGTTGAGTTCCTGGACTTCAAGAACCTTCAGTAATGCGTTCGGTTGAGTACTGAAACTTTTCTTAAGGGGAAGGGTATAATACCCGAAAATTTAAGATGGGTAAAAGAGTAAAATGGAATTTATTATATATTTTCCTATTTTATTTTTTAACCTAAAAGATTATTATAAAAAAAAAGATTAAAAAGGATTTTGAGTAATGATTATTTAATTGGGTATAAAAAAAGAATATTACCTATTAAATTCTTATTCATTTACGTTCATTCTTTCTGAAAATCTGGGAGGAGGGCGACGGCACTGTTCATAGGAAAAGTTCGGACACTGTTTCCCAAATTCGAGGCTTAAAGGTTGATAATTTGTGTAGACCGCAGTAGAGAGAAGTAATCGTCTCGTTGCAAGCGTTATTTTGACATCAACAATTCTGTATTTCATAAGTATCCACCTTTTAGGTCTTTTTAGGATCTTGTTCATTTTTGGGCAATTCTTGTGTTTAGGATGATATATATGTTGTGTTGTTAATCGTAGTCATCATTTTGGTTTGTATAGATTGCGTAGAAGGGCGAGGATTCACATCTTTTCTTGTTGTGTTTGGTTTTGGATCTTTCCTAACTATTATCAAGGTAATGGGGTGTTCTTCAATCGGTGTATTATTGTGCTATTGTTAATTTATATAATAAATTGTTAATGTATTAATTGGAGGTGATAGTTTGCCGTGGAAATTAATTGTTATTCTTGGCTAATTCTGGAATTAAATAGATTCAGCCGGCTAGCTGATATAATTTATTTTACTTTTTGGTTAGGACGGGTACAATGTATATAATGTTGTTATATTACTATTATTACCATATTTTCGAATTGGACCTTGGATCAATTCCTAGGTATGACGTCGGCTCAGGGGCACCCCTGTGGAAAAAGTAGAAGTAAATGCCTGGGCCTCCAAAAAAATCAATGAATTTAAAGTGCACAAAAATTTCGGACCTAATATTATATATAATTGTATTTATATGAACAAAGAATGTATTACGCTTAATGGTTAGTGAGACTCTAATATATACTAGGCATTAGACTTGGTTTTGAATCTTGCTTTATTACAATAATTTTGCTTTTTTAAACTAGGACTAGGAGTCAAATAAATAGGGTTTTTTCTTCCAAACCCAATTATATATATCATGCAGCTTTTTGTTTTATTTTTTTATATATTTTAGTTTTATTTTTTTTTTGAAGGACGAGGCGCTAAATTTCTTTTTGGCTTGCGGCTAAATTTAGACGAGGGACACGCACTTGCGTCGGCTACTATAAAAAAGGAGGGGAGAAACTATCCTATTATGCAGCACGTTGGGGTTCTGAATAGAAATAAAAATAAATAATAATAGTGAAAGCTAGTGGCATGGAAAGAATATATGTATATATATTTACTTACCCCTTTGTTCCCAAAAAAAAAAAGATTTACGGTAATATTATATATGTATACAAACTATTACTAGAAAATTGTTTGTGTATTTATTTGAGAAGATATGGCTTATATGTTCTTGTGGAACATTAAATGTTAATTTGCAAAGTCTAATTTCCGACTTGAGATCGCTAGCAAAGATCAATCGCCACAACCGCCTCTGCGGGGGAGAAGGTGGTAGCCCAGAAGGCGGTTGTTTAGACCTTGCGGGGTCATTGGTTTAGTAGTCATTGATGCCTTTTACAACGTGCTAGGTAGTTAATCTAAATTGTCTAGGACTAGATGTCCTTAGGAAGCCTTTTTAATTGGAATGAACTTAGGTGGTTAGATTAACTACGTAATAAACATATGTGCGAGTCTAAAAGCTAAAACGTTGTAATTCTCGGTGAGACACATTTATGATTCGCAGCATGGAATCATTTCTCATACGTAACGGACAATATTCGGGTTTTGGGAAATGTTCCACACGGAACCATCCGTGCTTATATGATGAGTCTTGACTATGTCCCGGTGCATACCCATCATTCGGGCATTGTGTCCTTGAATTACAATGTAATATAGATAATTGCTCGTGACGGTGCTAACAGACTTAGCAGGGGGGTGGGGGGTGTATTTTAATGCAACATATGTGGTAGATGTGTAGATCAATATGTGTTACCGATCTTCTAGCCCTTACTGAGTACAAAATGTACTTACCCCTTTTCCTTATTATACCCCATCCCGAGAAGATTGGCAGGTAGATGAGTTTGGCTATGACGATAGTCAAAATGCAGACGTTTGAGCTTGGAGTTCGAAATGAAGTTTATTTTAATTTTCATTGTTTCAATAATACTTTGGAATTGTAAAAGTTTAACGTTTGAGATGCCACTAGTCTTTTGGATTCCCGTTTTATCTTTTTTATTTTTTATTTTTTTTATTTTTTATTATATATATATATATATATTTGGGATTGTAATAGTTTAAACAATATTTAATTCTGTTGTTTCTTTTGAGGATGTTCTTAGACTTGATTTGGAACTTTGATCCATCTGTTTTGTTTGTCGTTTGACATTCCCGAGTTGTTCTTTTAAGTCTTCCGCTTTGCAATTGATATTAATGTATGATGACGTAGGCTTACGTATATATACTTCTTTGATTTATTAAAGAAAAAAATATATGCGTGCCGGGCGTTCTTTTCGGACAAGGACTCGGTGTCCGGAACGGGGCATCACAGTTGTTCTTATTTCTACTTTAGTGAAAATCTTGTATTAGAGATCAATCCGATAAGAGACCAGATGGAATTCCAAAAAGAGATAAATGTGATATTCAAGAGAGATAGGATAGATTTAGGTTGAAATAAATCATTTAAATGAAAGCATTTATCTTTAGGGTTGTTTATTTGAATCTAGTTATTATCTCATTTATCTCCTATATAAAGGAGAGTATTGTATCATTTTCAATCAATTCAATAAAACATCAGTTTCGGTTTTACGTTTCCGCACGCATTCTGATTTTCTTTATGGTAGCAGAGCTAGGGGTGGGGGTTTGAGAGCCTTAACATTGGTGAACCCTCGCCCGATCATTTCTTCCGCTTTACAACCATTTCATCCAAAACCTCAACCATAATCATAGCCCGATCTTGTTCCGCTTTTAAACCTCACCCCATAAAATGAAAACACAATTATTCCCGGAGTAGAACCCATGAATAATTGTAGACATATGAGCCGAAGTCATCTCAGATGGAGATGAATTTTATTTCTACATTTATTTATTTTTCTTATGCATTCACATATTTGAATTTTAATAAATTAGAAGGCAAATGTTTGCATTCTAAACGTTTGTTTTCGTTTTTGAGTGGAGATTGTTATTAGCTTTTATGGCAAAATATATAGACCCTCTTGCATATCATCTATTGTTTTTCATTTTGCACCCATCCTGTAGATCTAAAACAACGACCACGATAACGACAGATCCTTTCGTCGTCGAACTTGGATGGCATGTTTGCAATCAACAGAGAAAATTGATAAGATTTTTTCGACAAAAAAAGAAAGAGTCACAAGTTAATAGCCAAGATCCGGGAGCCAAAAGAGCCAAGAGCCGAGAGCTAAAGGCGTGGGTGTCACAAATCCGCATCATCTTCTTTGTTGATAGACAAACATCGCCTTCAACCCGGCAGCGTTTACGAGGAGAGGTATTAGAGATCAATCCGATAAGAGACCAGATGGAATCCCAAAAAGAGATAAATGTGATATTCAAGAGAGATATGATAGATTCCGGTTGAAATAAATCATTTAAATGATAGTATTTATCTTTAGGGTTGTTTATTTGAATCTAGTTATTATCTCATTTATCTTCTATATAAAAGAGAGTATTGTATCATTTTCAATCAATTCAATAAAACATCAGTTTCGTTTTTACGTTTCGCACGCATTCCGGTTTTCTTTATCTTGATTGTTATGTATTCCTTATTGTTTCAGGTTTACTACATGAAGAATTATGGCACTATTTCTAAATCATATGTATCTTTCACAAATATACAATTCCTACTATTACGGGATTCAGTGCACAAAAACAATATGACGCCTGCTTGGGTGGAAGAATAATGTGATCAAATACTAACTTCAGGCAACCTTTAAAAGGTAGTACAAATTCAAAGCTTTAATGGTCAGCGTGTTATTCTCCATGTAATTACCCATCCAGACAGTGTGATACAAATATTGAAGAACTTTTGGGATTGAGAAGCAATGCTCGATAATTTCATTGACAGAAAGAGTACAAGGAGGATCAACCTTAGAATGCACTTATCTTTACATTCGACTTTTATACTTTTGATCTAATCTCTCATGATTCGTGCCCTTGGTAAGAGCTGTTGCTGCTTTGTGATAATCCATGATTTGAACTGGTTCGGCATTTATCCTCATCTGATCATTTTATCTTTTTTACTTCTGCATTATCCTTTGCATATGAATTTAAATTGTGTTTATCAGCAACCTGCCGGTAAAGAGTTCAACTTGGTTTGGTAATTTTATTTCAAATCTCTCCAGCTTTATGTATATATGTGATTTTTTCTATAATGTTGGTGTTTGTAGGAGATCCGAAAGCAATACCATGGACTCATCTTTCTTCCATTTGAAGTGTTCTTGATGCTTTGGAAGTGTTCTTCAAGCATGGGCTTAAGGCATATGTAAATTTCGTATATCTCAGCAATATCTCATCAAGAATTCATAAATTTCGTATTTCTGGTCAAAATGAATTCATTTCAATGATGAACCATCAATATGATCCCATAAATTATTCCAATAATCTTCTTATTCTCAAATTTATTTTTCTGATTTGTCTATGGAGATTCACATCACTCATGAATCTTCTATTAGAGACCTATTCGACATAGATATCGGCCGTCTTAAAGAATTAATGGCGATTCCTCCACCCATTTGATGTGGAACTTGATGATATGATGAACAGGTTGTCCAGGATTTTCAAGTGGGATTTACAATCGGTGATAGGTATGTTGTGAAAGCTTCTGTTAGAGCTGAACGGCGCCACCTTGAAGAGGAGGAGCAATCACACGTCATGCTCTCTCTCAAGAAGGTACTTTTAATTACATTGTGTGCGATCTATTATAAAGTGTTCATATAACAGACTATTGCCAAGGTGCCCTACTAAGGTTTGGTTTTATTAATATCAATTTTTTTTGTTCAAGGAAATTAACCCTAATTTGATAGGCAAGAGGTGAATATTCGTTAGACTCCTAGATCATTGACAACCTGTTCCATGTCCTAAACCCTGACAGTCAAGTGGATTAAAAAATAGTAATTCCTCTTCCTTCCCATACATATATATAGTGTTCATGACGAATGTGTTTATTGAATTTCATTTATATGTATCTATCTTTCTCTATGAATCGATTTTTTTTGATTAGTGTTTCTTTTAAGCATCTGCTAATCAAACTATTGGAACTTCACCATCAGGTGGTTGAAGACCAGTGTAACCCTGGAGATTCATGTTTACGATACATGACGTGGGTAGGAGACCATAGAGACATAGACACATGTAAGTTCTTTTGTTTTTAATGATATTATTCTGATTGTATTTTTTTTCTCCGACATGGTCCGGTGAAATCATAGCACCTGATGCGAAATTTGTTTTATTTAGAAATCATCTTTTCCTCAGGACGGAGCCAGGATTTTTACTTGAGGTGGGCTAATGGATTATATCGAGTTCGTCGGGTGGGCTGGATTAAGAATATTTTATGGATTCGACTAGACAACACAATTTTTTAGTGTAATATTTTTTTGTCCGGGTGGGCTTAGCCCCCCTCAATTTGTACACAGCTCCGTCTCTGTTTTCCCGTATGAAGACATCACTATAAAACATTGAAAGAAGCGATTTCTTATTTAATTTTTTTAATGAAGATTAGTCTTTGTTTTTAATGAAGATTTATGTTTGTTTAGTTGTTATCCTGTTTTGCCTTTTTTTTTTGTAGTGATCATGATCACACAAAGGAGAAGAGGTGAAGAAGATAATAAAGATCTCACCATTATATTGAGATAAGGAATGTGTAAACTCAAGTGGTTGTGAATGTGATAAGCTTTGCCCCTTAAAAGGCAACTATAGAACATAATACTTTCTCTCTATGGTAAAGGGATTGGCTCGAAATAGTTTTCCCCAATGGTGAGCAGAAGACAATGATGCATATTATTTGTTTGAGCTTTGACATAATTTAACGCCTTCCCATGATTTCCGTTGTCTTACATTTTAGTTTTATTTCCCTTTATTTCCAGAAGTATATTTTTATGAATCCGCAGTGATATCGTATAATTAATTTCATGTTGAGATGAAAGATTGTAGAGCTCTTTTCGGTGATGTTGTTGACGTTGCCAACTGAGAGCTCTTATAGTCAACCATTTTAGGCATTGAACTTAATATATATATGACCTATTAAGCGGTAATTTGATTAAGAGGAGTTTCCTGCTCAACTAACAAGTAATTAAAAATGTGTTCTAATCCTTTTTGTTATGACATTTCTTACAAGAATCTCCTGAAAATATTGTTTGAATCAAGATTTCTCTCTCTATTATTTATTACGACAACAGCAGTAGCGGCAAAGGAAACCAATGAAAAATGAAATGAACCCCGAAATAAGTTGATAACTTTTTTTTATAATGAAAACTCATTTCTTCTTAATTTTACATCAACGGCCCGTGTATTATGCACGGGTCAATGGCTAGTATATATATATATATTAAGATGAGGATTATGGTTTATCTTTTCACATGGATTAGTTGGACACATCTAACCCTCTACTTGATGTGATACCCCATAAATTCACGAAATGACATTTATGTCATCTTCGGATATTTATAACGTATTATATTATATCCCAAACAATTAAGTATTTTGAGTGTTATATCAAAAAGATTATATCATTATGAAACTAATATAACACGTTGGATTCGTCTTGTAACAAATCATCATGTATTATAAGTTATAACATCAACACCTCACCCTTCAACACCTCACCATTTGCCAGTCTTCTTACACCACCCCTTGGCACATTTCACCCGCACATTGCCACCTCACCACACCTCAAACCCTTCCGCCTTGAAATCTCTACAACCTCCACCTCTTGCACACTTCATCGCCTAACACCAAAACACTCCACAACATTGCACCAAAATACTTGCATTATTCCCGATCATTATTTCTACAATTTCCACTAACACCCTACCAATATTTCATTGCATCAATCTCCATTTTTTCACAAACACTTCACCATTTCTTGCATCCATTTCTACAAAGCTTCACCATCTTCAAAACTCATTATATTCATGTTTCATGTTTGGTAATCTTTGAAACAAAAGAGAAAGGAAAGGAATAAGATAGAAGGATAAATGGTTAAAGTTAGAGGAGAAGAAAGACCCCATCAAAGAGGAAAGTTTTTGGAGAGAGTTTGTTGATTGTTAAAGAAGTGAAGTTTTGGTCCAAAACAAGCTCTTAGATCAATCCTATCATTTGTAGATTGTTACATTCAAGAGGATCACAAGATGGAGAGAACATCTTGGTTCAAGAATCTCATCTTTTGGGTTTTGGAGAAGAAGCTTGGAGTTTTTGGGATTTCTTCACACAAGGAATTTGGAATCAAGTTTGAAATTTGTATTGGAGCTTTCATTGAAGTGCTTTGAGGTAGAGAGGTATTCCATTGGAATCTTTTGTGTTTTAATCATGTTCTAATCTTTGATTTTATGTTTAGAACTCTTTCTAACCATTAGGAGCTTTAATCCTTGTTTCTAGGCTTTATACCATGCTTGTAGACCTTGAAATCATGTCCTAGGACTTGGTAGAAGAATCTAGAGCCTTTGCATGACTTGATTTGGAGCCTTAAACCTTTTAGTAGAATTTAATTCATATTTTAGAACTTATATATATTATGTTTAGACATGTTCTACGAAGGTTTTGGATGAGTTTTGAGTGATGCATATGTGAGATTTGCCTTAGAAATGACCATAGAAAAGTTGCAGTTTATTCTTGGCTGAACAGAACCATAAGCGCACGCCTGTGACTTTAGGAGGTTCATGCGTAGCAGATCAGAGAGTTCGGGCTGCTCCCAATATCCACAAGCGCACACCTATGGATTGGTAGGCGCGGACCTATGATCCAAAATGTCCAAAATCATGTGTTTGACCCCTTTTGAGCATGATTTAGTGTAGATACCTTTTTGACGAGTATTGTAAAGTTAAATGTGAGTCTTCTAGTGGCTTTGGCTCTGCACCGTAAGTTACAGAAGCATTGGAACATGAAACGTTTGGCCTTACGAGGTGTTGTTCCGGAATGACAACACCGTACTTGTTATATGACAAAGTTAGAGGTTTGGTTTCTAGTGGATTTGCCTCAGCACCTTGTCGAGACCCTCTGTGGGGAGAAACTCGAGATCATTGGAAACCTTATACCTTAGCCTCGTGGATATTGGATTAGAATCCGGTATTTCTATGACATATGCTAGGTAATGTAATATAGAGTTTTCTAAAGTCTGGTAGTCCATAGAAGCTTTTTTATGTGCAATGAACTTAGGTGGTTAGTTTAAACACTTAAATATGTACTTGAGAGTCTAAAATATAAAGTATATTGGTCCTTTGTGAGGCATGTTTCTTTTCCGCAACCGGGAGTTGGACCCCACTTGAGCCGGCCTCATGCCATATGAGGGGTTGAAAATGTCGTGGTGCATTCTCACCTTGCAAAGTGTCCTTGGACTTTTATGCAACACATTCCTTGTTTCGTGACGTGCTAGCGGGGCTAGTTGGAGGGGAGTGTGCTCGTATAACATACTTGGTAGCGTGTGTAGACTTTCGGTGCTTTATATTTATATCTTGTCGTTTCTTGAACAAATTCAATGCTTCTACTCCCTGCTAAGTAAGTTTGTACTTACCCCCTATTTGTATTGTTCCCACCCCAAAACGGTGTTGCAGGTTTAGTGTTTGTTTGCGAGTGCTTCAAGGAGAGACCTCGGGATGCTCCGGTAGTGTTTGATGAGGTTATTCTCTTTTCAATTAGGTAATAGATGAGCTTTATCGTTTTATGAGCCTGTTGAATCTTGTATAGTGTTGAACTTGTGGAATATCGTTGAACTCTGAGATTTTAAATATTTTAAGGGACTCGACATTTGGTTTTCCTATTCTACCCCTAGCATTGTATGTTTTCCCGAGTCTTTTTAAATTCGCCAATTATACTCTGATTACGTATATGTAAGGCTTATGCATATAGTTTGATATAAATTTAATTTACATACGTGTCGGACGTTTTTTTTCCGGATAAGAACTCAGTGTTCGGAAATGGGTCATCACAGCTGATATAAATACTAAACAACTATTGCACCATAATTTTTATCCGTTTATCCATTCCAGATTGGCTTTATTTTGTATTGATTAACAGAATGAAAAAAGATAAATAAAATGGATTAAATGCTTTCATCTAAATAAATTAGTTCATTAAACATGAAACCAAGTCGCTACATTTTAGTTGCTATTGCGTATGCATGTCAACGTAAAAAGCCACAGAAGAAATAAAAATAAAATAGTGATGTCAAATTTCCACACCCACCCTTTCTTGGGATCTTGTGACGTGATTCTGAAGCCCTTGCCTTCATCATTTTTACAGCCAATAATTAGCTGACGGCGCCGCTTCAATTTCATCGGTAACTCTACGGTGCTGGTGTTGTCTCATATCCACGAGGAACTATACCTGTCAACATCAGTTCAATCCCACCAACATTTAAAGGTGGCAGTGCCACTTCATTTCCATCAGTAACAATAGCCGACTGTGCTACCTCATTTCCATCCGTAATTATAGCCGATGGCGCCGCTTCATCTCCACATGTAAGTGTAAGGAACGGTGTTGCCTCATATCTTTGAGGAACCATACTTGGAAACATCATCTCGGTCCCATCAAAATATATCGGTGACGGCGCCGCTTCATAACCAACAGTAAAGATTGTTGGAACTTTATGGTGTTTTAGTTCCAAAATGGGTTAATGTAAGTGGCGAACGGTAAACTTCAGGCCCGGATTTGAATGTGTTACGGAATGAATTTTCGGGAGCTAAAACAGTTTTGGAAACTATTAAGATAGTAGTTGATGTTAGCTTTTGAATCACTCGATTCCGATATCAGGTGAATCAAAAATTAATGCCAAAAAGTAGAGTGATTTATATGAGTATTGTAATGGAAACGTGTTCCATTTGTCCCACATAGGTAGTGGAACTCAAGAATACTCACTATTTAAGTGAGAGAGTTACATTAACAGGCAAGCCCCAAGGGACAAGAGAATTTTGTGAATGAGGGAAGACGTAGATGCTTGTTGATTCAGAACCCTACACGCGCAGTCGTCCGGCCGGCCCAACTTGTGGCTTGGCCCTGTCCGGCCAGTATAAATATTTTTGGGCTAGCTCAACAAGAATAATTCCGAATCTATTCGAAACTAAAGCATCAATTCAATCATTGAACCTACCTGTTCGGGTAAAACCAAATTATGAACAATTACTACTCTTCTAATAGATCAGTATAAAATCCCTGCACTAACAGAATGGAAAAAACAAAAGCATTATTACTTCATACAGAAATTTTACCGCGTACAAAAATTCTTCGTTCTGCATTCTGAAATTTTACTAAAGTAAACATAATTTTCCTGCATAAACACACTTGCATAGTCAGAGATATTCAAGGCCTTATCAGTTCGTTGCTTGTTTCCATTTAAGTGCGAAGATCAGAACAAGGTAGACTGTTGTATCTTGGGAGACCTCTTGCCATATCCATGTGCACATAATCAGGAAATATTGTTTTGAGGACAGAGTTCTAAACTCGTCTCAGTCTGAATAAGTTTTCGTTTTTACTGTTGTTTTTCTGCATCTTTGATTCTACATATGTTTTATGTGTTCGTATGAATAAAAGTCATACTGCAGATTTAAGTTCTTCTTCAGAACATGATGTTTTCCTATAAGTGCAATCGTTTCATGTCAATCAGTACAAGCAAACCAGTACTATTTTCCAAACAATCTTAAGACATTATTCGTTCATGTTGAAGTTATTAACATGTTTATGCAATCTGTATATGTATAATTTGTTTCTAAAACATATGTTACATTTAATTTGAAATCTAGAACATGTTCAAATCCGTATTGATTTATTGTTTTCTGGAGTAGAATCAGTCTATATCTTTAAGAAAATTTTGAAGCTGAAAAATTATGTTGAACGGAAATTTATGTGTTAATGTGATACAACAACATGTTTATCTGCAAACCTTTTTGTAAATTCATTTTGCATTTTATGTTCGATCTGATACATCTTCCAAATCGTGTTGGTATTAATTCTAGACATGTGAAATGACTATTAAAAAAATCTAAAACATGAAATTGTGAAAAAACAGGATGTTTATGTGAAACTGCAATGTGTTGCCTTGTATAAGTTTTAAAAAAATTATGTTAACAGCATTATTTTCGTGATGATATGATTCTAAAAGTATGTGCTTTATAGTTTACTTGTATGAACGATTTGAATTTTGGTTGGAAAGTTTTGTGCAATAAACAATATAAAAATAGTCACAACTTTTTAAAAAATTGGAAAAATTGCCTATATTGTGTTGTAGTCCAAAATACTTTGTAATTACTCGCTCGTTTATGTAAGATTAAAGAATGAAAGTTTTTTATTTGGTGCCGTAGATTACAAAACTGTTCATACTATTTGTTTAAAGTGTTCATGATTTTTCAAAATTGCGATATTCCATTATCGAAAAAGTGTGCATTACAGAGTCTGTTTTGCAAACTTTTACTGTTGATATTTTGTTTGTATAAAGAACATAAATGGAAAGAACATTGGAAACAACTCCTTTGTCATTTATGCAACCTTCTGTTGTGCAAAGAACAAATTCGTCTCACCACGAAAAACCGGTGAAGTTCAATGGACAGACTTTCAAGAGATGGCATCCGAAAATGCTATTCTATCTGTCAACTTTGAGTTTGGCAAAATGGCTAACTAAAGATCCTCCTGCGGTGCAAGAGGGTGAAAATCATAAAGCCTCTGTGACAACATTGGATGCATGAAAACACTCAGATTTCTTATGCAAAAATTATATTTTTAATTGTCTTGACAATAGATTGTATACAGTTTACTGTATGTGTAAAAGTGCTAAAGAACTATGGCAGGCACTTGAAATGAAGTACACAACAGAAGATGCTGGTAAGAGAAAATATATTGTTGACAGGTTTATGAAATACAAGATGGTGGAATCCAAAACCGTTGTTAGCAAAATGGAAGAATTGCAGATAATTATCTCCGAGTGTCATGAGGAAGGTTTGGTCATTAATGAACCAATCCAAGTTGCTGTAATAATTGGGAAACTTCCACCTTCATGGAGAGATTTCAAGAATATTTGAAGCACAAAAACAAGAAGATAACCATGAATAAATTGGTGGTGAAACTAACGGTTGAAGAGAACAACCGGCAACTTGACAAAGGATGACACATTGGACAATCCAAGGCACATATGGTGGAGTCCAGTTCCTGTGCAAACAATGGCAAAGGCAAGAAAAGAATTTCAATGGTGGTAGCTCCAAGGGAAATCAAGAGGCTAAGTAATTTAATGGTAAATGCTTTAACTACGGGAAACAAGGACACCGCTGGAATAATGCCGAAAGCCTCGGAAAGTTGAGCAAGAAAATGTGGCAGAAATAGTCACAGAGACTATGGATGAATTGAATATATCCGCGTGATGATTGCAAGAACTTGGTGAATGGACTTCTTTTGTTGAATTTGAAATTCGAGTTATGGCTTTTAATAAAAAAATTAATTTATACACTATTATGTATGTAACATTTGTATAAATTTGTATGTAGGTTTTAATGTAAACACATTAATGATTGTAGTGACAAGTTATCATTATGAATACATGTAGATAGTTTGTTGTTATATTCATATTAATTATAGATTTGCTTTTGGTATTGTGATGTACATTTCAAGTTGTAAAGATGAAGTTGTTGATGCATTTGTTGATGCGTCTAAATCAATAATAAATAAGTTAATCAATTCATGGTGATCAAGGTGGAAAAATGTGATTTAAGGTTTAATGAATTTTGTTTTGGTACTAACAACATTCATCAACTCGTTGAACTACATTAACCTTAACCGGCCAATTAATGTTGCAAAATGATGATTAACTTGAGGTTTACTCAAAACCTATGGGGGAAGAATATTTTCTGGATTAAAACTTCATAAGACTCTTGGAAATGTGGGGGTAATTGGTAAAAGGGAATTTTACCTAAGTTAATTCTAATGAAAGCAAGAATTGAAAAGAAAGTCGATTAATTCAAAATTCCTTAGAAATATATTGCGTGTGGCTCAAAATCTATCACTGTTGTTAGCATGCAATAGTCGGTAAGTGATAGAACAAACACACTGTAATATGAAAAATGGTAAGTTACGATTCATACATCGTAGACACAATAATTAAACAATTGATCTATAAGGGTTTGATTTCCTTGATTGTAAAAGTCGAAGGAGAATCTTGCAGATCCGCTTATGAAAAAGGTTTAGCTAGAGATCGGGTGTCAATTTTGACAAACAGAATATGACTGAAGCCTATTATGCATGTTCCAATATAATGGCAACTCAACCATAGTGACCTGAGATCTCAAGATCATGGTTCAAAAAGGACAACTAAGTTATGAGGGAGTGTAATATTCCGATTTTCGGGAAAGGGCAGACGCGTGTCATTTTTGTAAAACGAAATATTATTATTTCTTTTCTTTTATTGGAGTTAAGTATGTGATATATATATATATATATATATATATATATATATATATATATATATATATATATATATATATTTATATTTATATAATTTCAAAAATTATAATGATATATGTAAGGAAATCGATTTTTAAGTAAAAGGTGATTAAGGAAAATCAAGGATTATGTAATTATTGGGATTTTTTTTCCTATTTAAGGAAAAATAAACCCAATCAGTTTCCCTAACCTTTTGAATCAGATTTTCCATCTCCTAAACTTTATTTCCTACGTGTGAAGAGCAAGAATTAGGGCTGCGAGTTTTTCGATCAGTTGTTAACTGAGATATCGACGGTTTTTAGTTTCGAGAGAAGCACCGGAATCGTCGTAAGGAGAGCGTCGTTTCAGCATCAGAAAGTTGGAGCTTTCTTAAGGTATGTTTGAGCCCTAGTTCTGTTCTTGTTCAAATTTGATGGATTCAAGCTCATCAATTCGTAGTTTTATACGTTTAGAAGCGTGTGATCGAATCTAATCCAAGTTTGGATTTATCACACATGTTTTATGCAGAAAAGGGATCGGTTTTGCTGCTGTTTTTCTAAGTTCTTGGTTTGGAATTGCTTGCTAAAAGGTAAGAAGCTCTTCCTACAAACTAGTTATGGTGGAGAGTAGTTAGACCATGATTTTAATGTGTTTTGTATCAAGTTTTTGGCTTAGATGATGTTTAAGGATTAAAGTTTGAGTTGGATCTTAAAAGCTATGTTTTTCTGATGCTTTTCTAATATAAATCATGTGCAATATGTTTGGAAACGAGTAGAGATCGTAAAGAGATGAAAACTAGAAGTTTAGGGTTTTTCTGCGTTGAATGCGTACGCATTCAAGAGAATGCGCACGCATTCCTGTTACAGGATTGCCTAGGTTAGTTCCAGCAGGATCAATGCATACGCATTCAAGGTAATGTGCACGTATTGTTGGTTCAAAGTTTTGCAGGATGCCACCAGCATGAACAATGCGCATGCATTGGTTGGGCAGTGTCTTTCAGCTTAGGTTCTGGTCAGGGAATGCGTACGCCTTGAAAACAATGTGCACGCATTGGTTGAACAGAGAGTTTTTAGCATGTTTTAAGCAGGGAATGCGGACGCATTCCATAAGGATGCGCACACATTGCCTCTATTTTTTTTAATAAAAGGGTGTTTAAGCTATGTTTTGGAATTTTAAATGCTATAACATGATCAGATAACATTAATTAAACATGAACAAGCCCCGATTGAGTTTCTGATGTGTTTGGTCCTGTCACCGGACGTACTCTTAAAGGGAGTTGAAGTTCGGGACCTTCGGAAGGGCTTGAAAGGGCTTGTGCTTTGATGAACTAGAGTTCATCAATGTCTGTGTAATTGATAAGGTGTGATGTCTAGTTGTCTAAGTGAGGGAGTAGAGTTGATAATGCGAGTTTTATTCTGAAAACACTTAGGTGGCTAGTTAATTCACAATAATAATTACATATGTGTAGTAAAAGCTAAAACGTCACTTATTCTCGGTTAGGCACTTTTTCATATCGGCGATGTGATACGTTCATAAAAGGTGAACAACGCTACTGGCTCAGAAGGCTGAAGGGTAGTGGAGGAAATTCATCGAACGTATACGCATACCGGGGAGACCCCGGAGCTAATCTGTGCTAATCACCGTTAGTTAGCAATTATATCTTCAGGCTGATGAACGACATGCGTAGTGTCCTTGAGTAATGATGTAACCAAGATAAGATAAGCTAGAAACGTATAGTCATGACATGTTGATGGATATGGAGTGAATCTTAAATCGAGTCGGTCTCACAAAGATAATTATTTAAATAAAAACTGTTAGAGAACTTAATTAAATTTAGCTTCTACTTCTTACTTTGTACAATGTACTTACCTCAAATGCATGTTTATTTATGTGTTTGGGGGAGAGAAGACGAACAGGTAGACTTGGAGTTTGAGGAGGAGTTTGATGATGACGTTTAAGGACGCCGAAGTTGAAGACCTGGATTATTTATGTTTTTATTTACTCCCTCCGTCCCGTAATATAAGTCTTTTTGGCTTTTTAATAGTGTCCCAAAATATAAGTCCTTCTCACAAAACAATTCAATATTAAATGCATTGTTTTCACTTTCACACTAAACAATGTAATATTATTAGCTAGTCTCAAAAAACAATACAATATTTTGCATTGAAATATTAAAAAACAACTCATACATTATGTATTCTTAAACTGTGTGAAATGGCCAAAATGCCTTATATTATGGGACGGAGGGAGTATTTTTTCTAGACTTGGAAGTTTGTTGGAACTTTGTAATTTACTTTTAGTCTGAGGATTCGTACTTTTGGTTTTCGTTGATTCCTTTTCCAATGTAATAATGTTACATTTCTACCCCTAGATTATGAACTTCTATTCTTGGTTATTTGGAAAAAAATTACCCGAGTCTTTTTGCTTCCGTTTGCTTTATTTTGATACGACGTAGAAGATGCTTACATATAAAGTGAATTTATTTTATTTTATACGTGCCGAACGTTCCTTTTCCGGATAAGGACTCGGTGTCCGGGAACGGGGCGTTACAGTTGGTATCAGAGAGAAGCGTCTTTTAGGCTTCCTTTATTTCAAGATAAGTTTCTTTAGATCTCTTAGTAACGTTCTGGTTTTTCTTTGATCATCAGGATGGTGTTCACTAGAACCGGAGTGGGTGCAGAAGCTTCACGAGTTCATCGAGAGAGTCCAACACCAGTCGTAGGAGGTGGTTTTGTGAGGCAGAATCCTTCACCTCATCGAGCCCCACTCCACCCCCTCATACTGCGACCCCCACACCACAATCTTAGCGGAGCTTATCACCGCGACCACACCAGAATCCTACACCGCGACCTCAACCGAGATACACCAACATTTATGGAGAACCCGGGGAAGCCCCCATTTGTGTCACCGTGTTAGGGGACATTCCACCAGTCTATGTTCCCCCAGCAACCAGTATCTACCCTCCACCACCAGTGAGCCACCCCTCGCCACCAGTGTTTCATCACCAACAACAGCAGACCTTTTACCCTCCACCAGTAGGTCATACTCCTCAACCTACTATACCTCCTTCACCCCGTTTTGATCACCATCAAGGCTTTGGTTATCCACCCTACGGTTTCTATCAACCACCGCCATAAAAACAGCCTTATCAACAAAAATACCTTATGTATACCCTCTAGTATACCCACAAGCCCCACCAGTTAGACCGTCTTTCGAGCAAGCACCACCCGTTGATTGGTATACGAGTCTAAGAAGGAACAGAGTTCAAGATTTCTTTGGGAATGTGGAACATTCAAAGGCTGAAGAATGGATTAGGAGTTTTGAGAAGGCATGTAGGAACATCAATGCTCCCGAATCTGAGATGTCCCAGTTAGCAGTTGGATTTCTTTTGGGTGCAGCTGAAGCTTGGATTGATGCTATACAGAGTAGCAATGGAAAGGTAACAGATTGGGAAGGCTTCAAAGTTATGTTTTACAATGAGTATTTCGCAGCAACAGTGCAGGCAGACAAGGCAAAAATTCTTAAATCTTAAGCAGAGTAATTATATGACGGTATCTCAGTACACCAACAATTTTAATGAGTTGGGAAGGTTTTATTCTAAGCTTATGAAGATTGAGGAGAGAAAAATGGCACTTTATAAAGAAGGTTTGGCCCGTGAGATGCAAGCAGGGATGCTAGGCTTTACACCCAGGAGTATGGCCGAGATGTTGAACAGGGCCCTCGAGGTTGAGACTTTTAGGAATAAGCCTTCAGTCGTGATCGGCGTTAAGAGAAACTTTGGGGCTAGTCAGGGCCACGGGCGAGGAGCACCACAACAGAATGCTAAGAGAGCAACAGCCCCTGCAGCAAGTAAACCTCCAACCGGAGCACCTCTATGCCCTAAGTGCAACAGAACCACTCCGGTGAGTGCCGAGTTCATGTAAACGGTTGTTATCTCTGTGGAGAAACATGACATTTTGCTAGGAACTGTCCGACAAAGGGGAGCTCGAGTAATCAGAAGCAGGGAAATGGAAGAGGCGGCCCAAGTCGTCCAGTTCGAGTGTTCGCAGTGGATGCTGAGATAGCTGAACCAGACGATAATGTTATATCAGGTACCTTTTTGCCATTTTGATTTATTAGAGTACCTTTATAGCACGATTTAAATCATGTTGTATCTGTATTTAAATAAATGAATTCACATCGTAGGTACAATAATATTAGACAATTTAGCAGTTATGGCATTGTTTGATACGGGAGCGTCTAATACATTTGTGTCATCTAAGACAGCTAAGAAGCTTAATTTACCAATGGAGACCTTAAGAAATACCTTGGAAATAACAACACCCTTAGGAAAAGTGTCTAAGGTAGCCAAGTTGATGCCTCAAGTGGATGTGCGAGTAGGAACGTATCGTTACAAAAGTGACCTTACGATTTTGGACTTTTCGGATTTCGATGTGATTCTTGGAATAGATTGGCTATCCGAGAATTTTGTCCACTTGGATTGTAGAGAAAAGAGAGTGACTTTTAAGATACCCGGGAAATCAGACAAGACTTACCAAGGTAATGTTTACAAACCGAGTAAGAAGCGTCACCCGATAATTTCAACAGTTAAGGCTATAAGATCTTGTCAGAAGGGTTGTGAAGGCTACTTGTTGTACGCAGTGGATGTGGAACAAGTAAAGCCCAAGTTAGAGGAAACCCCCATAGTAAAGGAATACGCTGATGTGTTTCCGGAAGAGTTACCGGGAAACATGCCAGATAGAGAGGTAGAGTTTGAATCAAGTTGATACCAGAAGCGGCACCAGTTGCTAAGGCACCCTATAGAATGGCACCGGCTGAATTGAAGGAGTTGAAAGCTCAACTTAAGGATATGCTTGGGAGAAACATAATTCAGCCTAGTACTTTGCCTTGTGGAGCCCCAGTGTTGTTTGTCATGAAGAAGGATGGTAGCATGAGGATGTGTATCGACTATAGACCACTGAATAATCTTACCATCAAGAATAAGTACCCTTTGCCAAGGATTGACGATTTGTTTAATCAGTTGCAAGGCAAGAGAGTGTTTTCTAAGATTGATCTTAGGTCCGGTTATCACCAATTAAAGATCAAGGTAGCAGATATACCGAAGACTGCTTTCAGTACGAGGTATGGACATTATGAGTTCTTAGTCATGCTGTTGGACTCACTAATACTCCATCTGCATTTATGGATTTAATGCAACCTGTTTTCATGCCATCTTGGACAAGTTTGTGATAGTGTTCATAGATGACATCCTAGTCTACTCAAAGGATGAAAAAGAACGTGAGGAACACCTAAGGATAGTGTTGGATACCTTGAAGAAGAACCGGTTGTATGCTAAGTTCTCAAGGTGTGACTTTTTGTTGGATCAAGTTAGTTTCTTGGGTCATGTCATTTCTGGAGATGGCATTAAGGTTGATCCGGCAAAGATTGAAGCAGTCGAGAAGTGGTCCAGACCGACTACAGTTTTAGAGGTTAGAAGTTTTCTCGGTTTGGCTGGCTATTATAGGAAGTTTGTACAGGATTTTCTCAAAGATGGCTACACCACTTACCCGGCACACTCAAAAGAATATGAAGTTTGAGTGGACTAGTGAGTGTGAAGAGGATTTTCAGACGCTATAGAAGAAGTTGACTACAGCCCCAGTTTTGGCAATTCCGGAGATCTTTGATAATTATGACGTTTATACCGATGCTTCGGGACAAGGTTTAGGTTGTGTGTTGATGGAAGGAGGAAAGGTAATCACCTATGCATCTAGATAGCTGAAGGTACATGAAAAGAATTACCCAACACATGACTTAGAGTTGGCAGCAGTAGTGTTTGCCTTAAAGATTTGGAGGCACTACTTGTATGGAGTTAAGGCTAGGATCTCCACCGACCACAAGAGTTTGAAATATTTCTTTACTCAGGAAAATCTGAATATGAGACAATGGAGATGGTTAGAGTTCGTAAAGGATTATGATTTTGTAATTCAGTACCATCCGGGTAAAGCCAATGTAGTGGCTGATGCTTTGAGCAGAAAATCAGTGTTTGCAGTTTCAAGCATTGCAGATGTGGCAGAGAGGCTAGATGGGCTGAAAATCCAGAGTTTTGATCAGATTGAAGACCAGCAGTTTGTGGCACCTTTGTCAGCAAGATCGGAGTTGATGGATGATATTCGGGAAAAGCAAGATGAAGATCCAGTTCTAGTTGATTTGAAGCGAGTTGCAAGAGAAAAGCCTACAGTGGGATATGTGTTAGATAAGAATGGGAACCTATGGTACTAGGATCGTTTGTGTGTGCCTAATGTCGGTGATTTGAGGCAAAGAGTTATGGAAGAGGCACATAGAATTGCTTTTGTAGTTCATCCAGAAGCTACTAAAATGTACAGAGACTTGAAAGAAAAGTTTGGGTGGCCCTCGATGAAAGTGGAAATAGCTAAGTTTGTAGCAGAATGTGATACTTTCCAGAAAGTTAAAGCAGAGCATAGAAGACCAGGAGGAATGCTTAAGCCATTGGATATCCCCGAATGGAAATAGGATAAGATTGTGATGGATTTCATCACCGGTTTACCTAAGACATGAGGCGGACATGGTGCGATTTGGGTGATTGTGGATAGATTGACCAAATCCACTCATTTCTTACCATTTAAGGTTGATATGCCCTTGAAAAATATGACCACACTATACTTGGATAATATAGTGAAGTTACATGGAGTACCTATCTCTATAGTCTCAGATCGAGATAGTCGGTTCATTTGTCGGTTTTGGAAAGGTTTGCAGCAAGCTTTTGGTACGAGGTTGGATTTGAGTACGGCCTTTCATCCTCAGACATATGGGCAGTCAGAAAGAACCATCCAAACACTTGAGGACATGTTGAGAGCCTATGCTTTGGAAGTAGGCGGATCATGGGATGATTACCTACCTGTAGCGGAGTTTTCCTATAACAACAGTTGTGATGCAATCATAGGCATGCCACCGTTTGAAGCTTTGTATGGAAGAAGATGTAGAACGCTGCTGTTTTGGGATGAAGTCGGGGAAAGACAAGTCACCGGGCCGGAAATGGTTGAGCAAGCAAAAGAAAGAGTTCAGTTGGTTAAGAAGAATCTGAAGGCAGCCCAAGATAGACAGAAGAGTTGGACAGATGTTAGAAGAAGACCTCTTGAGTTTGAAGTTGGTGAAAGATTTTACCTATGAGCTTCACCGATGAAAGGAGTGAAACGTTTTGGACAAAAAGGAAAGCTAAGCCCGAGATATGTTGGACCTTTCCAGATTCTGGAAAGAGTTGGACCATTGGCTTATAAGCTTAAGCTACCGGAATCAATGTCAAGAGTCCATAATGTGTTTCATGTTCAATGTTGAAGAAGTGTTTGACCAAGACGGATGTTGAAACCACAATTGATCCAGAAGTTCTTCAAGATAATCTTGCTTATTATGAGAAACCGATCAGAATTTTGGACCGGAAGGAAAAGATGATAAAGAGACGACTGATCCATTTGGTTTTGATACAATGGAGCAATCATTCACCCGAGGAGGCAACTTGGGAAGTTGAGGACGATATGATCAGCAAGTTCCTAGATTTTATGGACTTACCAGGTATGTTCTAGTTTCTAGGACGAAACTCCTTTTAAGGGGGAAGGAATGTAATATTCCGATTTTCGGGAAAGGGCAGACGTGTCATGTTGCGAAAACGAAATATTATTATTTCTTTTCTTTTATTGGAGTTAAGTATGTGATATATATATATATATATATATATATATATATAATTTCAAAAATTAAATGGATATATTTAAGGAAATCTGATTTTTAAGTAAAGGGTGATTAAGGAAAATCAAGGATTAGGTAATTATTGGGATTTTTTTCCTATTTAAGGAAAAATAAACCCAACCAGTTTCCCTAACCTTTTGAATCAGATTTTCCACCTTATAAACTTTATTTCCTGCATGTGAAGAGCAAAAATTAGGGCTGCGAGTTTTTCGATCAGTTGTTAAGTCAGATATTGACGGTTTTCAGTTTCGAGAGAAGCACCGGAATCGTTGTAAGGAGAGCGTCGTTTCAGCATCAAAAAGTTGGAGCTTTCTTAAGGTATGTTTGAGCCCTAGTTCTGTTCTTGTTCAAATTTGATGGATTCAAACTCATAAATTCGTAGTTTTGTACGTTTAGAAGCGTGTGATCGAATCTAATCCATGTTTGGATTTATCACACATGTTTTCTGTAGAAAATGGATCGGTTTTGTTGTTGTTTTTCTGAGTTCTTGGTTTGGAATTGCTTGCTAAAAGGTAAGAAGCTCTTCCAACAATCTAGTTATGGTTGAGAGTAGTTAGACCATGATTTTAATGCGTTTTGTATCAAGTTTTTGGCTTAGATGATGTTTAAGGATTAAAGTTTGAGTTGGATCTTAAAAGCTATGTTTTTTTGATGCTTTTTTGATATAAATCATATGCAATATGTTTGGAAACGAGTAGAGATCGTAAAGAGATGAAAACTAGATGTTTAGGGTTTTTCAGCGTTGAATGCGTATGCATTCAAGATAATGCACACGCATTCCTGTTATAAGATTGCCTATGCATTCAAGGGAATGTGCACGCATTGTTGGTTCAGAGTTGTGCAGGATGCCACCAGCATGAACAATGCGCATGCATTGCAAGCAATGCGCACGCATTGGTTGGGCAGTGTCTTTCAGCTTAGGTTCTGGTCAGGGAATGCGTACGCATTGGTTGAACATAGAGTTTTCAGCATGTTTTAAACAGGGAATGCGCACACATTCCATAAGGATGCGCACGCATTGCCTCCAGTTTTTAAAAAAAGGGTGTTTAAGCTATGTTTTGGAATTTTAAATGCTATAACATGATCAGATAACATTAATTAAACATGAACAAGCCCCGATTGAGTTTCTGATGCGTTTGGTTCCAGCACTGGACGTATGTCTCGGATTTTATGCTAAACGAAATATAACAAGTAATAATATAAATCCGGTTTACCCCAAGTGCAGGGATCGTAGTATAATGATTAAAACCGGAGTCGAACTCACAGGGAATCGTCTTTGTCTAGTTTGATTAATTTTCCTAAAGTTGTCACGAGAAGTAAAAATGTCCTATCCTAAACAATTTAAAGACTACAACTAAAATAACAAAACAAAATGAACGAGTAATGAAAAACAATAAAGAACAAACTGGACAGAAGATCTATATCTTGTGTGTGCTGAATGCTGATGGCTCCGTCCTTTTATAATGTTTTTTTCGAGATTAGGGTAGAAGAAAAGCACAAACCCTAATATAAAAATATAAGATACTTCCTATTTTATCCTTCTCCTTAATCTTCAAATAAATTTCTGCTCGAACTCCTTCAACTTTTCGATTCGTCCACGATATGCTCGTTGTACCTACAATAATAAAAACGTGCAAAGTGTAACAACACATATATAAATAGATAATTGCCAATAAAATCACGTAAATAACCTGACTTTGCACTTAAATAACTTCTACATCCATTCTTTCAATAATTCCATTAAACACTTAATTTTCTATAAAAATTAATAAAATACAAAGGATATTGTTACGAAATAATGTAATATAAATCGTAAAAATCACCGTAAACAACTCCCCCACACTTAGCTTTTGCTCGTCCCGAGCAAGACAAAACAAGACCAAGGCTTAGATTTACTTAGTACCACAAAGTTCCAACCAAAAATAATAAATATAGATATCTTCAGCAAGTATACAGCGTATTTAATAAGTTAGAGGTTCACCCCGGTGTGTGTGTGCAGAGCCATATAAAATTTCCACTAAGTCCAAACTTGAAACTTTCCAAGAAACTAGCAAATACCCATCTAAACTAGAAAAAGATGATGATACTTATAACATGTGCCCTACAAAACGTAACATGTCCTGAAAAGGATGATAGAATGTGTTTAGGATCTTTCTGACATACTCAGAGGATATTCCATACAACATGCCTGTCGGTTTATACTTGGGATAAGATAGGCGATAACTAAGTCTTCCACTTATTCATACCACTTTCCTTACGTAAGTTGATTCAATTAACTTTCACATCTAAACGCACATCAGAATGAGCTATTGCCCGTCATAGTAGAATAGGACATTCGGGATATGCCCTACCTTACTCAAATCATAAGGCAGCTTCTTCTGACTGTCGTGAGCTTTTGGTCATCATAGTGGTATAGGACATTCGTGGTACGCCCTACCTCACTCCAATCATCGACCAGCTTCCGACACACCCAATTTTTCATTATTTTAACAACAACTTCCCAAGCACATTAGTTACGTTTCACTTATCACATTCAAACCTAGGACATTCACAGTATGTCATACTCTGATTCTAAATACAAACTATTATAATTCCCATGACACGTACATTAGCACTAAGCACAGAATACTCATAAGATGATCAAATGTTACTAATCTAAATGGGTACAGCTTTATAATTTATAGCTCGTCATTTAACATGGCTACGTGAATGTATGTCGGGTGAGACATCTGACCTACTAAACATACAGTATAAAGCATCAAAGACTATAATATGCCACGTTTGGAAACCACAACAGTAGTACACCAAACAAAATATGAACTTGCTCGGAACAAAAACAAAAAATTTAAAAAATTTCAAGTTTTCAGCTCTTTCTAAGCTTGGTAATAGATTAAGCACAATTGTAGGTACATACAACCCCTCCCCTACACTTAAACAACAACATGTCCTCATGTTGTGCAGAATTTAAGAAGAAATAAAGTACTTAGCTGATTTGGTATAGAAAGTCGACCCGTTGGTCAGTCACAAGCATGAAAAGGCCAACGTTCGAGATGTCATATGTAGTCCTTTTCCAGCAACGACTTCAATACTAGCTTGACAAAACAGCTAAAAATGTACCTGCACTACTTGAGAAACACGGAAATATCTCGGGGAACACAGGGGAATATAATACGTCGTGCAAAAGTAACGATAGAGGATACTATAAAGTAGCAGGGCTAAATGCAACAAAATGACAACAGACACATAAACATAATGCTACAAAATGATATGAAAATATACTAATAATGCAAAGAGAATTTGGGATACACGAAGAAAATAGAAACACAAAACACTAGCCCAAGCTAATCTTCATAGATGTCGCCCCAATCTACAATCCGGATTAGGCGTGAAGCATATCGATCGCAGGAGGGATGTCATATTCATCTTGCAAGTTCCAATCTTCTCGCGCAACATCTACTCCTTTAAAATGTTCATCACGGAGTACCAACAACAAATCAGTAAGCATCGGGTCATTTAGAATCGTATACGGCCGTCCTAACGCACGTTTAAGGTCCTCAGTACTAAACTCTCCACCACCCACAGTGTGGTGTACAATGACAACATAAGTAATGGTCCTGACGCGCGTGATGATATGGTAATCAGCGTCAAGGATAAGCGTTCCTCCAGGTCCATCATCTAGAGTTATATGGCGGATTCTATGAATGAATGGGATCTCATGCAGGGGAACTCCGTAATCCATTTCAAAACAAAGCTGAACTAAAGCAGATTCATACAACACTCTTATTAGACTTAAAACTAAAACACATAAACCAAAGACAAAAGAGTAATTGAAAAATGACTAATATATATATATATATATATATATATATATATATATATATATATATATATATATATATATATAGATGCCCTAGTAGCGCATTTGTTGGTTTATGTCGTTGGCTCGACAATCTTCTTATCCAGCCCGGGTCGGGCCATTTAACCTTCCTTCCGGCCACTACGCCCGTGTAAGCTCGATAATTCGTGTGGCCACAAAAACAAGATCTAACACATGGGGTTAGGTTCCCATCGCTTTCCAAACGCTCTTAATCTTCCCCATTGTCGACCTTTTCTTCTTGATTTCTTCTTTAACTTGGCCTCCCTTTCATACTCTTCCATGTCCCAACTCCCGGCCATAACTTGCTCGACCAAGCCACTGCCGTCATCATCGGAAAACAAGTCGGGCGAGAATTCTTCAAGCTCATTGACTTCAGTCATACCACACCCGAGGATGTCGAGGAAATGAATAATCAAAGGTTTTTCTTTAGTTTGACCAATATAGTGCTTGCACCTTTGACCATTTACTCTAAATGGCTGGTCACCATGACCTCTCAGCTCTAAAACACCTCCGGGAATAATTTGAAGAATTTCAAAGGGGCCGGACCAACGCGTCCTCAACTTCCCAGAAGCAGATGTAACCTGGAATTATAAAGTAAGACTTGCTCCCCAACTTGAAATTCTCGCTTGATTTTAGCATCATGAAGGAGTTTCATTCGATCCTTGCTAATCCTGGCACTCTCGTAGGCTGGAGTCTAAACTCATCCAATTCATGCAATCGCATCGCTTGATGTTCACCACATGACTAGGCATCAAAGTTCAAGAACTTAATGGCCCAATACGCTTTATGCTCTAATTCGATTGGCAAGTGGCACGGTTTTCCATACACCATCGATAGGAGATGTACCCATGGGGTTTTATAGGCGTGTCTGTACGCCCATAGTACATCATCCGCTTTGAGACTCAGTCCTTTCTATGATTATTCGCAACTTTTTCCAGGATCTTCTTCAAACTTTGATTACTTCTCTCAACCTGGCCACTAGTCATAGGATGATATGGTGTGCCAATTTTGTGCCGGACACCATATTTCTCAAGTAATTTCTCTAGTGGTCGGTTGCAGAAGTGTGTTCCCTCATCGCTTATCAAGGCACGTGGGCACCCAAATCTTACAAAGATGTTTTTCTTTAGAAAATTCATGACCGTTTTAAGATCATTGCGAGAAGTGACTTGGGCCTCCACCCATTTCGATACATAATCGACACAGACTAAGATGTATTTATTTCCATAGGAAGATGGGAACGGGCCCATAAAATCAATGCCCCATACATCGAAGACTTCACATTCTAAAATGGGTTTCAACGGCATGTCAAAACGCCTTGTTAAAGCTCCGGTTCGTTGGCACCTATCACAAGCTTTGTAGAAAGCTTCTGAATCCTTGAAGATCGTGGGCCAATAGAAACCAGACTGAAAGATCTTGGCAACGGTTTTCCAAGGACCAAAGTGACCGCCAGTAGGCCTACTGTGGCATTGTTCAATAATATCACGTTGCTCAGATTCAGGAACACATCTCCTTAACAATCCGTCTTTACAAATTTTGAAGAGGTAAGGTTCATCCCATACAAATGTTTTCAAGTCAGAGAAGAATTTCTTCTTCTCCTGATATGAAAATTCCGGATTTAGATATTGGGAATGCAGGTAGTTGATGATGGAAGAATACCATGGAACATCTGGGGCGCAATCGTCTATAAGCAGAACATTTTCAAGAGGAAAGTAAAGGTCTATATCGTTAGGTTCTTGCTCTTCCTCATTCAACATCCTTGAAACATGATCAGCTACTACGTTTTCACTGCCCTTTTTGTCCTTAATCTGAACGTCAAACTCTTGCAGGATCAGTATCCAACGTAGTAAGCGCGGTTTTGCAGCTTTCTTTGTCATTAGATATCACAAAGCAGCGTGATCCATCCACACAGTAACTACATCACCCAACAAGTAACTACGAAATTTGTCCATAGCGAAGACTACGGCCAATAATTCCTTTTCAGTTGTGGTATAGTTTACTTGAGTAGGGTTTAGTGTGTGACTGGCGTAAGATATGGGCTGGAACTTTCCCTTTATTCGTTGTCCTAAGACTGCACCAACAGCGTAGTTGGATGCATCACACATGAGTTCAAAGGGTAGGTTCCAGTCAGGAGAGATAAGGATCGGGGCGGAAATCAGTTGACTCTTAAGCTCATCAAACGCATGCTTGCAACTGTCATCAAAATTGAAAGCGACATCTTCTCTAAGTAAATTAGAAAGGGGCTTAGCTATCTTGGAAAAATCCTTAATGAACCTCCTATAAAAACCAACATGTCCAAGGAAACCTCTTACTTCACGCATATTTTTAGGGAAATTCATCTTATCTATAGCTTCAACTTTTGCCCTATCTACTTTATTCCTCTTTCGATATCTTGTGGCCAAGAACTATTCCTTCGTCTACCATAAAGTGGCATTTTCCCGATTTAGGACTAAGTTCTTTCCACACAATGGGATAATACTTGATCAAGATTAGCAAGACAAGTGATCAAAGGATTGACCAAAGGATCGAGAAATCGTCCATGAATATCTCCATACACTTTTCAACAAGCCCATCAAAGATAGCCAAAGATACATCTTTGGAATGTAATTGGGCATTGCAGAGATCGAATGGCATTCGCTGTAGCGAATGTACCATAAGGCAGAGTAAAAGTTGTCTTTTCTTGGTCGATTGGGTCTATGGGTATCCGGAAATATCCCGAATAACCATCAAGAAAATAGTAGAATGCATGTCCTGCCAGACGCTCAAGCATCTGGTCAATGAAAGGGAGGGGGAAATGATCTTTTTTCGTGACTTCATTGAGTTTTCTGTAGTCAATACAGACTCTATAACCCGTTACTAGCCTCAATGCTATTTCTTCACCCTTTTCATTCTTCTCGATAGTAATTCCTCCTTTCTTAGGAACTACTTGAGTAGGGACACCCCATTCACCGTCAAAGAATCGCAAAAATAATACCCATGTCCAAAAGCTTGATAATCTCTTTAATAACTACTTCTTGCATGTGAGGGTTGAGCCTCCTCTGGGGATGTCTAACACACTTAGCACCCTCTTCAGTCTTTATCTTGTGCATGCATATGTCAGGAGATATCCCTCTGATGTCTCCCACTTGCCATCCAAAGGCTTTCTCATTCTTTCTTAACACATTCAACAACTTCATCTCTTCTAACCGGGATAACTTGGCAGAGATAATTAATGGAAGCTTGTCATCTTCTCTCAAGAACACGTATTTCAGATGCTTAGGCAATGGCTTCAATACCAAATCTGTAGGTGATCTTCTAAACTAGATTTAAGCTCCCCACTTTTCAACCAACATCACTGAGTTTACTCAGTGGTCCTACTGCCAAAGCTTCTCCTTTCAATGAACCTTCATCAAATTCAGCTCCTAGTTGTTCTAGACTCACCCAACCATGATTATTCAGATTCTCTACTAATCGCTCATATTCAGTCTCAACAGCCATGACTTGCTTTTCCATGTATTCGTTAAAGTCATCTGACATGTCTTCAATGGAGAAGCCGGTTGGATAATCAGAGGGTCTCTGAATAGCTTTAGAGACATTGTAGCTCACCTCCTGATCACCAACTCGTATAGTTACTTTGCCACCATCACAATCAATAAGGGCTCGGGCTGTAGAAAGAAAAGGTCTGCCAAGTATTAAAGGGACGTTCTCATCCTTCCCAATGTCTAGGACATACCAGTCAACTGGGAAAGTGAATCTATCAATTTGAACTAAAACATCCTTTAATATCCCAAAGACTTTCTTGGAAGATCTATCGTAATTGAAGATTCATGGTTGTGGGTTCTAAAAGACCATCTAGTCCAAGCTGTTTACAAACAGACAATGGCATCAGACTAATGGATTCACCTAGGTCACATAAATAATTTGGAAAGACTAAGCCTCCCATCAACAATGTGAGCACAAATTTCCCAGGGTCACCCCTCTTGATTGGCAACTCATCATAACTAATCATAGAGCAATTCTCACCAATCAACTGATCCATGTCTTCGAGCTTCTTTTTGGAGGAAACAACATCCTTGATGAACTTTGTATACTTAGGCATCTGAACCAAAACATCAGATAATGGAAGATTTACTTGAGTATTTTTAAGAAGATTAAGCACTTTTTCATACTTTTGTCTTCATGCAAGGAGATGTTGCTTTTTCTAGGTGGAAACGGAAGTTTCTTTAAATCACTCTCTAAAACACTTTCTTTGAGGATGAACTAAATGACTTTATCTTCCAAATCTTTCCACCTCACCACCTTTTCACCTTTCTTACCAGTCAGGGGATCAGCCACCGACTCTCACTAAATTCTTTATTTCTCAGGGGATCAGCCACCTGAGTACTATCAAACTCTTTATTTCTCAGGGGATCAGCCACCTGAGTACTCTCATCCAGGACAGGGAAACATGGGCGCTCGACTTCCCCTCCTGCCTCATCATTGGCAGGAGGGGTTAGTGGTTTCCCTGGTTCGGGGGACCACTAAGCTGAGTGCCGGATCTCAAATTCATAGTACTGGCCTCTTCTCTACCATAAGGAACTGTGGGAACTAGATCAGTGCATTGGCTTTGATTTAACTCGGTCTGAGCCACTTGACCACCCTTGGGGTTCTTCTCAGTAAAGCTAGGTAACTGCCCCGAGGGTCTAGAAGCTTTTTGGTCAGCTACTTGCCCGAGCTGCCTCTCAAGATTCTTAATTGTGCTAAGAAGGAATTGAAATTATTATTCGCTCCTTCCGATAGAGTCCAATTTGCTTTCAAGATCACTAGATTGAGAGGGGCCTTGAGAGTTCTGGAAGTTTTGTGGGAAAGATTGGCTAGACCGACTTTGAAACATCGGATTTGGATTGTTCGACCAGTTCTGGTTGAACCTCTGATTTTGATTGGAAAAATTCATATTATGGTTTCGATTGAAATTGATTTTGATTGAAACCCGATTTTGAAAATTGTTTTGGCCAGAGAACTCGATTGTTGAATCTCTCGATTTTGCCGCTACTAAACGCATTGACTTCAAAGATTCTCGTCCAACCATAGGATGTAAACGAAAGCGATGTGCCTCACATTATCACATGCCTGGCATGTGGATCTGGATTGTATCTTGTCCTTGATTCTAGACATCATTGACTTGATAGGTTGAAGGGAAAGAGAATTGACACCGCCAACCATATGGCCGCTTTGACAACAATTTTTTCGCAAAGCGTAACTTGAGAGTTCTCGGGAATGATAGATTCTGATTCGTTGGATTTGGAGACATTGAAAGAGCAGCCACCTGCTGTTGCAGCATGGCAATCTGATTTTGCATATTTACCTCCTCGATCCTAGGGGAGGAGGAGGAGGTGCCTGGATAGCATGAGACGAGGGGGCATAGTTGTATTTGGCAATATCCTCAAATAATGCCCACCCCTCTACAGGTGTTTTCCTCAAGAATGCCCCTCCAGAAGAACTATTGACCATACCCTTAGTGAGTTCGGTCAATCCACTGAAAAACGTGTTGACTTGCCTCTGCAAGTCCAAACCATGATGGGGGCATCTTCGAATGAGAGCTTTGAACCTCTTCCAACAGTCGAAGAAAGACTCATTTTCCTTTTGATAGAAAGTGAAAATTTCACTTAGGCACTGGGCTGTTTTGGATGGTGGGAAATATTGACTCAGGAACTCTTTCTCGAGTTCGGCCCAGGTGGTAATTGACTCGGCAGGCAGAGAGTTGTACCACTCTTTCGCCTCCCCTTTCAAGGAAAACGGAAATAGCTTCAATTTTATTGCATCCTCATTTACCCCTTGTATGCGAGTTGTACCACATATTTCCAAAAATGTGTGTACATGAGTGTGAGGATTCTCGATTGAAAACTATGAAAGATTGATGCGTGTTGCATCATTTGGATAAGACCGGTTTGAGTTCAAAATTTGGTGCATTAATGGCGGGTAAAACAATTGCCGGGTTGACCTTGACTTCACCAAGCATGGCGTAGTCACCAACGACGCCTCATCGCCTCTGCACCATAATGACGATTTCTTCGATTTCTATTGCTAGATTTCGCTCGAGATCTTGATCGGCCGTACTTCTTCGTCGGGAAGAACCGCAGGACGGACTCTTCGCCTGTTTGGTCTGACTATGGTTCGTTCGAGGTCATGGGTGTAAAGCAGTGGGCCTTTCGACTCGAGTTTGCATAAACCACAACCAAAATCAAGTCGTCCGCATTAATTGCTCCGAGTTTTATTATTATTATTATTTTTTAATTATTATTTATTTATTTTTTTTGTTTTGTTTGCAAGACAGAAACAATAATAAACAATTAGAAACCTTAAAGTATAATCCTTTAATTAGACTCACTAAATAAAAATTAAACTAGAAACGGACATCAAAACAGTTCGAAAAAAAAGAAACATAATTTATTTTTCCTGGAAAATTTATTTTCCCGCCAAATTTCGTGGAAAATGAAGCAAAAAATTTCCTGGTAAAATCAAATTTTGTTCCAGGATTCCTGACACTGTACTAGTCACGAAAATACAAAAAAAATTCTTGACTTTTTTTTTTTAAACAGCAACTCTACAGGTACCTACCTACGAAAAATTAAAAATCGAAAAACTAGACAACCGTACCGATTTCCCGGCAACGGCGCCAAAAACTTGTCTCGGATTTTATGCTAAACGAAATATAACAAGTAATAATATAAATCCGGTTTACCCCAAGTGCAGGGATCGTAGTATAATGATTAAAACCGGAGTCGAACTCACAGGGAATCGTCTTTGTCTAGTTTGATTAATTTTCCTAAAGTTGTCACGAGAAGTAAAAACGTCCTATCCTAAACAATTTAAAGACTACAACTAAAATAACAAAACAAAATGAACGAGTAATGAAAAACAATAAAGAACAAACTGGACAGAAGATCTAAAAATCTAAAGCCAGGAAGGATAGTTGCGAACCGAATGACTAAATTAATTCTACTTTATAACCTAAACACGCAATAAAAATTATAACTTTGCTAAGCAAATCAAGCACAAACGATTTATCAATAATTTAAACAACGAACAAGCAATTGATCCACCAATTCTATAACATTCAATTTCTTCTCTAGATTATCTAGTGATGATTAATCAAAAGTTGTGATTCACCTATCAAAGGTATGAATTTCTTATCTCTTAGAAAACTCGTCTTTCAATCTCTTATCTTTCGATCCTAAAGATTAACGCTTTTAATATCAAAGGTGTGAAATTTCTCAATCTCTAATCTAGAAATTCAACCTAACAACTCTCGTTAATTAGATTAAAGATCTAATCTTTATTACGGTGATCTAGGGTTTAATAACGATTTTCATCAAACATTAAACATCAAGCATGCAAGGTATCTATCGATTAAATTGCATAACAACAAGTAAAACATAATAAAGATACAACTTTTAACAAAAACTCACAAGATAATCCAACGAGAAATCAAATCGTTAATAGAATGGCTTCACACGCTTGTTCCAAAGACTTCTAGCCTCTAAGCATCGCTTGATCAGACGGAATAAAATAAATAAAAAAAAGGAAAAACACTCGGTCGACCGAGTGAGGAGGTTCGATCGGCCAACCCAACAATCGCCTAGGGTTTAAATGCGTGTATTTGTTCTTCGTAAAAACTATATCTTGTGTGTGCTGAATGCTGATGGCTCCGTCCTTTTATAATGTTTTTTTCGAGATTAGGGTAGAAAAAAAGCACAAACCCTAATATAAAAATATAAGATACTTCCTATTTTATCCTTCTCCTTAATCTTCAAATAAATTTCTGCTCGAACTCCTTCAACTTTTCGATTCGTCCACGATATGCTCGTTGTACCTACAATAATAAAAACGTGCAAAGTGTAACATCACATATATAAATAGATAATTGCCAATAAAATCACGTAAATAACCCGACTTTGCACTTAAATAACTTCTACATCCATTCTTTCAATAATTCCATTAAACACTTAATTTTCTATAAAAATTAATAAAATACAAAGGATATTGTTACGAAATAATGTAATATAAATCGTAAAAATCACCGTAAACAACGTACTCTTAAAGGGAGTTGAAGTTTGGGACCGTCGGAAGGGCATGAAAAGGCTTGTGCTTTGATGAACTAGAGTTCATCAATGTCTGTGTAATTGATAGGGTGTGATGTCTTGCTGTCTAAGTGAGGGAGTAGAGTTGATAATGCGAGGTTTATTCTGAAAACACTTAGGTGGCTAGTTAATTCACAATAATAATTACATATGTGTAGTAAAAGCTAAAACGTCACTTATTCTCGGTTAGACACTATTTCATATCGGCGATGTGATACGTTCATAAAAGGTGAACAACTCTACTGGCTCAAAGGGCTGAAGGGTAGTGGAGAAAATTCATCGGACGTATACGCATACCGGGGAGACCCCGGAGCTAATCGGTGCTAATCAGCGTTAGTTAGCAAGTATATCTTCAGGCTGATGAACGCCATGCGTAGTGTCCTTGAGTAATGATGTAACCAAGATAAGCTAAGCTAGAAACTATAGTCATGACATGTTGATGGACATGGAGTGAACCTTAAATCGAGTCGTTCTCACAAAGATAATTATTTAAATAAAAATTGTTAAAGAACTTAATTAATTGTAGCTTCTACTTCTTACTTTGTACAATGTACTTACCTCAAATGCATTTTATTTATGTGTTTGGGGGAGAGAAGATGAACAGGTAGACTTGGAGTTTGAGGAGGACTTTGATGACGACGTTTAAGGACGCCGGAGTTGAAGACCTTGATTATTTATGTTTTTATTTATTATTCTAGACTTGGAAGGTTGTTGGAACTTTGTAATTTACTTTTAGTCTGAGGATTCGTAATTTTGGTTTTCGTTGATTCTTTTTCCAATGTCATAATGTTACATTTCTACCCCTAGATTCTGAACTTCTATTCTTGGTTGTTTGGAAAAAAAATTACCCGAGTCTTTTTGCTTCCGTTTGCTTTATTTTGATACGAAGTAGTAGAGGCTTACGTATAAAGTGAATTTATTTTATGTTATATGTGCCGAACGTTCCTTTTCCGGATAAGGACTCGGTGTCCGGGAACGGGGCGTTACAGACAGTTAGCACTTACCCATTCTATTAAAACAAAAGTGTTGTCTGCTGAAGGGTTAAGGTTAAACATAAGTCTTTAATGATTCATATATCTTGGTTAAGCAAAGTGGGGTATGGCAGAGTACTCTTTATAGGAGGCCACCTATGAAAGTGGAAGTGGGGTCACTTCTATGAGAATTTTTGGGTTGAATTCTCTAACACATTTTCTGAAACCAAGGCGTTCTAGGACCAAATGGACACAACCATGAGAACTTCGAGAAGGCCAGGGGTCTATTGTGTAGGTATCATTTTCTAGACATGCACCAAAGTCTGAGCAGTTCAAGACCTAGTTCACTACTTAGTCGAGTATCTAGGATGGTACTCTTCTAGGGAAGGTTCAATGCAGGAAACCACCTCGCCTGATGCAATAGAGCTCCGTTTGTTATCTCTACAGAGTCTACATAGCATATGCATTAATTTTCATTCATGTGGGGGATTGTTGGAACTATGGCGTTTTAGCTCCAAAATGGGTTTAAATCTAAATGGAGAACAATCAACTTCAGGCCCGGATTTGAATGTGTTACGGAATGAATTTCCGGGAGATAAAAACATTTTTAGAAACTAATAAGATAGTAGTTTATGTTAGGCTTTTGAATCACTCGATTCCAATAACAGGTGAATGGCAAATTAATGCCTATTGTAATGGAAATATGTTCCATTTCTCCCACACAGGTAATGGAACGTAAGAATACTCACTATTTAAGTGGGACAATAACATTGAGAGGCAAGCCCCAAAGGGGCAAGATAATTTTGTGAATGAGGGAAAACGTAGATGCTTGTTGATTCAAAACCCCACACGCGCGCCGCCGTAGTCGTGCGGCTGGCTCGGGCTTGTGGCTTGTGGCTTGGGTTTGGGCCTTGGATTGGCTTGGACCGGGTAAGTATTGATATATTTAGGCTAGTTCAACAAGAATTATTCTGAATCAAAGCAAACCGAACTAAAGCAACAGTTCGTTCGAAACTGAAGCATCAGTTCCAGCATTGAACCTGCCTGATCGGGTAAGGCAGTTAATTTCACTCTACCTGTATAAAATCTCTACACTAATAGAATGGAAAAAAACAGAAGAATTATTTCTTCATACATAATTTTTACTGCGTACAAAATTCTGCGTGATGCATTCTGAAATTTTACTAAAGCAAACAGAATTTTCCTGCATAAACACACTTAAATAGTCAGAGATATTCAACGCCTAATCAATTCGTTGCTTGTTCCCATATAAGTGCGAAGATCAAAACAAGGTAGCCCTCTGTATCTTTGGAGACATCTTGACATATCCGTGTGCTCGTAATCGGGGAAATATTGTCTTAAGGACAAAGTTCTAAACTCGCCTCAGTCTAAATAAGTTTTCGTTTTTACTCTTGTTTTTCTGCATCTCTGATTCTATATATGTTATATGTGTTGGTATGAATAAAAGTCATATTGCAGATTTATGTTCTTCTTCAGAACTTTATGTTTTCCTAAAAGGGCAATCGATTCATGTCAATTTTTCAGAACAAGCAAACCAGTACTATTTTCCAAACAAAGATAGATGATGCCTCCGCTTCATTTCTACCAGTAAGTTTTGCATACCGAGTTGCCTCATTTTCACCGGTATATGTACCCAAAAACGTCATCTCATTCCCACCAATCAATATAGGTGTTGCTGCTGCTTCATTTTTACCAGTGACTACTGCTGACGGCGCCACCCATTTCCAAACACGTCCGCCTGAAACCCACCAGTAAATCTAGTTGGTGGCGCAACCTCGTTACCACTGGTAAGTATAGCTGATGGTGCAATACCATTTCCATAAGTAACAACATCGAACGATATTGCCTCATTTCCATAATTAGTAACTATGCCTGGCAGCGTCATCCCATTCCCACCACCAAGAAATAAAGCTGACGACACCACATCATCTTCGCTAGTATCGATAACTGACGAGCCTGTGTGAAGAAATTCAAAATACGCAATGAAAGACTCTGAAAATATTGTTTTATTGATGAATATAAATGATACAATGCATCTCCTTTATATAGGAGAGAAATGAGATAACAAATCAATTCAAAATAAACAAATAAAACTAATGATAAACTTTTATCTTATCACTTGAAGTGAATTATTTCAAACATTAATCCTATCTATATTAACTTTATCAATTTATTTTGACATTCACCATTATCTTCAAATATCTTGACATTATTTTCTAATACCCTCCATCAAACGAGGCCGAGTTTGTTTGGTGATAATAATTTGGTGGTATTTGGAGTGCATCTCCACTCCGGTGGCTCTTCCGAGTCCATTAGTAGTGATTTTGGAGGGCATCTCCACTTCGGCGGCTCTTCCGAGGTCCATTAGTAGTGATTTTGGAAGGCATCTCAACTCCGGCGGCTCTTCCGAAGTCCATTAGTAGTGATTTTTTAGGGCATCTCCACTCCGGCGGTTCTTCCATACTCCATAGCTGTGATATTTTTGGTGGGCATCTCCAGTCCGGAGCACGTCTTCTTCGGCTCTTATGGAGTCCATTAGTAATTTGTAGGTTTGACATCCTCGGCGCACGTATGTCCGGCTCTTCTGAGAGTCCTTGTTTGTTATATTGATTCTAGGTGGTTGATTCTGGTTGAATGATTATGATATCGGCCTCCAATTTGACAGCTATAGTGGATGTGCATCTTGTTTTATCTCACCTGAATAATAGACATAGAATGGATGCCAAAAGTAAATAATAGATGCTACATTCTAAATTTCTTATTTATTCATAACTAATATCTAGAATAAAATCAAAATAACAAAATTTTGATGGGAAAAAAAGGGCGAGGAATGAAGTTTCATTTTGGAATGAAAGTAATTTTATTTTTGGGGAATTTAATAAGCCGGGTGTGGATGTAGGGTTTGGAATTGGATGCATAAGGGGAAAAAATGAATGCAGAAATTGGATTTATGTCCTTTGGTGTAAGACTTCGGCAGAAATGGGTTCATGAGTACCGTGAAAATGTTGTTGCTTTTTTGGTTGTTGTTGTTGTTGTTGTTTATTGGTGTATGAAAGGATATTGATGTTGTACGACTAATACTGCAATTTGATGTACGACATTAATATGTAATTAAAGATTCAGATTAGAATCAGTAAAATTGGTAAAATCAGATATACAACTCCAGATCCAACTAAATGCTTTGCAGATCGTAATCAGATACATGATCTCTATTCAATGATTCTGGATAAAATGGACATTATACTCTATATCTACCGTAACTGATTTTTTTGATTCAAGTTTTTTATTATTTCTAACATTATATATATATATATATATATATATATATATATATATATATATATATCGAAATACAAAAACGCTTTCTACAAATGTTTCATTAATAAGATCTTCTATACATATTTTGAATATCATACAATGTAATATTTATCACTATAATAATGTATAATAAATTATTTATATGTGTATTTGCTTTTGTAAATACGTCATAATTATTTTGGTTTACATTTACTTTATTATCAGAAGATCACGGTAGATATTCAGTGCATATGTGACTATGTGTAGATATTTTGTAAATGATGTTGGAGTCAGAAAAGAGAGATTTATTCGAGACATTGATCGCAAGTCATTCTTATAGAAGATGATGTAAGACATGAATATTAAATTATAGAGGATAAGGATTGTATGGTAGTGGAAAAATAATGTAAAGCGGAAACAGATCAGGCGAGAGTTCAACAATGTAAAGTCATACAAATCCTCACCCCTAGCTCTGATACCATGAAAAAAATCAGAATACGCAACGAAAGACTATGAAAATGTTGTTTTATTTCTGAATAAAAATGATACAATGCATCTCCTTTATATAGGAGAGAAAAATGCGATAATAATTTAATTCAAAATAAATAAAACTAATGATAAACTTTTATCTTATCACTTGAAATGAATTATTTCAAACATTAATCCTATCTATGGTAGCTTTAACAATTTATTTTAACATTCACCATTAACTTCAAATATCTTGAGATTACCTTCTAATACTGTCTCATTCCTACCATTTCCACCTATAACGATATATGATTGCTCCGCCTCGTTTCTACTTGCAGCAACTGTAACTGGTGGCGCCAACCCATTTTCACCACCAGTAACTATCCTGACAACTCATTTCCACTGGAAACAACAGCTGACGACGCTAACTCATAATTTCCGATGATTATAGCGGACATCATTGCTGCCTCATTTCCACCTGTAACTAAAGTTGCTAACGCCGCCTCGAGCTCTGCAACCCCTTCATCACAAGTATCTAACAAACTTGACATTTCCTCATTTGTGTCGTCAGACATGTCATTCAAGAAACTTTTTACTTTGTACAACTCTTCCACCATTCTCAACCTTTCCATATTAGCCATAGCTCGTCTATCGTCTTCTTGCTCTCCCGACAAATTAGGAATATTTTGGACACTAACCTCCATCGAACCCTCTGATGCTTGCACCAGCGGCATTGGTGTTTCAGTTTGAGGTTGCACCTCTGGTCCAAGTAGCAAAGATTGCTGTGAAATCTCATAATCGATATGATTTTTAAACAAAGTTCCAACATGAGTATTAAACAAAGCACCAGAACTTGGGATTGGAATCGATGTTCCAATATGAGTTATCCCCGTAGGTCCGACCAGAGACTGCTGTTGTACCATGCTAGAACTTGGGCCTGGAATTGATGTTCCTATATGAGTTATACCCAAAGGTCCGACCAGAGATGACTGTTGTACCACCCCAGAACTTGGGCCTGGAAGCGATGTTCCGATATGAGTTACTCCCAAAGGTCCCATCAGAGGCTGCTGTTGTACCACCCTTGAACTCGGGCCGCCATGTTCATAACCCTGCAGTCCACTTGGGCCTGGAATCGATGTTCCGATATGAGTTATACCCGAAGGTCCCACTAGAGACTGCTGTTGTACCACCCATGAACTCAGGCCGCCTTGTTCATAACCCTTCGGGCCAGTTGGGCCGGGAATCAATGTTCCGATGTGAGCTATACCAGAAGGACCGGCCTGAAACTGCTGTTGTACCACGCCAAAACATGGGCCTGGAATCAACGTTCCGACATGAGTAATTCCTGAAGGTCTGGACAGAGAGTGCTGGCTCCGTACCACCCCAGAACTCGGGCCACCTTGTTCATAACCCTTGACCACCTCAGACAACTCCTTCATCTTCTCTTCACTGAAGTTAATCAAAGGCACAAGTTGAATGAAATCTAGGCTTTCCATATTAACCGTACCTTTTGCCAATCCATGCAGATGAATCTTGGCCTCCCTCTCCTTGTTCATGGCTTCAATATTCTCGACTTGTTCCCTCAAACGCTTGATTTTCTCCTGCAAATGATCATGTTGAGTAGTCATTTTTCGATTCCTTTTCGCTTCCGACATCCCCATTAAATTCACAAGAGCAGTTCTTGCTTCACCATACGACGGCCATGAGAACGTTTCCCGCCGCTGCTCATCTTGTATGACCACTGCAGTTTTCAAGCCACATAAAATATTTAGCTGGTTAATTTTTTTCAACAATGCATCTGCTCTCTTTTTGAGTAATGCCCTCGTCCCTTCGTTTTCATGAATGGGAAAATTCATTTTTGTGTCTCTCTATTGTCAAAGACTTTTTTTTTTGGTTGTGTTTTTGCTTGAAAACTTTTTGTTTGTGGTGTGTTGTTTGAGGATATTCAGCCTATTTATAGCAAACTTATTGATAAAAATCTTGATACGAAAAGGAGGTACAAGTGTAATTAGTAAGTAAGAATACATTATTAATTAGTCAACCCATGCGTAACATGTGACACAAGATACTATTTGCACCGGGTAATTCTACCACCACAATTACTCAGATATAACGAGTGACAAAACATACTTTTTTATTATTGCATATGACGTATGGCCTATTGATAATGATGTATATTAATCGTATCCACACGGTTTGCTTTCTTTGACATAATATGAACGTACGTATACGGTGAAAGTGAGTAGAATATATGGTCAGTATGCGTTATACCATGTACAACGGTCGTACCATATATATTTTGATAATGATGTGTAGTACATATTGATTGGTATAAATCATACAATAATAGAGAGTGAGAAAGTCTATTACGTTATTCTTTGTGTTACATTATGATAATAATATTAGTATAAGGTATGACAACAAATAACAAATTAATGAGAAAATTATAGTACATCATTGATTTTTCTCAAATAACATGAGAAAACAAAACGGAAAGGTGTGATGAATTTATTGTATAAAGACTGTATGAAATGACATACATAAAATCCTTTTATTATATTTCACATAATATATTTTTATCAATGCGTGATAGATTACAAATTAAAGACTATATACAATGTATGTCAATTGAGATTGTTTTATATGACGGTTGTATTTGTAAGTAATAAAAAGTATTTAATAGGTAATCTATAGCAAATAATTATTTTGTCACAACGTAAATGATATTATAAATGCTACCACATGGCGTGTAATTAATGTGCCAATGAGACCATATTAAAAATCATTATCTCAATTTAGTTATGACATTATTATCATTTTTCTTTGTCATGTAGCTGTTCTTTCACTCATTCTCATGTAGTACAAAACACATGATTATAGCACTTGACTTCACCTGTCAAATGATTGAATAAATTATACTGTCTTCCATCTGTAAATAATTAATTTTTATAGGTTATAAAACATATAATAAATAATAATTGAATTTTTAACGTTAAAGGAAAACACTTTGTAAGTGTCATTAGTGTAAAAGAAATGATCTTTAGATTTGGTATTGATACTATAATAATACATATTATTTATTTAAAATGTGTCTTATAAAGATCTTATGTATTTAAAAAGAGAGTATATATAAAAAAATCAGAGTAATAAATGGGAGTGCTCTAACATGCATCCTAATAGGTCAACGGTCAACAATAATTGTTTTGGAGAGTGTTTAATAGTAGCATTATCCTACCTACTTCGCGGCTTTGTCTATTGTTACAACAAGTTAACATCCATTTTTTAAATGTCTTATATGTTTTATTTCGTGTGTTAAAAATTCGAATGTGAGTAATCAATTTTTTTCCTTGATAAATATAATCTACATTTTTAACAAATTTTTTTTTTAACATGGGGCCAAGGTAAATTGTAGTGATAGTAAATCACTTATAGCGTCTTTAAAAGATTCAAGTAGATTAATAGAGCACCATGTATACATTTATTTTAATTTTAATATTCAATCATATGTAGAAATAAATAAAATGTAATACCTATAATGTAATATTTGCTATTAGAGCACTTGCAACAATTTTGTTTTGAGGTCAGAGTCTATAAGGACATGTTTTAAACTTATTTTCTATCTTGCACACTAACATATTAATTTTTCTATTTATGAAATATATTTTCATAGTGAAATTTACTATGAAATATTTACTTTGTGCCCTTTAACTAGTATAAATTTTACGAATTTGAGTATATATTTTGCTGCATTTAATTATTTAAATTATTTCCTCAAAAAATTATTTAAACTAATATTTTACGGAATTTTATTATATAGTATATATACCGCGAGTGTTCTCAATGAACAAACCTCTAAATTTATCATTCGTGGACCCAATTCTATTCGTGATTCAACCACAATTATACTCTATCCGTTTTTTTTTATCTGTAATATTTTAGAATTTGTTATGAATTTATTTATCTGTAATTTTACATTTTCAATGCATTATTTATTATTCATTTCTTTTTTCCCAACAAAATATTTACATCTCCAATAAAAAAAATACATTTTCAATACTAAAAATTCATTTACCAACAAAATAATTACATCTTCAATTAAAAATCAATATTATATTTTATATATTAATAATTTTCTTAATATTTGTATTTTTTTCTTCACATGTATAAAAAAAATATGGATGAGTATGTTTTATCATACGTGGACCCATCGTGGGTCAACCACAATTATATGTTTAATTATTTTGTTCCACTTACCATTTATATTTATGAAATTTTTATCAAATATTTTTCTAGGTATATAGCAAGTGTAAATAGTAAATAATATAGAGTATTGTATTTTACGAATATGAGTATATATTCTGTTGCATGTGATTTTTTGTTGTTTTTGAATTATTTAAATCAGCATTTTACATATTTTTTTATAGTATATACCACGAGTTTTTTTTTTTTTTTTTTTTTTTTTTTTTAAATGAATGGATACCGATATATTTCTTACATGGACCCAATTTTATTCGTTGGTCAACCACAAATATATATTTTATTATTTTGTTTCACTTACTATTTTTAATTGTGAAATTTATCAAATATATTTCTAGGTCTATGGTAAGTGTAAATGAGAGACAGTTGGGTCTCCAGAAATAAAAAGATATCGCTTGATTCCTTTATTTTTTTTTTGATCTGAACACGACTTCACTATGTAATAATGTTGTGACTTTTATTGTTTTCATAACCATTATCAAAGTTGATAAATTCCATAACTATGTAAATAATGTGTGTCTTCAGTAGTACTTCTTCCGTCCCAAAATTTAAGTTTATTTGGGGTTTTCCACACATATTAAGAAAGTTAGTTAAATTAATTATGTGTCATTAATTTTGATAAAAAAAATCTAAAATGACACATATTAATAAAGCTTTTGACTGTATTAACAATATGGTTATGTGGGTTAATCGAAAAGGTGTGGGATGAATAATAATTAAGAAATAGGATGAATGATAAAGCTAAAAAAAATGTTTTAATGGTATTCTCAAATAAAAGATATTAAGAGACAAATTATTATAACGAAAGTTATTTAGGGAGGAAGGCAGTATAACCACTCTTTCATAAGTTTTCCGAGAATGTGCGGTTTTTGGTCATCTATATGCTTCAAAAGTGATGCATTTAAATTTTTTGATATGCATAGATATACAATAAATCTTGGATCACACAATTAAGAAAAAAAAATAAATGCCCAACAATTCGTAAACACATTATCCGTTGACGATGATAAATTATATCACCTAATGAATCCGGGTATGAATGAATCTAGTAATGAATACCCAAAATCCTAATGCCTCAAGAACGTAGTGATTGGTTTTATGATTTGCGGCTGAGTCTAAGAGCTTGTCTTAGATTGCCTATGTATCCTGTAATTGTCCAGGAATCAAGCATTACGTAGTTTCGAACGTGGTATTTATAATGATAATGCGTGCCCTAACCCTAATATTAGGTCGGTCTTAGCTATTGTCATATTTACCCTTAATGGGCCTTGCCTCGCCCAAGTTATCATGTCGATAACGGGCCTTCGTGTTAGTTAGTGCGGACTCTATCCTCGACGCCGACTTAACCGACTTGCGGTAATCGACTCGGGGAACCTTATCCTACGCTGCTCGAACGTCGATCGTCGTAGCCTCGAATCTAGGCATCGACATACATACCTTGGTACTTATTCATAACGTGAGGACCAACCGATAGACGACACGTGGAGGGGTGAAATCCTGTATCGTCATATGCCCCCAAGACTTGAGAGAGGCGACTCCCGTTGTCCGAGGTCAAGTCTGTCATTTTGAAATCGTCTTCGAGTTGGATCATTATTTTGGCAGGAAAAAACACTAACGCTTCGCTCGCCAATTGTGACTCCAACCAAATTGTGGCATCAGATCATGACGTCACGACGCACTAACGCCTCATCTTCCGTCAACCGTAAAGGCCATGCCTTGATTATCGCGATTTGTGGAGGGTTATATATCTCCTCCCAAATCACGCCCTTTCACATCATTTGCAGATTTCACAAGCATAAAAGGGAGAGAAGGAACCGGAGCAAAGATATTTCATCCTTTCGCCGTGATACTCTCCAAATACTAAAGTAAGCATCTTTTTTGGTTTCTACCTCTTCTTCTTCTTTCTCCTCAGATCTATTCATGTCTAGCAGTTGCTACTGAGTCCGATAGAGTAGTGAATCACCTTTTCACACCCAAACATCGCTTTCATCGCCTCTCGATCATCCTCTCCACCAATTTCTGACGATTTACAGGTGTTCTTAGGAAACCAAAGAAATTAGTGACTAGGATGGATGGTAAGGGCCCTAAAGGTTGTCTTACTGCCATTTGCTCTGATGATATTAGTAAAATTCGGCAAAGGTTTGGCCTTGCCAATTTCGCTTGAAATCCGACGCCTTCCGCCAACATCAATACGCCGACGAGCCTCCGGAAGGGTTTTTGCTCTGCCTACGAAGCCCAACTTTCCGGTGGATTGAGATTTCCACTGTGTCCGGCCGTCATAGCAGTTCTACACCATTACGAGATAAGTGTATTTCAATTAGGCCCCAATGCCATTAGGATTCTGATGGGGTTCGTGATAGCATGTCGAGTGGCCGGAGTGTGCTTCTCGATCCCCCTCTTTCGCTATTACTATAAGATGGCAAGCATGCCGGACAAGATGTGGTACACCTTCCAGGTGAAAGGACGAATCGACACGAGTTCGTGTCCAAAGGGCCTTCATCACATGGAAATTTGGAAGCCTCGGTTCTTCTTTCTTCGCCACAACACCTGTATAACCCCTATATCGGTCAATGGAGGTTGAGGGGGAAGAGGAATGACAAATTAGACAAAGGTCCAGTCCCTCACGAGGCCCGTACGATAGACGGTTTTGTTTTTGAGGTGGCCACCCGAGATCTGAGCCTTCTCTACGACCTGGCTTATCTAGAAGAGGTAGGGCCGGTGCCCTACGGGAATCTTCATGCCCTCGACCAAGAGAAGTGTAGGATATTTCTCCGTTTATTATATATGTTTCTCTTTTGATATATGTTACTTGATATTTTTGTTGACGGTTAACCTTGTCTTTTCTTTCCGCAAAGGGGAAAATTCTCTCTTATCACCGACCTACTCACATTCCCCGTCGAAGAGTAGGGATGCTCCACCTCTCGGGATCAAGCGGCTCATATTGCTCATATTGTCGAGGCAATGGCACCTCTCACTCTTTGGAGAAGCGGAGTTCATTCACCGAGAGATTACTCCTGCTGGTGTCGAGTCGACGATTCCAGCTCGTTCGCCCACCCGACCTCAAACCACCAGTGGCCTACTAGTCCGCCATGGTTCGTTGCGGGATGAGGACGAAGAGGACCTGGTCGACATAACTCCACATGTCGGGGAGCGTCGAGGAAACAACGGCACAGCCCAAGAAAAGGCCAACCCTTCCCGAATTGGTGAGGGATCAACAAAGACAGGCCAATAGGGCTAAATTCGGTGAAGCCTCTTCTGAGGCGGAAGTCTTTATGAATTAGGTTGCTGACGAGTGTGCTATCATGGAGAATAAAGCTCTATCTTCTGCATTCCGGAAATTGGGTCGCATGGTAAATCGCTTTCTCCCTTTTTCTTTCTCTTTAACGTGGCCCATCTTTTATTTTTGCTGGATGATGTATATCTTTTTCCTCTCGACAGCACAACACTCAAAGCAAGGAAGCCGCCAAGAGATTGAGCGCGCCGGCCGAGTCTGAAGAAAATTTAAAGAGGACAATCCGAAAGTTGATGGACGAGAGTGCCAGGAAGGGTGCCGTTGTAGCCGGTCTGGAGACCTAACTGGAAAATCATTCGAGAGCAGTAGACTCCGAAATAGAGAGGCTAAAGGCCGAGATCATATTTCGGAAAGGTGAGCTGTCTACCTCTATTAGCGATTTGAACAAAGCTCGAGGCGACTGGAAGGTCCTGGAGAAGAAGCTGACCGAACTGTCGGTGGACCATGAAAAGATGCAGAAAGAGCACTATGCCTTTCTGGCCGAAGTTAAGCAGGCTTGGACGGAGAGAGATGCAATGCGGGTCGAACTGGGGAGTGTTCCATCACAGATCGAGGAAGCCAAGAGAAGCACCATCACCGACTATCGGAAGTCGAAGGAACTCGACGATGATCTAACTGTGATGATGCGCATGGCGATGATGGGTGGTTACACTCTGGCGGTAAATCACGCCTCGGAGGTCTATCCCGAGTTTGATATGGGCAAACTTACTGTGCCACAATTCTACGAGCCCGAGGCAGAGAAGTTATACGACCAGTATAACGAGGAGTTCCAATGAGGGGAATCTCTAGCTCGGAAATATGGTTCCTCGACTTCTGCACAAGCCGCTAATCCCGAGCTGGCCCTCGATGATGCTTCTTAGTTGTTGCTCTCTTGAATTTCGCTTTTGTTAATTTTTTATTCGAACTTTTTCTGTATAATTTGCTTAATCATACTTTAACTTGCTTTGGCTGGTCTTGTCGACCTGACCTTATGTTGCATTGATTTTGCTTCAATTTTTGCAATATATTATTTCCTTCTCTTTTTGTTGTCTATCTTTCATGTTTCGATGTCTTTTAGATCTTCGCTTGTCGAGCCTCGGCTCTCTGCTTGTCGCTTGTTTTATCGATGTCGTGTTGCCCCCCAAGTGTATTATGAACCTTTGGTTCTTATTGCACTTGTGAGTCTAGTTTAAATGAGATCGACTTGGACACCTTAGCATTTTTTGTCTCACGGACTAGTTATGTCATAGATGTATCGATTCTCTGGGCGTTTGGTCCGACTTTGTGAATCGCCCCTCTCGCTTTATCCTTTTTGCCCATTGGGCTCGTTTGGCTTTTGGTGGTCGATATTTTGGGCGCTCGGTCCGACTTTGCGAACTCTCCTTTGCCTTAGCATTTTTGCCTATTAGGCTCGCTTTTGCTTTTGGCTATATTGAGGGATCCGACTTGCATATGATCTCTTCTCGTAGTCGACTGCATTGCCTTTGACATTTTGTACCGCATTAGACTCGTAATGTTAAGGCTGTAGATCCTAACAAATATAAAAGCATCTTGAAAAAGACATGTTTATTAGAACATTCATGAAATTGTCAAACAGACTTATTACAAACTGTGAAAACAAGAACGAATCGACATAAGGATTAATTAAACGTAATACTTCCTCAGATTATTGGCGTGCCATTGTCGAGGAATCATGGTTCCATCTGCTCGTCCGAGTTGGTAGTATCCCTTGGGGTGAACCTTGAAGATCTGATTCGGCCCTTCCCATTTCGGGTCTAACTTACTAGTCGCTTCTTGTCGGCTTGCTTCATTCTTTCTGAGGACCAAATCTCCGACTTTGATGTATTTGTACTTGACCCTGGAGTTATAATACTGTGAGATCTTCTGTTTATACCTCGCCATTTGAGCTGAAGCTATTTCTCTTCGCTCCTCAACGATATCTTTTTCCTGTTGAAGATTGGGATCTTTGGTTTCGATATTGTACGCTAGAACATGAGGAGAGGGAAAACCGATCTCGGCGGGAATTACTGCCTCGCATCCGTACACCAGAGAGAAGGGTGTTTCTCATGTCGACGAATTTGGAGCTATCCTATACGACCATAGGATGCTCGAAAGTTGTGCTGCCCAGTCTCGGCCTTCGGCTTCTAGTCTCATTTTCAACCCTAGCTTGATCTGTCGATTTGTCTGCTCAACCTGACCATTTTCTTGTGGGTGTGCCACCGAGGTGAAGTGCTGGCTGATATGATATTCATCACATCATTCTCTAACTCTTCGATATTCGAACTGAGAGCCATTGTCTGAGATCAGAGCCCTGGGAATTCCATATCTGCATAAAATATCGACCCATAAGAATTTCTTGATGGTCGCTGCTCTGATGTCGGTCAAAGCCTTGGCCTCGACCCATTTCGTGAAGTAGTCCACTACGACGACCACATATCTGTTGTTACCTAGAGCTCGGGGTAAGGGTTTAACGATGTCGACACCCCATTGATCAAAAGGCCAAGCTGACGAGATGACGTTCATTCCTTGGGCCTGTTGATGGGTGATATTATCATGGATTTGCAAGTCCTACACTTCTGAACCAGGCGGTTCACATCTCGTTGCATCGACGGCCAACAGTACCCGGCTAGCTTACATTTTCGGGCAAGCATCCTAGCTCCGCAATGGTTTCCACAAGCCCTTCTGTGAATTTCTTCGAGAAGATATTCACCTTTTTCTTCTGATGCACATCTTAACCATGGCGCTACAAAAGATTTTTGATAAAGGATAGAGTCGAAGAAAGCATACCGCGCTGACCGAAGTCGGATTTTTCGTGCTTGCACCTTGTCGGATGGTAGAATTCTGTCCTTAATGTAAAGGGCTATTGGATCCATCCAAGTCGCCTGTTGAGTGATCGGCTGCACTTCTGATTCCTTGTAGCTTCTGGCTGTCAACAACTCGACTAAGACTTTCTTGCTCGAGACGAAGTTCAAAGCTAATTTAGATAAGGCATCGGCTCTCTTGTTTTGACTTCGGGGGACCTACTCTATCTGAACTGATTTGAACTTAGGTATGAGGCCTTGCACCACTATTAGGTAGTTCTTCATGGTTTCTTCCTTGGCTTCATACTCCCCCCTGATATGATTCACCACCAACTGCAAATCGCCGTACACTAGTAGGTTATCGACTCCTAATTTCAAAGCAAGTTTCAAACATGTGATCATAGCTTCATATTCACCCTCGTTATTCATTGTTTTGAAGTCGAACCAAAGGGCGTATGGAAACTCTTCACCTTTTGGGCTGATTAACAGGAGACCGGCTCTTGCCCCCCTCTTTGCTTGACGCCCCATCGACTTGGAGAGTCCATTGTTCTTCTGTACTTTGCTTCTCTTGCTCGAGTTGGATGGAAATTCCTTCGGCTAAAAAATCTGCCAGGGCCTGGGCCTTAACCGCAGTTCGAGGCATGAACTCGATGTCATACTAAGCCATTTCCACTACCTATTTTGCTAATCGGCCCAAAGTGTCGGGCTTTGCTAAGATCTACTTCAGTGGTTGGTCAGTAACCACCGTGATGGGATGGGCTTGGAAATACGGCCTCAGTCTTCTCGAGGCGTGCACCAGACATAACGCCAACTTTTTTGCTGGTGAGTATCGGATCTCGGGTCCATGCAACGCTTTACAAACAAAATAAATTGGCACTTGGCCATGGACCCCTTCCCGATACACTCACTGCTTCTTCACATACTGCCAAGTAAACCAACAATTTCTCTCCTTCTCAAGGGGAGGTGAGAGTGGGTAGTTCCGATAAGCAGGCTTTCAAATCTTCGAAGGCTGTCTGACATTCTTCATCCCAATGGAAAGGACTGGCCTTACAGAGAATCTTAAAAAATGGTAGTGCGCACTGTGCGGATCTCAATAGAAACCTGTTGAGGGCGGCCATTCGACCGGTAAGTCTTTGTACTTCCTTTATATTCCGAGGTGCAGGCATATTTTTTAGAGTGTCGATCTTATCTGGATTCGCTCGAATTCCTTCTTTCGAGATCATGTAACCCAAAAACTTCCCCGACCTGACCCCAAAGGTGCACTTTTTCTGATTTAACTTCATCTTCGTTTCCTTCAACACCTCGAATACTTCCCGAGCATCTACCAAATACTGCTTCATGGATCGACTCTTGATGAGCAAGTCGTCTACATACAGTTCCATACATCTGCCGATCTGTTTAGCGAATATCTTGTTGACTGCTCTCTGATATGTAGCCCCGGCATTTTTCAAACCGAACGGCATGGTTACATAGAAGAAAGTGCCAAATTCCATAATGAAAGCCGTCTTCTCAGCGTCTCGAGGATCCATTAGGATCTGATGATATCCCTTGTATGCATCTAAAAAACCAAACACTTCGAAGCCGATACTAGAGTCTACTAACTTGTCGATTTTTGGCAATGGATATGAGTCCTATGGACATGCTTTATTAAGGTCGGTGAAGTCCATGCACATACTTCAGCTGCCGTCAGGTTTTCTGACCTACACTGGGTTGGCTAGCCATTCTGGGTAGAACACTTCTCTTACTATCTTGGCTGTTAATAACTTCCCGACTTCCTTCTCTATGGCTTCGACTCGATCATGTGTGAAGCTCATCTTTTTCTGTCTAACTGGTTTATGGGCTTGATATATTTCAAGTTTATGAACCGCGATATCCGTGGATAGTCCCGGCATGTCATCAGCCCTCCAAGTAAAAACGTCTCTGAACTCAGTTAGCAGCTAGACCAGTGATTGTTTTTCTTTGGGCGGGATCCAAATCCCGACTTGTACCCACTGATCATCTTCGCCTTTCCATAGACGCACATTTTTGACCGGATCCAACTCTTCTCCTCTTCTTCCTCTGGAATCAGTTCCTCGACCAGGACTTGTTGTACGGCCATTTTCCCATTCATGACAAAGGAGTTACAGCTCCGAGCAGCGTCAATGTCTCCTCTTACTTCATGGGAGCCGTTCCTGGTAGGAAACTTCATACTATTATGGAAAGTGAAGATGATAGCGCGCAGGTCGAAGAGGGCAGGTCGTCCCAAGATGACATTGAATGCCGAAGGAGCCTTGACTACTACGTAGTTTAATTCAAGGGTCCTTCCTCTCTCGCCATCCCCGACCGTCGTTAAGAACTTTATTGATCCTATGGGGTGGACTGCTTGTCCTATGAATCCAAACAGAGGGGACGCTAGATGAGCTATGTCCTTCTCTTTTAGTTTCATCTCCTTAAAAGCCGAGTAGTACAAGATGTTTACCGCGCTACCATTATCGACGCAGACTCTCGATACCCGAGTTCGGCTAATTACCGCTTCAATTACCAGCCCCTCACTGTGACTCTGAGACTTGGGAATATCATCTTTGGGTCCATACCCTACTTCCGTTGTAAATGTTAGTCTCTTATTTTCTCTCGAGCTGTCAGTTGGCTCTCGACTGGCTCGGTCTTTATCATTCTCAGCTGGCCCAAAGATCGTATTGACGTAATTATTGGGTCTATCGTCATACTTATCTCGATCGGGGTCGCCTTTGTTATTTTCTCTCGATCCGGAGATCGATCCCGACGTGGTGATTGGTCCTGCGTCTCGGTAGTCTCGACCTAGATCTCGATCTTGATCATAATTCTTTCTTTTAAACTCTCGGCGCCCTCTGGGCTCGCTGCCCTGAGATCTATCAACCACCTCATCTAGCTTGCCTTCTTGAATACAAGCATCGATGTATCTTTTCAGGTCGTCACAATCCTCTATTGTATGACCTATATCCTCATGAACTCACAATACTTTCCGAGATTTCTCTTTTCTCGAGGCTTTTTTAGCGGTCTCAGTTTCTTGGATATGCCATTCAAGATCATAATAGATAACACTTCCCCCCGAGATCGATTGAGGGGATGAAGTCTTTGTCGCATAGATCTCCTTTCTTCCCAAATGATCTGAGACGGGCGCTGAGATAAGGTCCCAGACTGTCGGCTTGTTCTCGGTGTACTGTCCTTTGGACTGATTTTTATTCGGATCTCGAGTGTCCTTCTTCGAATCCATCCAATTAGCTTGGGTGTGCCTACGCACTGCCTCTTCCCCTTGACAGAATCTATGTACCACATTAACACATTCATCCATGGTACGAGGGACATCTCTGCTCAACTTTATATATAACTTTGTATTACAAAACCCTCCCACAAATGATGTGATCAGAATTCGATCATCGGCATTCTCGACTTGTATGGCTTCGAGATCAAATCTCTTCAAATAGTTTATCACCGTTTCATCTTTTTGCTGATTCATATTCATGAGGTGTGTAGCACTAAAATGGAATTTTTTGTTTACTATGAACGATAGGCTAGCATAGCAAAACTAGAGATTGACCCGGTCATAGCTTGGTGAACCATTCTCTTGGCTTTACCAACGAGCGTTGTCTCGAAAGCCCGACATCGCATTGCATCAAAGCGCCGTCCAACCTCATCCGAGATAGATACATGTGTAGATGGTCCTCTGGATCGGTGGTGCCATCATAAGGTTCTATTTTCGGTATCTTGAACCCTTTGGGTTTGGGGAAATCTCGATTTCTTTTGTGAAGGCGATTCTATCCATAGTGAGACTTGGTTTTGCCTGAATAACGCCCATTCTCGCTAACGCTATCCTCATCCGGTCTTTGATGTTTTTGTTGAATCTCACGTCATTTTTCTCCACAGAGTGGACGATGCAATCGATCTCTTTCATAGGGATTTGCTTGGCATTGTCTCGCGCTTCCTTCTTGCCGCCATCTCGTATGTTTTGCATCATGAACGCCCGCTATGATTTTGGACATCGATTCGCGATCCGCCGCCAATTGATCTACGATGACTGATGTTCCGGGGCAAGGCCTTGTTTTTCCTTTGGGGATTTTCATGGATAGGATCTAAAACCGGATCCTTTGTTCCTTGTGGACCCAAATCTTCGTGCTCATTGAGCTGCGAACCCTGTTGATCTGTGGCTTTGGAAGTGGTTTTCCAAGCGGTCTTATCCTTGGGAGGCATCGTGATCTTGGTGAATTCAACAAGAGAAGGCCCTCCTTCTAGCGCCAATGACGATGACAAATTATGTCACCTAATGAATCCGGGCCTGAATAAATCTAGCGATGAATACCCAAAACCCTAATGCCTCAAGAACGTGGTGATTGGTTTTATGATTTGCGGTGAGTCTAAGAGCTTGTCTTAGATTGCCTACGTATCTCGTAGAATTGTCCAGAATCAAGCCTTACGTAGTTCCCGAACGTGGTATTTATAATGATAATGCGTGCCCTAACCCTAATATTAGGTCGGTCTTAGCTATTGTCATATTTACCCTTAATGCGCCTTGTCCCTCGCCCAAGTTATCATGCTGATAACGGGCCTTCGTAGCTGGTGCGGACTCTATCCTCGACGCCGACTTAACCGACTTGCGGTAATCGACTCGGGAACCTTATCCTACTTTCGCTCGAACGCCGATCGTCGTAGCCATGAATCTGGCATCGACATGCGCACCTTGGTACTTATTCATAACGTGAGAACCACCCGATAGACGACACGTGAGAGGGTGAAATCTGTATCGTCATCCGCTTATTGACGATTTAAATATTTTTTTAAACAATTGCTAACCTTAACGTTGTCATATATGTTTATTAGTACATATTTCAAACTCGCATGAGTACGTTTTAAGACTTTACATATGTAGTAAAATGCGGTCTTGCTTTTCAAAACTTAATATCCTCTCAGGGCTAAGCCATGCCTAATAGAAACTCAAAACCTGAGTTTCGGGCATCAAATGAATAAACATATATTTTAGAGCTCGAAATTTTTTACGTCGATAACTACGGATCTAATTGTAACACCACTTATCGTAAATAGGTGTACTCTTTATTTGTACATCTTTCTTACCACTATTCTGTCGTTTTGTGTCTTTTTTTTTTTTTTTTTTTTTTGGCCGTACGCCGTTCAGCTTCTGGAATACGTGGTGGTCGTGGCGTAAATAGGTGTCCCGATGACCTGGACTCTCCGCTTTCGGTTTTCATCTCCACCACCGTTCCTCTTGTCCAATAATCATTCCTCATCTCCACAGAAGGATTCGAATGGGAGTTTGAAGAAGATGGGGGTTCGTATGGATCTCAAATGTCGTTCATTTCCCCAGTTTTATGTGCAACAGCTGCGGTGGTTTTTCAGGCGATTCGTGCTCCGGCTGGTATGTCCTTATTCTTTCTTCGTTCTCGCCTTATCTTCATCGACTTTCCTTCTTTCCATTCTCGATCTCATACGGTGGTTGGGTGTATGTATGTGGTTTGTGCTGCTTCTTTATCTTGAATTGTAGTTCCAAATTCATGAAATTTAATTGCTGGCTATGTGCTGCTTCTTTATCTTGAATTGCAATTCCAAATTTATCAAATTGAATTGGTGGCTGATGATGTTAAATAATGCACCACCGGTTTAATAGGGCCACGCGTAATCTAAGGGTGAGTCAAGAAGAATATGCAAGGCTAGTACTGTAGTAAAGATGGAGTTTTTGGTGTTTTATGGCTGAGTCCAAGAATGTATCTTGGATTGCCTACGTATCCTGTGTAATGTCCAGGAATCAAGCCTTACGTAGTTCCTGGAGCTGTGTATTTATAGGCACATGCCCTTCTTCTGCCCTAAACTTAAGGCGGTTTGGTCTATTGACATAAATAACCCTTACTGGGCCTTGCCCCTTGCCCAAGTAACCCTCTGGATGTTGGGCTTAGGAAACTGGGCTGGGACCCTAGTCTGGGACACTTGCGGAATCTGCGGGTTGCTGCGAACTTCACTGACTTGTCTCTTATTCGACTCGAGGTGAGTACTAGAGGCTTGGACTATTCATACGCCAGCTGGACCAATCAGATAATTCCACGTGGAGGGGTGAAATCTCGTATCGTCATAAGCCCCCCAGATCGGAGGGAAGCTCATCTCGTATGCTGAGCTCGGATCTGAAAATTTGAATTATCTCTTCGATACGTGGCCTTTTTTGGGCGGGAGCACAGCTGTCTTTCTAACCGATGTAGGCTGTAGTAAGATGACGTCACATCAGATCGGCATTAATGGGTGTAGGAAACGGCGCCTTCATTGGTCCATACGGGTTTGTGCCCTTGATTACCTCAAACACAACTCTATAATCGCTTCTAAATCCCGCCCTTTCAAATCATTTGAAAGATTGTAGAGCATAAAAGGAGTCCAAGGCTTTGAAGTCTCCTATTTGCCATTCTTTATCTCCTGCTCTATCCCTTAATCGCAAGTAAGCCCTAATCTTACTTAAATTCTTTCTTTGTTTTTTATTTCTTTGCCTTTTCTCAATTCCATGTATATGAGTGAGAGCGATTCTCAAAATAGGGAAGAACTTGTTGTACTGGAAGAAGAATCGGCGGAGAGAACAGTTTCTGGGCAACCGCTTGCCTCCGGTGAGAGAGTAGCCGGAGAAGAAGAAGGAGGAGAAGAAGAATCGACTTCTCGACCTGCTGCTACCAACCGCCAAACCAGGATGAAAGGCCAAGGACCTTATGGTTGTACATCCGACCTAACTCAGGAAAAAGCCAAAGCCGTGTGTCTAAGATATGGAATTCCATACTCCTCTGAAAATATCAAAGTGTCACACGGTCGATTTCAATACGCTTGTGACCCTCCCCCTGGGTTTTGTGCCATATACGAGGCGCAATTGAAAGAGGGATTAAGGTTTCCCTTCGACCCGTCCCTCATAGAAGTCCTCCGACACTATCAGATCAGCATCACCCAGCTCGCTCCAAATGGAATTAGGAGTGTCATGGGCTTCGTACTGGCGTGTTGAATATCCAAGATCGAATTCACAATTCCTCTATTCCGATGATACTATTCGATCCAAAGTGTACAAGATGCGGGATGGTATACTTTCCAGAGGCATCCCCTGGTCTCGGAATTTGTTAGGAGAGTGACTTCGTCACAGGGCGAGTGGAAGCCTCATTTTTTCTTCATCCGATGCGGGTTAGAGGATGTCGATATTCACACTTGGCATAAGAGGCCTAAAAAATGGCATGATAGGCTCGATTCTGATGCCCCTACTGCGTGTAGAGTTCTTGAGAGGATTTGCCCCGATTTCGCAACTCGAAACCTGCATTCCTAATATCCCTTCACTGATATCGAGACGGCAGGCCCGGGTGCTTATCTGGAACTCGATGAAGATGTTCGAGTTTTGTGTAGGATTTTATTTACTCTGTCGAGCTGTTGCACTTCTGCAATTATTATTATTATTTTTTTATACTTGTTTCTGTTTTGACAGTGTATTGACGTCGATTTGTCTCTATTTGCAGTGGAATTCTTTTCAAAGTTGGAGGCAGTAGGCAAAGTACCTGACCCTAAGAGGGTTGACCCCAAAAAGATTCAAGAATTGGCTGGTATCAGGTCGAAAAAGCCAGTGTCCGGCGCTATAATCTCCGGAGGTCAGAGGACTCCGGCCCGATCTTCTGCCCCAGCATCGACATCTGACCTTCTGAGAGATCAACCTGACGAGGCTCGGGTGACTGAGTAGCTTGATGAGAGTCTCACCTCGAGAAAATGCCAAAAAACAACCGAGGTGAGGCATGGAGCGGGGAAGGAAGCTCGCAACCTCCCTCTTCAAAGCTCGAGTGGCATCGAGGCGGTCCCCGGCATGAGTCTTGCCGAAATAGAGGCCATGGACCCTGAGGAGCTGGGTGATTGTTACTCAAAAGTTATCCGAGCTGTAAGTCTTCCCTCATTTCTTTTAACTTGGTGATTTTTGTCTACTCCTTGAATTCACATCATTTTGTTTGCAGGCTCGGCTAAGGACCAAAGTGGCATTAAAAAGGATCGAGTCTCCATCTGCTGCCTTGGAGGAGCAGAGAGAAACAATTGCCAGATTGACCTCCGATATCGAGAAGCAGAAAGCTAAGGTGACCAAGCTGGATGATCGGCGTGTCAAATTTGAGTTTGACTTGGCAACCTCTCGGGACGAATTGTCCAGGGCGCACAAGGACTTAGCTGACAGGGATGCCGAGCTTGCAAAGGTGAGGTCGGAGCTTGATGAAACAAAAGCCGAATTGGCGGGATCTACTGGAGCTCGAGACGACCTTCAGATTGAGGTCGATAGCTTCACGACTCGCCTGGAGTCGGCCAAAAAGGATTTTCTAGCTTCTGCTGAGCTCGAAAATGACCCGACGTTGCTGATGAGTCAAGCTATGAAGAGGGATTCTCGAACGCTCTCGATCAGGTCAAGATGGTTGTCCCCGACTTCGAAGTGTCCGGCATCGAGAAGGCTCACTTATACGATCCTGAGGCCATCCCTCGATATGGTCGCTGCTTCACCGAATTTAAGGCGGCATTTCTCTGCACGACAAGTATGTGGCCCCTGTCATGGAGGAGGATGAAGAGAACCTCGAGTCGGAGGATCCAGCCGACCCCAACGCCTCTACCTCAAACCAGCCTGCTGCTTGATGATCTTTCTTGTTATCGTTTTTTGTGTGTGGAACAATTTGATTCAATTTGGCTGTAATAACATTTGTTGACCTTTTATTGAACCTTTCGATTCGATCTGGTTGTAATGAGATATCCGTTTTTGAACTTTGAATTTCATTCTATGTTTTTTCCATTGAACATCTTTTGTGTTATTGATTATTTGTCTAGGGTGTAGTCCTTTGGACTTAATTCCCCTAAGCCCCTCGAAGTGTAGTATGAGTATATGACTCATGGTACACTTGAATATGAGTCGACCTAGCACTGTACTGCCTTATTGGCTTGACTTGGCTATTTGGTCGGAGCTCGAGTCGACTGTCGTGCCTCGTCAGGCTTTTTACTTGGTCGAATTGAAAATTCCTTATTCGACTGTCGCACTTCGTGGTTCTTCTGAACTGGTCGAATAAGGTATCCATCGTGGGATCTTCCGACCGCCTCGCATCATGGCTTATTGGCAGGTCGGGAGTGATATAAGCACTGCCAATGACTTGGCTTTATTCACCATTTTAATCCAACTCCATCGTGTCGAGGAATTGTTGTTGAGGTCGAATTTTGATCTTTTTTCTTCCAGCTTCCTTTTTCTTTTTTACATGAGCTTGCAAGTTAAGCATAATTAGAAAAGAAAGTTACTTAGATAAAAGACATCGAGATTAACTGTCGCATTGACTTGTTACAAGTAACTAGGAAAATAAAGTTGCAAATGTCATATAGTGAACAGCTTAAACATAATATTTTCTGAGGTTGGTGGCGTGCCAAGTTCGAGGCACTGTACTTCCATCCGACCTGCCCAGCTGATATGATCCCTTGGGATGGACTTTCAGAAACTTGTATGGACCTTTCCAATTCGGCTCGAGCTTTCCTATTGGGTCCTGCCTGCTTGCCTCGTTCTTTCTCAAGACGAGGTCACCTACTTGGAAGTATTTATACTTCACTCGAGCATTGTAATACTGCGAGATCTTTCTTTTGTAGTTAGCCACTCGATGCGCTGCGATCTCTCTTCTTTCTTTGACACAGTCTTTCTCATGCCGCAGATCAGCTCCATTTGTCTCGACATTATAGGCCAAGACCCGAGGTGATGCTAACCCGATCTCCGCAGGTATGACTGCTTCACATCCATAAGCCATGGAGAAGGGAGTTTCCTGTGTGGCCGCATTGGGTGCCATCCGATACGACCATAGGATGCTAGGTAGCTGAGCTGCCCAATCCTGACCTTCATCTTCCAGCCGCTTCTTCAAACAAAATTTTATCTGCCTGTTTGTTTTTTTTTGACTGTCCATTGGGTGAGGTCGGGCCACCAAGTTGTTCGTGCTCGATCTTGAATTCTTTGAGCCAACGTTGTACCCTTTCATCTAGAAACTGAGTTCCATTGTCTGAGATCAGATACTTCGAAACCCCAAACCTGCATAAAATATTTTCCCAACAAATTTTTTTGATGGTTGAGGCCTTGATATCGGTGAGACCTTTGGCCTCGACCCACTTGGTGAAATAGTCAACTGCTACAACCACAAATTTGAAGTTGCCCGGAGCTCGAGGTAAAGGCCCATGTCAACTCCCCACTCATCGAACGGCCATACCGACTCGATGGCATTCATTTCCTGTGCTTGCTGGTGTGTCACCACTTCATGCACTTGAGAAGCTCTACATCTCATCACCAATCGTTTGGCATCTTTTTGCATGGACAGGCAAAAATAACCTGCTAGCTTACACTTCCTTTCTAGCACTCGAGCTCCACAGTGATTGCCACAGACTCCCCGATGTATTTCTTCGAGCAGATATGCCCCTTCATCTTCCGAGGCACATCGAATCCAGGGGGTCACAAAAGATTTTTGATAAAGAACATAATCAAACAGAGCATACCTGGAGGCTTGCAATCGAATCTTTCTGGCTTGGGACTTGTTAGACGGGAGAATTCCGTCTTTCAAGTATAGAGCTATCGGGTCCATCCATGTCGATCCTTGAGTGACTGGCTGCACATCGACCTCGTTGTAGCTCCGTTCCGCTAACATCTCGACCAGGACCTTCCTCTTTGATTTAAAATTCGATGCGAGTTTGGACAACGATCGCCCCTTTATTCTCACTTTGAGGCACTGTTCGCTCGATGCGAACTGTCTTAAACTTCGATATCAACCCTTGAACCACTTTCAAATAACTTTTCATAGCATCCTTATTGGCTTCATATTCGCCTCGTATGTGATTGACTACGAGCTGAGAGTCACTATATACTAGGAGATTCTCGACCCCCAACTTAGACGCTAGCTTTAGGCCCGTAATCATGGCTTCATACTCTGCCTCATTATTGGTGGCCTTGAACTCGAATCGGAGTGCATAGGGGAACTCTTCTCCCTTCGGACTGACCAATAGTAACCCAGCTCCTGCCCCCTCTTTACTAGATGCTCCATCGACATGGATGGTCCACTGTTCCTCTGTTGCTTGTTTCCTTTGCTCTAGCTGGATTGATAATCCCTCAGCAATGAAGTCTGCCAGAGCTTGGCCTTTAACAGCTGTTCGAGGTAGGAATTCGATGTCGTACTCAGCTAATTCGACCATTTTTCTAATCGACCCGATGTCTCGGGCTTGGCCAAAATTTGTTTCAGAGGTTGGTCAGTTATTACAGCAATAGGGTGTGCTTGAAAATAAGGCTTTAACTTCCTCGATGCATGAACTAACCCCAATGCTAATTTTTCAGCTGGTGTGTACCTGATCTCAACTCCATGTAGCGCCTTACTCACAAAATAGATTGGAACATGTATGTGTTCCCATTCTCGAACCAACACTGCACTTACTGCCTCCTCACAGATAGCCAAATAAACCAATAATTTTTCTCCTTCCCGAGGTGAAGATAGAGTTGGTAAATCAGATAAGTATTTGTTTAGGTCATCGAATGCCTTCTGACACCTGTCATCCCATTGGAACGGACTTGCCTTCCTCAATATCTTGAAAAAGGGTAAGGCTCTTTGCGCTGATATCGATAAAAAACGGTTGAGGGCCGCCATCCGACCTGTCAATAGCTGTACTTCTTTGATGTTATGAGGTGCAGGCATATTCTTGAGGATATCGATCTTGCCCGGGTTAGCTCGAATTCCATCTTTCGATATCATATAGCCCAAAAACTTCCCAGATCGAACCCCGAAGTTGCACTTCGTCGGATTGAGCTTCATGTTTGCATCCCAGAGCACCTCGAATACTTCTCTAGCATCGACAAGAAACTGTCCCATGGACTTGCTCTTGATCAATAAATCATCGACGTATACTTCCATATTATGACCTATCAACCCCTTGAAAATTTTGTTAACCGCTCTCTGATAAGTGGCTCCCGCATTCTTTAGGCCAAACGGCATCGTCACGAAACAAAACGTACCGAACTCGTAATAAAGGCGGTCTTTTCCGAGTCTTGGGGTCCATGAAAATCGATAATATCCCCCGTAGCGTCTAGAAACCCCAATACCTCAAACCCGGTGTCGAGTCGACCACCTAATCAATCTTTGGGAGTGGATATGAATCTTTAGGGCATGCCTTGTTTAGATCCGTGAAATCCATACACATTCGCCAGCTCTCATCTGGTTTCTTAACCAAAACAGGATTAGCCAACCAGTCTGGGTAGAATATCTCCTTGACGATTCCAGCAACTAACAGTTTATCTACCTCCTTTTTTACAGCCTCTTTCATCTCAGGGGCGAGGTTTCTCTTCTTCTTCCATATCGGCTTCTTTTTTAGGTCGACATTTAGTCGATGCACTGCTATTTCTGCCGATAGGCCAGCGCGATCGTCGGCCTTCCAGGCAAACACATCTCGATATTCGACCAAGAGGTCAACCAAGGCTTGCATGTCGGGGTGTGGTATCCACTTCCCGATTTGGACCCCTTGGCCTTCTTCCTCCTTTCACACACGGACTTCCTCTGTCGGGTCGACAGAGACCCAGCTTCTATCTTCCTCTTCCTCAAGGATTAACTCCTCGACTAGCACTTGTCCGACGCCTTTCCCTTTTATCGTAACCAAACTGCAATTCCTGGCCACCTTAACGTCTCCTTTTACTTCATGAGTGCCATACCAGGTGGGAAATTTCATGCTATTATGGAATGTAGAAATAATGGCTCTCAGGTCGTATAGGGCGGGTCGACCTAATATCGCATTGTAACCTGACGGGGATTTAACTATGACATAAGTCATTTCCATCGTTCTGCCTTTCTCTCCATCTCCAACTATAGTCAGTAGGTTTATCGATCCGACAGGGTGGATGGACTGCCCTGTGAATCCGAACAAAGGGGTCGATAATGGCATAATGTCCTCATCTCTCAACGTCATGGCTTTGAAGGCTGAGTAGTAGAGGATGTTGCAGCACTTCCACTATCAACACATACCCTCTTTATCCGGCCTCGACTTATCACTGCCTCTATCACCAATCCTTCACTGTGACTGTGGGAGCTTGGAATATCATCTTTGGGTCCATAACCCATCTCTGTCGTGAACCTAAGTCTTTTCAATTCCCTCGATCTGTCTGTAGACTGTCGACTGGATCGGGGTCGATCTGACTCATGCTCGGCAACAATTGTATTGACATCATACCCGATGCGATTATCCCCATGGGGGTCTCGGCTCGGATCCTCCCTTCGATCGTCCCTACGGTTATCTCTACGAGTCGGCTCGGGGGACCTATCCCGGCGTCTCTGGTTATCTCGACGTGGCGATCGGTCTCTCCTCCCGTTATAACTCTTTCTCTTATATTCTCAACGACCCTTGGGCTCATCTTTCTCTGATCTATCGACCACTTCATCTAACCGACCTTCTTGAATACACGCATCGATATCTCTCTTTAGGTCGAAACACTCTTCGGTGTCATGCCCCACATCCTTGTGATAGTCGTAATATTTGTGGGTATTCTTTCCCTTTTCTGGATCTTTGGACATCGGTTTCGGTGTTCGTGCAATGTTTTTCTTGATCATGATGGCCAGCACCTCCCCAAGATCGGTTGAGAGGGATAAAATCCTGATCTTTTAGATTTCCCTTCTTTCCGAGCCGATCTGTGATCAGTGCGGTCAATCGATCGAACACATTTGACTTTCCTTCTTCGTCCGACCCTTTGGCTGACCCTTGGTCTGGCCTCGGGTATCATTCCTCGAGTTAAGGCCGAGTGAAATGGTGTGCAGACGCACTGCCTCTTCACCTTGGCAAAACTTGTGGACTATGTTCACATATTCGTCCATGTCATTGGGCATCTTCTTAAACAACTTGTCGTATAGCTTCATATTACGCAGGCCTCCAACAAAGGAATTAACATGTAGTGCATCACTGGCGTTATGCACTTTCATAGCTTCAAGATTACAACGCCTCATTAAATCAATAGTTGATTCTCCCTTTTCTTGCTTGATGTTCATGAGGTGAGTAACACTGAGATGAAACTTCTTGTTCCCGATGAAAGCATCTCAAAATTTCTACCCCAACTATAAAAAAATTGAGATCGACCCGGGTCGTAGCTTATGGAACCACTCCCGAGCTCGACCCGTAAGCAAGGTATTGAAGGCACGACACTTCATGGCATCGTTGGCATTCCTTAACCTCATCAGGAATATATATCGATACAGATGATCATCCGGGTCCGTAGTACCATCGTAAGGTTCCATCTTAGGTGGCTTAAAGGATTCGGGCATCGAGAATTCCTTTATCTCGGGATCGATTGGAGACTCGATCCACTCCATGACCCGGTCTTTTCCTACGATGCGGTTGAACTCATTTGAATACTATCCTCGATTTGCCTCAGGGCTTTCCATGTCCGGGATGTTTCTTTGCGCTTGTGACGATGGCCTCTGCCCGCCCCTCACACTCTTCTCGAGGATTGACAGGCCTTTTTCCCTTGCGGTTTCGATCTCTTTTCGACCCGGTGGGTCTAACAGTTATGCTCATCATCAGGGTGTTGTAAATCCTTTTTCCTATGAATGCAGAGGCTACCACTTTTTTTCGTATGCCTTCATTCAAAGACGCCAAGTGATCACCATGTCTTGCAAGCGTGGGGAAGTTGATGCCTTGGGGGTTTCGCCACTACGGGTCTAGATCCAGTGGGAATTTCCTGAGCCTGGGTTTGAACCCCTGCTGGATCTACATCCGTGTGCTCTTCGACCTGTAGGTTCTTGCTGCTTGTTGGTTTATGTCTTCTTGCTGGTGGTGCCATTGCGATATCTTTACCAACTCACCGCTAGAAGGCCCTCCTTCTAGCGCCAAATGATGATGTTAAATAATGCACCACCGGTTTAATAGGGCCACGCGTAATCTAAGGGTGAGTCAAGAAGAATATGAAAGGCTAGTACTGTAGTAAATATGGTGTTTTTGGTGTTTTATGGCTGAGTCCAAGAATGTATATTGGATTGCCTACGTATCCTATGTAATGTCCAGGAATCAAGCCTTACGTAGTTCCTGGAGCTGTGTATTTATAGGCACATGCCCTTCTTCTGCCCTAGACTTAAGGCGGTTTGGTCTATTGACATAAATAACCCTTACTGGGCGTTGCCCCTTGCCCAAGTAACCCTCCTGATGTTGGGCTTAGAAAACTGGGCTGGGACCCTGGTCTCGACTCGTATAACACCGACATGGGTGTTCGAGATGGGACACTTGCGGAATCTGTGGGTTGCTGCGAACTTCACTGACTCGTCTCTTATTCGACTCGAGGTGAGTACTAGAGGCTTGGACTCTTCATACGCCAGCTGGACCAATCAGATAATTCCACGTGGAGGGGTGAAATATTGTATCGTCAGTGGCTATGTGCGATGGCTATTGCATTGCATTCATGAGTCTTTATTTAGGTGATTTAATTTGATCTGTCGCACTTACTGCTTCTGTTTGTTGTTTTCTTAACAATACGACACCCATTCAGTGCTTTTTACTGTTCCTATTAAACATTTGTTCTTTCTATCTGAATTCATACCTCTGGTGTTGTGGTTTCTGATCAATGGCTTCATAGCCAGTTTACTCAGGTCGAATTACGCAGTCTTAAATCGAAGGTACTAATCTATTTTTCTTAAGCTATTGAGTTATTTTGAGTAAGATGTTGATGTAATGATAGGAGGTTCAATGTGTAATGGATCACCTTGTTTGGGTTTTTTTGGTAGTTCACAACTACCAAGAATCAAAATGGTGGTAAGGTGACTGTGGCGGATTCGCCATGGGCTTCACTGAAGTTCATGAGGATCGAATTCGAAGTATAATGGAAGAAGGGAATCCTGATCCGAGTAATGAGCTTGACTTTGAAGCTTTTCTGCGGGTGAGTTCTGCTCATGTTTAATTTCTGTCTGTATATTATTAACTTTCTTCCCTGTTATAGGAATGATGCCATAAGGTTCAACACAATTTTGGACAGCTTGTTCTATTGATTGGCCTTCTTACTATTGAAGAAAACTGAAATTTCAGCATATTTTTAGCCTTCTATGATGACATAAATGTGTCACTTTAGATAACAATGCTGCAACATATTACTCCCTCCATCCCTAAGTATAAGTCATTCTAGCATTTTTGTTTTCTCCCTTAATACAAGTCATTTTACAACACTAAGAGAGCATTTCTTGACATTTTCCGTCATCTTACCCTAATTTATATAACTTAACCACTTTTGGTTACTTTACAACCATTGCATTAATGATAGTCAAGGGGTGTTTTAGGCATTACATTTATAAGTTTATGACACTTAGCCACTTTCTTTTGAACCATGTAAAAACTTATATTTAGGGACAAAGTGGGAGTATTAGGTATGTTGGACTTATTTCTATGTTTTGATGATGAGTGCCATACTAGTTGTTATAGTGCAAAGGCAAAAGATGTCTAGATCAAATGTATAGGTTTATTAGAGTTTGATTTTTGAATAGGTTTGATCAAACAAGCCTCAGTAATGGTCGGTGACTTGTTTCAAAGCAGACCGGTCCAGTCGATAGGGTAGATAGGTCGAGAGACTAGTCGAGGAACCTCTTGAAGACTCACACGAGGCTCAAACTCGATTCTGAGGAGGCTAAGGGATCAAACTTAGTAACTTAAGTCAAGGATATGGAATCGAGAATTTAGGCAAGTCTGTGATGACCTAAAGCGATTACATATGCCTTGTGAAGAAGGTCTAAGTTCCATAAGTTGGATGATGTTTGGAACTTGGTTATATTAAAAGGTGTAATCTAACTTCACAAATAAAAGTTAGATAAAAGAAGTCGATAGCATTGTATTTTATACACAAACAAATTGGAGTTCGGTGATCGACATGTATTCCAAAGCAGATCGATGAACTCGCTGATGATATGCCTCTGATTAATTCAAGATTTTATTGGAAGATTACATGGATAAGGATGACCAACTACCTCGACTTATCAAACAAATCAAGGGTGAGATTAAAGCAGACATTGGGATGATTGATTATTATCCAATGGATATAAGTCAAGGGTGGATGATGCCTTCATCAAAAAGGAATTTCGGCGTTGTCGACCCTATGAATAGTGATGAATGCAAATCGGATGGGACAAAAACAAGGAACGGTTACATTTGAATTTCAAATACAAGTCACATGCATTCTTGCCTATAAATAGAGGACTTTCAACTCGTAGAAACAAGATGATGAAAATTGACAAACTTTGAAGAGATACTTTCTTGGTGAAAAACACCTCTTGAACTTCATGAACTTAAAGCTACCGATCTAAAGAAATTCTTCAAGTGTATTCTACATTCAAGCTACATCAAGCATACACACTTGAAGCTACAAGTCTTGATTATATCATCCTAATCAAGCTGCGACAAAGAATTGAATCATTTATTTGATTCAATCTTTATTTTATAAAGAACTCTTCAAGACAGTGAAGCATCTGTTGGGTGTGAAAGATCGTTGTTTGTGGTGGAGTGGTGAAGAGGCAATCCTACCCTTCAAGGACCAGTGGAAGACTAAGGAGCGACAATCCTACCTGTTCCTGGCCAGTTTGTGAAGCCATAGTTATTGGTGAAGGACAAGCAACCTTAGAAATCTTTGTATAAGCTACATCAAAGATCTCTAGTGAATTTCCTCCAACATCACAGGGAGAAGAGTGGACTGATTGTGATTACACCACTGGAACCACTATAAAATCTCGCCTATTTATTTTCAAAGATTTACATTTGCACTTAGTTTATTTTACACATCAACCCTCGAATCTAGCAACTGATATCACACACTTGCACTACTGAGTATCTAATACTTAGTATCATACTTAACACCAAATATTAAGGCTTAATTTTGATACAATTCCGCTGCACAAATTCAGCAAATCGAATCACAAGAGAGACTATCATTTTATCAAGAGAGTTATGAAGTCTCAAAGAGATCATCAAGTATCGCAGTCAGGTTGCTTTGAAGTTCGAGAATTTGTTAACTCCAAAGTTTTAGGTGTTAAGTTTATTCACCCCCCCTCTAAACTTAACCAAAGCCTTTTCAAGGGACCAACAAGTTACATGTTTGAGATAGTTATTATATTGATTTTGGAGGTCGGTGTGTGATAAACATGCAAAATGTTTGCTTTCAATGGCATGTGTACTTGAACTTGCAAACTTTAGTTAATGTAAAATCGGGTAGCACAAAGAATTCTTCTTCCTTCCTCAAGTCCACAACCACCACTCATTTACACACAGTCGGTGAATCAGAGAAAGCGTCGTATGTTGCTCATATAAACAGCTACCTAGGGAATGATCCTTTTTTGAAGCTGTTTCTTCCAATTTACCCTGCGACCAACGCATTGTTTGAACTTGCAAGAGACGGAGTACTTTTATGGTATTTAAGTGGTCCGATTTTTGGGTACTCAACTATATCATATTTGGGAGAGATGATAGCATACACCTATTTAACACCATTTGTTTTTTGATGCAGCAAGCTGATCAACGCTTGTACTACTTCAAGAATAAACTGTTATAGATCGAGAGTAAGTTTGCCCATCAGTTCAATACTTCAAAAAAATTGAAGGACACAAGGCGAAATAAGGCTGTAATACGTAGTTATGCACTCATTACGCAGGCTTAAACCATTGATGCTGACTATGTGGGCTGACTTTCTAACCAATCAAAGAGCCGAAATATACGCAAGGAGAGACAGCATGCCCATTATAAATCAGAGGGGGCTTACAGCCACGCCATTCTCAGGTTCAAAACGATTTCATGTTATTTTTCAAATCTTACATCAGTATATTCACAAAAATATATACTCATTCACCGTATTTTATAAAGGCGGTTCACTATCAACTGTTCTGTTTTCCTACATCACGTTGGATCCAGACATTCCACAGGTCAATGAACTGTATGCTTGATAAGGTTACCTACGTTCTTTGCTCAAATCTTAACAATAAGGAGTCACATAGGCAGGTTCTAACTAATGTCTTCCCACACAAGGTTGATGCAAACACGGAGGTCATCAAAGGTCTTGCCCAACGACCTACCAACAGCTATCTGGAATCCACAAAAGACAACAACGAAGTCATACAGATAACCGACATATCACTCATACAACCATACAAAAAGGTACACAACAAATAAAATTACAACAAAGAAATTCAAATTACATATCCATTTTCACATTGCTACTGACTAATATTGAATTAATAGATGAATTTATGACCGATGCATGTAATTAATGATTAGTGATTGTCTGGAATGTTGAAACAAAATACTAAAATAAATTGATGACCATGTGTCTCATTTATATTGCAATAAGATAGTAACCAACCGATATTCATTTCGTCATTCACGTCACTTGCAAACCTGTATTTCTGGCATATGAATGGGCTGCGGTTCAGGTACACAGGTCTGTTTTCCTGTCATTCTCATGGATTATCAAATTAAGCTTCCAAAGCTTCGTTTTTTCCCATTTGCAATGATCAACTTTTTTACACACAGCCGATTTACCAAAAATCTTTATTTATCCTACATTTCTGCCAGTCCCAACTATTTTTTAAGAAACAGATACCTTCTTGCTTCATCAAAGCCACCACTTATATGCTCTTCTGTCTGTACCTATTTACAATTTTACACTCTCTGCATGCACGGCAGTTAATGCCATGGCCGCACTTAGTTCAATCTTGAGGTGGAATACTAATATCTAACTCATTCAATGTCAGCATGTCCACGTCAAGGTGTCAATGTCCATTCAGGCAAACTCCAAAAAGTGTACTATTCTATTTGCCCAAAATGCTCTCAGCTGATAGAGGCACAGGGGAATGAGGAGTTCCACTGCAACACATGTAACGCTGAACAAATCGCGGTCCCACAGTACCTCCACAACTACATAAACTCCTTCCAGTTTATTCCCCATGTATGCAAACTGCAACCAAAGTTAAAACATCATAACAACCACAGGTGCAAGGTCAGCGTGGAACTTGAACACATTACAGGAAACATAACAGCAACAATGTTCGACACGTGTGTAGAGAAACTCTTACAAGAAATCGCTAACAAGCTGCATGAAATGGATCCCAAGGTAGGCAAGCTGCGTACCAAACTATTACCGCCTTCTAATAAACGAAGGCATCCTAATGACTTCTCTTACACATACATTGAAGGGAATGAAAAATCTGCTTACCAAGACTGACAAGGAGCTGAAGTCGAAAAAACTGATTGTGGAAATCAGAGCCTCAAACAAAAAATACACATACAAAAAAATGAGGTACACAATTCAAGAGTGGATAGAAGCAGGCATTCATCCAACATCAACATCTAAGAAAAATGTCAGCCGGAAAGAATTCGGGAGTACTCCAGGTAATTGAAGAGAGTTTGAGAATGTGATAACCACAAGAGTAAACTTCAACTTAGTTTATTCATTGAGTAAAAAGATGTATAAATAGATACAATTGAGATAGAGAGACTAGCTAGCTAGCTTGGGCGGCCACTTGAGTATGTAGATGTGGGCGGCAAGCATGCAAAAGAAAAAAGTAAAAGTTATGTCTATGACATAAAGTAAACTAGAGTTTGACATATTAATTGTTTATATGAATCACAATTAATATCACAATTAATATGTCTTTTACAATTAAATAAGGTGTACAAAATATTATGCACGAAATCCTGAGGCTCAGCAGACTCAACTCAGTATGCTGAGTAATATTTCTACACCCCCCTCAAACTGGGCTGTATATGTTGATGCAGCCAAGTTTGCTACTTAGTCTGCTGAACATAAGAGGTGGAATAGCCTTGGTAAGAATATCAGCATTCTGATCTGCTGAGGGAACATACTGGAGTTGAATAATCTTGGCATCAATCTTCTCCTTCAGAAAGTGTCTGTCAATGTCCACATGCTTGGTTTTATCATGATGGACTGGATCTTCTGCCATGCATAAGGCGGAATTATTATCACAACAGATTGTGATAGGTTAGTTGTCTGATTCTTTGAAGTTCGGTTCGGCCGCACTTTTTAGCCACAGAGCTTCACAAATGCCAAGTACAAGTGCCCTTAGTTCGACTTCAAGATCGCTTCTTGACACAGAGGTTGTTTCTTGCTCCTCCAAGTAACTGTGTTCCCCATATATATGAGCAATAGCCTGTGGTAGACCTCTCATCAATGTGACATCCAGCCCAATCAAGCATCGGTGTAGACCTTGATTGATCTATCAAGAGACTTTGTGAAGTGCAGGCCTTGGCCAGAGTGGATTTTAAATACCTCGATATCCTATTCACTTTGCATCCCAATGTTGCTCCGTAGGGCAATGCATGAATTGATTGACAGATCGACCCATATGCAATATCGGGTCTTGTGTGAGGCAGGTATATGAGTTTGCCTACAAGCCTTTGATATTGTTCTTTCTCGACAAAGAATGTCACCATGCGAGAGAGGTATGGCTGGGTCTCACTGGAGATACAAAGAGTTTGCATCCCATCATGCCGATTTCCTTGATAGAGTCCAGGACATACTTCCTTTGGGGGACCCGAAATGCCATTGGTGTTTCTAGCTACTTCCATACCAAGAAAGTACTTGAGGTAGCCAAGATCTTTAACTTGGAACACCTTTGCCGAAGAGAGTCTGCAAGTTCGGATCTCAAAGAGAGTCATCTCCAATAAGGATGATATCATCCACATATACAATTAGAATGGACCTCCTCTCGGTTGGTTGTCTTGACAAACATGGTGTGATCGAGTTGCATTGATGATATCCAGCAGCTTTAACCACAGAGTGAGTTTTCCAAACCATGCCCTTGGTGATTGCTTCAGGCCATATAGAGATTTTCTCGGTTGCACACCTTGCCTTGAGTATGAGGATTGATAAAACCAGGGGGTATAGTCATATAAACCTCCTCAGTGAGGTCCCCATTTAGAAAGGCATTTTTATGTCCAATTGGTGAAGAGGCCAGTCAAGTTGGACAGCTAGGGAAATCAGTACCCTGACAGTGTTGAGCTTTGCTCTTTGGTGCAAAAGTTTCCTTATAGTCAATGCCATAAGTTTGAGTGAATCCCCTTGCTACCAATCTGGCTTTATACTTGTCAATTTTACCATCAGCATTGTATTTGATAGTGAATAACCATCTGCAGCTAACTGTTTTCTTGCCTTTGGGAAGAGTTGTGAGGTCCCAAGTATGATTATCCAGAGAGCGAGTCATCTCTTTTTACGGCTGACCTTCCACTTATCATTTTGAAGGGCCTCTGAATATTTCTAGGGATAGAGTGAGAGTCCAGTCTGTGTAAACATGGAAAAGACAGAGAGACAATCGACCATAAGATAAATAAGTATGAATAGAATGATCGGTGCATGATCTTTTCCCTTTCCTTAGAGCAATAGGTCTGTCATCCACTTGATGAGGATCACGGGAGTCGATGGTGAGGTCGATGAGACTCTGGTTCGATGAGGTTCTTTGAGATTCAGTTCAAGAGGCTCGGGTCACAGACTGGGTCAGAGATTGCCGAGGGTCGATAATGTGAGTATCCGCAGGATCTTTGAAGGTTATAAGTCTCTTTGAGGTTAGGACTCTTGAGGGTAAATGGTTTCTTGAGGAACGGACTTAGTTCAATCTCAATCGAGTTTCCATCATGTGGTGGCTCAAGAGGTTTGTTGTAATATGGAGTCCTTTCAAAGAATTTCACATCCATAGAATTATAAAATTTCTTTTCGGTTGAGAGTAACACTTGTAACCTTTCTGTCTGTGCATATCCAAGGAAAATGCACTTATGAGCTTTAGGATCAAGTTTTACTGTGTTGAGCATGGATATAAACAAACACAGTACAACAACCAAAGATCTTTGGAGGCAATTGGGTAATAAGATGAGAGCAGGAGTGTGTGGTCGGCAGGGTTTGGAGAGGAGATTTGAAACCTAACACTCTGCTGGGAAGTCTGTTGATTAAATATGTTGCAGTCAATATAGCTTCACCCCACATGTATTTAGGAACATGTGTAGTGAACATGATTGATCTGGCCATTTCTAGCAGATGCCTGTTCTTCTTTCAGCAACCCCATTCTGTTGAGGTGTTTCCACACAACTCTTGATATGAACAATTCCTCTGTTTGTCAAGAAGTTCATGAGGTTAGACTCATAGTATTCCGAGCATTATCGAGTCTTTAAGATCTTGATCTTAGTATCAAATTGGGTGGAGACCATGTGATAAAATTCTTGGAAGATAGGTCCAACTTGATTTGTCTTTCATTAAGAACGACCAAGTGTTTACGGTATGATCATCAATGAAGGTTACAAACCACCTTTTTCTGTTATACTTTTCACTCTTGAGGTCCCCATACATCACTTTGTGAATTAGGGTGAAAGGGAAGAGGGCAAGTGAGGTAACTTAGCAAACATAGATTTGGTGAGTTTAGCAAATTGACAAATATCACATTGAAGATCATTAAGATTACATCCTTTAAACAATTCGAGGATTAAAGACTTTAAATAACCAAAACTTGGATGTCCTAGTCTATAATGCCATAACATGATATTGTCTAGGTTTTATGTGCAAGGTGCTGAGGCGGTCTGTCTTGATCTTACTTCTTGGCAGGTTGATCAAGCTTGATCCTGAAAGCGAGGTTTAGCTTGCCCAATCACTTCTCGAGAAGAAAGATCTGGAATGTGCGATTCTTATTAAAAACAACAGTCCAATTCAGATCTTTAGTGAGTTTACTGACAGATATAAGGTTACAGTCTAACTTTGGAACAAACAGGACATTCTGTAGATATATCTGATTATTAAGTTTAACCTTCCCAACACCTTTTGCATAAGAAACAGAACCATCAGCAGTCTTAATTCTGTGAATTTGGTTGCATGGCATATATTGGGTAATAAGGTTTTTATTACCAGTCATATGGGAAGAAGCCCCAGAATCAACAATCCAAGTCTCATTACTAAGAGGTGAGTAAAATATACCTGTTTTAGCATGAGTGGGCAATTTCAGTAGGGGAGCTACCTTCCTGATGCTGAGCAATAAAGGCTTTAAAGGCGAAGAACCGAGCATTCGACTTCTTGTCATTCTCCTCTTCACCGATAAGTTTGCCTTGACTTTCCCTGGTTGGTTTGAGGTTTTAGAGGGGTTAGGTTTGCCATGTAGCTTCCAACAATTGTCCTTGGTGTGATTTGTGCGTTTAAAGTGATCACGAACAGCTTTTCCGGCTTTCTCGGTGAGGCTTCTGTAAGTTTCATTAACCTTGAGTGGGCGTACCTTGATAGGGTTGTCGGCATGGGAGTTCAAAGACATCACTTTCCTCCTGCTTTCCTCATGTTTGACCTCGGCAAACATGGATTTGAGATTTGGAAGAGGTTTAGTAGCAAGAATTCTACCTCGACATCATCAAGAGTAGGATTCGATCCGAAGAAGGAATTTGAATACTCTCTTTTCTCGATAATGTCTTTGAAGAGTGCAAACATCTTTAACATCATTCCAGGGTGAGTTTCCAACATATCTAGGTGTTGCCATGCCTTAGATAGTTGATTAAAGTATTGAGTTACTGAGACATATCCCCTTGTGCGCAATTTTGAATCTGAGCTTGAGTTCATAGACTTGAGATGTATTGTCCTTTTTGAGTAAAGGTCTACGGCATTGTCCCTGCATTTCCTTAGCAGTGTCATACATCATGAAGTTCTCATCGATCTCTTTTGTCATAGACCTCGTGAGGATGGTCATGACTTGGTTATTTTATGTGTCCCATGCTTCAAACTTGGGGTCGGCTTTATAAGCAGTTTGGAAACAGACAGATATCCCATCTTGCCCTGGCCGGAGATATACATTTTCATAGACCTTGACCATAGCAAGTAATTGTTACCATCAAGTTTATGATTTGTAAAAGAAGAGTGTTCGATTATCCGGTCTCTTTGAGGCATTTGTGGGTCTCATCAAGAAGATGAAACTTCAGATAATGTTGACATTTTTTTTCCTGAAAAAGAACTGAGTGTTGCAGCAGATTTTAGAACTCAGTAAGGCTCTGATACCATGAAGAGAGTTTGAGAATGTGATAAACACAAGAGTAAACTTCAACTTAGTTTATTCATTGAGTAAAAAGATGTATAAATAGATACAATTGAGATAGAGAGACTAGCTAGCTAGCTTGGGCAGCCACTTGAGTATGTAGATGTGGGCGGCAAGCATGCAAAAGAAAAAAGTAAAAGTTATGTCTATGACATAAAGTAAACTAGAGTTTGACATATTAATTGTTTATATGAATCACAAATATCACAATTAATATGTCTTTTACAATTAAATAAGGTGTACAAAATATTATGCACGAAATCCTGAGGCTCAGCAGACTCAACTCAGTATGCTGAGTAATATTTCTACAGTAATACATACCACTTTCACATAATCAGCCATCATTTCAATACGATATTTCACACTAACATGCTGCGTTATCTGTACATTTTATAGATAAAGAAGAGGGAGGAAAATCAAGGACAACGCTACAAGAAACACCCGAGCCTGGCCACTATAGCAAGGAGAAAAGGCCACGCGATTCCACGGATCATGAGCAAATAAAGAAAGTCAAGCTGGAATTCCCAGAAACTTCATCGGAAATGCAACTACGTAAATCAGGATAGGCTCACCAAAGCAATCACAATCTTTTGCCACAAAACTAAAGCCTTAAGAAAGTCTTAGTAAGCCTACATTTTGGAATGTACATAGGTCAAGACATTCAATAGCACCATGTACATCATGCTACTCACCCTGACAACAACACTGCCATAGCCACGTCACTTTTGAATAGCCTGAGGTCAGCCTGCTATACATGGTAGCAGCAATGGTAGATGTCTACGTCACAATAGTTTCTTATGCACATTACACCTTCAGCAAGCCTGAATAAACAGAACATATGTATGTAATGATCGAAAATATTACTTTTGCTATATACATTAAATCTTAAAACATGATCTTCACATAAATCGCATCCCGGACAAACAATCGTAAATGACCACCTGAGATAAACCTAAAAAAGACAGGGTCTACCGTGCAACGCACGGTACGCCTGTCTAGTCATTTAATTAAAATTCTTTTGTGGTAGTTAGATTTAAGTGATCTTGTTAATTATTTTACATACAACTTAAATAAATAAATAAATTTGATTTTTCTTAACGAATTTTAAGTGATTTAAATACAACTTCTTAATACAAGTAAACTTCTTTCCTTTACATGGTTCCTGCAATAAATTTCCCCATATCAATCGGCATCAACTTCTTCACAACCCGATAGTGCTTGAATCTACAATGGATGACTCAAATTTTTTTGAAGTGTCATAGAAGAAGAGACAGAGAGGAGGGAAGATCATATTTAAGATGACGAGATACTCTAAATAAAAAATATATATAGAAGAATTTATAGAGGCGGTTTCCATCGGTATCACACTTTAACTATTGGCACCACGCTTACTTCCGGCACTCTTTAAATACTTTTGACACCACCATAATATTTTTATTTTTTTTACTTCAGGCACCACAAAAAATACAAAAATTACTTCGTATACCACAATTGTACAAAAATTTAATCGAGTCCTTTATTAAATTAATAAAACATTTTAGTCCTTTATTAATAATAGAATCTTAAAATTAACCAATAATCAATATCTTTCAAAAATCTTAATCTTAATCCAAAACACCCTTTTATGTTCATCGTCTTACTTCTTCATCATCCTCATCATCCTTGTTTTTAATCAAAATCCCATTAATAAACACTACACACAACCTTCTTCTTCATCACCATATTCTTCTTCATCAATTATTAACCTACATCCATAACAATCCACAAATTTAATCTCCATCCAAATCATCAACATTGACCCAAATACTAAAAATTTAGTCATCTTCATCCTCAAAATTCATTTCTTCATACAAAAAAAAAATCACAAACCCTTTTCTTCATCCATTTCTACACACAATTCATCCACAATCTATTCACATTTATAATTTTTCTACACATTTGTATCTCCTTCATCGTCTCAAAATACATTTATTTTATACATACCTTCATCTACGTCATCACATAAAAATCATCAAAAGCTTCATAATTTTTTTTAAAAAAAATCTTGATTTTTATTTCAACTAAAAATAGGTGAGCGGGTTACCCTATTACAACATGAAAAACATGTAAAAGAATGATTTGTGGAGAAAAATCATGTTTTTATGTATTTTCCGATGAAAGATAGGGTTTTTTCCGGCGTTTTAGTATGTTGTCGAGCGTCTGTTTCTGATGCAACGTCGGCAACACAGACGTTTTACGTAAACATTGTTGGAGATAATTGAGAAAAAAAAGAAAAATGATTTTAATCATTTTTTACGACCACTTTGAGAGCCGATTTCGGTTAGACTCTTGTATGGTTTATCAAGATTTTATGATGACTTTGAAAACAATGTGTGGCGTAGATAAAGATGGGTCTTTGAATCATTCAATTCGGATATCGTCTGAATGTGAAATTTAGGCTTGAATTTGGTCAGTTGAACAAGTTGAAGGTTTGGAAGTTGAAGAGTTTAACTTCCATAATCCCACATTGGGAAATGTGCCAGCATTTTCTTAATATATAAGCGGGGGGAGTTTGATAAAGGGTATAAGCTCCAAGAAAATGGAGAGAACTCGAGAATGGTTTTAGCGAGTCAAGGTTCTACTAAAATTGTCACCACGCGCGCGTGCCGCGCCGATTGCCCGGCCAGACCGTTAGGCCTTAGGGAATTGGGCCTTCGTGGGCTTGATACAATACTAATTTTTTGGACAAAGTTATTGGAGTTTTGTCAAATGAATTATCAACATTTTGATTCAAGGCTGAGAGTCCCTTCATCTGCTACATTATTGTAGAGTTAGTGGAGTTGCCTTATTACTTAACCTGATGGAGTTAAAGTGATCTTCACCTAATGGCCTTCAATACAGTTCCTTCTCATGCTACCTATATAATGATCCTCTGCTGCAATGGAAAGACACACACAGAAGAAACACAACACAATACATACTACTGCATAAATTTTGTTGAAGAGTTTTCCGAAACACCAGAAGAGTTCGTTGTTGTTCAGAGTTGAAGTACCACCCTCTTAAACAGGTAAACTGTTGTATCCTGGGAGACAATTGCTTAACCGTGGGTACATGCCGGAGCAAATTTTTCTTAAGGACAGAGATCTTCTCACCACAGTTTAACATATCCTTTATTGTATATTTTTTTCCAATTCGTCTTCAATGTTATAATAGTTTTATTCATAAATATAAATAAATTGTTTTTCATCTTCTATTTAATTTATTTTATTTTGCATAAGATACAATGGTGGTGACAAACATTAATGTCGAAAATGTCGACGTTACAAATGTATAAACAACGTCGGAGTAAAATTTTATGTCATCCAAATTGACGTTCCAAATGTATAAACAACGTCGGAGTATCTAACGTTACGCAATTGTCAGCCACACTGGCGTTGTCTTGCTATTACAACGTCAGGTCTATCGACGTTCCAAATGTTGTCCGATTTTTGGACTCGTTACGCGTCGGTTGTCCCGGCTTTGTTATCACCAAATCAACGTCAAGATACGTGAAGATACCGGTCATCTTCATCGCAAATGCAGAGCGGTTTCTTCCCGATGGAAAAAATTCGAAAACCAACCATTAAAACACTCGATTTGTACCAAATTACAAGCGAATTGCTTAAAAAACAAGATACATATACGTGATTTGGTTCAAAGTTATGTTCTTCTTATTTTTATTCTTGCAACCAAAACTTCAATTGCGGTTTTCCGGCGAAATATCGTCTTCTCCAGCGATTTTTTTTTGAATCAAATGAAAAAAGAGGGAAGTTAGCATTATGTTAAAATAAATTAAAGAGTGTTAAAATATTAAAAATGTTATTTTATAATTTATAAAAACTGAGAGACCAAAGTGTATATTTTTTGAAAGTTATGTTGGAAAAATTAGTAGTGTAGTACTAGTTTGCTAGTTTTTCTGAAAATCGAATAACTTAAAATTGTAAAAGCATATTGCAGGCATGGTGAACATATAAGAACGAACATATTATTCACATAAAATAACTGCAACACAATGAACGGAAAATGCAGAAAACAAAAAGTAAAACGGAAACTTATTCGTAGACTGAGACGCGTAGAACGATGTCCTTAAGACATTATTGCCCCGACTATGTGCACACGGATATGGCAACACGTCTCCCAAGATACAACAGTCTTTAGTGTTAGGAAATCAAACGAGTTGCGCAGCGGAAAATAAAATTTTTATTTCCGATCCAATGATCGACTTCGTTTAAACAATAAACATATAACAAAGAGGACAAAGATTATACCTTTCTTGATCTTGAAGATCGAAGCTTTGACCGTCCGGTAGAAGTAGATGTGTGCAAGCCGTCCAAGCGTCCGGCCTCTATCAGTTATCCACACGAACACCTCGCCGGAATCCTCCCGAATCGCTATCAGAAAAACTCGACTGCTAGGTCAATCTTTTTCTTCCACACAATACTCTCTCTAAGAAGCTCTCTTAATTTTCAAGAACAATTAGCTCTTGGAATAATGATGTACAAAAGAGCTAGCCAACCCCTTGCTTATATAGAGGAAAGTGGTGCCCCAATGTCTTCCCAAACTGATTGGGAGAAGCTTCCTAGTAGATTGATGAGAGAGAAAAAAAAATTCCTAATAAAATAAGGAAAATCACTATACTGATTTATCTCTTTTATTTTAATTTATTATATCAAATAAATCTAGATATTGCCAATATCTTATATTGAATATCTTTATCGTATTACCATAATTCTATTTTCCAAAATCAATTAATATCCACTATTAATATTATGGTAATCTTATTAATTAAATTGCGCAATCCAAGTGTATCTTCATACACCACAGTCTGCGCCCTATATGCCCAATATTGGCATCCGGAATATTATTTAATTAATCAACATAATTAATATCTTGTATTTAATTTATTCGTAATAAATAAATACCACCATATTAATTTACCATTATAACCTTTATAGTCTTGATATAAAACTTTTCTTATTTGGTCATCAACTATAACCGTATTTTAATCCAACTCGATATTCATTTGTATGTGACCCGATAGGCTTCCGAATATGTTGGCCGTAGACATAAGGTGCAATTACGAAAATGCCCTTCACCTCTAACGATCATGGATAGCGTCTAGAAACACGTCCATGACCCTCAATCATCGGAAGAGTCAATACGCAATGACTACTACCTTTCATGTGCTCGGTTAGCATGTAAATAGAATTCTATCGCTGTAGTAATATCCTTAGGATCATATATTGATCGTCCTATAATTTGGATATCAAGCTCTCTCGGAATAACATATTTACTCCTACTTTGCAAAGATTCATGAGAACTAGACATTCCTTATGGGAAGGCCCTTCGGATATTCACTCTTGCTCATAGGGTACGCGATTCCTAAATGACCTAACATGTATACTCTGCGTGCTTCAGTATCATACCCAATCACTACCGCATGATCTCCCCAGGGCTAAGGAAAACCTTAATAGTGTCAAAGCTGTTAGGAAATCTACGCGGGAATGCAGCGGAATTCAAATTTTTGATTTCATTTTACCCAAGATCGACTTCGTTTAAGCAATAAACAAATAAGCTAAAGACGGTGGTTACCTTGCTTGATCTAAAAGATCGACGCTTTGATCGTCTTAGGAGAGTAGTTCTGCATAGAGCCGCCCAAGAGTTCGGCCTCTACCGCTAGTCCACACGAACAGCCCGCCGGAATCCCATCATGGATTGCTATTGGAAAACTTCGGTTGCTAGACTGGCCTTTTTCCCCACTCTCCAACTCTCTATAGGATGCTATCTATTTTACACAAGAACTATTACTTCTTGGAATTGTGTTGTACAAAAGAGCTTGACATCCACCTCTTATTTATAGTAGAAGTGGTGCCCCTACTTGGTGTGGAGAAGAAGAAAACATTTTCCCAATAAAATGAGGAAAATATAATTGATTGATTTATCTCATTTAATTTAATATCATATATTAAATATTTCCAAGGTATTGTCAATATCTTATATTGACTATATTTATCTTATTACCATAAATCAATTTACACATGTGTGCAAATCTATAGTCATTAATATCTAATATTAATATATGATAATCTTATTAATTAAATTGCACAATCCAAGTGTATCTTAATACACTTAATCATGCACCCCATATAGCCTATTATTGGCTTCCAGAATATTCTTTAATTAATAATATAATACTATGATTAATTAATTTGCAAAATACATGTATATCATATACACACATAAATTCGACATACACATATCTAATATATGTATATTTAATTAATCAACACAATTAATATCTTGTATTATACTTATTCATAATAAATAAATACTACCATATTAATTTACCACTATAACCTTTATAGTCTAGAGATAAACTTTTCTTAATTGGTTATCATCTATAACTGTTAAGGGTAATTTTATACGCTTTATAAGGATATATTTTATGTCAATTTCCCCCATATCTGTATGTTTCTCATAGAAATCGAGCTTTATATTGAAATATTGAGCAAATGAGTTTTAGAAGTATTAAAGTGCAAAATCGAGCTAATTATGTGATTTTATTGGATAAATATCTTTAGATGTAAGATGTTACATTTTGCATGTTTTTATTGTGATGTAGGTACGCTTGCATGAGGTGGAAGGAGCTTAAAAGATGTTCAAGTGATGATTTGCATGGAAGGAAAGAGATAGAGATGAAGTTGGAATGAAGATCAAGATGAATTTGGAAGAAAAAGGGACTGAACTAGCGTCCAGAATCCTGAACTAGCGTCCAGGTGAATCAAGGCCCAAAGAGGTGGACTGGCATCCAGGAGAAGAAAGTTGATTCAGAGAGTTGGGACACTGAGTGGACGGGCGTCTGAAGCAAGTCCAAGGCACCTTGGACGGGCGTCCAGAAAGTCGGATGGGCGTCCTTAAGCCGACATAGCACCAGCCGCCTTACTTTTCTATAAATACCAGCGCGTATTTCAACCCTAAACATACATTAATGAGACCTATTGATACACAATCATTAGGAGAAAACCCTAGGCGGCCCCAGCCCCCTCGGGGGAGGCTGGGGTTGCGATTCTTCTTGTTTTTCCTTCGCTTTCTATTCCGTTTTGCTGTTTTATGCTGAATTCTTGGAGGCTGAGCAATTGTTCAAACGATGTGAATCCGTTTCAGCAGGTTCTTTATTTTCAATCTAGATTTGTTTTGTGAATTTGATTAAAGTTGTATCTTTTCTATGCTTATGTGTTATGCAATCGATATCGAGAGATGTATTGCTTATTGATGTTTACCGTATGACGAGAGTCGGTGTAAACCTTAGATCACCATAGGAAAGATGGGATTTTTAACCTTGACATAACGAGAGTTGAGAGGTTAGATTTCTAGGTTGCTAGATTGAGAGATCTTACACCTTGTTTTGATAGCGTCAGTCTTATATATCTAGAGATGAGAGATTGATAGGCGAATTATCTACGAGAGTAGAAATTCATACGTTTGATAGGTGAACCACATCTTTAATTAAATCATCACAAGACAACTTTAGAGAGGAAATTAAGGGTTGCGGGATCGGTGGATTATTGTTTGTGCGTTGTTCAATCACCATGATCATCTTCTTATTTACTGTTTATTTTATAGTTTATAGTTTAGATTTCGTTTTCGCTTTTATCCTTCCTGGCTTTGGACTGACAATCTTCTGTCCAGTTTAGTTTTCGTTTTGTTATCTTAGGTTTTGATAATAATAGTAACAATCTTAGGAAAATTAATGAACTAGATACCCCAATTCCCTGTGATCGACTCCGGTATTAATCGCTATGCTACGATCCCTACACTTGGGGAATACCGGATTTATAAATTTTATTACTTGTTTGTTTTGTTAGATAAAATCCGTGACAATAACCACATTTTAATCCGGCTAGATGTTCATATGTGTGTGACCCGATAGGCTTCCGAATATGTTGGCCGTAGACACAAAGTGCAAATTACTTAAAATTCCTTCATGCCTAACGATCACGGGATAGCGTCTAGCAAAGACACCGTAACCCCAATCATCGGAAGAGTCAAATGCAATGACTACTACCTTTCATGTGAAACAGTCACCGTGTGACTTACAACCTATCGCTGTAATAATATCCATACAGTCGTTAGTCGAGTGTCAAAACATCAACAACCGTATCTTATAATCTGGATGTCAAGCTCTCTCGAAGTAACTCATTTACTTCCACTTTGCAAAGATTCACGAGAGTAAGTCATTCCTTATAAGAAGGCCCTTTCGGATATTCACCCCTACTGATAGGGTACGCGATTCCCAGACGACCAAACATGTATACTCCGCATGCTTCAGTATCACACGCAATCACTACCGCATGATCGCCCCGTGGCTAGGGGAAACCTCAATAGTGTCAAAGCATGACAATCCACACCGTGATGCCATGAAGACTCCGGTCCAAAGGATAATTACACAACCGTCACATAGTGTGACACTTACCCTTGTAAGTGGGTCAGTCTAACGTACACATTCTCTAATACACATCCACGTACAGTCCAAGTGTCTCAACACTTCGATAGAGCGAGATCTATCCTCGCCCTTAAAGGCAGAAGAAGACATCTAATACGTGCTAGCTTTGTTCATACTATCAATGCCTGTTTTATAGTACATCGGCCTAGAGACATTTAAGTATCAAACTTATTAAAGTGATTAGAGATTTCATCAACCATAATCGCCTATCATGGTTTCTCTATCATGGTTTAATACTAGGGACATTATCATATAAAAATTCACAATTGGTTCTTTAAAAGAACAAATATATGACAACAGAAAAGCCATTTAATATATGTATAGACATAAAGACATAGTAGAAATGATCTGACCCGGTCGGATCCGGTCCAACCCGATTGGGTTTAGGACACTATTCCAACAAAGCATGACAATCCACACCGTGATGCCATGCAGACTCCGGTCTTAAGGATAATTACACAACCGTCACATAGTGTGACACTTTACAGTGTAAGTGGGTCAGTTTAACATACGCATTCTCAAATACACGTCCACGTATAGTCCAATTGTCACTACACTTCGATAGACGAGATCTATCTCTGCCCTTAAAGACAGAAGACATCTAATACGTGCTAGTATGTTCTTACTATCAATGCCATGTTCAACAGTACATCAACCTAGAGACATTTAAGTATCAAACTTAGTAAAGTGATTAGAGATATCATCAACCATAATCACCATCATGGTTTCTCTATCACAGTTTAATACTAAGGGCGTTATCATATACACAATATCACAATTGGTCTAATAAATAAACAAAGTATATAATAACAAAAGTGCTTTTATTAATCGAAATAAAGTTATTACATGAACTTAAATAGACAGTAAATGACCCGACCTGGTCGGATCCAGTCCAACCCGATTGACTTTAGGACACTTATTCAACAATCTCCCACTTGGTCTAAAGCCAATCACCCATATGTCTAAGCCCATACATTTGAACATGTTTCTCATGTTTAGCCTGTGACAATGCCTTGGTCAATGGATCAGCTATGTTATCATCCGTGTGGACTTTTTGTATCTTTACATCTTCTCTATCAACTATCTCTCTAATTAAGTGATAACGTTGTAATACATGTTTGGACTTCTGATGAGACCTTGGTTCCTTTGACTGAGCAATTGCCACTTTATTGTCACAGTATAGTGAAACTGGATCTTAAATGGAGGAAACCACACCAAGTTCAGTAATGAATTTCTTCATCCAAACTACTTCATTTGCCGCCTCCGAGGCTGCTATGTACTCGGCTTCCGTTATAATCTGTAGTAGTCTACTGCTTGGAACTCTTCCAGCTCACTGCTCCGCCGTTAAGCATGAAAACAAATCCAGAGACTTTAAGTCATCCATGTCAGTTTGAAAACTGGCCTCTGTGTAACCTCGTAATACCAAATCATTGCTCCCAAAGACTAAGAACATATCCCTAGTACGTCTCATGTACTTGAAGATATTCTTGACAGTAATCTACTGACCATCACCTGGATTCGCCTGGTACCTACTAGTCATACTAAGAGGTTACGAGACATCTAGCCTTGTGCACTACATGGCATACATGATAGACCTTATAGCCGAAGTATACGGGATCTTGGACATGCGCGCCCTTTCCTCCTCTATCTTAGGACACATTTCTTTTGACAGGTAGACCTAATGTGACATAGGCAGCAACCCTCTCTTGGATTGCTCCATGCTGAACCTTTTCAGCATCTTGTCTATATAGGTGGATTGTGACAGACCAAGCAACCTCTTAGACCTATCTCTGTAGATCTTAATCCCCAAAATATAAGCTGCTTCTCCCAAGTCCTTCATAGAGAAGTACTTTGATAACCAAATCTTGACCGACTGTAACATGGGCACATTATTCCCTATTAGTAGTATGTCGTCTACATAAAGCACCAGGAAAATGATGGCACTCCCACTAACCTTCTTGTAAACACATGGCTCATCTTCGTTCTTGATGAAATCAAACTGTTTGATTGTCTCATCAAAGTGAAGATTCCAACTCCAAGAAGCTTGCTTTAATCCATAAATGGACCTTTGCAATTTGCACACCATCCTGGCGTCATTGGTTGTGAAACCCTCTGGCTATGTCATATACACTTCCTCGGACATATATTCCGTTAAGGAAAATTTGTTTTCACATCCATCCGCGATTTCGTAATCATGGTATATTTGCAATAGCAAGCAGAATTCTAATGGACTTTAACATGGCAACCGGTGAAAAAGTTTCGTCATAGTCAATACCTTGTCTTTGCTTATAACCTTTTCCCCCTAACCTAGCCTTATGGTGACTACGTTACCATCAATGTCGGTCTTTCTCTTAAAGACCCATTTGCACCCTATAGGAACTATTCCTTTAGGTGGATCAACTAAGTTCCAAACTTGGTTGTCTTTCATGGATTCCATTTCAGAATTCATGGCTTCTACCCATTTCTCTTTGTCAGGCGTCATTAACACACCCTCGTAAGTTTTAGGGTCCTCATCTTCCATGAGGAATACGCCCGTGTACCTTTCGGGTTCATGGCGTTCCCTGGTGGATCTTCGAGGTGCTACTGTGTTTGGAGCAGGGACTTGCACCACCTTATTGGGTGGTACTTGCTCTACCTCTATCAACTGATTGTTGTCCGTAAGTGGTTCTTGAATTTCTTGAAGATCAATTTTACTCCCACTAGACCTCTCTAGAATGAACTCTTTCTCCAAGAAATGGCTAGTCCTAGAAAAAAACACCTTTTGTTCTCCAGGGTGGTAAAACTGGTATCCTTTAGTTTCTCTAGGATAGCCCACAAATAGACATTTATCAGATCTGGCTTCTAGTTTGTCCGGCATCATCCACTTCACATAAGTCGGACAACCCCAAGGTTTAAGATATACCAAATTCGGTTTCCTCTTGGTTCATACCTCGTATGGTGAAGAATCAACCGTCTTTGATGGAGCATGGTTAAGTACGTAGGATGCTGTTTCGAGAGCATACCCTAAAACGATTTTAGAAGAACTGCATAGCTCATCGTGGATCGCACCATGTCTAACAAAGTGCGGCTCCTCCTCTCAGATACGCCATTCATCTGTGGCATCCCAGGAGGGGTACATTCAGGTAGAATCCCATTATCAACTTCACTTTTGAATTCCTTGAACTTTTCAAAGGCCTCAGACTTATCCTTCATTAAGTATATATAACCATAACGAGAATGGTCATCAGTGAAGGTGATAAAATAAGAGTATCCTCATTTTGGCTTGAATTGACATTGGGCCGCACACATCAGTATGTATGAGCTCAAGCAATTCATTGGATCATATCCGTTTGCCACTAAATGGTGACTTTGTCATCTGGCCAAGTAAACAAGCTTCGCATGTATCAAACGATTCATAATTGAAATGATCCAATAATCCATCTTTATGGAGTTTGGTAATGTGATTCTTATTTATATGGCCAAGTCTACAATGCCATAAGTAGGATTCATTCAAGTCACTTGTTTTAGCTTTCTTATTGTTTATATTAAGTACGTCAACATTCACATCTAGTATTTAGAGATCATTGCTATGCATGCCAATACCATAAAATATTCCATCAAGTGAAAAAGAACAACATTTATTCTCAAACATAAAAGAAAATCCTTCAACATCTAATGCAGAAATGGAAATAATGTTCTTCATAAGAGCAAGAACAAAATAACAGTTATTAAGCTCTAGTAGCCCACTAGGCAATGAAAGAAAATAAACTCCTACGGATAGTGCAGCAACACTTGCTCCATTCCCAACACGTAGGTCCACCTCTCCTTTCTTCAGGTCTCTAGTCCTTCTTAGTGCCTGCATATTCGTACAAATATGAGAACCACAACCAGTATCTAATACCCAGTGGTTAGACTTAAAAGAAGCAATATTGATCTCAATCATAAATACCTGAAGTTGAAGCATCCAGATGCCTCTTCTTCGTGCTTAAGAAAGCCTTGTAGTTTCGCCTCCAATGACCCGATCTCACCGTAATGGAATCAAGCATCCCGGACTTGTCTTTGGCTATTTTAGGCGAAAGCTTAGGGGGAGCCTTTGCCTTCTTGGTCTTCTTCTGGACCTTATTCTTTCCCTTTGAAGAAGTGACGAACAACACTTGCTTGCCCTTTTACACAGTGCCCTCAGCAGTTTTCAATATGTTCAATAACTTCGCAAGGGAGCAATCTATCTTGTTCATGTGATAATTCATCACAAACTGCGAGTATGAATCAGGTAGAGATTGCAAGATTAAGTCAATACTTAACTCATGTTCCAACTTGTGGCCAAACCTCTCAATATACCCGATCATCTTAAGCACGTGCAACCCCACAAAAGTCCCGGGCGCCATCTTACAACCAAAAAGTGCCTTCGAGACCTCGTACCTCTCAGTGCGAGACTAAGAAGTATAGAGCCCCTTTAGGTGACCAATGATCATGTAGGCATCCATAGACTCATGTTGTTTCTATAGTTCAGGTGTCATAGAAGCAAGCATGATACATGTAGATGTTAGGAAATCTGCACGGGAACACAGCGGAATTCAAAAAAATTTATTTCCTTTGACCAAGATCGACTTCGTTTAAACAACAAGCATAAAAGAAGTAAAAGGTGGTTACCTTGCTTGATCTAAAAGATCGACGCTTTGACCGTCTAAGGAGAGTAGCGATGCACGGAGCCGCCCAAGCATTCGGCCTCTACCACCAGTCCACACGAACAACCCGCCGGAATCCCATAATGGATTGCTACTGGAAAAATCCGGTTGCTAAACCGGCCTTTTCCTCTCTCTAAAACTCTCTACTAGAAGCTCTCTATTTTTCTCAAGAACAATTAGCTATTGGAGTTGTGATGTACAAAAGAGCTAGCCAACCCCTTTCTTATATAGGTGTAGGTGGCACCCCAATGCTCCTAATCTGATTAGGAGAAGCTTCCTAGAAGATAGATGAAAGAGAAAAACTTTTTTCCAATAAAATAAGGGAATCCCTTTGATTGATTTATCTCATTAATATTCAATTCTTATATTAAATATATTTTCAAGATATATATTGACAATATCATATATTGAATATATCTTTATCTTATTACCATAAATCTATTTTCCAAAAATCAATTAATATCTAATATTAATATGATGATAATCTTATTAATTAAATTGCACAAATCAAATGTATCCAATACACTTTGAAAGTGGCGCATTTTCCCACTAATTTGAAAGTGGCGCATCTTTGCACTAATTTGGGAATTGATATTTTCTTTAATTAATATAATAATATGATTAATTAATTTGCAAAATACATGCATATCATATATATACATATTTCAAAATTTATGTATCAATATACACATTTAATTAATCAACATAATTAATATCTTGTATTATATTTATTTATAATAAATAAATACCATCATATTAATTTACCACTATAACCTTTATAGCCGTGAGATAATTCCTTCCTTATTTGGTCATCAACTATAACCGCATTTTAATCCGACTCGATGTTCATATGTGTGTGACCCGATAGGCTTCAGAATATGTTGGCCGTAGACACAAAGTGCAAATTACGAAAATGCCCTTCATACCTAACGATCACGGGATAACATCTAGCAACACACCGTGACCCCCAATCATCGGAAGAGTCAAATGCAATGACTACTACCTTTCATGTGAAACAGTTACCAGTAAATAGAATCTTATCGCTGTAATAATATCAATACGGTCGTTCATCGAGTGTCAAACATCAACGAAAGTATCTTATAATCTGGATATCATGCTCTCTTGAAGTAACTCATTTACTTCCACTTTGCAAAGATTCACGAGAGTAAGACATTCCTTATAAGAAGGCCTTTCGGATATTCACCCTACTGATAGGGTACGCGATTTTCGGACGACCAAACATGTATACCCCGCATGCTTCAGTATCACACCCAATCACTACCGCATGATCGCCCCATGGCTAAGGAGAACCTTAATAGTGTCAAAGCATGACAATCCACACCGTGATGCCATGAAGACTCCGGTCCTAAGAATAATTACACAACCGCCACATACTGTGACACTTAGCAGTGTAAGTGGGTTAGTCTAACGTACGCATTCTCTAATACACGTCCACATGCAGTCCAAGTGTCTCTACACTTTGATATACGGGATCTATCTCTGCCCTTAAAGACAGAAGACATCAAATACGTGCTAGTCTGTTTGTACTATCAATGTCCTATTTGATAGTACATCAGCCTAGAGACATTTAAGTATCAAACTTATTAAAGTGATTAGAGATCTCATCAACCATAATCGCCTATCATGGTTTCTCTATCACAGTTTAATACTAGTGACGTTATCATATAACAATTCATAATTGGTTCTTTAAAAGAACATATATATGACAACAGAAAAGCCATTTAATATATGTATAAACACAAAGAAATAGTAGAAATGATCCGAACCGGTCGGATCCGGTCCAACCCGATTGGGTTTAGGACATTATTTCAACAATCTCCCACTTGGGCTAAAACCAATCACTCGTACACACAAGACCAAGTTGAAACACAAGAATCCCATGCAATAATCGCAACCAGCCCTAGCCGTGAACGGATCACTATCCGTGGGGACTCAGACTATCCTTATATCATGTTCAAATAACCAAGTCAAAAGGAACTGCCTCAACACACACATGAATCTCTGACGAGACCCTAGTCCTTGCTTCAAGCAATGAATCCATTTACTATATAAGCTATATAGAAAAGGTTGAAGAACTGCACAAGGTTTAGGAAGGAACCTTCTAGATCCATGTACCACTCCCGCAGCGCCTCTAAGGCACTACTGTGTTTTGGCCTAGTTGTAGAATTTACGGTGACCCATATCCAAGAACATTTCCAGCTCACTGTATCACTTAATCAAAGTGACTGCAAACCCAGACTGTAGCTTCCACTCGCCTTTATAAGACTCAGGATACACGTCTTTATATCTATGTTTATTTGATTCCAAGTTTCGATAAACTAGGAAACCATTCTTAACTTGTTTAAGGATATCCTCGACATTCACCAGATTTACTTTCATACTTGCTCTGACGGTTCATGGACTATGAATATCTGGCATTATTTTATGATGGATTCTATTGCAGAAGCAAAGGGAACCTTCCATAAGCATCATCTTTCACCTTATCTTTAGGACTAACGTCCTAACATAGATAGATCTTGAGAACACCGGCTAGCAGTATCCCTTGTCGCGATCTATGCTAAACTCTTTTAGCATCACATCTATATAGGTAAACTATAAACTAACAGCAGTTAAATCTATCACTATTGATTCTTATTTCTAAAATAAGAACTGTTAATCCAAGTGCTTTCGTAAAGACCTTGAACTACCAAAAATTAATTGACTGTGACATGGAGAGATGATTCCCGAGAGAGATATCCAATACCTTACCCAATAATCGTAACACACTCCCACTATCCTTCTTGCACATTGGGCATATCCCCTCTTTTGACTAAATCAAACTCCATTGATTATCAAACAAAAAAATCGTCTAGAGAACTTGTTTGAGTCCATAAATGGATCTCATGGGCTCACATATCATGTTTTCGTCTATGAACATTGAGCTATTTTCCCAACGTCTTCAACAGTATCATATAGCCATGATACGAAGTTATAACAAGCATAGTCTGAATAGAATTAGGCTCAGCTGGCAGTAAAAAGATAATTGCAAGGTTTACACCCCGTATCATTCAGCCGTCACTATAGCCTTATAATAATCATATTACAATCCATGTCAGCCTTTTAGGGACATTCCCAATAGGTAAGACAGTCTAGGTTCACAACCTGGTTGTCATTGATGGAATCTAATTAAGATATTATGGCTCCTGGCCATATCTCTCAATCTTTCCTTTTAAACATTCCTCCATAAGTCGTTAGATATTCATTCTTCAACATACAAGCAGCCTTTTCTGGCTTAGGGTTATCCACAGACTTACAGAACTTTTATGTGCACTTAGCAGTGATCTACACCTCAGCACTATGTGGTGTCTGCTCACGTTCCTATGGTTGAATATCTCTTTGTGGTTCTCAAACTCTTTTGAGATCTAATTTACTCCCACTGTTTCTTTTGGATGAAACACTTCCTCTAGAAGACAGCATGTTTGAAGACAAACACCTTTTGCTCCACGGACAAGTAAACATTATCTAACGTACTTGCTAAGATATTCCACAAAGTTGCATTTATCGTACTAGGCTCCAAGCCTTTCTGACTTTTCCTATGACAACTTCAAATCATCGGTCAAGATAGATTCGACATTATCCTCTTCCATATCTAATATGGAATTCATTCAACCTTTATTCTTTGGAACTCGGTTAAGTATAAGAGCACTATCCCAAAACGGGTAAGGGATACTTTGCATGGCTTGCATCACACATTTATCATATAAAGTGTTGTTTCCATTTCAGGAAGACAATCTAATTTTGTATCCCGAAAATGGTATCCTTCAAGGGAGAATCTTATTCCTTTTCAGACGACTTCTGAAACACCCTTCAGGTATTAATTACTTCAATCCAATTGGAGATTAATTCTAAGTAGCTCATCAATCTCATATTCATACTAGCCCGAACATTTCCGGCTTTCCGAATTGTTGCACTTCAATAAGTACATTCAACTATTTCTAAAAATAGTCATAGAGATTAATAAACAATTATTCGTGGCATTAATTGTCATAAGCAAACAAACATCGGTATGTTTAGGCTTTAGACAATTTTTCTAGAATTTATAACCTTTTCTTAAAAGGGTATTTTTAGTCATCTTTAGATAAGATACGTATTACCCATGTGATTCATAATCATATGATTCAGATGTCATCAAAATGACATCTGATCACACGATTCCCCTTCATAGAGACTACGCCTAGAACGACCACCAAATATTAAAGATAACAGCCGTATAATCATTTAGTTGAGATTTCATCACATATATCAACTATATAGTGACATCAATCTAGTATGTTAGATTCAGTGACTTTTCAACTTTATCGGAATAATATTTATTCTTTACAATTGAATTTGTCCATTAAATCCTAACGGATAACTGAAAGTATGTTCTTCATAAGAACCGGAACATAATAGCATTTATTTAGTTCCTTTATCAGTTTACTAGATCCAGAATATGGTAAGTGTTACAACGTTTGATTCACCTTCCATATCTGTATTTAATCTTTCTAATTTAATCACACTCGTAAGATATCATATATCTTAGAGTCAACTTTGAACTTAGATTTATCTCAACTCACTTGCCTAGAATAGAAACTTCAATAAGTTATCTATTTAAGCACATGCCCTAACTTTCCTTTTTAATCCTTTACGCACTTGTAAATATTTCTTAGTGTAGTCTTCATAAAACATAAGAAATATCACAACAGCAATGTATTTAATTTCCTTTCATAAAGAAAATCTAAAGTTTAATAAATAGTTTATTTAACCTTTTGAATCGTATTCAAAACATTGTCTATTTAATTAACCTTTATGCAATGATTAAAGAAATAAGTCGATACTTAAATCTAACAATTTTGAAAACAACATTTCCAAAATTCGATACAGTCATTCTTATTCTATGTTTGAATTAATTGTCATCGTATGACTGAATGATCATATTAGATCATATCCAATATATGATTAATTCGTTGAAACTTATTTCAAGTGATTTAATCGTTTCACGAGCTTCCGATAATTAAAGTCTTGGAGCACTTCATCAGATATGTAGTCTCATTGTCTCTAACTACTATAACGGGGTTGCTCGTGACATTGCTTACTTTAAAAGGATTAAAATTACTTAACCATACTTGAGAATGCTTCTCAAAAGGTAACAGTCATAATGTGTAGTCTGTTTGTACTATCAATGTCCTGTTTGATAGTACATCAGCATAGAGACATTTAAGTATCAAACTTATTCAAGTGATTAGAGATCTTATCAACCATAATCGTCTATCATGGTTTCTCTATCACAGTTTAATACTAGGGACATTATCATATAATAATTCATAATTGGTTCTTTAAAAGAACATATATATGACAACATAAAAGACATTTAATACATGTATAAACACAAATTAATAGTAGAAATGATCCGACCCGGTCGGATCCGGTCCAACCCGATTAGGTTTAGGACACGTACTATTTCAACAGTAGCATCAGTACTGTCAGAATAGTGCTTGTTGTACTTCTCGACAGCATCTGCAACCGCGCCATCTGCGGGCTTTTGTGATATGGGTTTGTCCAAGACATAGCCAATCTTTTCATGCCTCAAAACGATTTTGAGGTTTTTTTCCCCAGTCGAGAAAGTTGGTTTCGTCAAGTTTGTTATCGATGATAAAACGAAGGTTCAATTTGTTCGACATTCTACAACAAATAAATAAAGATAGAATAAGTAAATTTCATGTATTCAAAACCTAAAATTTTCACTTTAAATTTTATATAAGGTCTTGCTCCCACTAACCAACTATTCCCTATTGGCTTTCAAGAATTCATTTAATTTTTTAGTGGCTAGAATCTCATCTAGTTGACTCGATCCCCGACGTGGGCCGATCGACCGGGTCAATTTCAACGGGTAGGTACAACTTACCAATCGTGTCCAACGCGACTTCCAGTGGTTTGACTAGTCAACTCTTTGACAATTCACATCATCTATGGGATAGCCAACCTCATGTCTCTAAAATCAAACGGTCCCGACGTGGGGCAATCACCGCGAGATTCTTAGTCGAGTCGTAACCCAAATATTCATGAGATCTCATAATGATCATATCTCGATAATAACGATATACCCGATGTAGGTCAATTCCCGACGTGGGCCGATCAGTTGGACCCGAACAAGGGCTCTTCACCGTCATTATAATATTGGGAGACATATTTATGACTCGATTTTTTTTTCGTGGGAATAATTTTATTTATTTATTTTAATTACGGTCTCATCTAAGCGTGCATATTGCTACAATATCATATAAAGTAAAACATACACAACATTCCGCGCACAAAGTAACCGGTATGATCATGGAATTTTCCTAAGTGCGCTTTCGAGTACAAACTGACGAAACCGTGGGTCACTAGCTAAGGGTAGCCACAAACGCCAATGGATCTTTGACATGCACCATCTCCATGGATCTTTATTTTTCTCTTTTTGGGCCTTTGTCTTTGTCTTCAATGCATCATTACATAAAATCTAACTATTAAATTTACACACGCCGCATTTTGCAGAGAGCTAACGGAATGGGATAATGCAAAAATAAAACTAGGTCACGTTCTTCATAACGGCCTAGGACAACAATAAAATCCAACAGAAAAATAAAGCATTCACATATATCATATCGGCCGAGTCCATGATCAATCGGGGTCCATATAATCGAATTATATCTACTATCTATTCCACACACTCACGTCTTATGAAAAAGATTAATTTTAAACTACTTTCGTCTTTATAGCATCCAATCAATTAATAATTTAATAATCATGTACTTTATTGAAATTAAATACACAAAACAAAACGGGGTGGGGTGGCGTCGGCCGGCAGCCGCCGACAGCCCAGGGCCGCGATGCCGCCGGCGAGTATTAAGGTGGCGGTGCCGCCGCAAGTCGGCCGAACACCGCCGCGGCCCTTTTTTCCCCTTCTTTTTGTACATTTTTAATCAATCAATATCAAACATGATTTAATCTATAGGATCTGTATACTACGTGAATTAATTATGCTTATTGCTTAAGCTTGAAGTTGGCTCTGATACTACTGTTAGGAAATCAAACGAGTAGCGCAGCGGAAAATAAAAATTTGATTTCCGATCCAAGGATCGACTTCGTTTAAACAATAAATATATAACAAGGAGGACAAAGATTATACATTTCTTGATCTTAAAGATCGAAGCTTTGACCGTCCGGTAGAAGTAGATGTGCGCAAGCTGTCCAAGTGTCCTGCCTCTATCAAATATCCACACGAACACCTCGCCAGAATCCTCCCGGATTGCTATCAGAAAAACTCGACTGCTAGGTTCTCCCTCACAATACTCTCTTTAAGAAGCTCTCTTAATTCTCAAGAACAATTAGTTCTTGGAATAATGATGTACAAAAGAGCTAGCCAACCCCTTGCTTATATCGCCCCAATGTCTTCCCAAACTGATTGGGAGAAGCTTCCTAGTAGATTGATGAGAGAGAAAAATATTTTCCTAATAAAATAAGGAAAATCACTATGATTTATTAATCTCTTTTATTTTAATATCTTATATTAAATAAATCTAGATATTGCCAATATCTTATATTGAATATCTTTATCTTATTACCATAATTCTATTTTCCAAAATCAAATAATATCAACTATTAATATTATGGTAATCTTATTAATTAAATTGCACAATCCAATTGTATCTTCATACACTACAGTCTGCGCCCCATATGCCCAATATTGGCATCCGGAATATTCTTTAATTAATCAACATAATTAATATCTTGTATTTAATTTATTCGTTATAAATACCACCATATGAATTTACTACTATAACCTTTATAGTCTTGAGATAAAACTTTACTTATTTGGTCATCAACTATAACCGCATTTCATTCCGACTCGATATTCATATGTGTGTGATCCGATAGGCTTCCGAATATGTTGGCCGTAGACATAAGGTGCAATTACGAAAATGCCCTTCACCTCTAACGATCATGGATAGCGTCTAGCAACACGTCCATGACCCCCAATCATCGGAAGAGTCAATACGCAATGACTACTACCTTTCATGTGCTCGGTTAGCGTGTAACTAGAATCATATCGCTGTAATAATATCCATACGGTCTTCTCTTGATCGTATCCCATAATCTGGATATCAAGCTCTCTCGGAATAACTCATTTACTCCCTCTTTACAAAGATTCACGGGAACTAGACATTCCTTATGGGAAGGCCCTTTCAGATATTCACTCATACTCATAGGGTACGCGATTCCCAGACGACCTGGCAAGTATACTCCGTATGTATCAGTATCATACCCAATCACTACCGCATGATCGCCCCATAGCTAAGAGAAAGCTCAATAGTGTCAAAGCATGACAATCCACACTGTGATGCCATGCAGAATCCGCTCCTAAGAATAATTACACAATCGTCACATAGTGTGACACTTAACAGTGTTAGTGGGTCAGTCTAACGTATGTATTCTCTAATACACGTCCACGTACAATCCAAATGTCACTACACTTCGATAAACGAGATATATCTCTGCCCTTAAAGACAGAAGACATCTAATACGTGCTAGTCTGTTCGTACTATAAATGCCTTGTTCAATAGTACATCAGCCTAGAGACATTTAAGTATCAAACTTATTAAAGTGATTGGAGATATCATCAACCATAATCACCATCATGGTTTCTCTATCACAGTTTAATACTAAGGGCGTTATCATATACACAATATCACAATTGTTCTAATAAATAAACAAAGTATATAATAACAAAAGTGCTTTTATTAATCATAATAAAGTTATTACTTGAATTTAAATAGACTATAAATGACCCGACCCGGTCGGATCCGGTCCAACCCGATTGGGTTTAGGACACCTATTCAACATTTACCTCTTCTAGTTTTGCACTTGAATGTGAAGAGGGCGGCGAACTGATCCGGCCTTGAATATCTCTGACTATGCAATCGTTTTTATGCATAAAAAAGGCTGATTATTTTGCAGAGTTTTTGTATGTATTACTGTATGTGCAAAAATCTGTGTTTTTTCATTCAGAATAAGAGGGAATTTAAAGGAGTAAGGAAGCCATTCACTACTAGTTGAATCCTTTCAAAATCGATTCAACCAAACAGGTGCAACCTTTAACCGAAAGGATACCACCTTTTACGTAGTTGTAACCTTTCACCGAACCGATGCGACCCTTCATAATTTTAGAATTAATTTTACTTCAAATTTCTCCAACAATCCCCCACATGAATGAAAATTGATGCGTATTCTATGCAGACTCTATAGAGATATCAAACGGAGTTCTATTTCATCAGGCGAGGTGTTTTGCTGCCTCGAACCTTCCCTAGTAGAATACCATCGGACATACTCGGCTAAGCAGTGAACTAGTTCTTGAACTGCTCAGGTTTTGGTGCATGCCTAGACAATGATACCCACACAATAGACCCCCTGGCCTTCTCGAAGTTCTCATGGTTGTGTCCATTTGGGCCCTGGAACACCGTGGTTTTAGAAAGTGTGTTAGAGAATTTTGCCCACAAATTCTCATAGAAGCGGCCCCACTTCCACTTACATAGGTGACCTCCTAGAAAGAGTACTCTGCAATACCCCACTTGGCTTTACCAAGATATAAGAATCATAAAATCTTTATGCTTAACCTGAACCCTTCAGCTGACAGCACTTTTGTTTTAACAGAATGGGTAAGTGCTAATTGTCCCTCATAACTTAGTTGTCCCTTTTGAATCATGGTCTTGGGATCTCTAGTCACTATGGTTGGGTTGCCATTACAAGGGAACATGCGTAGTAGGCTTCAGTCTCATTCTGTTTGTCAAAATTTGACACCCAATCTCTAGCTAAACCTTTTTATAAGCAGATCTGCAAGATTCTTCTTCGACTTTATATAACCGAGGAAATCAACCATTAGAGATCAATTAATAAATGGTATTGTGTCTCCGATGTATTAATCGTGACTTACCATTTTCCATATTATTGTGTGCTTATTCTATCACTTACCGACAATTGCATGCTAATAACAGTGATAGGTTTTAAGTCACACGCAATATCTTTTCAAAGAACTTTGAATTAATTCAACTTCCTTTCCATTTCTTGCTTTCGTTGACATCACTTAGAAAATTCCCTTTACCATTCACCCCCACATTCCAAGAATATGATGAAGTGTAAGTCCAGAAGATATTCTGCCTCCACAGGTTTTTGGTAAACCTCAAGTTAATCATCATTTCGCAGCATTAACTGATTAAGGTAAGTATACTTCAACGATTTGATGAATGTTGTTGTTACCAAAACAAAATTCATTAAATCTTGAATCACACTTTCCCACCTTGATCACCATGAATTGATCAACTTATTATTTCGAGTTAAGTGTCTCAACATACGCATAAACAACTACATCTATACATCTTGAAATGTACATCACACAACCGAAAGCAAATCAATAACTAATATGAATATAACAACATAATATATACATATATTCATAATAACTTATCATCACAACCATTAAGGTGTTTACATAAACACCTACATAAAAATTTATACAAATATTACACACAATAATAATGTATAAATTAATTTGTTTATAACAAACCATGAACTAATTTCAAAGTTTAACAAAAGAAGTTCAACCATCAAGTTCATGCAATCATCACGCGGACAAATTCATTCTTCCATAGTCTCGGTGACTATTTCGCCACGCTTGATGACGTTCCACTTTCCGAGGCTTTCGGCATTCATTCCTGCGGTGTTCTTGTTTCCTGCAATTGAATCACTTACCATTAAATGGCTTAACCTCCTGATTGCCCTTAGAACTATCACCCTTGAATTTTCTTTACCGGCCCTTGCCATTATTGCAACGGAACTGTATTACACCAAATTTTTACGAATGTCAAGCACGTGCAACACATTTTTTATAGTAAAAAACATGCCAAAAGTAATCTTCAAGACAATTTTTCTTTGGCCTTCAACCTTAGAACGGGCTGCATTCTCATGAACAATTTTTCCCCTTCCACTACTTGGTAGTCGGAAAACATGACTTTAATAGCATAAACATGGCGCGTAGCCCCCGTGTCTACGAACCATTCTCGGGGATTTCCAATCATGTTGCATTCTAACACCACCATTGACAATGAATTGTTTGATTCCAATGTTCCTTTCATTTATGTTTCACTAACAGAAGATCAACAATCAAAGTTTTCAACACAAACTTTATTTTAAGCAACGGTGTCTTCGAATGGAATTTTTAAAATTCACGGACACTTTTGACAAATAATACAAATGGATTTGTAATCTATAACACCTCAAAAGAAACTTTTATTCTTTGAGTTTTCAGAAGAAAAAAAAACGTAGTAATTACAAAGTAATTCGGCTTTGAAGACAATGTGGTTGGTCGTGCCAATTTTCAGAAAAATGTGTAAAAATTGTTTCTGTTACTACAACCTTTATCAACATTAATTTTCCAGAATTACAAATGCAATTATATGTTCAAATTTTACACAAGTATATGCAAACAAACAAACTACAAACAATGTAGGCAATTACAATTTTTCAAAAAAGTCGTGACTGTATTTATAATTTTTCGGCACAACAAAGTTTTCAACCAAATTTCAGATTTTTGTTATAAGTAAACTATACTCACTTACTTATAGAGCAATGTTAACACAAAAAGCAAGTTGTTAACATAATTTTTTTTTCCAAAAGGAATACATGACAACATGTTGCATTTTTACACAAACATCAAGTTTTTCAACAATTTCATGATGCAGATTTTTAATAATCTTTTCACATCTCTAAAATTGATACCAACACAATTTAGAAGATGTATAAGATCACACATATGGTATAAAATAAATTTACAGAAAGATTCGCACAAAAACATATTGTTGTATCTCACTAATTGAAAGCAATATTTTGGGAAAAAATGTCTCCTGGTCGTTTCCTTGATGTATAGAGTACATATATACAAGATTTACACTGGAGCACATGGCTAAAATCATGCTAATATAAATGCTATATATGTTGACGAAATCAAACACTAAATGCAGAATATTCACAGTACTAAATACACAATATTTTGTAATATTCTCTAATACACCCCCGCAGTCGAAGCGGCAGGTAGCCGGACGTTGAGACTATCTCAAAAATCTTCAAAAATCTACGAAGGGAGCCTCTTGGTAAAAATATCAGCAATCTGGTAGCGTGAGGGGATATGGAGAACGCAGACTTGACCACGAGCGACTTTTTCGCGAACAAAGTGTATCCATTTCGATGTGTTTAGTGTGCTGATGTTGAACTAGATTATCGGAGAGGTAGACCGCACTAACGTTGTTGCAGTAGACTAGAGTGACCTTCGTAACAGGACAATGGAGCTCCAAAAGTAGGTTACGGATCCAACATGACTCGGAAACAACATTTGCCACACCGCGGTATTCAGCTTCGGCACAGGATCGGGATAGGGTGGCTTGTCATTTAGCGGACCATGAAATTAAATTGTCGCCCAAATAAATGCAGTAGCCCAAGGTGGAACGGCGGGTGTCCGGACATCCGCCCCAGTCGGCATCCATATAAGCCAAATGTTTTTGTGTCGAGAAGGGATAAATGTGTAGGCCAAGCTCAAGAGTGCCCTTAATGTACCGAATGATGTGCTTCAATGCGGACATATGCTGTGTTTTGGGATCATGCATGAATAAACACACTTGGTCGAACAAAGATAAGAGATGTCGGGCGGGTAAAGGTTAAGTATTGTAAAGCGCCAGCAAGGATACGATATTCAGTAGGGTTGTGATAAGGATTGCCCGACGAGATGCTTAGTTTAGCCTTGGAATCGACCAGAGTAGGGGACGGCTTGCAAAACGCCATATTGGCTCGTTCTATTATTTCCTCACCATATTTCTTTTGAGACAGAAAGAGACCACTTGAGGTGCGTGTGACCGAAATACCCAAAAAATAGCTCAGGGGACCCAAATCTTTCATTGCAAACTCGGAGCCCAATTTGGAGAGAATAGTTTTCCGGAGAGTGTCGGAAGACGTGGCAAGTATAATGTCGTCAACATAGAGTAAAATATAGGCCACGAATGTGCCATGATGATATATGAACAAAGAATGATCCGAGACGCTGTGAGAGAAACCCATATGGCCCACATAATCAGCAAACCGCTGGTACTATGCGCGAGGGGCTTGTTTTAACCCGTAGAGAAATTTCTTGAGTAAGCAAACATAGTCAGGATGATCGGATTTCGAAATTCAGGAGGCTGATGCATATAGACCGTTTCATCGAGATTGCCATGAAGAAAGGCGTTTTTAACATCTAACTTATGGAGACACCAAGATTTTGAGAGGGCAATGCTGAGGACTACACGAATAGTAGCCGGTTTTACCACCGGGCTAAAAGTCTCACCACAGTCAATACCAGGTTGTTGGCCTGCTCCATCGCCAACGAGCCGAGATTTGTGCCTTTCAAACGAACCGTCAGATTTCTTCTTGTGCCTGAAAATCCACAAACTATGAATAACATTGGCATTAGTCGGGCGAGGGACTAATTCCCACGTCTTATTTGCAATTAGAGCATTGTATTCGTCTTTCATGGCCATTTTCCAATTGGGGTCGTGTAGTGCATGGCGGGGGTTTGTGGGTAGAGGAGAGACAGAGGGTGTGGCGGTGGTGTGGAGGTTGAAAATTTTTCGAGGCTTGAAAATTCCATGTTGAGCTCGGGTGGTCATTTGAGGGGAGGGAGACAGAGAATCCGGTTAGGGGGCTGTAGGCGGAGATGGGGAGGAGCTGGGATGTGTAAATGGAGGGGTGGGAGAGGGTGTTGATGAAGGGAAAGGGGATGCAGGACCAGAGGAGGGGTATTCTGCTGGGCCTGTTGGGCCGGCTTGGAGGAAGTGGTCCGAGAGTAGGAGGAGGGAGGGGGAGGGAGGAGAGGTGATGGGGTCAGGGGAAAGGTGGGTCCAGATTTAAAATGGGGTGTGGGCCGGAGGGAGAATAAGGCCCGAGTCTAGAAATTGATAAGCAGATGGTGGTGAAGGTGATGTAGAGAAGGGAAAGGTGTGTTCATAAAAAATGACATGACGAGAGATAATAATTTTACGAGTCGAGAGTTTGAAACACTTGTACCCTCAATGATTAGGTGGGTAACCTGAGAAAAGTTTGTTGATGGTCGTGGAGGGAGTTAATGGGTAGCATAGACATCCGAAAGTGCGGAGGTGGGAGTAGGATGGGTCTTTGTGATATAGAATTTTTGTGGCTGTTTGAAAGTTGAGAACTTTGGAGGGAAGAATATTATGGAGATATGTGGCCATTTGTAAGGCATGGTGCCAAAAGGAGGGAGGGAGGGAGGCATGAGCGAGGAGGGTACGGATGATGTTGTTTATAGTACGAATTTTTCATTCGGATTTTCCATTTTGAGAGGAAGTGTGTAGGCAAGAGAACCGAAAACTCATGCCATATAAGTTGAAAAAATTGTGAAAAGAGGTGTTATCATATTCATGTCCATTGTCACTGAAAGCATTTAATGTCTCGTTTGAATTGTGTTTTAATGTAATTGGGAAAAGTGAGGAAAGCATCATAAACATGAGATTTAGTGGCAAGAGGGTAAGTCCACAACAAATTAGTAAAATCATCGAGAAATAAAACATAATAACGGTGGCCGCTAGAACTTAATGTCGGGACGACCAGAGGGTTTGTGCACAAGGTCGAAAGACATAGTAGTGTGTAAAAGAGAGGGATAAAACGGTAATTTATTCTGTTTGCCCAAAGGGCACGAGTTGCAAAAAAATTGTCCTGAAATTTATTACATGAAATAGAATTATTTTTGCAAAGGGAATGTAAAACCGGAGCTCCCGGATGGCCTAAGCGATTATGCCAAATTTCCGAGGAGAGAGCAGCAAAAACGGACGATGGTGAGTGGCCATTGAGTGGACTTGTGGTGAGAGGATATAAGTCACCGGTGCTGTTACATCTCATTAAATTCATCCCCGTTTGAAAATCCTTCACAGAAAAACCGAAAGGATCAAATTCAACAGTAACATTATTGTCACGAGTTATTTTGTGAGCTAAAATAAGGTTTTTAATTAATTTGGGAGCATGCAGAACATTTTTAAAATTTAAGGGGGGTGGGGATTAGGTAACGATGCATTTCCACAACCGACAATAGGGATATTTTGGCCATTACCGACAATAATATTACGATTAGAACTCGAATTTAAATAAGGCGTAAGAATAGTTCCGTTACCAGTCATGTGGGAAGTGGCCCCGGTATCCATATACCAATGATCATCTGGCGCATTGAGGGAAAGAGTGTGCATAGCATCGACAATATCCATAGGAGCATATGGCTGGTGCGGCTGTTTTTCTGGCTGAGAAATAGTTCCAGCAACATGGGCTTGCTGCGGTCTGGTGCCAAGAATACCTTGCTGATGCCGAGCTGATGGGGGTCGTTGCCATGAAGCGGTGGGGTATGGGCAGGGAGGGATAGCCCATGGTGTAACGACCTACTCCCGACCCCTAGGTCTACTGGGGTCATTCTAGGAGCAGGTTGCGAGGCTTTCACATAGACATCCATGAAACACCATAATTCTCAAATATTGATATAAATCCATCAAAACACTTACAACATTTCACTAACTAGTTACGTCAAGAATTACAACTAAAAGAATCCCAACTTTATTAAAATCCACAACACGAACCATGTCATCAAATTTTCTAAAGCATATCCACCATGTAGTGATCTTGATAAATATCAATGCTCCTATTTGCCCATCTCTTAGGCTGGTTCAACAACCTGTCTTTATATTGAAAAAGAAAAGAAAAGAAAAGACAGAAGAAATAGAGTCGTCAGCAAAAACGCTGGTATGAGCCATGTCCGATAATGTTACAGATAAGTACAATAATAATATATAATGGAAACAAAGAATAAACCGATCGATCAATATTTGAATTTTAGCCGTGTCTTTATTATACAATCATTACTTGAATTTACGAGAGGTTATCATCAGATCACTTGACACCGACTTAGCCTAGTCGATGAGTCAATACCAACCAAACTCCACACGTGGACACGATTTACTACCGCACTCCAACAAGCAAGCTCTTGCCTGACAACTCCGGCCGATTGTCAGGGAAAAGATTCAGACCTTCGTCCAGTGAACCTCCCAATGGGCTCCGGTAACCCCATCGCCTCTCGAACCACGACACAATCGTCAGCCCTTGCTTTCCCGATCATGCACATGGAACTTCGTGGAATTTTTGGTACCATTTCTTTAGGACTATCGATGAGCCAAAGTCAAGAGGCCCCGAGACCGGTGACTATCCGTTCTGCGGTGCAATAACCCTAACTCAACTAGTCGCTTAGAGTTCTGCACTGCACATGCAATGCAATCAAGCAAGAAGGACCACGAGTTGAGCATCATTATCTTTCGTTAAACATGAAATGATCGGGCATACATGTCAAGATCAAACCTTATAAAATATAACAAATAATATTTTGAAGAACATTAAGATAATGATAAATGCGTCAGCACCAAAATATATATCATTTCAATTAAAATAACATGTGGACATAACTATTCTATCGAAATAAACAAATTGATGAATGACACTTTTTGGGTTCCACCAGAATAAAAGTCACCATTTACTTATGACAAGAAAGACAAGTAATGTGAAATAAGTAATCTTTTGAAAGTAAACTGATGAGAAACACACTTTTACTTGTACTGAAATAACAAAACTCGCATTTGTTTAATAGTAACACATTTTGTTTGAAAAGCTTAATAATAACATATTTGCTATTACCGAAAATAAGATCTCACAAGAAATGACAAATTTATATCTATATAAGTGTTATATCGAAAATAAATTACGAAACACACAATAGCTTTAATGAAAATACAACTCACCGTTCATGGTGTAGAGCACACAAAGTTGCCTGCAATTGCTAATGCGAAGCACTTTTCGCCCAGTTTGCACTCGTATACGGACATTGTGAATAGATAAGAACACCATTTTTTCTATAACTTCATGTCTTATTAAAAAAAATACTCATCCTCACCAATATCCCCACTATATATACTTGCATCCATTAGAAGGCAATTGGCTAATCTCCCTAATTTTCCTCCATATCTATTGTCCTTTGACTCCATAATTATTGCATTGATTTCATTATCTTTTAATTACCCATTACTCCATTTTGACTCAACATAGGAATTTCCTAACAATACTTTCACAAACGTTTAGGGAAAATTATATTAATGATGAATGGTTTGTCAATATGAAATAATAAAATTAACACTCACCAATATCTTGAAAGTTGTTATATCATATATATATATTATATATTTGGAATGCACTCTATTATTTACGAACACTTTCGTCGTCTTCAGTTTGGTTGTTTTTTTATTTTGTGTGCATTATATTAAATGGAAAATTAGGGATAAGGACAAAATCTGGAATATTTTTAAGTAACAGGACAACTACATATTTTATATGAGAAGGACAACTGCATAATTTTTATAGCGATAAGGACAAACGGTGAATCCCGAAAATCGGTGAATCTTCCCGGTGAATCCCAAAATCGGTGAATTTCGATGATGAATTTTGTGATGAATCCGAAAATCGGTGAATCTCGACAATGAATTTTGAAAATTAGTGAATTTCGACAATGAATTTCGGCAATGAATTTAAACGGTGAATTTCGAACACAAGTGAATTTCGATAAATGAATAAATAGTTTTGTCCTTTATGCAAAAGTTTCAAAAAGCGTCCTTCTACTCAATTGATGAAATATTTCATCTTCTTCTCCTCATTCCCCTATATTAAATAGTGCCTTTTATTAAATACGTACGCTTTGTTCTCTTTTTTTATTCCACGTAAATATAAAAGCCACCACCGTTTCAGGAGCCAATGGTTTCGTTTATTTCCCACTTCTTCAAACTGTAAAACCCACCACCGCCTTCTTTTTGCTCTGTATATAAATCCTTTTTACTTCAAACCATGGCAAAAGTAATGCGTATTTCTTTGCTCCTGAAAATTCATCGTCAAAACGCCGTCGTTTCTCTTCAATTTCCACCACCGTTCTCTTCTCCGAAGAAAAAGACCAAAATGTCCACTGAGAATTCACAGAGATATGGATCATATATAGAGCATTGATATACAGCATGCATTGTGATCTTCATCTGGCTCATCTTGCTTTCTTTGCTTCGGCTGTTTTCGCATTCAGTTTCTCATCTACCTATGTCGGTGTGGGAGGTGCGTTCGTTTTTCCGGCTGCTCAATCTGATTTTCCGGTAGGTTTTACGCTCTGCTCTCTTATTCTACACCTTCTTCGTCTTCTTTTCTGCTGTTCCGGTTATGAAATCTTGCATTTTTTTGGGGGTTGCAGTCTTGCAGACGTCCTCTCAGCTATCTCTCTGAATTTAATCGTGTATTAGTGCTTCGTGGCCTTGATTTTCAGTCTATGTTTTCAAATCAGGCCTCATGATATTCGATTTTACGGCTTTCAGGTTGTTGCATTTGTTTGATGTTCTTTAAGAAATTTTACACTGCCATCGCCTTTACTTTCATTTCTGAAGATTTGTTTGGGGACTATTAATTAATGACTATGTGCTCTGTGTATTGCATGAAGGTATTTGCCCCTGTTCTTGCATTTGGATGAAGGTAATTTGCCCATGTTCTATTCTACTATGGTTGTTGAATTTTTTTTGCCCAATTTTTCTTCTTCTAGGACTTATTATTTGCCATTAATAGAAGAAGTAATGCTTTGTGGTTGTGTTTGGTTGTTATTTACTTTAGTGTGTGCCCCCTATGATTTCTTGTGATATATTACATACATATTTAGAGACTGAAATGATTGGTTGGCAAAGGTATATGCAAAATCTTGTTAATTATTGTTATTTTCGGGTGCTGATTTTCAATATTTAGATTGTTATGGTTTAAAGGCATTATCGTTTTGTCAATGAAGAGATTTTTGAGATTGCCTCCGACTCTTTTGTGCTTTTGCCAATTAATACCCCCCCCCCCCCCCACCAAAACAGGCACACTAAGAAAGATATAAATTGAAGGAATTGGGGAAAAATGCATATTTGTATTTGATTTTCTTGCTGGAGTAATAATGTTTGATTCGAGCTCACGTTTTATAAGTGCAATATCTTATATGTGCTTTATGGTCAAATTGCAGCTTACGGACAATAATCTCGACTATCTTGACCTGAAGAGAATGGATAAGAAACGCTTGCTTGGTTTTCTGCAAGGTTCTTCCCCGTCTGTTGTCTCAGCTTTCATTGATATTTTTTTTTAATTATATTTTTTGGTACTGAGTGTCTGATTTGAAATTACAAAGCCTTATGAGTCTGTCAATGCTAAGTGGACTGCAGAAAGGTGTGCTGTTTGTAGATGGGTCGATGATTGGGATTATAACAAACTGGTTATATGCAACAGGTATCTGAGCTTAGCCACTTCTTTTTGTGTTTTTATCTTGTGAGTTTAAATTGCTGAAGGTGCCTTTATTTATTCAAAGGTGTCAAATTGCGGTACACAAAGAGTGCTATGGCGTGTCAAAAATTCAAGATTTTTCCTCCTGGGTTTGTCGAGCTTGTGAAACTCCTGAAGTTGGAAAAGAGTGTTGCTTGTGTCCTATGAAAGGCAAGGCACAAAATTCTCACTATTTCTATTGTGCGTGTCAACTTGCTCGGTATTTAACTGCGGTTTTTGTGCAGGGGGTGCTTTAACACCTACTGATGTAGACCCCTTATGGGTCCATGTCACTTGTGCATGGTTTCAACCTGAAGTTACATATTTTGATCCTACTGTAATGGAGATGGCTTCTGGAATTCTTAGGATCCCGTCGAACACTTTTCTGAAGGTACTGTTTATTCTGTTCTGTAGTATTCCCATTATGGTATCTAATCCAAAATCTTTTCCTTGTGAAATTCAGCTACTTATGTTGTTGGCTATCATGTTATGATGTTTAGTAACTCTGAGTCCTATAATTTGACTCCTTTTTGTTTGGTTGATTTGATATTCATATTTTTCTTTAGGGCACTTTTTGACGGTGTCTGAAACAGTCTTTTGTTTGCTGAAATTCGTAGGAATGTGTTGTTTGCAAGCAAATTCATGGTTCATGCATACAATGCTCCAAGTGTTCTTCCTCTTTTCACTCAATGTGTGCTTGATTTGAGCCGGTTACTACATAGAAGTGAGTTACAAGTATTCACGTGTTTACGCTTTCTTTTCATGTCTACTCTTGCATAGCATGTTTGACAACCATAGGGAAGAACAACGGCAATCATCATAAGCTACAATTAGTTGTTTTTGTGTCGGTTGAATTGTGAGGACCAATAACGACGCAGCGTCTTTGTTCTTTCCTTCATTTGCAGTGAATTGCTCGAGAAGAAAAGTGCACAAATAACTAAATGGGTTACATATTGTCTTTGGTCATAGGTCTAACATCAATCATTCCTTGTGTCGTTTTAAGAGTCTACATATTTTGGACTTGCCAGTCTTTGTTCCTCCTCACTTTTCCATTTCTTTTCCTTTCTTTCCAAGACTCGAATGCAGAAAATGTAATGGTGGTTCGAACTCCATCTGTTACATTTGCTGCCACAACCTCTAACAATGACCAAAGCCAAGAAAATTTTCAGACCGGTTCAAGGCTTGCATCGTGTAAAGTTGTTGAACTTTCTGATGGACTGGTCAAAGAGGCCGAGGAGGTTGAGCCCCTCTCTGCTGCACGGTGCCGTTCATGAGATCGAGAAATAAGGTTAGTCTGCATCTATTCATGACTTGCTCATCCTTACGTATGTTGTATCTCATTGTTCCCTGTTTTTTTGTCAATTTTCTCTTGTTATCTTTGATAGCTGGTTTATAACTTGCAGAATATTCAACAAGAACCTGTCTTTCATCGAGTGATGAGGCCGTTTCACCATCCCCTTGACACTATAGATTCTCTTTTTTCTTTGAAGCAAGTTTGAGGGTGAGGTTACTACATTTTACTGTGCTTTTCCTAGATCGCTTCACACATTTATTTTAACCTTATATTTGCAACTTGTATCTATTTTCTTGGCTTCGGAATCTGGTTGGCTGGATGTATTGGTTTCTGAAGAGAGTTTGAGAAAGTAATAATACTTGAGTAAACTCCAACTTGTTTATTCATGTTGAAAGAATGAGTATAAATAGATACAAGAGAGGATCCTTACAAGAGAGGATCCTAGCTAGTAAAGTAAAAGTAACTAGAGCCGGCTACAATAAATGCTAGAGTCGGCTATGTCTATGCTATTACATAATAGGACAAAGGATAGTTACTTTATGACTATTAGGACATATTAATTGTTTATTCAATGCAATTAATATGTCTCTTGATAAAAGTAACACGTTACATTGTAACATGTTAAGAGTGTAATAATAATGTAATATTAACCATAGTATTTCCACACCCCTCAAATCTGGGTTGTATATGTTTATACTGACCAAGTTTGCTACTAAATCTATTGAACATAAGTGGTGGTATGGCCTTGGTGAGAATATCGGCGATTCGATCTTGAGAGGAACATCTTTGGAGTTGAATAATCTTGGCATCAATCTTCTCCTTTAGGAAGTGTGTCATCAATGTCCACATGTTTGGTTTTATCATGATGGATGGATCCTCTCGCCATGCATAAGGTGAATTATTGTCATAGCAGAGTGTGATAGGTTCTGTCAAGAGGTTCTTTGAAGTTCGGTGAGTACCCTTTTTAGCCACAGAGCTTCACAAATGCCAAGTACAAGTGCCCGAGTTCACCTTTCAAGATCGCTTGACACAGAGAGGTGTTTCTTGCTTCTCCAAGTAACTAGGTTTCCCATACATATGAGCAATAGCCTGTGGTAGATCTTCTCGTCAATGTGACATCCCGGCCCAATCAAGATCGGTGTAGACCTTGATTGATCTATCGGGAGACTTGGTGAAATGTAAGCCCTGGCCAGAGTGGACTTCTGTGTATCTCAAGATCTCCATTCACAACATCCCAATGTTGCTCAAGAGGGCAATGCATGAATCAGCTAACCCAGATCGACTCCATATGCAATATCAGGTCTTGTATGGGGATGATAAATGAGTTTCCCTACAAGTCTTTGATATTGATCCTTTCTCGACAAAGAATGTCACCATGCGGCGAGGTATTACCTGGGTCTACTGGGGATACACGAGGTTTGCATCCCAAAGATGCCGATTTCTTCAAGAGAGTCCAAAGACATACTTCCTCTCGTGAAAGCAGATATACCCCGGTCTGTTCTAGCTATTTCCATACCAAGAAAGTACTTGAGGTAGCCCAAATCTTTAACTTGAAATACTTTTGCCGCCAGGTCTTCAAGTGTTGGATCTCAACAGGTCATCACCGAGAAGGATGATATCATCCACATAGACAATAAGAATGGACCTTTTACGGTTTGTTGTTTTGATAAACATTGTGTGATCTCGAGTTGCATTGATGGTATCCAGCAGCTTTTAACCACACAGTAGTGAGTTTGCCAAACCAGGCTCTAGGGACCGCTTTAGGCCATATAGAGATTTCCTCAATTTGCAAACTTTCCTTGAGTGTGAGTGTTGGAAAAACCGGGAGGCACATTCATATAGACTTCCTCAAGAAGGTCACCATTTAGGAAAGCATTCTTGATATCCAATTGGTGTAGAGGCGATCAAGTTGGACAAGAATTGAGATCAAGACTCGACGGTGTTTAGTTTTGCCCACAGTGCAAAGGTTTCCTTGTAGTCAAGGCCATATGTTTGAGTGAATCCCTTGCAACCTTGAGCCTAGCTTTGTATTTGTCAATAGTACCATCAAGATTGTACTTGATAGTGAGCGACCATTTGCGGTGAATGTCTTCTTTTCCATGTGGGAGAGTGGTGAGATCCCAAGTATGGTTGTCAGGAGAGCGATCATTTCGGTTTTGACAATTTGCCTTCCACTTATCATGTTGGAGAGCTTCTGTATATTCTTAGGAATAGAGTGAGAATCCAAGTCCTGTGTAAACATGGCAAAAACAGTGATAAGCGATCATAGGATAGATAATTATGAATAGAGTGATCAGTGAGTGCAAGATCTCTTTCCCTTCCCGATAGCAATAGAGTCTGTCATCAACGTCCGCAGGTCCGCCGAGAGTCGTTGAGAGTCTTTGAGGTTCATCTCTTTGTGACTCATGGAGGTTGCCGAGTGTCGTGAGTCTCAGTTCGGCTGAGGCAGCAGGTCGTGGGAGACTACTGGTTCGGAGAGGTTCTTGAGGATCGATAGGATCCGAGAGTCGGGTAAGTGCCGAGGTTCAAGAGTTTCTTGAGGAAAGGATTTAGGTCAAGTTCAATCAGTTTCCATCATTGATCGCCTCGGTGGACTTGTTTGTAGTAGGAGTCCTTTCAAAGAATTTTACATCCATAGAATTGTAAAATCTTTTTCGTATGAGAGTAACACTTGTAACCTTTCCCGTCCTTTGCATATCCTAGGAAAATGCACTTGTGAGCTTTGGGATCAAGTTTGCTTCGTGTTGGGCATGGATATAAACAAATACAGATACAACCAAAGATTTTTGGTGGTAATTGGGAAATAAGATGAGGCGAGGAGTGTGTGGTCGGGAGGGTTTGGATAGGAGTTTTGAAGCCTAACACTCTACTGCTGGGAAGTCTGTTGATTAAGTATGTGGCGATTAATATAGCTTCACCCCACATATACTTTGGGACATGGGTAGTGAACATGATTGATCGAGCCATCTCCAGTAGGTGCCTGTTCTTTCTCTCAGCAACCCCATTTTGTTGAGGTGTTTCCACACAACTGCTGATATGGACAATCCCCTTATTCATCAAGAAATTACTGAGGTTAGACTCATAGTATTCAAGAGCATTATCGTCTTTAAGATCTTGATCTTAGTGTCAAATTGAGTAGAGATCATGTTGTAGAATTCTGAAAACTCGGTCCAACTTCGATTTATCCTTCATTAAAAACAGCCATGTGTTCCTGGTATGATCATCAATGAAAGTGACAAACCACCTTTTTCCTGTTATACTTTTTACCCTTGAGGGTCCCCATACATCACTATGAATTAAAGTGAAAGGTGTGGAAGGCAAATAAGGTAGTTTGGCATACACAGATTTGGTAAGTTTGGCAAATTGACAAATATCACATTGAAGATCATTGACATTACATCCTTTAAACAATTCAGAATTCTGGACTTCAAATAACCAAAACTTGGATGTCCTAGTCTATAATGCCATAACATGATATTATCTAAGGTTTGAGTGCAGGCTGCTGAGGCAGATTCAGTCTTCAGTCTTCAGCAGGGTCGACCACATACAATCCTAAGCAGGGTTTAGCCCTCCCAATCACTTCCTGTGAAGAAGGGTCCTGGAAAGTGCACTGATTCTTATTAAAAACAACAAATCCAATTTAAATCTTTTGCAAGTCTTGTGAGATATGAGATTGCAGTTTAATTTTGGAACAAATAGGACATCCTTTAGACATATCTTATTAGTGAGTTTAACATTTCCAAAACCTTTTGCACGAGAGATAGATCCATCAGCAGTCTTAACATTGTGAATTTGTTGACATGGCATAAGGTGAGTTATGAGGTTTTTATTACTAGTCATATGGGAGGAGGCCCCAGAATCAACAATCCATGTTTCATTACTAATAGAAGAGTAGAATTTACTCGCACTAGCCTCGAGTAGCCGTGTCGGTAGAGGTACTACCTTCTTTTTGTTGAGTGAGGAAAGCTTTGAATGCGACAAACCGAGCATTCAACTTGTTGTCATTCTCCTCTTCATGGACATGCGCCTCGACTTTCCCTGGTAGGTTTGAGGATTTAGGCATGCCATGTAGCTTCCAAACAAGTGTCCTTGGTGTGATTTGTGCGTTGCGGTGCTCATCGAGAACAACTTTCCGCTTCTATCAGTGAGGCTTCCTGGCGGTCTCAAGTAACCTCAAAGAGCTTTCCGATGGTCGGCAGTGAGTAGCACTCTCAAAGAGGAGTTCAAAGCATCATCACTTTCCTCCTCTGCTTTCCTCATGTTTGACTTCAGCAAACATGGATTTGAGATTGGGAAGAGGTTTAGTGGCAAAGATTCTTCCTCTAACATCATCAAGAGCGAGGATTGATCCAAGAAGAAACTTGAATACTCTCTTTTCTCAATAATGTCCTTATAAAGGCAGCATCCTTGACATCATTCCAGGGTGAGTTTCCAAAGATATCTAGGTGTTGCCATGCCCTAGACAGTTGGTTGAAGTATTGAGTTATAGACATATCTCCTGCCTGCAGATTTTGAATCGAGCTTCAAGTTCATACACTTCGAGGTATTGTCTTTCTTGGAGTAAAGATCCCTGGCATTATCCTGCATTTCCTTTGCGAGATCATACATCATAAAGTTCTCACTAATCTCTTTTGTCATTGATCTTGTGAGAATGGTCATGACTTGATTATTAGCAGTATCCCATGCTTCAAATCCTGGGTCATCTTCAGCAGGGGCAGGTTTAGAGCCGGACAGGTATCCCATCTTACCTTGTCCAGAGATGTACATTTTCATAGATCTTGACCATAGCAAATAGTTGTTGCCATCAAGTCTATGATTAGTATAAGATGAAGATTCAGTGACCCAGGATCACTGAGGCAGCTGGGACTCAACTGAAGGTGAGGAAGCTTCAGATAGTGAAGACATTCTTGATTCAGCAGGGTGCTGAGAGTTTGCAGCGGATTTCAGGAGTTTAGGTCTCTGCTACCATGAAGAGAGTTTGAGAAAGTAATAATACTTGAGTAAACTCCAACTTGTTTATTCATGTTGAAAGAATGAGTATAAATAGATACAAGAGAGGATCCTTACAAGAGAGGATCCTAGCTAGTAAAGTAAAAGTAACTAGAGCCGGCTACAATAAATGCTAGAGTCGGCTATGTCTATGCTATTACATAATAGGACAAAGGATAGTTACTTTATGACTATTAGGACATATTAATTGTTTATTCAATGCAATTAATATGTCTCTTGATAAAAAGTAACACGTTACATTGTAACATGTTAAGAGTGTAATAATAATGTAATATTAACCATAGTATTTCCACAGTTTCTGTCAACTCGTTCCCTTGAAGCCATATTATGCGTGATGTTCTTTTAAATCTCTTCTTGGTCAAGAATTTATTGTCTTTGGAGAACACTTGGTCAGCTACATATGTAATCATCTTTTCGTTTTGTTCTATTTTTTTGGCTTTATATTGAATGAGGAGGCATGGAATAACGATGATGAGCTCTACAGACCTGTAGTGACTTGTGAATATGATCGCATAAATACACAGATCAAGTCTTCGGCAACAGATGAAACACCAATCAGCCCGTTGAAAAGGATGAAGGTCAATGAGGCTAAAAACAGTATCAACTAGATGGAAGTCACTTAAGGTCAAACTCAACTTTTGCTACAATGCCATTTTCTGATCAAGATTAAAAACAAGTGACCAGTGTTACAGTTAGTCTCAGCCTCAGCTGATGCTTCGCGGCATTGTCGTTTTGATATGCAAACATTTTGTAACCAAAGACAAGTACTGAAAATGTAGCCAAAACCAAAAAAAAAAAAAAAACTCTTCCTAACGATATTATTAGCAGCAAATCAACAAACTCTTTCAAAGAACAAATAAACACCTTTGGGAATGCAACTCCCCGACATCGCAACAAAAAATAGCAGCTCGAGGGCCCGCACCATGCATCGCATGGTTCAGTCCGCTAGTATATATATATATATTATAGAATTTATCGAAAACCGCTGATATGCTACATTAACACAACCGTGAAAATAGCGCACAATTTCTTCATGTAGTCAAAAGGAAAATTTTCTAAATCATTTAGTGAAATATTTATGTTTGTACACATCAATTACAATAAATGATTTAATAAAAGAAAATATGTAACTTAAAACTGAATTCTAGTTTTACTTTTTATGAACAGTCAAAAGGTCATTTACTACTATCAATATATATATATATATATATATATATATATATATATATATATATATATATATATATATATATATATATTTGCTATACACGTTTCTAGGCATTAGCTAACGATTAATGAATACCTTCGTATGTACGTGTACTAATATACATTCTCTAATGGGTACAAATAATATTTGTTATATTGACAAAAAAAAAAAAAGAACTCGGCCGATGCTTATGAATAATAATAGATTAAGAAATTAGGATGCTACATGAGTATAGTTGGAGTATATTTATTTACACTTGTGCGTATTCTTGCTTAATTTTCTAACATTCGAATTAAACAATCTATTTTGATGTTGTTTTACGGTAACAACCCAAAATTTTAGGATGTTACAGTTCTCCCTCCCTTAAAAAGAAGTTCGTCCTCGATCACTTCACTAATAACTTTCATGTCAAACTTATATACTTACATCGCGAAATTCATCCTCATTATAAAATACTTCTTAATCATACTCGATACTATTCTTAAAGGGTATCAGGGTTATGCCACGATCCTACATATCTCGGCTATATATGGGTCCACGTTCTATACATCGATAGCCTTATTCTACAAAACATTTCTGATATAAAATTTATCTCTATAATCCACCATGACGTTTACATTATTGATCTCAAAAAACTCCACAAAATCTAGTGTTTCACATTTTCGCATTAATGTCATTCAAGATACCAATAAAATATAACTATATCTTCTTACACTTTTTTTTTCTTCTTTTTTTTAATCCTCTTTTATTCGAAACTATACTAGTTTTGTAAATAACATGTCAATAATATACATGTCACAATGGAACGTTACGTCCCAATGTTAAAAGAATTTTTTCAATCGAAAGGTAAATGTTGGGAGTGTTAGCTCCTTTACACAAAACTTACTCATTAGGAAATGCATATCAAACATTTGAGTTTATGACATTAAAATAAAATAAATCAACAACAAAAATAAAATAATAAAATAAAATAACATATGAACAATGGAAATTTCTTTGTAAATATAGTTAGATAGACATTTTTGTAGTTTACCATACTTCTTAAAAGAAAATAATGACATCAATTTTAATGGCAAAAATATATAAATTTTCAAGGTATCGTAAATATTTTTTTTTTGTTCTTTGAAGACTTGATCCATTCAACTATTCAACAGGTATCAAAAGAACTATAATTTTTCTTGAGAAATATATATGACTTCTTAATATTTCAAAATCCTCACCGTAACAAAGAAAATCTTAATAGTTCGAAAACTAAGATTGTATAACAAATCATAAATGTGTGTTACAAAGACATTAACAAATATGATAAAAACGACACTTTAAACTAGTTGAACATTAACCACCAAAATTTTCTTACAAAATTATCATACAAAATTATCAACAAAATTCATTATCAAGTCAAAGCATAAATGTAGAATAGCTACTACAGAAAAATATATGTATATATAACTTGAAACCCTTTGATAAATATTTTAAATTTAAGTAAGACAAAATTCAATAATTTGTAGAATAATGTTTCAAAACACTCTATCCATAAGTGTACGAATAATCGCTCATAGGAAAATATACGATATATTCGTTTTCGTAACTTTAACTACTTAGAGTAGATTTATTCCTAGAATAATACAATAAATAGTTTTGAACCAATAAAATATGCACGTGTGTGTGAAATAACAGATATGTTCATACAATGAATTTGAAGCATTTAGTTGAATAATTTATTCTTCAACAAAAAAAAGAGAACTAAAAGATATGCATAATTCTTATCGAATGTATACGTTGGTGGCATGTTAAACACGACAAATTTTATAATACAACCGTTCACTACTACAAAATACGGCTATTAAGACATTAAATATAGGACATTTATTAGAAAATGCCCTTTTAGATGCGTAAAGGGGCGCTTGATATTCTTGGACGTTTTGCTACAGTAGAATGAATTATTAAAAAAAAAAGTATTCACTGAAAAGACGTTCATGAACGCCTTATCACCTCCATCCTTTTATTTTTCGTTTTAAAAAAGTTAAATAGCGGGTAGAATGCCCCGCCTTGTCAATTTTCCCCAACTTTTCATTCACTAAAACACCCGCCTCCTCCACAAAATAGCTAGGGCATCTCCATCGACACACCCATTTTGCCCTTCGTCTTCCTTTTCCGTCCTCTACACAAAATTGGGACTATCGTTCTTCCACACAATCGGACTATCGCTCTTCACCTCCATCTTTCGCACCACAATCTAGTTGATAGCAATTAGCAGCGGCCGAATCTTCACATGTCCTGTTTCTTTTCTTTTTTTATTTCTTTTTTTTGGTTAAGTGCAATTTTAGATTGAGATTGTTTGCGCTCAAGAAGTGTTTGTGTTTAACTTCTTCTTTTCTTTGTTTTTTTTCTTCAGGTTTTTTTTTTTTTTTTTTTTTTGCTCATTTACGAGCATTTTTTTATTTAATTTGACAAGGTTAAAAAGTGAAACAATTATATAAGCTAATAATGGAGGGGCTTCAGCAGATTGGTCTTCCTTTCTTAGAAATAATCGCGGTGGCCACGGCGACGGCTACTATCTACGCCGTTAGCTCTACTGAATTGAGAGAGGTAATGTTCTACTTGTTGTTTTCTTTGCTCTTGTGCCAATTGATTGCCCAAGGGTATCTTTAGGATTTGTTCATATTTCATACATGAAATTTCTGAATTCATTTGATTGCAAAAATCATTCAGTGTGTTGGATGATTTAGAGAAGATGAATCAAGTAATAATAAGGCATGGAGTTTGAGCTCTCGGCAGAGGCGTGCAAGAAGAAACGCTGCCGCCCGCAAACAACCTCGTAAATCTGTTCGTTTCGACCTGATTTGCAGTTCAGATTTAACTTGAATTAAATGAATCTATTTTATTCATTTTGAATAAAGTAATTTTTACCCTCTTACTGTTGTCTTCATAAAGATCGTATCACATTATTCGATGCAAAATCCAATACAGATCATTAGTGTTCTATCTCCTTCGTGCTTAAGTGTATTTTTTTGCCGTATGTTACTTTTGGTCTTTGCTTCATTAGTGTAAGCTAGGGTTATTTAGTTTCTTTCTAGCATTTTAAGTGGTTCTATGTGCACAAAATTATCTTTAATCAGGGCCTATTTTCCTTCTTGCCATGATTGTTTTTTAACTTAAAATGTATCTTAAGACCATCCTTGAATATGCCTAAGCATGAGCCTGTGTTATCTTGTTTTGCATCTGATATGTATCATTAAGCTGTTGCCATGTGTCTTAGTTCTGTCTAACTGAGCAATTTGTCCTGAATCTGGATGCTATATGTTTATGTATTACGAATCAGTCTTGCTGATTTTGGTAATTCTTATGAGCAACTTGTTTTCCTTGCTACTGAGTCTTGCATACATGATATGTTCTAATATCTGAGTTGCCAATCTGCTACATTGTTTGAGTTGGTCGGCACATTCTTATAATCTGTCCGACTGTGTCTTTGCAAGTCAGTCTTGGTCTGCTTGACGTTCTAGTTTGTTTAATGTCAGTATAAAGTTTGTTCAATCTGTTGAGTCTTGCATTGATCTAAGTTGTTTGTGTTTGCTCTCTGTTCCTGTTGCATTTGTCCCATGTGATCAGGCCCAAAGTGTCTGTTAGTTTAATAGGTGGTTATTTCATTAATTTTTCCTTTTGGTCCGCATGGATTCAGTTGGAGTTCATATTAGCATTTCATTCCATTGCAAAGAAGAATTAGACCTGGTATGCTTCCTTTGGGAAAATTCTTTCATTTGTAAATGTAACTAAGGTTTCCTCATTCTCAAAAGTTACCTCATAAGCTATGCTTAAGAAAGCTTTGTTTCCTTTCTTCTGTCCTAGAACACGGTGCTCGATAACTTGATTTACATCATCTTCAGCAATTTCGGCTCCCGTCATTGAAAAACTTTTAAGAAAGAAGTGCGTATCTTTTGACGAACTTTTTATTTTATTTTAAATGTCGTTGTTTGTTTTGTAGCCTTCCACACACCCCCCTAGTCTCATGTTTGTCACTTTTAAGTTGCCATTTGGTGCTGGTTCTTTTTATTCGTGTAACTTTGACATACACAAATAGTTTGCCAATTATTATTGTTAATTAATTCTTTGATTTAGTATTTAAAAATGCAAAAACTAACTACAAGTAAACAATTTATCCTGCTGGCATGTAGTTTTTGTATTCACAAATAAAGAGTTGCCTACATTTCTAAGTCAGGTCTGCAAATCCACGTTTGAGGACTTACAACAGCGTTACTTCGGCTATTTGTCGATTAATCTAAATTCTACTAGTGCTTGCCACTTTTTTCCAATAAAAACATTTCCATCCAAAGTATTATTATGTATGGTTCTTATAGTACGTAGTAGTTTTGTCTGTCAAAATCATCAACCTATCTACATGTTTTATGTTTGTAAGATGTTTGAATGACACGATTATCATAAGTCTTAATTTATGTTTTAGTGGTTCTATATGCACATTCTCATCACTTATTTAGTCATCTACACAAATGTTTTGCTATGCTGTGTGTTGGATTCTTGCCTCAATCATCTTTTAGTTTTGTTCTTCATATGATGCATTGAAGATTTTGCTTGTCACCTTTGCAGGAATTTAACAGTACGTGAAGGTTTGAATTCGCAACTTCGCAAGCCACATTTGTTAGTGATGAAACTGCTCTTGATAGCCTCGAAAAAGCAGATGAGAACTTTGTAAAAACATACCTATGGTTTTTGTCGGTGGTTAAATTAAGAAGATTGACAAGGTATATATATCCTTGATGTTTCCTTGAATATATGCGTTTTCTTACATTTACATTGAAGTTACCGTAATGTTGGATACTTTAACCATACGGACTCGTACTTTGTCATAAAGTCTCCCTCTCTGTTATTTTGTTTTGCAGTAAATGTTGAAAGAAAAGTATTCAAAGTAATTGGGAAACAGTCTCTCGGTTGTCAAAATGAATCTTTGGTACATCAAATTTTAATAAAGCTTTCATTTATTTCATTACATGTGAGGAAGTAGAGAGCTTTCAGAAGATTTGGACACGGAGTAATTTGTTTTCTAAATGCATGTTTTAATTGACTTAAGGTGTAATTTCAACTTTTATTCACTTGAGAACAATTGTATTGGAAGCTTTATTTAATTGTTGCTTAGTAGTAGATTGAATGTGCATGGAATATATATATATATATATATATATATATATATATATATATATATATATATATATATATATAGAGAGAGAGAGAGAGAGAGAGAGAGAGAGGGGGAGAGAAATGATGGTATTAATTTTTTTTTATTAAAAATTCCTGATGAGGCGTTTTGGAACGCCCTAATAGGGTTCTCTTATGACATTTCAAATCGCCTCATCCTCACTCAATAAAGGCGCTTGAACACGCATCAATACCAGCTGTTAAGGGCATTTTCAAACGCCCCATCAGAGCTGCGTTAAGGCGTTTTCAAACGCCCTAGGGTTGTGTTAGGGCGTTTCAAACGCCCCATCAGGTTTGTGTTAAGACGTTTCAAATGCCCCATCAGGGTTGTGTTAGGGCGTTTTTGCCTATTACGACGTCGACAGAAAGGGCGTTCTATGGAAACGCCCCAAGATTAAAAACGCCCCAATAGAATCTCATATAGGGCGTTTTGAAACGCCCTTAAAGGCCTTTTTTGGTGCAGTGGTTGTAGCAAGGTTGTACCAAGTGGCATACATTACAACCATTCATTTCTAACCTCTCACACACGATAAAAGTGTATTATGTGAAAGAGAGTAAAAATAAGAGGCTCTAATGTATGCCACTTGGTACAGCCTTCTTACAACCGTTGCACCATAAAATCTCTCGTTAAACACTTAATCTTGATTATTATATAAAACATAAAACAAACAGCATCTGAATGTCATTACGTATGTTCTCATAATAAATGTATACTTATCGTATTTCTATTTTTCTATTGATCATACCTTGCCCTTAGAATCATAACCTAAAGGAATTCTAAAATCCAAGTCTTAACTTCTATTGATTGTCACATTCATTCTCTTAGGAAGACTATTCAATTAGCCAAAAATTTATTCGTGGACTCCTAATAACCTTATAAACATGTCTCTGATACCACCTGTAACGACCTACCCCCGATCCCTAGATCTACTGGGGTCATTCTAAGAGCAGGTTGCGAGGCTTTCGCATAGACATCCATGAAATAACATAATTCTCAAATATTGACATAAATCCATCAAAACACTTACAACATTTCACTAACTACAACTCACCGTTCATGCATGGTGTAGAGCACACAAAGTTGCATGCAATTGCTAATGCGAAGCACTTTTCGCCCAGTTTGCACTTGTATACGGACACTGTGAATAGATAATAACACCATTTTTTCTATAACTTCATGTCTTATTAAAAAAAATACTCATCCTCACCAATATCCCCACTATATATACTTGCATCCATTAGAAGGCAATTGGCTAATCTCCCTAATTTTCCTCCATATCTACTGTCCTTTGACTCCATAATTATTGCATTGATTTCATTATCTTTTAATTACCCATTACTCCATTTTGACTCAACATAGGAATTTCCTAACAATACTTTCACAAACGTTTAGGGAAAATTATATTAATGATGAATGGTTTGTCAATATGAAATAATAAAATTAACACTCACCAATATCTTGATAGTTGTTATATCGTGAGGTGTATATATATATATATATATATATATATATATATATATATATATATATATATATATATATATATTAGAATTTATCAAAAACCGCTGATATGCTACATTAACACAACCGTGAAAATAGCGGGATGAGATCACTTATGCCTAATTTGTGTGCTGCCAATTTCGGTGTCAAGTAAAACAACGCTGCTTTTATGTGTGTTTTATTTTTGGATTTTTATTTTATTTTATTTTATTTTCTTCAAGAAATAAAACGCACATGAAACAACGTCGTTTTTACTTAGACACCGAAATTAGACACACAAAATGGACAGGTGATCTCATCCCGAAAATAGCGCACAATTTCTTCATGTAGTCAAAAGGAAAATTGTCTAAATCATTTAGTGAAATATTTATGTTTGTACACATCAATTACAATAAATGATTTAATAAAAGAAAATATGTAAACTGAATTCTAGTTTTACTTTTTATGAATAGTCAAAAGGTCATTTTACTATCTATATATATATATATATATATATATATATATATATATATATATATATAGATGTATACAAACTAATTGCTATACACGTTTCTAGGCATTATATTAGTACACGTACATACGAAGGTATTCATTAATCGCTAGCTAATGCCTAGAAACGTGTATAACAATTAGTTTGTATATATATATATATATATATATATATATATATATATATATATATATATATATATATATATATTTTATTATTTTTTTCTATTGTGTTTTTTTACCATTCCAACTTGAATTATGTAATTTGCAACTATCAGATTATTCTATTTGATCAATCATAATTTGAAACTTCAAAATTTATTACATTTATTTTATCATTCATCAATATATATAGGGAATTCTTTTTACTTCAATGAAATTCAAGACGACAACAAACTTTGTTATTTGTATAACTACACGTGTTTCCTTATACGGTTTTTCTGTAGTATTTGATGGTGAAATCCTAGAGTGCCCTCATAAGTAACAACTGCTTCGGGTCATTGACCACGATGTTAATGGCAGCACAATCAACTCTCCCGCGGTAGTAAGTATGTGAACAAATGAAAAGGTTACATAAGCCTTTAAGAACATAAATATGAATATGATTATTAAGAAAGTTGTTTATGTTTAATTTACAAATGTTACAAATGTTAAGAAAAACATTCTTCAAAGCGTAAATATTTGAGTTTCCTTGGCTTGAAGGAGGAACATAAGAAGCAGATCCCAATTTCTTAAAGACCAGCTTCTGCTGAATCAGTCGCCAATTGCTGGATGCCGTCACCTCGGTGTCTATCAATACTAATGTTTCATCACCCTCCTTAAAATCCCCTCGTAATATGCCTTTGGCAAGCTCATTTTCAACATGCTGCTGAAGCACCCGTCTCACTGGCCTTGCTCCGTATGTCGGGTCATACCCAAGCTTTCCTATGAGTTCAACAGCTGCATCCGTTACTTCAATTCTTATCTTCCTTTCTGCAAGCCTATGTTGAACCCTGCCCAGCTACAATTATATCCACAAGAGTAAATATTAACATGACAAACAAATCCCCATATGCGTAAGAAAATGTTAACAGTTTACTCAACCTTCGTCTCATTGTCCTTAACATAAACATTTAGCAAGTGTAGTTATATATTTATATATATATATATATATATATATATATATATATATATATATATATATATATATATATATATATATATATATTAAGGACACCATTTAATTTAAGAACAGACAAAACTGGACATAACATTCATAGGAAACAAATCACTGGATCGAACCAAAACATATGTGTGTGTGTGTATTGTAGGAGCCAAAACATATCTACAAAGTTAGAACATAAATCAAATAATCTCTCGTGGATTATCCACATAAAATAAGTACCTGTAATCTGACAATTTTATTGATTTGGTCACGGTCAAGGGATTGGAACACGATGTACTCGTCCACTCGGTTCATGAACTCAGGACGAAAAATAGCCTTAGCAGCCTCCATTACTTGTTGCTTCATAGTCTCATATGAAGCCATTTTCTTTGTACCAAATATGTACTCGGAACCAACATTTGAGGTCATAATAATGACCGTGTGAGTGAAGTCCACAACTCGCCCTTGTGAGTTTGTTAATCTACCATCATCCAATATTTGAAGGAACAAATTAAACACATCAGGGTGAGCTTTCTCAATCTCATCAAACAAAATAACCGCATATGGTCTCCTGCGAATAGTCTCCGTCAATTGTCCTCCTCTTCATACCCTGTAACTGGCGGGGCTCTATCAACCTTGAAACGGCATGTTTTTCCATGTACTCACTCATATCAATCCGCACGAGAGCTTTCTCGGTGTTAAACAAGTCTTGCGCAAATGAGGGCTTTGCTAGCTCTGTCTTCCCAACGCTGTTGGGCCCAGGAACATGAAGCGGTAATTGGGCGGTGAGGATCTGGACAGACCACTTGAGATCGTTGGATGGCCTCTGCCAGCAGCTTTCACGGCACGATCCGACCCACAAACCGTTTATGTAGATCTTCCTCGAGATGCAAAAGCTTCTCCATCTCTGGTCGCTTTAAATTGCACAGAGGATCCCAGTCCATTTATTGACTATTTCGGCAATATCATCAGCAGTGACTTCTTCTCTAAACGTTGACTTTCTAGACATATTACAATCCTCTACCTCTTCCGCGCTACTTCAAGTTGGGACTGCAATAATAAGTTCGAGACTTCCTTATTCTAAATTAGTGTTTACCTACTTGCTAACTAATTAATCAACGACTCACAAATCTGCTAGCACATTAATTAAGTAGATATGAGGGGCTAACAACACAACTAAAAATTGACTAAATACTAATAAAACGCAGATCGTCGAACCTTTAAGAGAGACAACTCTGCCTCTACCCGTTGAGCTCTCTCATTTGATGCTTTGTCTCTATCCTTCATGAGAGAATGTTTTTCCATCTCCAAATTCAATAATGCACGGTTGATGTCATCAAGAGCGCTTGGTCTTGACGTCATTTCAATTTTCTTTTTTGCGGCTTCATCAACAAGGTCAATAAATGCGAGTTAAAATAGATGCACAAATCAACAACCATTGAAATTCATAAAAATGTAACCTCAAGCTCAAATTTCATAGGTTCCCGATTTTTTTAGCACAACATATAACCGAGCGGACTAATGCATCCACGAGGACCAAGTTTTTGTCCTTTAATAAAGGGCTAAATTACAATTTTGGTCCTCTAACTAGACACGCTGATTTTGGTCTGGTTTTCTCTCGGCGACAATTTTAGTCCTGTAAGTGGTCTTTTTTTGCAAAAATAGTCCTGAACGCCGGAAAGACCACTTACAGGACTAAAATTGTCTCCGGAAAGACCACTTATAGGACTAAAATTATCACCGGAAAAGACCAATTTTAGTCCTGTAAGTGGTCTTTCCGGCGTTCAGGACTATTTTTGCAAAAAAAAGACCACTTACAGGACTAAAATTGTCGCCGGAGAAAATTCAGGACCAAAATCGAAAAACATGTCTAGTTAGAGGACCAAAGTTGTAATTTAGCCGTTTATAAAGTACACAAAATCTGTAGCAATGGGATCCCTTATTATTTGACATGCAGTTATTCCAACATTGACATTAGTCCAATATCTAAAAACTTAAAAGCCCAAAAATAGCTTTAAATAGGAAAATGCATATTTTCCTTTCATTCATCGATCATGTAAGTAGAGAACTTACCCTTGTCAGGTAAAAACCTTTTACTTATGTAACGATTCGAAAGATCCACAGCTGATACTAGTGAATTGTCTGAAATGCTTACTCCATGATGCAATTCAAATCTTTCCCGAGTCCCTGTAGTATAGAGATAGTATCTTCTCGTGAAGGTTGATCCACGTAAACTTGCCGGAATCGACGCTCCAATGCTGGATGCTTTTCAATGTACTTTCGATATTCATCAAATGTTGTCGCACCAATGCACCGCAATTCTTCACGACCAAGCATGGATTGTAAAAGGTTTCCAACACCCATGCTATGTTCTGTGGCGCCTAAAAACGTTAGAGCACTTCACATTACCTAAACACCGATGTTTTTTTTTTTTTTCTAGGGAGAGAGAAGGTTGAGGGGCAGGTGGGGGAGGGTGTTTAACTTTAATTAGTCTGAACAATCATTTACGGGCAATGCAAACAACACCATCAATTCTTTCAAGAAAGGAAGGATAAGGTTGTCAAAGATTTAACATGGAAATAAAGACATCACAGTTGCATTGAGAACCCCAAAGATATACAAAAGAGCGGTGCAGTGATGACAAAATCATCCATACGTAAGTAGTACCCCTGGTTAACAAAATTGCTTTCCAAACTAGTCTTCTCAAACATCAATGCCTCAAAGTATTAGACGAAAGCAAAAACAATTCTACCCCAAAGGGAAAGCAAAATTTCTGACCTGCTCCAAAAACGGTATGAATATCGTCAATGAAAAGGATGATCTGCCCGTCAGATTCCGTAACTTTCTCAAGCAAAGATATCAACCACGCTTCAAAATTCCCAGAGTATTTAGTGCCCATGTCAAGGGAAATCAACTGCATGCACAAAGTAAACACACCAGTAGTCCAGTACTAATATCAGGTAATGATGAATTGAACAAGGCTTGCACAGAAAGATAAAATAAAATAAAAGAATTTGGCGTGACAGCATGAACTTTTCTCAAATTTCCAAACATCAAACGAAAAAATGACTTGATTACTTAGCTAGGTTTTCAAAGATAGAAATAGATCACAGACCCTTCGATTAGTCAACTCATGAGGTACGTTTCCTTTCACAATTCTTTGTGCAAGCCTGCAAAAAAGGAGTAAAAGAAATGTGATCCAATTCACAATCACAGCATCCTTGAGAAAAACTTTTGCGAGAGAAACTGAACAAAGGCTTTTCTTCCAAAGACTTTTGCGATCATCGGAAAAATTACAGCGCAAAGGCCAGGGAAGGGAAAAAGAGTGGCATATTCAATGGCTTATATATATATATTCTGAATAGAAAAGCTTGACTTTGAACTTTAATGGTTTCGAATAAACTTTACTTCAGTAGAATTAATCCTTCATTTAAGTCTAACGGGAAGTCATCTAGCTAAAATATATTTTCCATCTCTTAGATGGATCTAGCCTAGAGCTTACCCTTCAGAAATCACAGTTTTGCCAACACCCGGTTCACCGATTAGAATAGGATTGTTCTTTGTTCTCCGGCAAAGAATTTGAATGCACCTGCGTATTTCATCATCTCTCCCTATAACAGGATCCAATTTTCCACTACTGGCCATCGCGGTCAAATCTTTCCCATATTTCCCATCAGCAACTGTATCTAACCATATATATCAAGATTCCTTTAACTTATAACAATTGGACATGGAAACACATTACTTTCATAACTAATCAGACAAAAGAATACTAGTCCTTGTATAGTCATTTGAACTCTTTCATGTAAAACTAACAAAATTAAACACAATAAACCTTGTAAAGATAGTTGTTAATCCTGGCATTCCACTTTTCCACGATGTAAAGTAATACATAAAGTACATCTCAAAATGTGTTTGCCTCGGGGACGGCATTTAGACAAGGGCAATGATACATCCATTGCATACAGTACAGTATTTACTTTCTGTATTACTTTACACTTTTATCACCTTCATTAATCATGATGATCGAGACCAATATCAATCAAGAGAAGAGTTATGGTGCAGTGGTGATTAGAGAGTGATACCAAGTGGATGGTTGTGATATTTCCAATTCACACCAACACACCTCTACTATGTGAAAGTGGATGAGTTGGATGCATCACATCCATCCACTTGGTATAACTCTCCAAATCACTGATGCACCGTAATTTCTCTCATCAATCAATACGTTATATACTTTGATCAATGGTGATAACACATGAAGATACATAAAATGGATATATCATGTTCTTTTTACTCAAGCTCAAGTTTTACACAACAATGAATGCTACGTCACTGTCCCAAAATCAACATTCAGCTGGATGCACAGAAGTATTCAGTCCATGCATGTGTGGGGCAATAAAAAGTATGGGTTACACGGATACGGTTTATCTGAAAACCGAAACACACCGAGGTCTGTTGGTTTGATTCGGTTTGGTTAACAACTATTTTTGGTTCGGTTTTGGTTAGTATTATAGAGAAACCAAAAATTTTGCTTGGGTTACGGTTAAATATAAAAATTATCCGTAACCGAATTAAACCCCATACCATTAACCGAAATGAAAACCCAACATAGTTATAAACCAGACCATTAACCGAATCGAAAACTGAACCATATAGAAAAACTATAACATAATTGTTTATAATCAACTTGTGTAACTAGTTTTCATAACCAAAATATTACAAATCGTTATGCAGATTCGCTTATAATTGAACAGTTATCGAAACCATTTATAATAGATTGAAAAACCTGAATTAAAACCAAACCGTTTATAACATAATAGAATTGTTAAATTTTATCTCGGTTTTAGATTAACCTAATTGAACCAAACCGAACCCTTATATTTTGATTCGGTTCAATTTGGTTAAGTAAAACAAACGGTTCGGTTTCCATTTCGAATTTCAAATAACTGAAGGTTCCGTTTTGGTCACGCCATTAACCGTATCGAACCATGTACATCCCTATAAAATAAAAAAAATAAAAACGGCAAGGTAACTCTATGAACCTAAAAATATATAGATTACCTTGGTGAATAACGGATTGGTTTCCTCTAATGGCTCCAATGGCAGTTTTTAAAGCATTCAAGCTAATTCGGAAATCTTCATATAGTCTTTTGCCAAATATATCATCTTCAAAAAAACCGACAACCAAATGCTCAACCGACAGCTCAGTGTCGCCGTATTCTTTCCTGAACGCCTTGGCTCTCGCAATCACTGGTATCAGAAAGCAGAAAGAACAATTCTGCTTCACATCCTGCATAACCAACGATTCCAGTAAGTCACCTGGATCATCATCAAAACATTGGAAAATTTTGCAGAGACCAAACAAATTTGGTCAAGACAGTCGGACATTAAATGAAAAAATAATGTAGAAACACAGACCAAATATACTCACATTATAGCTAACATATTGAGATGTTGGAACATAACATCAGGGTCAAATGAAAAGCAATGAAAAATTAATTAAATTGATAATAAATGAGATCGAGGTAAAAAGAGCTAGCTAGAGTGGGAGTTGATCGACGTTTCATAGCAAATGCTCACAATTTTTATTTTTTTTAAAAATGTTCCAACCAGTGTTCAATCTCGTGACCTGACTCCCAACATCTACAGAACTGGAAGTTATTAGGAAGGAAAAAATGCTTAAGATCAAAGAATGGAGCCCTCCCCCTCCTGAACGAACATACCTTGGGCCGCACCATTGGTTGAGGTTGAAGCTGAATACGTTCATCAGTAGCTTTCAGCAGCCTAGTTGTATCCACTCCAACCCTATTGAATATCCCAACAGCCAACCCATTCTGCTGCTCCAAAAGTACCTTCATTAAATGCTGTGGCTGCACCAAATGCTTGTGTTTCTGCGCCAGTTCAACTGAGGAGAGAACCCCGTCCCACACCGTCTCCGTACACTCTTCCCTCACCTGCCAGATATCGCCGGCCCATTTTTTTCATTTTCATTATACCCGTATCAAATAAATACAACAAAATTTATACCCGCATCAAAAAAAAAAATATATTATAAAAAAGAATTAATAAACCCGAATAAAATATTGTAACCCGTCCTTGCTCACATTTGTAATCAAACATAAATATGATATTCAATAGGTGTTAGTGTCGGTTATGAAAATAGGATTTTTAACGAAAAACAGAAAGCGTGTTCGGTCCTGACGCGCTCACACATAATGGTGGGGAGGTTCTAACATGGAGACTCCAACATAGAGAATAACTTGACGTGTGACCACCACACACGCTTACATCAGATCAAACTGCATTGGCTGTGTGGTCAGGATACAGCCACACTGACATACTTCCATGTTGGAGTCTTTAGGTTAGACTTTCCCATAATGGTGGTCTATGGGGTGGTTTTTACAGGAAATTCTTACATGGTAACCACATCCGTGTGGAGTTTCAGTGTAATTCAATCTAAACCATACAATTCTAACTGTGTGGTCCAGATTGATCCACATTTTAACTTCACACAAGTAGAGTCGCCACACAAAAATTTCCTGGTTTTTACATGGCCACCCTACATAAAATGAAATGACTCATAGAGTGATTAAAACCTTGAATTCATAATAAGTGAAGCTTGGGTGGACTCTTATTTTCTCAATGCATTCTTGATGATGATGACCTAGATTTTAAATGGATTTTTAGGCAAGCTCGTTAACATGAAGTTTGTTATGACTAGTTTAGAGGCTATTAGTGAAACAACTATTCAACCACAATCATAAAATTCCGTATGCCGTAGGATTGCTTTTAGGAGTCTCCATGTTAGAACCATAGAGAATAAATTCAACATAGAGAATAAATCATTTCTGATCACTCTATGGGTCCACCTTACCCCATGACATGAAGTGACCAAATACACACCATGAAATATTGACACAAGAAAAATTATGACACAATGACTCACTATTAAAACATATCGTTAGATTACTTAAAGAAAAGACAAAACTATTCGTGAGAAAAAGACAAAACATTCTCCGTTCCCTTATCCTTCTCGGTTTGTGAGTTATGTAAAATAGGGGAAATTTCTTATTCGGAGAGTCCTCGTGTACAACGCCCGTTTGATGTGCGACATGTGCATAAAAAAATAAATTCGTATTGTCTTTTTGCGCACATATTACACATCCAACGAAACAGTGCAAATTAGGAGAATGCTGGTAAGAGTGGTCATCAATCACCTTAAGTTGACGGGACTTTAACGTGAAGGAGCTACAAAAGGACTATTTCATTTATATCAAATGTCATTCTGATAATTGATTAGACATTTAGCAAAATTAAAAGAGGTAGATTAGGGAAATTGGTAAATCAGGCCACTGTAATTTCTGATATTTTTTTTCAGGTCAAATATTTTCTGACATTTTTTTTCAGGTTCCCCGTCCAAATATGGACAAAACGTCCAAATATTCATTCATTTCCGTCCAAATACACAAAGTGAGCAAAAAGGACGAAATCCGTCCAAAATTTGGACGCACCGTCCAAATTGTGACGAAGTCCGTCCAATTTTGGACGGTTGATCAAACATTGGACTTGTTTTTCAAAGATTTGTTTTTCAATAAATAATTTTCCAAGAACTTCTTGATAGATGAATTCATATCAAACGGGACTGTCCCATCCCACTTTGGATTTACATTGATTTTTGATGGGATTTACTTTTGAATTTTGAAGGGTAGATTGTTGGGACATCAAAGAACTTCCGAAAGAAGAAGAACAAGCAACTGCCGGGGAAGAAAAGATCAATGGTGGCGGCGGCAGAAGCAGCTCCGGGGGAGTGAGCACCAAATGGTGACTCTCCCAAATTTGGACGGGGATGAGATAAAAACTCCAAATTGAGAGTTTGAGAGTTTTTATCTTGTGATTTGAGAGTTTCTTTCTTGTTAGTGATGCATCACATCCAAGAATCTTGAATGAGTCTTCATGCACAGAAGGCTTTTGTGTCCTATCCAGCCAATTCATGGTGCCCGTTTTTCGACTCGATAAGCTTAATGGTGATTCAAAGTTTAATACATCTATTGTGATTCATAACCCAGATGAATATAATCTCGTTTAGGAAATTGCCAAACAGAGTTTCATGTTTCCATGAATGTTCATACTGAAATGTATAATAATCTTGATGGAGGAGGCAAGGATTTCCTTCCGGCTAGTGAAATTCCATTGCCAAAACTTCATTTCCTCTTATTCATTGTATACACAACTTTTCTCATCACATGGGTCTATATTTGTTATTTGAGAGTTGTTATCTATCATCCCGTCCAAATTTGGGCGAGCCATCCAAATTGTGACGGAATCATCCAAATTTGGACGGAATTCGTCACAATTTGGACGGTGCGTCTAAATTTTGGACGAATTCCGTCCTTTTTGGTCAGTTTGTGTATTTGGACGGAAATGAATGAATATTTGGACGTTTTGTCCATATTTGGACGGGGAACCTGAAAAAAAATGTCAGAAAATGTTTAACCTGAAAAAAAAATGTCAGAAGTTACAGTGGCCTGATTTACCAATTTCCCAAGTAGAGTACGCTCGAAAAAAGGAGGTGTTAATTTGTTTTTCTAGGAAAAAAAATGTTATTAAAAAAAATTTGGTTTTAGATTTCTAAAATAAAAACAGTTTGTACCGAGCCATTCCATGTAAATAAGTAATAGTTTAGTCAAGTATTCTTTGTTTAACAAATAGTCTCTCACACGTAAGTTGTGACCCAGCCTAATAGTAATAGGAACATATGACAAGATATGTAAAACGATTTACAAGGTCTTATATGATCGACATAATAAGAACATATGATAATATTATATGTGTGTATATACATGACAAGTTATGAAAAAAAAAAAAAACAGGAAATAACTAGAACCAAAGCAAAGCAAACCGGACCGACTAAAAAAGAAACCAGATCGGCTAAAACGGTTTTGCTCAGTTATGATTCGGGTTTCAATCTGCAAACTTTGGAGCCGTAAAAATAGTTTGGATTTAAAATTTGTAAAAACCCGAAAAACCGAATCATATACTTCCTCCGTCTCAAAATATAAGTCATTTTGAGTGTTTACACACAGAGTAAGTACGTGATTGATTGTCATAAACTTGCAGGTTAAATCCATCATTCATGCGGTAGTTGTTAAATAATAAAAAAAATTTAGATTGATAATAAATTACGGTAAGATGGAGAAAATAGTAATAATTGTTGCATTGGTGAAGCAGTACTTATATTGTGGGACAAATCTAAAGATATGAATTGACTTGAAATACTGATAATACAGAATGAGTTATATTGTACGATAAATATAAATATAAAGATGAAGAATGAATTAGGGTGTACACCCTACCCTTACTTAATGCCGGAAAGAGCCAGCCTAATTAATGCCTGACAATCCCTCAAAAAAAAAGAAAAAAAAAATGCCTGACAAAAGACCTAACAACAAACAACAATAACTAAAAGAAGCAAAAGAATTATGGAAAATTAGGGATAAGGACACAATCTGAAATATTATTAAGCAACAGGACAACTACATATTTTTTATAGGGAGAAGGACAACTGCATAATTTTTATGGAAAATTAGGGATAAGGACACAATCTGAAATATTTTTAAGTAACAGGACAACTACATATTTTTTATAGGAGAATGACAATCTGCATAATTTTTAGGGGAATGAGGAGAATGACAAAAATATTTCATCAATTAAGTAGAAGGACGATCTTTTGAAACTTTTGCATAAAGGACAAAACTATTTATCCACTATCGAAATTCACTTGTGTTCGAAATTCATTATTTAAATTCATCGCCGAAATTCATCGCGTGTAAATTCACTAATTTTCAAAATTCATTGTCGGGATTCACCGATTTTCGGGATTCATTGTCAAAATTCACTATCGAAATTCACCGATTTGGGATTCACTAGGAGATTCACCGATTTTCGGGATTCACCGTTTGTCCTTCTCGCTATAAAAATTATGTAGTTGTCCTTCTCCCTATAAAAAATATGTAGTTGTCTCATTGCTTAATAATATTTGATTGTGTCCTTATCCCTAATTTTCCATAATTTTTATAGCGAGAAGGACAAACAGTGAATCCGAAAATCGGTGAATCTCTCGGTGAATCCCGAAATCGTTGAATTTCGACGATGAATTTCAACGATGAATCCCGAAAATTAGTGAATTTCGACGATGAATTTTGAAAATTAGTGAATTTCGGACGGTGAATTTCGTCGATTGAATTTAAGCGGTGAATTTCGAACACAAGTGAATTTCGACGATGAATAAATAGTTTTGTCCTTTATGCAAAAGTTTCAAAAAGCGCCCTTCTACTCAATTGATGAAATATTTGCCGTTCTCCTCATTCCCCTAATTTTTATAGCGAGAAGGACAAACAGTGAATCCCGAAAATCGGTGAATCTCCTTAGTGAATCCCGAAATCGGTGAATTTCGATAGTGAATTTTGATGATGAATCTCGAAAATCGGTGAATCCCGACAATGAATTTTGAAAATTAGTGAATTTCGATGATGATTTTTGGCGGTGAATTTAAGCAGTGAATTTGAACACAAGTGAATTTCGATAGTGGATAAATAGTTTTGTCTTTATGCAAAAGTTTCAAAAGACTGTCCTTCTACTCAATTGATGAAATATTTTTGTCATTCTCTCTCATTCCCCCAAAGAATTAATATAAAATAAAAAAAATCAAAGGCAGCAGCCTAATCAACCGCCAAAACCTTATTATCTCCACCGTCTCTGAAGCACTACCCGTAAGGCCATAACCAAAAATCCTTAAAATTTAAAAAATCTTACACAAAGTTATAATCTTTTTACACATACCTAAAAATCCTACACAATCAAAATCCTTAAAATTTAAATACAGAGGCTTAGGGGTCCAGGTCCCTATCTACTACATCATGGTGACGAGGGAGGAGAGTGACATTGAACACCTCAACTAACCGTGGAAGTGAGTAGATCTACACATATGAGCTACCGCTAGAAGAAAACAAGGTTAAGTATCGGTGACGGATGAGAAAAAATTTCGATTGGGGCAGCGGAACAATTTGAAAAAGTGGGGAATCAATAATATTTTTATATTTTTATTTATAAAAACGTGTCGATTTTCGGATCTTATTGGGGGCCGTGCACCCGTCTAATGGGCTGGGTCCGTCCCTAGTTCATGCCATCAAGATGTAGCAGCCGGAGACCGGCGCCGATGCAGGAGATTCTACTTTGGGGCGTCGCACTAGAAAGAAGAGAACCGAGTAGATTCTAGAGAAAAGTTGAGAGGGTAGGTGTACTTATTTATTAACATCTCACGATCATTGAGAATGAATATAGATGGCTTCAATTATATTTATTAATTAAGGACCAAAACAATGATTCACAACATTCACAACATAACAGTTGAATATTTATCAAGGATCAAAACAATGATTCACATCAAAACAAAAGTCCAAAGAATAAATAATACATACAAAAATCGGTTAGGAAAAAATAAATAAATAAATAAAATAATTATGTTACTCAAACTTACCAACAAGGTTCTCATCATGAGTGCTGGAGAAGAAGCTGTTCAACCCACGCTAGAGAAGAAAGCCAATACGATATGCCCTAGATTGTGTAACAACACCCTATTATATATATCAGAACGGGGACTCAAACGCATATATATATATATATATATATATATATATATATATATATATATATAAAATAGAAAGAGGAAAGGATTTTACCCAATTACCCGTAAAAACCCGATTCAAACCTATAAAATATGGAGAAAAAAATACAAAGAATAAACAAATGGTTTTATCGGCACACGTCTAATTACTTTCGGCACCCATTTGTTAAATATTTTTTATTTTTTTTTACTTTTAGGCACAACATTATTACTTATGACACCACATAAAAATAAGAAAATTGAAATATTTACACTTTGGTCCCTACACTAATTAAAACTATAACACAACTAATCATATAAAAAAATTATATAAAAAAACAATTATAACAATTAATCATATAAAAAAATTATAACAAATAATTAAATCAATCTCCCCCTCCCCCTTATTCAAAACCTTTTCCCTCCCCCTTTCATCTACACACACACACACACGCATAGAAGGGCAAAAAAAAAAAAAAAGTCTAGGGCTGTGGAGGAAGACAAGAAGAGGGAGAGAAGAAGAAGACAAGAGAAGAAGGAGATAATTTGAAGAGAATATTTGATTTTTATTGCAAAAAGGTATGTCACTTGTTGTTTTAATGCAATAGATAGTTGAATTCGGTGTAGATAAGTGTTTCTATGGTGGTTTATTAGTGGTTTTGTCACTTTCCGGCTGTTTTTCCGATTAGGTAGTTGGGGAAGACGACCTGATGTTGAAACGTCACCACTGGTGACGCCCGTACTGTGATAGCAATGTCGACACTACTGACGTCAAAGCCTGAAAGTGAATATAGGGTTTTTCAACAGAACGTCAGTACAAGTGACGTTGGTTGTTGTTTCCAACGTCGGTGTGGATAACGTTTGAACTCTATGAAATCAATATGATTTCTGATGGTAAAACGTCACTCAGGCTGGCGTTTGTAGAGCAGTATGAACGACACCACCAGTGTCGTTGTTTACAAACGTCACCCACGGTGTTGTTCATGTTAAACGTCATCCATTGTGGCATTTGTAGGTCATTATGAACGTCAGTGGGGTTGACGTTTCTACATAAAATGAAGCCCGCAAAAATTTATATCTTGTTTGTGTACAGTCTTTATTACCCTTCAATTAGCCTTTTTGATGAGTTTGTAATGTGCCTAAATAACACAAGTATATGACATTTATAGAATGTAATGTGATCCATCAAAATACAGTTAGTTTGACATTATATGAGGTTTATGGCTTTAGTTTGTTAGTTGATTACTGCAATGGAATGACAACAACTTTCTTGTCTCATGTATAGGTAATTATGACTAAGACGAGGTCTGGTAAGACTGTACGCTTTGCAGATAGCGATGAAGGTACCGAAGCTTATGTTAACCTTAGTATCTTGTTTCTCAACATACAAATGTGACATACACAAGAAGGAGTAAGCGACAAAAGAATGTGCAAGCAGAGATAGGACAAGTGGATCGAGCCAAGCGAGGGCGATAAAGGAGAGCAGATTGGGACCACTTTGTGTCGATTGGGACAGAGTTGGGAGTGGAGGCTCCTTTACTTTCGATTGAGACACGGTTGGGAGTGCGCCTCCCTCCTTGATGTGATTGATACAAATATAGGTATTATGCGCGGGGCTATTATGAGTCGATGAGCGAGTTGGTAGTGCAGCCTCCTTCGGTGATTCTTGAGACAGATACAAGTGTTAGTGCCTGGGCTATGACGGAGGCAGTAGATACAGAGTTGGGAGTGCATCCTCCTTCAGTGATAGTTGAGACAGATACAAGTGTTAATGTCGGGGCTATGCCGGAGCCAGTTGAGACAGAGTTGGGAGTGCAGGCTCCTTTAGTAATAGTTGAGACCGATACAAGTGTTAGTGCCGGGGCTATGATGGAGCCAGTTGAGGCAGTGGGAGATTTGAGTGTCGGGATTACACCAGAGGTAGAGACAGTTGTTAGTTTAGTGCCATTAGTAGGAGCCACTACAAGAGATGCATCCGCATCGCGCATCGCCGGGGCAACCACATCGCATCGCCTTGCGCGGGGCAACCACATCCGGTGCCCCGACGAGGCGTAGTAGCCGCATGAGATGAGTGTTTACTGATGTATGATGACAAAGAACGATGGGGTGGTGGTAGACACCGATATTCTTTTGGGGAAGGATTGGCCAGAGCATGTTGGTTACGCGTTGTTGACTAAGCAAAAGGTATCATATTTTTAAAGTTGTTTAATTTTATAAGTTTTGTTTGTACGTATATTCTTTTCATAAAACTAACTTTATATTCGTAATGTGCTATTGAACAGGACCGAGGTGTAATTCAATGCAAGCAATACACATATTCCCTCCGTTTGTGGAAGATTGATGATGAATGTGAACAATTCAAGCAAAGGTTGAGAGCTAATCCGTTGTACAACCTGTTACAGTCTTCTTACAACCAAGCCAATCGTGTGATCGTTAGTGCTTTTGTCGAGAGGTGGCATCCAGAGACAAACACCTTCCACTTGCCATTCGGTGAGATGGCGATCACACTAGACGACGTCCGATATATTACGGGCTTACGGTTGCGGGAAAAGCAATCAACTTTGATGTTGAGAAAAATGTTCAAGACCAGTTACATTTGTTCATAACTTATTAGGGATTCATACTGGATGTAGTGGTAGATGAGTTAGGACATATTGGTGGTCTACGTGTGTCGAAAAGCTGGTCGAAGAACAACATTGCAGTGTAGACGCGGTTTACATAGTAATGAGGGTGAGGATCTAGTAGCAATGAGAGTATGTCGATCATTCTTGTGGATCATGCGGTGCGTGGATACTTGTTATACATGCTTGCATGTACTTTGATTCAAGACCGCAGATGGAGATAAGATAGGCATAGCTTACTTGCATTTTCGAAGAGGATCTGGATAAGGTTGGTGAATGGGCCTGGGTCTTTGCAACATTGGCAAATCTTTACCGGCAACTATCAAAGGCTTCAGGACCAATACTATTGGGGTTTTCGGATACATGACATTGCTAGAGGTAACACTTGATATTTAGTTTTTTTGTAATATTTATTTTTGTGTATAGTGTTTATGTTTAAACACTTACACGATTGACTGCTTTTGTAATATTTTCTGGCATGGGTGTACGAGCACTTTCCAACATTCCGACCTCCGATGAACAATAACTTCAATCCAAGGAGATGGTACGGTCATTGAGGTGGAAACACATTACGGAATTAACGAGTATGTGGCATTGACATCGTTGAAGCATATGAGAGAGGACTTAGACTTGATGGAGGCACGAGATGTAAGTATGAACTTTCGCATTAACTAATATAATGGCTCGTTCGATTATATTTAAAGCATTTTCCATCTTGCAAAGTTGTTTGGGATGCTTATAAGGATGTGAGAACGGTCCACGATGGCGATGTTTCTTTGGTTTTATGGTTGCATCTGAGACATTGGACATTGTAGAGGTGTATCACCCAAATCGTGTCATCCGTCGGTATGGACATGTCCAATCCATACCCACGATCACCGATTCCTCCAAAAGCATCAAATAGAAGTGGGAAGTGAAGAAATACAACATCACACACGAGTCACGTGATGATGACTTTATTCATTAGGTGAATCATCTAGTGAATAAGGTTCAGAGAATGGGGAAATCGAGATTTGACTGGGAATGCACGGTTGATTACATGAATTGGTATCAAGGTGTTGCCATACGTCGTTTGACTGGAGTAAGCAAAATGAAGCAACGAGATCCACGAGAGGTTTGACCATATCTATCTACGAATATACAGTCATTTGTTTTGTTTCCTTATTGAATGACATTAACATTTTTTTTGTGGTTTCACGTATAGGATGAGTCAAGCAAGGCTAGAGTCGTTGATGCTATACGAGACGTAGTTACGAATGCTACAAAGAAGAGCAAAAATGACTTAGTGAAAGCGCTTGAGATGGCATTGGAGTTCATAACTGCGGGTGTATGTAGTCAAGCCGAAGATGAACCCGAAGCCGAACCTGAACCCGAACCCAAAGAATCAACTCAAGTGCAAGATCAACGAACAAAGAAGCGTGCAAGGACAACAAAAAAGAGATAATTGCATTGAATGAACATTCGGAGTTTGATACATCGTATTCACATTTGCTATTTGATACATTGTATGCACATTTGGTATTTGTTCATATGTGATTTTAATTGCCATTTCATTTCCTGTTGAATTGGTTTTGAATTCATTTTGTTCTGGTTTTTGGTTCCCCTTTGAAAGTGTATTGAATTGTATTTGTTGATTCTGTTGAGAATTGGTTATGACCAACACTAGTTGTAATTGGTTTTGAGCATCATACACCAACATTTAAGCTAATTCTTATATTTTTGTTCTATAAACGTCACCCCAAATGACGTTTCTGACACTTTAGGAACGCCATCTGTGTTGGTGTTTTTGTTCACAAAACCAACATTTAAGCTAAGCTTCATTTACTAAAAAAGCGTCGGCGATCTTTGGCGTTCGACCACATACCAACGCCCGGTGGAAGTGTTGTGTTGTGTTTTTTATTCTTGAGAGTCCCACAAATCGATATTTCTTGGCCTTATAAACGTCATTGGAGCCGACGTTTCTGAGCATTTATGAGCGCCATCTGTGTTGGCGTTTTTGTTCAAAGAACCCACATTTAAGCTAAGTGTCTGTTTAGTAAAACGTTAGCCCTGGTGGCGTTCCTACCCAAATCTGAACATTTGGTAGTAGTGACGTTTGAGTTCATTCGGTACAAAGAGCCCCCTAAAGCTGATTTTTTTGTTCTCAAAGCGTCACTATGATTTGGCGTTTTCGATCGACTATGAACGCCATACATGTTGGCATTTTTGTGCACAGAACCAACAATTTTCGCTCTGTTAACACACAATCAGACCACAATTGCACACCAAATACCACACATTTCAACAAAGAAAACATCAATATTACTAGCATATTTGACAACAAAGTAGACATAATTCATCAACGTAGATCAAAAAAACATCTTCAGTTGATCAACGTAGATCAAAATACTTCAAAGTAGCTGCAAAGTATGATCTAAAAGTAGCAACAAATTATGATCTAAATAGCTCAGAAGTAAACAAAATATCTCAAAAGTATGATCTAAAAGCATTACCAAAATATAATCTAAAAGTAGCTCACAAGTATGATCTAAACTTCATTCTTTAGCACTCGGCGCTTCAAAATAAATATAATCCTCATCCATAGATCCTTGACCACATCAGGCCATAAACCAATCCTATCCCGTAATTTGTCATACCATTCTTTTTCTTCCAACGTCCGAACGTTATGACAAACCACATTCACCCTAGGTATTGGACAAGTTTCTTTCATAAACAAGCGAACAAAATGGTTACCATTGCACAAACCCATCCATATATGGTTAGGTGGCCAAAGCGAAGGTTTTTCTTATTTGGTAAGGAAAGTTTGGTTTCCGTGCGATGTAGACAATATGCTTAGGGACACACCATACACGTTGCACACAGCCCAACCAAGGAAACTGTCATAATACTTGTCCACTGTGCACCCTCCATCTTCATGATCAACTGAGGACATGCATTTGTCGTACACATATTGTTGTCCATCAAATATGGCCATATAAAGATCCTTTTTTGCCATCAATTCTTGTTGCATCGCTTTTCTCACTTGTGGCCATGCACTCTCTCCAATCCCTATTCCGTGTGCTATTACCCTAAAGCCACAATTTCCATCCGGAGCTACATTGACCATTGACGAAATGTGCTCATGAACATTTGGCGGAAAATATTTAAGATACCTTTGTAAGTATCCAACGGTAGAGGATATAGGCATTGAAACCTTTGCACATTTGGATGGTGCCTAAGTACTTGGAGGTTTTTTCTTTTTGGAAGAAGAAACACCTTGAGATGAAGGTGGAGTTGGGGTAACACTAGATAATTCTTGCTCAACTCGTTCAAACATACTCATCTCCCTCTTAGTTGAGTCGTCCTCCAACAACTTCCTCTTGTTTCCGGATCCCTTAGGCTGGCCACGACCCGTGTTTTTCGTTTTCGGCTCTTGCAACACCGTATTAATCGGTTGACAAATTTCCCGTATCTTTATTATCAACCTCTGTCTCTCCCACACGTCTGCCATCTTTAGTTTTTCTTCTAAGGCATGGATAACTGGTGTGTAGTCTAAATCCGCTTCTTTTGGAGGTGGCCCTTTGATATCTAGGGTCTATCAATAAACATCGATGGATGACAGAAGGATGCATCCGGGCTTCTTCTTAAACCTTGCCATGTCATGTCTACATGGAAATCCGTGTGTCTTTCGAATAGTACATCCACATTCCTTATCCAACGCATCGCTATCATTGGTTTTTTCCACCTCATCATACAACAAGCCCAATACGAATATAGATACATGATGTATAAGCTCTTTAAACAATGGATTATCTTTGAATTTCTTCGGCTTCATGAAAAGAGACGTCTTAAAGGATTTTTTTGATGTTTTTGATATCTTGGTCAATCAAGCAAAGACCGGCTTCCCACTCCGCAACCAAGTCCGGAAGTCCCCGGAGCCCGGTTTTTAGCCGATTTTTAAACACGAATGCATCCCTCGACTCGAGGTTGATGTGTTTCTAGATGAAACACCGAGTTCGTCCATGCCGAGGCGAATGCCTCCTTGTGTGCATTCAACCATGTAGTAGAAAGCGTAACTCATTGCGTCTTCAATAAAAGTCTTCTTACACTCTTCCCGATCGCTCATACAACTCCTCTTACGAGTTTGCTTTAACAACCTCTGTCCATCTTTGTCATTAAATCCTCTCACCCTTCGCTCATGAGTCTTCGTCTTCAAATTTGACACAAGACCTTTCTCAATATGCCACAGGCATAACAAGTTCCTTCTTTGTTGGAAATACAACGCGCGTCTGCGTTCATCAAAGCTTCTTCCCTATCTCATTACAACACAACATATTCGCTTGCTTTGGTCACCAATTGCTTTGCGAAGCATAGTCAAAGCCCATGTGTAGTTGTCTTCCCTATCTAAACATAGCAAAGTGCAAATCCAACCGAAAATGACATGTCCGCAGACGTAACGCCAACAATGCAAAGGGGCATCTTGTACTTGTTTGTCTTGTATGTACAATCCATAAGCATGACAGAAGGAAAGCACCTTGAAAGGGACAAGCTTTCGTTAAAGGCCCAAAATACATCCTTCGCTACTTTTCCTTCATCATACCTACACTCAATGAAGGATGTGTTCTTGTCCGCCAAATTGGAGATGGCTGGAAATTGGGTGGCACACCGCAGAGAATTGTCTTACACTTTGAATTCCTAATTTGCACAATTGGAAGAGAAACCTTTGGTGTGGTGGTGATGATTATGAAATGAGGAGAAAGAAATGGGTTAAAGAGGGAGTTATGGAGGTGAAGGGGTGTTAGTGGGTGAAAAGTTATGATTTTTGGGTGTGAAAACCGAAGGGTAGGAGTTAATGGGCGTGAAGGAAAAGCTGAAAACCGTCTTAAAATACGAACTGTCACAGTCGGCGTGCGCCGAAAAGGTTTTCGGCGAAACTCTCTGTATCAAAAAGAAAATTCGCACCATATTTGGCGTGCACCGAATCCACCCTCGGCGTTCAGTGTGGAACGCCGAAACTACTTGATTTCCATAATTTGACTCTTCGTCTTTTAGCTCTCTCATTCTGTCTTATCAAAACTCTCCCTAAACATGTTATTGGTTCAAAAATTATCAATTACGGGCTGCCTCCGGTAGCGCTTTTGTTTAACGTCGTTTGCTCGACGAGATTATACTGGTAGAATTAATGGAATTTATACTGATTATCGTGCATGGATACCAATAACAATTACTCACATAAGCATGTAACATGCAATCACAAAATCCGACCAAAAATTGATGCATAAGAAGTAAAAGGAAAGATAGTACCCGAAAGTTGCTAAATTTATAGTCTATAGCTAGACTATACATTGCTTCAGTCTTGATCAAGATCAAAGAGGTACAAGACCTCCCTGCCACTTGGAATGCCTTCCGCTTCTACAAAAAGCTTCACTCGATGTCCGTTTGCAAAGAACGTTGTTTCACCATCTGTCAACTCTATAGCTCCAGATACATGTGCTTTCACAACGGTGTATGGTCCTCGCCACCTAGACTGTAACTTACCTGGAAAAAGCTTCAAACGTGAATTGTACAAGATTACTCTATCACCCACATGGAACTCACGACAGAAGATATTCTTTTCATGGAAGGTCTTCATGTGTTCCTTATAGATGTGAGAGTTCTCATAAGAATCTAAACGGAATTCTTCCAGGGCATTGAGTTGGAGTAATCGATGTTCTCCCACACTTTTGGGATCAAAGTTGAGGAACTTAATAGCCCAATATGCTCTACGTTCCAACTCAACAGGAAGGTGACATGACTTCCCAAAGACTAGTCTATAAGGTGAGCAACCAATTGGTGTTTTATAAGCTATGCGATAAGCCCACAATGCATCATCCAACTCTCATCGACCATGTTTTGGTTTTGGTATCGACCGTTTTCAATAATCCTCTTTACCTCTAGTGCGATACCTCCACTTGACCGCTAGTCTGTGGATGGTAAGGTGATCAATCTTATGTTTCACGACATACTTCTCCATGAGTTTAGTGAATGGTCGATTACAAAAGTGAGAACCCCGATCACTAATGATTGCCCGAGGAATACCAAATCTCATGAAGATGTTCTTTTAAGGAACTTCATCACCACCCGGCATCATTGGTGGGAAGGGCTTGGCTTCAACCCATTTTGAAACATAGTCGACCATCACTAAAATGAATTGATTACCAAAGGAGTTGGGAAATGGCCCTATGAAATCTATGCCCCAAACATCAAATAATTCACATTCCAAAATGGGTTGTAAGGGCATTTCATGTCTCTTGGAGACAATTCCCCACTTCTGACATGATTCACAAGACTTGGCGAAACGGTATGCATCTTTATAAATAGAGGGCCATTAAAAGCCGCATTGCAAAACTTTGTACGCCGTTTTCCATCCTCCATGGTGTCCACCAACTTCTTTTCCATGGAAAAAGGACAATATACTCGAAATTTCACTATCGGGGACACTTCTTATTATTATGCCATCGACACATCTCCGAAATAAATCCGGTTTCTCCCAATAGTTGAATTTTAAGTCATGAAAGAAATTTTTCTTCTTCTGCCATGTCCAGGAAGAGGGAATATATCCGCATGAAAAATAATTCACAATGTTACCTAACCATGGAGAGTTCCCTTTTTGCTTTAGCTCACCATCAAGAAGTGGCAATGTCGTTGGAGTATCAATCACCATTAACTGTTCATCCGGAAAGGTGTCTTGTATTTCCCTTCGCTTCCCTTCTTCTTTAGTGTGCTCCAGTCTGCTCAGATGATCTGCCACTACATTCTCACTGCCTTTCTTGTCCACGATGGTGATGTCGAATTCTTGCAGTAGCAAAATCCATCTCAAAAGTCGTGGCTTAGCATCCTTCTTGCTTAGCAAATACTTCAACGCCGTATGGTCTGTGTATACAATCACATTGGAGCCTACTAGATAAGATCGAAACTTGTCCAAAGCAAACACTATTGCCAGTAGCTCCTTCTCATTTGTGGCATAATTCACTTGTGTCGAATTCAAGGTGTGAGAGGCATAGTATATTCCCTTCAAAATCTTTCCATGGCGTTGCCCTAGTGCTACTCCAACCGCTAAATCACTTGCATCACACATCAGGTCAAAAGGCATGGACCAATCCGATGCAACCAAGACAGGTGCACTGATCAACTTCTTCTTTAATGTTTCAAAAGCTTCCATGCACTTGCTATCAAACAACAAATGTGTATCCTTCTCTAACAGATGGCTAAGAGGCTTGGCTATTTTTGAAAAGTCCGCGATGAAGCGTCAATAACAACCTGCATGTCCAAGAAATCCTCTTAACGTCTTTAGATTCACTGGCGGTGGAAGCTTCTCAATCACATCAATTTTTGCTTTATCAACTTTCATTCCTTCTTCAGAAATTCTGTGGCCTAACATGATACCATCTGACACCATCAAATGACATTTTTCCCAGTTCAAGACTAAGTTGGCGTCCTCACATTTTTGCAAAACCTTCTCTAAATGATTCAGACACTCATCAAAAGAATATCCAAATATACTGAAATCATCCATGAATATCTCCAGAAATTTCTCTACCATATCAGAGAAAATAGCTGTCATGCATCTCTGAAATGTGGCAGGGGCATTGCATAAACCAAATGGCATGCGTTTGTAAGCAAATGTGCCATAGGGGAAAGTGAAAGTTGTCTTCTCCCGATCTCCCGCTGCAATAAATATTTGTAGATAACCTGAATAACCATCTCGAAAATAGTAGAATTTGTGCCCGCTCAATATTTCCAACATCTGAACTATAAATGGGAGCGGATAGTGGTCTTTCTTAGTATGGTCATTCAGTTTTAGAAAATCAATACACATGCGGTATCCAGTCACTTCTCTCATCGGGATCAACTCATGTTTGTCATTCTCCTTCACTGTGAAACCTCCCTTCTGCGATACCACTTGCGTTGGACTCACCCTTTCATTGTCTGAGATTGGAAAAATAATACACTTCTCTAAAAGTTTAATCACTTCCTTCTTGACAACTTCTTGCATGTGTGGATTCAGTCTGCGTTGTGGTTGGATACATGGTTTCGCATCATCATTGAGTATGATCTTATGTACACAGATCTCGGGACTGATGCCTTGTATATCTGCAATACTCCATCCAAACACTTTCTTATATAGTCTGAGCATTCTCAACAACTTATCTTCCTGCAAAACGGTTAGTGACGAAGAAATAATAACAGGAAGTAACTTATCATCTTCAAGAAATTCATATTTAAGATTAGAGGGAAGTGGTTTCAACTCTAGATCTCTCGGTGGTTCAATGATTGAGGGCTTTAGTACTGGCCCTGTGAGTTCCAACTCCAAAAATTTATGCCAGGGTTGCTTGACAAAATCTCCTCATGCATTTCAATGTAATAACTCCTCACGCATCTCTTCATCATTCTCCTCTTCTTCATAGATGGAACACGACAGGCATTCCTCCAATCTATCCATGAATTCCTGCACATTAGTTTCCTCCAAAGACATAGGTGACATAGTTTCAAAAAAAGAACATGAATCATGCAAAGTATATAGATGCTTCATAGCTTTAAAAACATTGAAAGTCACTGCATCTTCACTCACTCTCAATATCACTTCACCTCGCTGGACATCAATTAAGGTTCTAGCTATAGCTAAGAAAGGTCGACCCAAAATAAGGGGTGTAGAATAGCCAGATTCCATTTTCATCACTACAAAGTCCACGGGGAAGTAGAACTTGTCAAATTTGACTAATACATCTTCGATGACTCCTTTTGGACGCTTAATAGACCTATCCGCAAGTTGGAGAGTCATCTCTGTATTCTTATGTTCACCAATTCCTAACTTGACATAATCCTCATATGACATAAGATTAATGCTTACACCAAGATCACACAACACCTTCTTAAACAATAAGCCTCCAATCTCACAAGGGATAGTAAAACTCCCGGGATCTCTCGTTTAGGGGTAACTTGTGTTGTAACATGACGGAGCATTCTTCATTTAAAATCACATTCTCATATTCCTTAAGACGCATTTTATTGGATAAAATGTCTTTGAGAAACTTCCCATGCTTGAGCATATTCACTAACCCGATAATAGGAATGTTAACCGTAAGATGTCTAAAATTCTTGAGGAATTGTGCATACTTTTTGTCTACCTGCATCTTTTTAACATGTTCCTTAGGTGGGTAAGGTAATGATTCAAGATCAATGAGATTAGGATTAGAAGTCATACCTTCCTTACCTTTGCCTTTGGATGATGAGGGGCGAGCTTCTTTGAATCTCTGTGCATCAAGTGGTCTCCATGAATCATCGCCATGTTGTTTGGTCTCGGGCCTTCTTAAAAGAGTAAACTTGCCTTTTTCGGCGTGCGCCAGTTTCTCAGAGTTTGCCTCGGCGGCCACCGTTGAAAACGCCGGAACTCTCTGTTCCAACAAATTCTGTGATGTTTCCATCTCGGCGTGCGCCGGTTTTTTAGAGTTCTCCTCATTCCTTATATGACATCCCTCAAACAACGTCCGTGCATCACTTAAACGGGGATTCTTCAAATTTCTCCACGTCCTCGCTTCATTCATACCTTCATCATCATCGATTGTTAGCATTTACATGCCTTCTTTGACCCAAAAATTCAAAGATCATGATTCTTCTTCTTCAAGTTCCTCTCTTCTTTCATTTTCACCTTCAAGTTCCTCTCCTTCCAATTCCGGTGTATCATAGAATGGCTTATCTAAATCATCTTCGACTTCACTTCGTCCAACTCCAAAATAATCACCACCACTATAAGTCCTTCCACTGCGAGTAAAAATTACGTTGACTTCCTTGTGATGCCTTTCGGTGTTACTTGGCGGCCCTATGCTAAGGCCCGCGTGTTAGGTGTAATGCCGAAAGACAATTTTTGTAATTGTTTTATTTAATAAATGAAATGATATTATTATTCATATTTATTATTCTCATATTCATCGATGTGACAATAGTATTTACACTACAGAAAACCCTAAAGTATATCGTTTATGTAATCACTTAACTCAGTGTATGGGATATACACGGGAGGATTGAGTTAGTGAAGATGTACTTAAAATACAATTAGCCCGTAGTGAAGTTAATCAAGAGTATCGGGTCTCTCCTTTAACGTGCTACTAATGCGCCCAGAACACAATAGGTGTGATTGTCTTATCCGGACTTTCGGTTAAGAGAACCTAGTGGGGCATTTATATATGATAGATATATCATATAGGGCTGGACCGATTTGATTAGAGTTCACGATATAATTCCGTAATCGAGAAGTCTTATCGAATCAATCGATGATCATATTTATGGATATATCTTAATCATGAGGTGTTCACAGTCAACTGCTTGAATCAGTATGAGGTTTGACTTGACGGTTAAGGATTACACTGAGTCTGTAATCTGAATTACCCCATCTTGGCATTGTACTGGATTGAGTGAGTAGTCTGTGTTGTCACAGATACGGAATCCATTCCTTCCATTTATGAAAGTAGATAGACAGTTCCTTTATTTGTTAATCCTAGAAACTGATTGATCGCGCGAGTTCATATTACACTGATTAGCTACCAGTGAGTTGTATGAATTAATTGATCACTAGGGGGTTAATGGTAAATAAGGATAAGAGGTTCTAAAAGGGTTAATGGTAACTTCCCGATTTAGAATGAACAGTCTATGGAGGATTAATCCATATGTAATGATTATATTAATGGACACTTATTATTATTCTCGTGAGGAGATAAATATAATCTCATAATCGGAGGAGTGCAGTCACGGGATTATGGTGGCATATTTCTGTGATTGATTTATCAAATATAATTATTCTGTTCATAAGATAATTATTTATTTGATTTATCGAGTCATTGATTATTAGTCCATGGTCCCGACGTGCTCCAATATAGCATAGCTATTCTCGGACGTCGAATCCTAATAATATTAATTTAGTTATTATTAGAATTTAATTAAAACGATATGTGAATTGATTGTTTAGTGAACTATTAAATTAGTTGGGCTAAATAATTAAATATGTGGAAAAGACATTTTTCATAATCTTGGCAAAATTAGTGTATTATGGCCGAAATTCACATTGACTAGGTCAATGACAATTTTCGGCCTACACATGTTTAGGAAACAAGAAATTAGTTTTCTTGTGAATTAATAAGACATGTGCACAAAATATTTATTGGATAAATATTTTTTGTAAGAAATAAAGATAAATATTATTCTAGATTTGTTCTACAATATTATGGGATTATTTTTATTTATTGGATTTATTTTATTTGCAAAATAAAATCCTTGGAGGTCAAGGATTACTCTCCTATATAAAGAGAGTTCTCTCAAGCCTTACACACACATAATTCGACTTCTACCTCTTAGAGAGAGAAGTATAAAATTCGCCAAGGGAGAATAAGGGAAAATCTTGGAGGTTTTTCCGGGTAGCATATCGAAGGATTCGAGCGAGAATTTCCTTCCACCGGGAGTTGCTTGGATCACACGTACGGAAGATCGTGGTGCTCTTCACATCTTCTTTCATTCTTCCTTTTGCGGTTCTTCAAATTGGATTTTGAGATCCAAAAGGTATGTTCTACAACCCCCTTGTAGAGTAGATCTAGTAATTTTATTACGTGTAATTTATAGATCTAGATCCATAAATCGCTTCCATTGCGGATGATATTACTAACAGTGGTATCAGAGACAAGGTGATCTATATTTATACGTATAGAATATTAGATCTAGGAGTGGTAAACATGTAGATTTTTTGTCCCAATTTTTTTAAAAAAGGGGCCGATGCATATATGTAATTTTTTTATGTTATGAATGTCTTGGTTGAAGAGATGGATTGGAGTTAGTGTCTTGTTTACTCGTTAGATCTATTTTTTGTAGCTCTTTTGTTTAGTAACAATTGAGCATATGAATTGTATTTTATTTATGTCAATTTTCGAAAATTCCATGTAAAAGTAGCATCTTTTATTGTAATTTTGAATATCCGGGCTCGAAAAGATGAAGATCTTGCTGGAAAATTGAAGATCAAGGCGAAACCCAAGGTATGAACGAGGAGAAACGGTTAAATTTTTTTTAAAAGAACTGCTACAGGACTTTCTGCGACGCTGAAAAGCGTCGCTATAAGTCCTGTTTATGATATTGCATGCGGCTAGGGTTTTAAAAATTGCGGCTGCATGAAATTTTTTTGTAACCTAATTTTTTTTTAAAAGACTGCCGTTAAAGGCAAAAAAAAAATATATATATATATATGGATATATATTTTTTGGAAAATAATTTGTAACAGCCGCATGTCACAATAAAAAAAAAAAATATATATATATATATATATATATATATATATATATATATATATATATATATATATATATATATGATTAATTATAATAAATTGGATTTATTTAATTAAAACAAAGGCCTTTCTCCTCTCGGGTGTTCGTGGTTCGTGATCCGGTTCGAGTTCAAGATTCGAAGATCAAGACTCAAAGACATAGATTATGTAATTTACTGCTTTCCTAGATAGATTAGATACGGGGGTACCAACAATCCATCTCGGTGTTTAAATTTTCCGCAATTAATTTTTTATGTGTTTGATCATAAAATAGATATAAAATCGGAATTGCCATGACATGCATCATATCATAAATCCACTCCATGCATACAAGATCTATCCTTTCTTGGACTGCTCCATGCTGAATCTCTTCAACATCTTGTCTATATAGGTGGATTGCGACATACCAAGCAACCTTTTAGATCTATCTCTATAGATCTTTATTCCTAGAATATAGGCTGCCTCACCCAAGTCCTTCATTGAGAAGTTCTTGGATAACCAAACTTTGACTGATTGTAACATAGGCACATCATTTCCTATGAGCAGTATGTCGTCTACATAAAGCACCAAGAACACGATGGCACTCCCACTAACCTTCTTGTAAACACATGGCTCATCTTCCTTCTTGATGAAATCAAACTGTTTGATTATCTCATCAAAGCGAAGATTCCAACTCCGAGAAGCTTTCTTTAATCCATAAATGGATCTTTGCAGTTTACACACCATCCTGGCGTCATTGGTTATGAAACCCTCAGGCTGTGTCATATACACCTCCTCAGACAGGTTCCCATTAAGAAAGGCTGTTTTCACATCCATCTGCCCGATTTCATAATCATGGTATGCTGCAATAGCGAGCAAAATTCTAATGGATTTTAACATGGCAACAGGCGAAAAGGTTTCGTCATAATCAACTCCTTGTCTTTGCTTATATCCTTTTGCCACTAACCTAGCCTTGTAGGTAGTCACGTTACCGTCCATGTCGGTCTTTCTCTTAAAGACCCATTTACACCCTATGGGAACTATTCCCTCAGGTGGATTTACCAAGTCCCAAACTTGGTTGTCTTTCATGGATTCCATTACAGAATTCGTGGCTTCCAGCCATTTCTCTTTGTCATGCCTTAATAGCACTTCCTCATAAGTTCTGGGGTCCTCATCTTCCATGAGATACACGCCGGTGTACCTTTCGGGTTCACGGCATTCCCTGGTGGATCTTTGAGGTGCTAGTGTGTCCACGGTAGAGGCTGGCGTCACATCTATATGTGGTGTCTCCTTTACTTTCATCAACTGACTGTTATCCGTAAGTGGTTCTCGAATTTCTTCAAGTTCAATTTTACTCCCACTGACCCTATCTAGAATAAACTCCTTTTCTAGAAAGTGGCCAGTCCTGGCAACAAACACCTTTTGTTCCTCAGGATGGTAAAATCGGTAAGCTCTAGTTTCTCTAGGATAACCCACAAACAGACATTTGTCAGATCTAGCTTCTAATTTGTCAGGCATCATCCGCTTCACGTAAGTCGGACAACCCCAAGGTTTGAGATATGCTAGACTCGGTTTCCTCTTGTGCCATACCTCGTATGGTGTGAAATCAACCGTCTTTGATGGAACTCGGTTCAGTGTATAGGATGCGGTTTCTAGAGCATACCCCCAAAATGATTTTAGGAGAACTGCGTAGCTCATCATGGATCACACATGTCTAACAAGGTGCGGTTCCTCCTTTCAGACACCCCATTCATCTGTGGCATCCCGGGAGGGTTCCATTCAGGTAGAATCCCATTCTCCTTCAAATAATCTTGAAACTCTCCATCTAGGTATTCTCCACCTCGATCGGATCAAAGTATTTTGATTTCTTTGCCTAGTTGTTTCTCCACTTCACTTCTGAATTCCTTGAACCTTTCGAAGGCTTCAGACTTATACTTCATTAAGTATATATAACCATAGCGAGAATGGTCATCAGTGAAAGTGATAAAATAAGAGTATCCTCATTTGACTTTAATTGATATTGGGCCATACACATCAGTATGTATGAGCTCAAGCAATTCATTGGATCTTATCCCTTTGCCACTTAAAGGTGACTTTGTCATCTTGCCAAGTAAACAAGCTTCACATGTATCAAATGATTCGTAATCGAATTGATCCAACATTCCATCTCTATGGAGTTTGGAAATGTGATTCTTATTTATATGGCCAAGTCTACAATGCCATAAGTAGGATTCATTCAAGTCATTTGTCTTGGCTTTCTTGTTATTTATATTAAGTACATCAACATTCATATCTAATATGTAGAGACCATTGCTAAGTATGCCAGTACCATAAAAGATTCCATCACGTGAAAAAGAACAACATTTATTCTCAAGCGTAAATAAAAGATTCCATCACGTGAAAAAGAACAACATTTATTCTCAAACGACAATGAAAGAAAATAAACAAGCTTGCTCCATTTCCAACGCGTGGGTCCACCTTCCTTTCATCGAGATCTCTAGTTCTTCTTAGTGCTGCATATTCAGTACAAATATGGAAACAAGCATCCTTGGATTTGTCTTTCGCTATCTTAGGCGTTGGCTTAGGTGCAGCCTTCGCCTTCTTGGACTTCTTTTGGGCTTTGGCCTTGCCCTTGCCAGAAGTGACCAGCAACACTTGCTTTCCCTTCCCCACAGTGCCCTCAGCAGTTTTCAACATGTTCAATAACTCCGCAAGGTAGCAATATATCTTGTTTATGTGATAGTTCATCACGAACTGCGAGAATGAATAGGGTAGAGATTGCGGAATCAAGTCAATACTCAACTCTCGTTTAAACTTGTGGCCCAGCTTCCCAAGCCTCTCTATGTACCCAATCTTCTTAAGCACGTGTGACCCTACAGCAGTCCCGGATGCCATCTTACAACCAAACAGGGCTTCGAGACCTCGTACCTCTCAGTGCGAGACTGAGAAGCATAGAGTTCCTTCAGGTGAACCATGATTGAGTAAGCGTCCATAGACTCATGTTGTTTCTACAGTTCAGATGTCATAGAAGCAAGCATGATACATGTAGCATCAGTACTGTCAGAACAGTGCTTGTTATACTTCTCGACAGCATCCGCAGCCGAACCCTCAGCGGGCTTTTCCGGAAGGGCCTCGTCCAAGACATAGCCAATCTTCTCGTGCCTCAAAACGATTTTGAGGTTTCTTTCCCAATCGAGAAAATTAGTTTCGTCAAGCTTGTTTTCGATGATAAAACGAAGGTTCAATTTGTTTGACATTTTTTATAACAATAAATAAAGATAGAATAAGTAAAAGATCATGTATAAAAACCCTAAATTTGCACTTAAAATTTTATAAGGTTTTACTCCCACTAGCCAACTATTCCCAATTGGCTTTCAAGAATTTGATTAATTCTTTAGTGGCTGGGATCCCATCTAGCTACCTCGATTCCCGACGAGGGCCGATCAACCAAGATAATTTTGACGGGTAGGTACTTTTACTAGTCTCATCGCATGCGACTCCCAGTGGCTGACTAGTCAACTCTTTGACGTTTCACATCTCTATGTGATAGTCAACCCCTTGTCTCTAAAATCAGACGGTCCTGACGAGGGCCAATCACCGTAAGATTCTAGTCGAGTCGTAACCCAATATTCATGAGATCTCGTATCGATCATATCTCAATAATAACGATATACCCGTGGTAGGTCAACTCCCGACGAGGGCCGATTAGTTGGATCCGAACAAGGGCTCTTCACCGTCATTATAATATTGGGAGACAATTTTGGCTCGATTTTTGGCGTGGGAATAATTTTAAATTAATTCACTTAATTAATTTGGTTTAATTATGGTCTCACCTACTCTGTGCATATTACTACGATATCATATAAAGTAAAACATACACAACATTCCGCGCACAAAATAACCAGTATGATCATGGACTTTTCCTAGGAGCGGTTTCGAATACAAACTGACGAAACCGCGGGTCACAAACTAAGGGTGTCTGCAACCTCCAATAGGATCTTTATTGATGTACGCCATTGGGTTCTTTATCTCTCCTTGGTCTCCATCTTCTTGCTCCATTCTTGTTACATAATAATCTATCTAATAAATAATTATACCCACCGCACACGGGGGGAGCTAACGGGAATGGGATAAATGCAAAAAGTAAACTAGGTCACGTTCAAAATAACGGCCTAGAACAATTTTTCAAAAAACAACATAAAGAAAACATTCCCATCTAACCTATTGGTCGAGTCCCGATGACAGTTAAAATATACCTATTTATGTCATCAATTCTAACCTTAAATCAGAGTTAATTATACATATTTCATATTAAATCACGTGTTTATATTTATTATTTAATGATAAGTGATTATTAATGTGATAATTGGTATTTAGCTATTTTTATTATAAAAGAGCAATTAATTGTGTGATAAATGCTGATTTTGCAGATCATGATAAATCGGGAAGATAATTATCACGCAATCGAGAAATCTCAAGATAAAAGAGAAGGAAATTGGAGCATTGAAGAAAAGATTAATCAGATCAATTCAAAAGCATGGAGTGGGGAACAAGTCAGATAAAGCGGAGTGAAAACGCATAACAAGGGAAGGCTCGGTCGACCGAGCCTAGCCATTCGGTCGACCGAGCGTGTAGGTTCGGTCACCCGAGCCTAATTTGATAAATGCATGTCAATCTTCTGGATTCTCCCTATGTCGGCTACAACTCCTATATAAACAGCAGCCACGATGCTGAAAAGACACACCACTACAACACAAAACAATTTCTACAATTTGAGTTTTAAGTTTTAGTTTTTCTTTTCTTTCTTTATGTCCGTACATTGTGGATTCATTGGATTCTCCGGTTGGGGAGCGCATTAAAGAGTGGGAGTCACTCTCGTCTTCGAGGGTATGACTATTCAATTATGCAATCTTTATTCGTAGATCTGATGTATTCTATTATGGAGTAGTTTTTATTTGTATTGATTGTGTGATGTAGATTAATTTACGAACCCATGTGTTTAGGTTAGAAATGTTAAGAAGTAATCATGATTTGTTCCGACACAGAACTGTGTTCGGTCGATCGAGACATGTCATTCGGTCGCCCGAGCGTTGTCGTTCGGTCGACCGAGCATGGTGATGTGTAGGGCAATATTATGATCGGGCCGACTACGTCGATTCTCGATTTGGAATTAAACGAGTAATTAAACTGATCAACTTAATTATTTGTCATCATAATTTAACATGAAACCCAAAAAGTGATTGTTACTTAGGATATAGATTGAATCGGCATCTAAGAAGTACGCCTTACCCTAGGAATGTTGCTTAGATGAGGTTACGGTTTATACCGGCATCCCTAGTTTCGTAATTGTGTCAGAAGTTATATGAGATGGAGGCATTAAAAAGCGAAGTCACGTAATGGAGGCACGATGATTTAGAGGGCCTAACCGGAGCTAAATCTACCTTAGGGGATGACTCCCGTAGTCATAATAATTAATCTTTAACGTTTGTTTTATCTCGTTAGCATCCTAATTCACATGGGGGAGTTATAATCTACTAGCGTAATCAATACCATTTGTTTAAATAATATCAACCGTATTATCCGTGTTTTAGTAGTCTTTAGTTTGTCTTTGTGGTCTTTTGTGTCTTGTGGTTGTCACTATTTTATTTACTGCATTTAGTTGGTCGTAGACCGCCCTTTCAATTTAGTTCTAATAGGATAAAGTTGTGTTTTATATGTGCCGAGTCTCTGTGGGATCGACCTCGACTCTATCTAGCTATACTACAATTGAACCTAGTTCTCTTGCTAGTGTGTTAGTAGGCATCGAGTTAATAATTTAACTTGACCTCCATCAAGTTTTTGGCGCCGTTGCCGGGGACTCGAGTCATTAAATTAAGATATAGCTTATTTTGTTAGAAGCTGGATTCGTGAATATTACGTGAATAAGAGTATATTAAGATATTAAAAAAAAAAAAAAAAAAGAGTTCGGTCGACCGAACCATAGCTCTCGGTCGACCGAGAATTTATTTTCTTTTCTGTTTTTTGTTCTGTATTAGTTTTAGGATCAGCTTCTGTTTTATTTACGTTTTCTTTTCTCAAACTTATTACGAGTCTGTTTTAGTTTTATTTAGTTAGTTAAAGGCCTAGCCTTTACTAGTGATTAATTTTTTTATTGTTGTTTATTATTTTATAGTACGCTACTCGGAAATCGAAGGAACCGCTTGAGCCTTATAATCCTGAAATAGAGAAATTTGCGAGAAGGAATAGGAAGTTAGCTAGGGAACTGGCTAAGCAAGGAGAAGAGGATCCAAATCTTGAGGAAAGTGAGCAAGGAGTGGAAGAAGGACATACAACCGATCATTCGAACATTACGAATCAAGCGAAATGGAAGGAAATCGGTCAATCCAAACCAGGTACCTAATCTCGTTATTAATCCTGTTATCAATAATGCCAATAATGTGAATGAAAATGCTAATAATGAGAACCAAGCCCTAGTTCAAGGAGCAAGGCGTACTTTGCAAAGTTATGCAACACCCATTATTGAGCAATTCATTCCCGCTATCGTAGCACCGCAAGATGCTGCGGAAGTCTATCACCCTAGGCCTAATGTAATTCAAATGGTGACCAACTATTCCACTTTTCATGGAATTCAGAACGAGGATCCTGGTGTTCACGTGACGAATTTCTTGGAAATCGTTAGCACGGTGAAACCAGTAATTAATCCCGGAGGAACATTCGTCTTAAGCTTTTCCCTTTCACTTTGAAAGATAAAGCTAAGCAATGGCTTCTCTCTTAGAAATTTGGATCTATCACTACTTGGGAACAATTGTTGCAAAAATTCATGAATAAGTACTTTCCTTGGGAAAAACCTTTAAGTTACGCCAAGACATCCTAGGATTTAAGCAACAACACTGGGAGAGTTTTGATCAAGCTTGGGAGCGTTTCAAGGAAGCTATGAGGAAGTGTCCTCATCATGACATCTCTCTTTGGCTTTTAATGCAAACTTTTTACCATGGGTTGAGAGAGACGGAGAAAATTAGAGTAGACGCCTCAAAGCAATGGAGCGTTTGTTCTTTATCTCCGAGGAGGCACTGAGGAAGATGGAGCAAATAGCGATGAATAGCCAATGGGAGGCAATGACATAGCTCTTGTGAAGATGGGCGACATATTTGATGATAGTGCATCTACCAAAATCTTAGAACAACTTTCATTATCAACAATAAGGTAGATGGGATGCAAGAGAGGATGACAAGAGAGTAGAAAGAAATTTGGAATCGAGGTGGCACCTCAAAGTGAGAATGCTAGTCTTGAAGAAGCCAATTATGTCGGGGAGGGTGCAGCCTAATCATAACCATCCTGGATTCCGATATAGCGACATTAATGCAGGAGAAAGGCCTAAACCGCCTACCACTTATGTACCACGACAAACTAAAACTTTTGGTTGGGAAGCTGCGATAGAAAAAAGCGAGTAATGTCATCACCGACAATATGGGACAACTTTCAAAATCTATGGCTGATTTAGCCACTAACTTTAGCCAATATTGTCGAAAACCGATGCTAAGGTGACCAATCAAGAAGCTCTAGTCCAAAACCTCACGCACCGAGATAGGACAACTAGTGAGCAAGTCTCAACTAGACCTCTGGAGGTTGCCAAGCAACACCGAGAAGAACCCTAAGGATTTGAATGCGATCATGACAAGGAGTGGAAAAGAAGTAACTCCACCATCCCCTGCAGAGAGAAAGAAAATCACAAAGAATAAGGATGGTGAGCCAAGCAATGAGACTAATACTTCCGAGTCTTTGCCTAAGCAAAGAACGTATAAAGAACCTGCTGGCCCTAGAGTTGAACTTTACGATAACAAGTATCCAATTTTCACTGATGTCGATCCTTCAACTCTACCTTATCCTCCACCAAAGTTGAAGCCTAAGTTTGATAATAAGAGGTATAAGAAGTTCATGGATATGTTTAGTAAGTTACAAATAAATATACCCCTAGTTGAAGCACTAGCTGAAATGCCTGAGTACACCAAGTTTTTAAAAGACGCCGTCTCAACTAAAAGGAAACTTCTAGATTTAGAGACCATATGCCTTAATGAGAGTGCTCGGCCATTCTTCAACATAAGTTACCCCAAAATGCAAAGATCCGGGAAGCTTTCTCATTCCCTGCACCATAGGTAACATATGTTTGAACAAAGCTTTGTGTGATCTAGGAGCTAGCGTGAACCTGATGCCACTATCTATTTTTCGGAAGCTAGGCATGAAAGATCTTAAGAAGACCTCAATCACATTGCAATTAGTGACCGCTGTCAAGGAACCGTGTGGAGTGGTTGAGGATGTGCTAGTAAGAGTTGAAAAGTTTGTATTCCCTGTCGACTTTGTGGTTTTAGATATGGAAGCTAACTACGAAGTGCCCTTGATATTAGGGAGACCTTTCATGGCCACTAGTAGAACGCTAATAGATGTTTACAAAGGCGAATTAGTATTAAGAGTGAACGAAGAGAGAGTTGCATTCAATGTCTTCGACACTATGAAGCAACCTGATGATGGAGAGGATGCATGTTTCATGTTGGATTCCATTGATAGGATCGTCCAAGAATTTCAACAACATGAAAGTATAAAGGATTTCTTGGATGCTGTCTTAGAAGAAGAAGATGAAGTCAAGTACGTGAGTAGTGAGGAGGAGAAGATGATATGGCCAGGATGTAGTAGAGGGACCCCGAGGCCTATAGAGGAAGTAAGTGCTGCGGAGATTGAAAGATTCTATCATAGACCAACGTGGCATAAGTACTTCGAACTCAAAATCACTGGTCAAAAGTTGAAGACCTCTTTGGAAGAACCTCCCACCAATTTGACTTTAAAACCACTTCCTGCAAATTTGAAGTACGTATTTCTTCAAGATGAAACCTTGCCACTAATTATATCTTCATCCTTGATGGACTTACAAGAGGAGAAACTAATGAGAGTTTTGAGAGAGTACCGCGGAGCCTTTGGATGGACCATAGCTGACGTTAAGGGTATTAGTCCTAGCGTATGTATGCACAAAATCTCCGTGGACCCTGAAAAGAAAGCGGTTGCACAACCTCAGAGGCGTCTAACCCCACAATTAAAGGAAGTGGTTAGGGATGAGGTTATAAAAATGCTAGAAATGGGAATTATATTTCCAATTGCTGATAGCGAATGGGTAAGCCCTATCCATGTAGTTCCCAAAAAGGGAGGATTGACGGTGCAAGCCAATGAGTTGAATGAGTTAATACCTGTGAGGCTAATCACCGGTCATCGAGTATGCATAGACTTTAGGAAACTAAATGATGCGACTCGTAAGGACCATTTTCCTCTTCCCTTCATCGATCAAATGCTCAAGAGACTGAGCGGGCATGCTTTCTATTGTTTTCTTGATGGTTATTCGGGATACTTTCAAATCCACATCTCACCCGAAGATCGTGAGAAAACAACGTTTACATGCCCATATGGGACATTTGCGTATAATCGAATGCCATTTGGATTGTGTAACGCCCCCGCGACATTTCAACGGTGTATGATGTCATTATTTGCGGATATGGTGGAAGATTTCTTGGAAATCTTTATGGATGATTTCTCCGTATTTGGAGACGATTTCGATTCATGTCTCGCACATCTAGCACGAGTGTTGAAGAGATGTGAGGAGACGAATCTTGTGCTTAACTGGAAGAAATGTCATTTGATGGTTACGGAAGGTATAGTACTAGGCCACCGAATATCAAAGAACGGTATAGAGGTGGATAGAGCCAAAGTTGAGGTGATCGAGAAATTACCTCCACCTACTAATCTTAAAACTTTGCGAGGTTTTTTAGGCCACGCCGGATGTTATCGTAGGTTTATCAAGGACTTTTCCCTAATCTCTAGACCTCTTACCGAATTATTGGCCAAGGATGTGCCATTTGTGTTTTCTAATGAGTGCATAAAAGCTTTCAACGAAATAAAAAGTAGACTAATTACTGCACCCGTTCTAGTCGCACCGGATTGGGATCTTCCGTTTGAACTGATGTGTGATGCGAGTGATACTGCTGTTGGCGCCGCTTTGGGTCAAAGAAAAGATAAGATTTTTAGACCTATTTATTATGCAAGCCGGACTTTGAATGCTGCCCAAAGAAATTACGCCACAACGGAGAAGGAACTTTTGGCCGTTATCTTTGATTTTGACAAGTTTAGATCTTACTTAGTAGGATCTAAAGTCACTGTGTGGACTGACCATGCGGCTCTTAAGTATCTCCTAGCAAAGCAAGATTCAAAGCCTAGATTGTTGAGATGGATTCTAATGCTGCAAGAATTTGACGTAGAAATCCGAGATAAGAAAGGAAGTGAGAACGTGGTGGCCGATCATCTATCGCGCTTACAATTAGAGGATGGTGAGGAATTACGAGATAGGAGAATCTTTTCGATGAACAACTTTTCTCCATCACCACCATCGGGGACATGATGATTGTGTTGCGTTTCTTCGTGAATAGAGGTTGTGAAGGAGAAGAAGCAACCATGGTTTAGTTTGTTTGTTAATTATCTATCCGCAAAGTACCTACCACCAAATCTCTTTGTGTCAAGAAAGAAAAAAATTCTTTAAAGATCTTAGACACTATTATTGGGATGAGCCTTATTTGTTTAAGCTAGGATCGATAATGTTTTTCGAAGGTGTGTGTGCGGAGGAAGAGTATAATGATATCTGAAGCATTGTCATTCTTATGAAGTTGGAGGACACTACGGGGAGATAAAGCTGCGGCTAAGGTCCTCCAATGCGGTTTTATTGGCCGACATTGTTTAAGGATGCACACCAATATGCAAAAGCATGTCATGCTTGTCAAATGACAGGAAATATTTCACGGAGGAATGAGATGCCACTTAAGAGCATCTTAGAAGTAGAACTTTTTGACGTTTGGGGAATAGATTTCGTTGGACCCTTCACTTCATCACTATCTAACCGATATATCTTAGTTGCTGTTGATTATGTATCGAAATGGGTTGAGGCCATTGCTTCTCCTACTAACGATGCTAGGGTTGTGGTTAGATTCTTGAAAAACAATATTTTTACAAGGTTTGGGACGCCTAGGGCGATTATAAGCGACAATGGTAGTAATTTTTGTAATAAACCTTTTGAAAGGCTGATGGTTAAGTATGGGGTTCGACATAAGCTATCAACCGCATATCACCCCCAGACTAGTGGACAGGTAGAAATCACCAATCGAGAGATAAAGCGTATCCTGGAGAAAACTGTCAATACGACTAGGAAGGATTGGTCGTTACGTTTAGACGACGCTTTATGGGCTTATAGGACTGCATATAAAACATCGATTGGAATGTCACCGTATAGGATTGTTTTTGGAAAGGCATGTCATCTACCCGTGGAACTGGAGCACCGGGCCATGTGGGCAAAAAGGATGCTAAATTTTGATGAGACGTTGGCCGGTGAGAAGAGGATGTTAGAATTAACTCGCCTGGAGGAGTTTCGTTTAGAGGCATACGAGAATGCCAAGATTTTCAAGGGGCGCACGAAAAAATTCCATGACAATAAGATTCTGGAGAGGACCTTTCAAGTGGGTGATCTGGTTCTCTTGTACAATTCGCGCTTAAGACTCTTCCCGGGTAAGTTGAAATCAAGATGGTGTGGCCCATTTCAAGTACAACAAGTCTTTCCTTCTGGAGCGGTGGAGCTATTCAATTTCAAAGACGGGTCCAAATTTGTGGTCAATGGACATCGTGTGAAGCATTATCAAGGGCTTCCGCCTGATGCTGAGGAGGAGGTTTTGTACCTCAATGACCCTGTCTATGAATAAACCATCTTGAACTGAGTCGAGCTAGCGACTATAAATTTAGAACTACTACCTATAACAATCTTTTTCGTTTTTCTTTTTAATAAAGTAGCATGCGCCTATCACGGTTTTTTTCATCTCGCCATGTTCCGAGTCTAAGTTCGGAATAAACGAGGTTTTTTCCTTGATAGCCGTCATGTGAGTTTTTCTTTAGGTTTAAATCCCTTTTGGTCTTGTCCATGGCAGTATAAAGTAAAGTGGCTTAAACTATTTTTAGATATCTATATCTAATTACTGCCACATTATTTTATAACTTCCGTAGACATGGTATTTGATGAATTCGTGGAGCTTGTTTATTTATACAGGATGTGTCAATCTCTCCACGTTGTGCCGATGATTACTCCGATATTGTTTCTTTACTTGGGAGCCGTTTCCAGAGCTAAGTCTTTCATCTTGAACTCTCATTTATTTTTGTCATTGAGGACAATTCCATGTTTAAGTGGGGGGCAAGGGACTTAGCTATATGTTGAAAATATATGTTGAAAAAGTCAAGGGGAACGGAATACTAAGACAATATTGAGCCAAATTTAAAATTTTTATGGATAAATGCCAAGTTGTTTAACTCGTACCCTTAAACTTGTGAAGCTCTTATACTTAGAATTGATAGGAAAGGAACCAAGTTGCGTGAGTACGTGGTCATATTATACTTTTGCGATAGATTGTTAGTAAACTTAAGGATATTCATGCCAACAATTGCAAGTAGTTAGGTATTGTTCAATTACTCAACATGTGAATCGCTTAGTACCGCATGAGTTATAATAATTGAAAGAAGTATGTGTACATTGCATAAATAATTGGATATGAGGACCTAGTGTCGATATTTGTCGACTGATGTATTCTGATCTTCTAGCCAACAAAAACGGAGTAATAAGCTTGGGACGTACCCGTGTTTTGACAATGCATTAAAACATTGGGTTTGTAGTAACATTACCAAAGTAGCCCCGCGCTTGTGGTAATATTCGATGCTATGCTTAATCTAAGATAGGGGGATACTCTATGAAAAGTTTTCTCCCTTGAGATTAGTAGTATTCGAAAAATATGCAAAATTGAAAAAAAATTCGAATTTTTAGAGGCTTTGAGTAGTACTCGGTCTCCAAGTCCAAAAACCCTATAGATACGCTCTTGGTTATTGTTCTAGTGCTTTAACCATTGCGAGGCATAAGAAGTATGAATGCTGATGTTGGTGAATTTTGATATGAAGTCTGCATAAGCTCTAATCTTGCTACATTTATATAAAACCAATGCACATGCACACAATCACTTTGATTCATAGCGAGTAGTGAATAATGCTTATCTTATGAGCATGATTGGTATGAGTTGACTCGGGTTTCTTGTGTAAGTATGAGATGACCAAGGAAAATGTTGTCTTGGGGAATGACTTATTAATGCTTTGTTCGGGACGAAGCAAAGTTTAAGTGGGGGGCATTTTGATGACAGTTAAAATATACCTATTTATGTCATCAATTCTAACCTTAAATCAGAGTTAATTATATATATTTCATATTAAATCACATGTTTATATTTATTATTTAATGATAAGTGATTATTAATGTGATAATTGGTATTTAGCTATTTTTATTATAAAAGAGCAATTAATTGTGTGATAAATGCTGATTTTGCAGATCATGATAAATCGGGAAGACAATTATCACGCAAACGAGAAATCTCAAGATAAAAGAGAAGGAAATCGGAGCATTGAAGAAAAGATTAATCAGATCAATTCAAAAGCATGGAGTGGGGAACAAGTCAGATAAAGCGGAGTGAAAATGCGTAACAAGGGAAGGCTCGGTCGACCGAGCCTAGCCATTCGGTCGACCGAGCGTGTAGGTTCGGTCACCCGAGCCTAATTTGATAAATGCATGTCAATCTTCTGGATTCTCCCTATGTCGGCTACAACTCCTATATAAACAGCAGCCACGATGCTGAAAAGACACACCACTACAACACAAAATAATTTCTACAATTTGAGTTTTAAGTTTTAGTTTTTCTTTTCTTTCTTTATGTTCGTACATTGTGGATTCATTGGATTCTCCGGTTGGGGAGCGCATTAAAGAGTGGGAGTCACTCTCGTCTTCGAGGGTATGACTATTCAATTATGCAATCTTTATTCGTAGATCTGATGTATTCTATTATGGAGTAGTTTTTATTTGTATTGATTGCGTGATGTAGATTAATTTACGAACCCATGTGTTTAGGTTAGAAACGTTAAGAAGTAATCATGATTTGTTCCGACCACGAAGCGTGTTCGGTCGACCGAGACATGTCATTCGGTCGCCGGCGTTGTCGTTCGGTCGACGGAGCGTGGTGATGTGTAGGGCAATATTATGATCGGCCGACTCACGTCGATTCTCTCGATTTGGAATTAAAACGAGTAATTAAACACGATCAACTTAATTATTTGTCATCATAATTTAACATGAAACCCAAAAAGTGATTGTTACTTAGGATATAGATTGAATCGGCATCTAAGAAGTACGCCTTACCCTAGGAATGTTGCTTAGATGAGGTTACGGTTTATACCGGCATCCCTAGTTTCGTAATTGTGTCAGAAGTTATATGAGATGGAGGCATTAAAAAGCGAAGTCACGTAATGGAGGCACGATGATTTAGAGGGCCTAACCGGAGCTAAATCTACCTTAGGGGATGACTCCCGTAGTCATAATAATTAATCTTTAACATTTGTTTTATCTCGTTAGCATCCTAATTCACATGAGGGAGTTATAATCTACTAGCGTAATCAATACCATTTGTTTAAATAATATCAACCGTATTATCCGTGTTTTAGTAGTCTTTAGTTTGTCTTTGTGGTCTTTTGTGTCTTGTGGTTGTCACTATTTTATTTACTGCATTTAGTTGGTCGTAGACCGCCCTTTCAATTTAGTTCTAATTGGATAAAGTTGTGTTTTATTTGTGCCGAGTCTCTGTGGGATCGACCTCGACTCTATCTAGCTATACTACAATTGAACCTAGTTCTCTTGCTAGTGTGTTAGTAGGCATCGAGTTAATAATTTAACTTGACCTCCATCAAATCCATGATCAATCGGGGTCCATATAATCACATTATATCTACACATCTAATCCATACAATTTTATCTTATGAAAAAGATTAAATTCTAATAACTACTTATGCGTCTTATTTTATCACATCAAATAATTAAATAACATTTAATTAGTTATATGACTTAACCGAAAATGAAAATTAACATTTAATTTTAAATCGATTTTAATTTCAATTAAATTTGAACTTTTCAAAATAAAATTAAAATTATAAAGTCTCCTATTTTTTTCTTTCCAAAACTAAATTTGGCTTAGGCCTGGCCACTTTCCAAAATCAAAATTTTGAAAGTGGCCTAGGCCTAGGCCTTTTACAAATCAAATATTTGAAAAGGGCCTAGGGCTATTCCAAATCAAATATTTGGAAAGGCCAAATAATTTTGGTTTAGGCCTGGTCACTTTCCAAAATCAAAATTTTGGAAGTGGCCTAGGCCTAGGCTTTTTAAAAAATCAAATATTTGAAAAAAGGCATAGGCCTATTCCAAATCAAAATTTGGAAAGGCCAATATGCCATATGGTTTCCCAATGGGCCAAACTATTTGAATCATTGGTTGGTCATATGACACAACTAAACAAACGAGATGTCTATGCACGATAAATATCACAAAACGAAAAGGGTCGATCTCCCCCATTGGAAGAGGACAGCCGACAGACGGCAGCCCTAAAGCCACCGCCGCCGCCGCCGCCGTAGAGGAGGGGATGCCGCCAGTCGGCCGAGCCCCCCCAAAAACCTAAATTTTTTTTTATTTTTATTTTAACGTCTCGTGATTTAAATCTTGCATCTATCGGTTAATTACTACGCAATTAAATTAGGCTTATTGCTTAAGCTCGAAGTCTGGCTCCGATACCACTGTTAGGAAATCACTAGTTTAACGCAGCGGAATTTAAAATTTGATGTCTTTTTACTAGATCGTTCTTCGTTTAATGCAATAAACATGTTAAGTAGTTTGATGGTTATACCTTGATAATCTATAAGATCGTCGCTTTGACCGTCAACGGAGAGTAGTTCAGTGCGCAATCCGTCCACGCGTCCGGCCTCTATCGCTAATCCACACGAACCCCTTGCCGGAATCCTCCTTGGATTGCTACTGGAAACTCCGGTTGCTAGACCGGCCTTTTTCCTCCCTCACAAACTCACTATAGGTTGCTCTCTATTTTACACAAGAACTATAAGCTCTTGCAATTGTGATGTCCAAAAGAGCTTGACACCCACCTCTTATTTATAGTCAAAAGTGGCACCCCATATGTGTGTAGGAGAGAAAACATTTTCCCAATAAAATAAGGAAAATCTTCTAGATTGATTTATCTCTTTTATTATAATTAATTTTGCCAATATCTTATATTGAATATAATTATCTTATTATCATAAATCTATTTTTCCAAAATCAATTAATATCATATATTAATATTATGATAATCTTATTAATTAAAGTGCACAATCCAAGTGTATCTTATACACATGAATGTGGTGCCCCAATAGTCAGCAGATTGACTTCCGGAATATTTTTTAATTAATATAATTTCTATATAACTAATATCTTGTATTTTATTTATTCATAATAAATAAATACTACCATATTAATTTACCACTATAACCTTTATAGTCTAGAGATAAACTTTCCTTATTTGGTCATCAACTATAACCGCATTTTAATCCGACTCGATGTTCATATGTGTGTGACCCGATAGGCTTCCGAATATGTTGGCCGTAGACACAAAGTGCAATTTACTAAAATGCCCTTCATACCTAACGATCACGGGATAACGTCTAGCAACACACCGTGACCCCCAATCATCGGAAGAGTCAAAAGAAATGACTACTACCTTTCATGTGAAGCAGTTATCGTGTTACTTACAATCCTATCGCTGAAATAATATCCATACGATCGTATCTCGAGTGTCAATACATTAATGATCGTATCTTATAATCTGGATATCACGCTCTCTCGGAATAACACATTTACTCCCACTTTGCAAAGATTCTCGAGAGCTAGATATTCCTTATAAGAAGGTCATTTCGGATATTCGATCCTAATCATAGGATACGCGATTCCCGGACGACCAATAATGTATACTCTGCATGCTTCAATATCATACCCAATCACTACCGCATGATCGCCCTGTGGTTAAGAGAAATCTCAATAGTGTCAAAGCATGACAATCCACACCGTGATGCCATGAAGACTCCAGTCAAAAGGATAATTATACAACCGCCACAATGTGTGACACTTAATGTAAGTGGGTCAGTCTAATGTACGCATTCTCTAATACACGTCCACGTACACTCCAAGTGTCACTACACTTTGATAGACAAGATATATCCCTACCTTCTAAAAGATAGAAGACATCCAATACGTGCTAGTCTGATTATACTGTCAATGTCCCATTTGACAATACATAAGACTAGAGACATTTAAATACCAAACTTGTTATAGTGATTAGAGATCTTATCAACCATAATCACAATCATGGTTTCTCTATCACAGTTTGATACTAGGGACGTTACCATATATATACAACAAATAATATGAAGATCAAACAATATATAATAACATAAGTGCTTTTATTAATCATAATAAA